>OX457150.1:10125682-10759683 GCA_949752895.1 Dendrolimus pini
TTTATGAGTTTTAATCAGAAGTATGTTACAGAATGACTTTTGAAGAATTAATGAAGTTGTAGCAAACAGTGCATATTCAATAGGACATAGACACAATAATAGTAAAGAAAAATATTACTATAGTTATAATAAACACATGACGTGTTATAAAACTACGTTTTAACGGTTTTAAGCGCGGTAATTTATTTGATTTAGGTTTATCCGACGTTTCGTTGACGTTGAAAAGCGGCCGAAACGTCGGATAAACCTAAATCAAATAAATTACCGCGCTTAAAACCGTTAAAACGTAGTTTTATTATGTGTACAAGTCGCGAAAACTTAAGAAAATATTACATGACGTATTACCTTTTTTTTATTTCTTTTGCTTCAACATATCTCCCTAAATTCTTTAGAAGTTTGTCGAGATAACACGATAACGAGATAACGTTATACACAACATATATAAGAGGTTGGAGAGAGCTGCTATGTAAATGAAGTTTTGTCATTTAAGTATTCTTCAATAGTGTAGTATCCCTTTTTGAGAAAGATAGTTTTTAATTTAGTGAAAGGCAGATGTAACATTTCACTCGGAATCTTATTGAAGAAGCGTATACCAACCCCCAATATATAAATCTATAATAGGACTAAGCCTGCGAGAGAATGAGATGCAAGTTTTACATTTTACAATAGGTCCAATTTGGACCGAAATAAAACTGATGAATATTATTTTTCAGAATAAAATAGTGAAACATTTAAAGTGTAATTTAGATTGACTTTTTTGAATTATAATATGTTGACAGATGTAGGCTAAAGGAGTTATATTTATACGAATAAAAAAAGTTGGAGAATATTTATCTGTGAGTATATTCTTTGAAGTTTCACGTCTACTGCGCGTAAACTGCACACAGGCACATTTTTTTTAATCATAATTAATTACCTATCTCAGTATTAAAAAAAAAATACATGCAAGTTTCATTACAATTACTTTTCAAAGAATTAATAGAGTTGTAGCAAACAAAAAACTATTACCTTCGCTTGGAGACATATCAGCCAGAATGGCAGATGACTTCCAAATTCATTTTTAAAAAAATCCTGTAATTGGCAACATTCATATTAAACAGAGTTGATTGTTTTAAGTTATAAGTAAGCTGTTGGATATGTAATAAATAAATAAATAAAGTGCATTCTGAAACCTTTCACAATTTGGCTCGGTAATCTTGTGGTTTTTTTATTATTTTGATCATCTAGAGTATTCTAGAGACTCTAAGGGATGAAACGCTTTCTTGCAGCTAATATAGAATTCGACGCTCGTGCAAACGTGGCAGCCCTAATCCCGCCAGCAGTCCATCTTACTGAGACCATCACGACATACCTCTTTGTTTTCGTCCATTTCCCTTTAACAAACTTAAAAATATTTCCAGTCTCACAACCTCCATTACCGCCTTGCCTATTCACCTGGCGTTTAGGGTTCCGTAAATTTAGATAAAAGAACCGCGGTAGCTTAGTGGTTAGCTCGCATCCCAAGTGTAAAAAAATAATAATGTGATAACGAGCAATCGTAAATAAATTAATGCGTCTAACCACTGGCGGTGCTGTTCAATGGCCCTTTCCTTAATTTGGAAACCCTTTTGAAAATTAAACTGTCTTCTGCGCTGACACAAGAAGAGTAGCGCTTCACCCGCAGTTTTCACGTCCAACAAATGTACGGATAACAATGGGAGTCTACGCTATTTTACTAGTCTACATGTGATGGTAACCGCAAGACAGAACAATTAGTTTTTAAACATTTTACACCATGCTTAATAACACAAAGAACAGCTACGCGATTGAAGCATTCGACGACGCCCACACACGCCCGGCTCATAATGAAGATGGTTTCTAATCATGGCTGTCCTTTCAGACGATCTCTGTCAAGTTTTCAAGTACAATTTGAAAACAGTCCCTTGGATAAGTTGGCACTGCACGAAATGATGACAATCCATCCTACTCGATACCGATGGGGGAAATATAAAAATCAGCCGGTGTTTGATTTGAACAATGTCGATAGTAACGCTGTACCACCAACTATGGAAGGAACCCGAATGCGGCGAGTCGTGTCGCTCTTGGCAGTCTTTTTTTGTTGTGAAAATCGCTGCATTAGCTATTTACTCTCTCTGCTCGTTTTCTTAAAAAAGACCCTTAAATTTTTGCTGAGGTGCGTGAATAAAGGTCGCTTTATTGACTTGTCTTATATACTTTAGACCTGCGGGCCCGGTATATCATTAACCGCTTTATTTACCTGTAGGACAGATAGTTTATTTGTAATAATAGATTCTAAAATTATGTTCATATAAAAAATAAAAAGCAGGTTTATATAAATCAATAATACATATTAATATTAAACTGTATGATAATAGTAAATCAAATTAAATTTAGTGATATTGTATTCTACTTACAATCCGACAAGTCTATAAATAAAATACATAGCTTAAGACACCATCTTCTATAGGTAAGGTGGCCAGAAGGCTATTTTACATCGCTGAATATTCTTTTAATATTACGATAGTAATATGCCAGATGGTAGGGTATTTGCTCGACTGGATAGCGACCACCGTTGTTCTAGAGTATGCCGCCATAACAACCTTGTATTGTGCTTCGGCATTAGTGACCACGTTCCAGTCTCCTTTAAAACAGCTGCAGCGCATTTGTAGCACCTTTGGTGTTGCAAATGTCCATAGGCGATGGTAACCGCTTTCCATCAAGTGGGCGGCCTGCCTGTCTGCTGAACTCATGCATAAAGAAGTAATCATTTTAATTAATTAATTTAATTTTTATTAATCAAGGTCCCGATTCCAGCGCCATTTACTAGATCCAATTGTAAATTTGAACCATCGATGTATCCCTCAAATAATCACTTTTTTTGTCAAAATCCCGGAACCCGATTCCAACGCCACCTACCGGGTCCAATTGTGAATCTAAACCATTCTCGAATCCACATACACACGTAGAGAGTAATTACGTTCGTGTGTATATCACTTAACGCCTCATAAACGGTTGGACCGACTTTGATGAAATATTTTGTGCGCAATAAAACTACGTTTTAACCTTTTTAAGCGCGGTAATTTATTTGATTTCGGTTAATCCAACGTTTCGGCCGCTTTTCAGTGGCCGTGGTCACGGACGGTATTATGTATACAAGTCGCGAAAACTTAGAAAATATTATTTTGTGCGTGTTCAAATAGATCCCGGGATGGTTTACCAAGTTCTAAATATTATTTTTTAGGGCAGGAAAACGTCGGCGCGGTCCGCTAGTAACCGTTAAAAACGTTAATTTTAAACCCGTTCCAAGCCTTGAGCCTTTGTGTATATAACCGTTTCAGTGGTTTTCGAAAATGGCCGCCGGATAGGTTGCCGCCTAAAATTTTCGTCTTTTGTTTGAAAATGTGATTTTCCTTTTTATAAATCATATTTAGCCCTCATCTTTCGTTAGCAGTGTACTGAAATTAAATAATAACTCAATATCCTTTTTTGCTTTGATGTTATTTTTATGTGAATATCTATTTTGATACGAAAAATATGTTTTTGCTATTCTTTAAGGATAATGTTATTTTCATTCGGAACGTATTTATCGATAACAAGGACCGAGTGAAATGTTTGACCTTTTAAATACACAATGATAGGGTAATATTTTTTATCAGTGCAGGAACGCAGAAAGAAGCTGTATATGTTAGTCTAGATGAGCTAATGTGAGTATGTAGGCTTCTTTAAGAACTTGAGCCTACAAACTTACTTTAACTCAATATGAATAAGAGTGAGAGTGTCATATATTGTTACAATCTACAGGACTCGAATTAAAATAAATACATACATACATAACTTCACGCCAGGTCCCTTGCGGGGTAGGCACGAACAACGGAGCGCCATTCAGGCTTATTCTTACACACCTCACTTGCTTCTTCGACATTCATAGCTCTTGTCATGCACGCTCGTCTGTTCTTAAGGCTCCTGACATCACCTTCGGCTAGTACACGATCAATTTGATCATGGAAGGTGTGTCGTGGCTTTCCGCGACTTCTGCATTCATCCATTTTGCATTGTATATCTGTTTAGTCATTCTTCCATCATTCATTCTTTCCACATGCCCGAACCACCATGCCGTTGGAATTACTATAGAGTTTATTAAATCTGTACAAATTCGTATAAAACAAGTACAAATAAAACTGGGTGCAACCAAAGGTGGCAAAGTCCGTCAGTAAAATGTACACACGTCTTGCCTCGCTTGTGTTGTCGCTTTCACTGCCTCGCCCCTCCGTTCGGGCATTGTTTTATAGTAAACTGTATAATACAATAATCGGCTGCGTGGGCTGAGTTCTTTCAAGAAAAAGCAATTTGCACACCTGCGACGGGTAAACAAGTCGAAGACAATAACAATAGGCTATTGTCTAATTGCAAATACGAAGTAAACAAAAGAACTCCGAATGCGGGAGGGGCATTAAACCAGGTGCGCACCATTTCTTTATCGGTATGTAACAATGGGTATTCAGCTGGGCTGGGCGGCATTCGGTAAGCTTCGTCAAGTATTCTCGTCGACCATTCCGCGATGCTTGAAGGCAAAAGTCTTCGAGCAGTGCGTCCTCCCCGCCCTGACCTACGGGGCCGGGACACACTGACAGTAGGATTGGTCCACAAGTTCCAAGTCACTCAACGGGCTATGGCGCGAGCTATGTTGGGTGTTTCTCTTATGGATAAAATAGATAGAAATGAGGATATCCGTAAGAGAACAAAGGTAACCGACATAGAACGCAAAATTAGCAAGTTGAAGTGGCAGTGGGCCGGTCAGACGAGTCCTGGAGTGGAGATCGCGTCTCGGTAAAGGTAGTGTCGGACGCCCTTCAGCCCGGTGGACCGACGACCTAAGCAAGGTCGCCGGTAGGCGCTGGATGAAGAAAACAGAGGACAGGGATGAGTGGTGCCGTCTTGGGGAGGCCTACGTCCAGCAGTGGACTATGAATGGCTGACGACGAACAATAGGTTAATAGGTATACAGGTGGCCCAAGTTGCTGCAATATATTGCTGATATAAATGTATTCGAATAAAAATTATATAGCGCAATAAACACAATGATGTAAATGTAAACCATTGTTTACATTCAACTAAGATGTTAGCATCAAATATTTTACAAGGCATTAATGGATTGAATTTCTCTGCGAGATATCTTACTGCTCGGGGGCGTTTTGTTAACTTGACGACAGATTTATTTTGCCAACCGGCGTCTGTAGAAGAATTGCTTTGTTGTTTTTGTGCAAAAATAAAGTAAATGATTATTGTTTTATCTTTTGTTAACCGACTTTAAAATGGAGAATGCTCCCGATCAGACTAAATGCTCGTTATGCGATTTCTCCGTCAATGGGGATTGTTCACAAAAAATTATCCTCTGATTTTATATTTTTATTACGTAAAATAGGGTATTTTAAGATACTAATTTGAATATTTTTGTATTTTAAGCGTTAGTTTTTTTATAATTCGATTTTAAAGTTATTTCTGCGATGACGTCATAAGGCACAACTTTACATTGATTTCTTTGCCTAGAAAACAAAAATAATCAAAGCAAGTTTTATCTATATCTAAACAGTAATCTGTGCTACTTATTTAACTATCATTGTCATTACTCATTACGTATCGTGATCATTTTAGTGTATTTTGTCGCTAGGCTTATAATTTTTCGTGTTCAACCATTATTATTTTCTATAGATATCGTTAAATTTTTTAGTGGTCTTTAGGGAAAATCCATGTTACATAACTTAAATCAAATAATGTTCAGCTAGAATTTTTTATTACACCTGAAACAGGCAAACAGGCAGGCGGCCCACCTGATTGGATTTAGTAAGGTCAAATAAAGGTCAAACGCATTTCTTACAAAATACAAGAAGATCGTACGTTTTTTGGAATTTTAACTAGACAGAAATGATTAGGGACACTATTCCTCGAAATGGTTTTTCAATTAGCCAGATTGAAAAAAAGTGAACAATCCCCATTGTGGACCGATTTTCAATATTCTTTTTGTTCGAAAGAGTATTTTATACACCTATGGTGGTCCTATTGTTACCAAGTCAAGATCTGATGAGTGAAGCCCAGGGAAATCTCTCGTCAATCAAGTTATACCCGTTTGCTAGTTGGCTTACAAGCAAACATATACTCGTACATCTGTTTGTTTGTGTGTGTGTTTGTGTACCTACTACACCGACTTCCAATTAGTTGGGCTCTCAACAAGGGTTGCATATTTGCACCGTGTGAGTGATTCAACTGTTGCCGTTCCTAATTTTTTTCTACAAATATCAACAGTAATATAAGTTTATACTCGTAATTTACTAGATCCTTTACATCCCCGTCGTTTGAACCCTGCAAGTTGTCGCAAATGATACATACATAAACGAATACAGCCATAAAAACTTCGTTTAAAAAAACCGTCTTCAAAAACGAAAAAACTAAAATGTATAAAATAACTTATTTCTTAAGCTATTAATATTAATATATATTATCTAAAAAGGTGCCGCGCTTCTTAAAAAATATAGGTCCCAAGAACCGGGAACAAAAAATGTTCGTAAAATGAAAACTACTGGGCCAAACTATGTCAAATTTTTAGGGGACCACATGGCAGCTATTCCGCGTCGAACAAAAAAGAATCACGTAAATCGAATCGTAAATCTCTGAGTAATCGGTGTACATATGGAACGGAGTGAAAATTATTTCCATGAAAAATGTTCATAAAATGAAAACTACTGGGCCAAACTATGTCAAATTTTTAGGGGACCACATGGCAGCTATTCCGCGTCGAACAAAAAAAGAATTACGTAAATCGAATCATAAATCTCAGAGTAATCGGTGTACATATGGAACGGAGTGAAAATTATTTCCATGAAAAATGTTCATAAAATGAAATCTACTGGGCCAAACTATGTAAAATTTTTAGGGGACCAATTGGAAGCTATTCCGCGTCGAACAAACAAAGAATCACGTAAATCGGATCATAAATCACGGAGTTATCGGCGAACATACAAAAAAAAAAGCAAAAAAAAAAAAAAATGATCCCGACGAATTGAGAACCTCCTCCTTTTTTCGAAGTCGGTTAAAAAAGTGGCGCTGCTGTCGCGTTTTTCTGGTGCCGCTTTTACAATTCACCAATAAATACGTCGATGTCATGGCAGCCCTAACGAAGTTTCACTACTAGTCTCTCTTTTCTTTCACCTTCATCTTCCTCTCTTTTCACCAATTATTTGGAGTCGCTTCAATAAGTCCTTTTTCTTTACTCCTCTGTTCTAGCATACGTCGTCTGTCACACCACGTCATCCTTCACAAAATCCATTTATCTCTTTTTTGGTCTACTTTTACACTTGTGCCCATCCATCAGTCCTCCACTTTATTATGTTTTTTGTCACGTGACTTTCATCTTTCCTCATGACATGCCCGTGCCACCTGCGTCCTTTGTCCTCTTAGTCTCCGATGTCTATCTACATTACACTAGTGGTCGCCCGTGGTCGAAATTCGACCACAATAATTAATGTCAAAGACTATACTTCAATATAATCAAAAATTTCTTCAAAGCTAGTTACACTGTAATTTGACGAACAATAAACAAAAGAGTATATGTATATGCGTGTGTGTTAAATACATGGTAGTGTGTGTAATGTATTTTTTATGCATAATTTAAATAAGCTTTTTTAAAAAGGTTCTTAAATACAAGCTTTTGCGATCCTGGATATCATGTAGCAGCAGAGAGTTACACAAGACAAGTCAAACGAGCCCAAACATGGGGGGTATATCTTGTTTTGGACAGGAGTTCCTATGCCCACCTTCCGACTCCCTCATCAGATCAGCTCCATGGTTACCATATTACTGCATTTTCACGCGATATACATATGCGTGCAAAATTTCAGCTCAAGCGGAAACTGGGATTTTGGTCAAATTTAACTTGAAGATTCCATCCGAACTTACATACATACTTCCATTGCTAGTTCAATAAAAGCTTGTACTCGTAAAAAAATAGCATTTGTCGCTTCTTCTCTATATAAACTACAAGTGTGCGATATTTCATACTCCTCCGTCCGCGCAATTTTCTTAAAAAGCGATACAAAGTTTTTGCTTCACGTTTTAATATATAGATGTCCAAAAATTAAATTAGATTTTGATATCAAAAATAAATACACCTTTTGAACATGAAAAAAACGTTGATCAAAGCACGATGCCTTTGTGTTAGGACCTTGTGACGAGGTTTTAACTTAAGGTTGCCAACCGTCCTATAATAATATATAGTATCGTACTATATTTTAGCCAATTTGACTATATATCACAGAAAAATTATCTAGCGCGAAACGTACTATATTTTCATCTCATCATCATTAATCATCATCAGCTAAGTTAATTGTCGCGCTGTTTGTTGAGATATTTAGGATTATTTTAAAAATAATATAGATCTTTGAGGGCCAGAGCAAAAAGTAGTAATAGATACACATGGAAAATGTAATAATGAAATAAATTAAATATATAGTAAATAATTATAAATAAATTTATACACTTATTTTCAACGAAATTTTCTAAAAGTACTATATCAAGATAGTGTGAACTGGAACACAAACCAACTTGATTGATATTTTCTTCTATTTTAACTTTCACCCATCTTAATATTATATAAAACTAGCTGTCCCGGCAGACGCCGTCCTGCCCGGAAAAGCTTCAATCGATATGCCGACAGCAGCGCCACCTACCGGGTCCAATTGTGAATCGACTAGAAACCTTCTTTGGCTCATGCACAACAACTTTGCTAAAGATAATCATATGATCAAATATATAGTTTAGATAGATAGATAACACTTTGTTGCACACCAAAATATACAATTACAAAAACAGACCATGTTTACAATATTTTCTAGGCAATACAACAGGCGGCCTTATCGCTCAAAGCGATCTCTTCCAGGCAACCTAAATGACAGAAATTGAATCAGGCGAAATAGGCGGTGCAGGAAAAAGGCAATAGATACATAAATACTCAAACTAATTTAAGATATACACATACAAATACATACATATATACACAGTCATATATATATACAAAATAACACATAAGTTAGTACAATAAATAAATGTCTTAGCATGATTATATTCCGTAAATCAGAAATAGCTATTTGTGGACAAATAGAGTTTTCTGAGCAAATTTCTAAATGTTGGTAACGATTTGGCCTCTGACAGTCAGAAGCAGCATATTCCAAAGTATCACAGCCTGCACCGTAAAACAATTATCATATCAGTATGAAGTGTGCACAGGTGTCATAAGTTTTCTATAGGTATCGTGGCGCAAATTGTGGGCAGTGGATAAGCGAAGGAATTTAAAACGTTAAAAATTTAAAATAGTTATTAATTATTAGAGCTAGGCATGTTTACTGAAGAGTTTGTTGCGTCGCTTCTTCTCTTCAAGCCACAACATGTTGCGAAGCGGTGGTAAATTAGGCTCCCATAGGGTAAATAATATCCACAAACAAAATTAAAACTAAATAATTAAAATGAACAAGTTGACGGTAGGCTAAACTTTAACAATACTCATTGACACTTCTTTGTCTTCCGTGATCACTGCTACTCGAAAGTGTATTCGGATTAATAATAAAAATCAATTAAAACCGTTAAAACGTAGTTTTATTGATATATTTTCTTAAAACAATTGTGGCATCCCTATAATTTAATCATACAATAGAGGGATAATGCCGACATGGAATTTAATACATGGTTACATGCTTTTCAGCTGCAACGGACGCAGGGTACATTTTGAGGCTTCACGCCTCGTATGTTATACAACACACAGCTTTATTAAAGACATGAAGCAGGTTATGGTGTTGTTTATTAAAGGGGTTTTAGTACTGTACCATGTTAGTTTAATTCGTTATGGTGTGACCTTCAAGGGACAGTGTAAATTATCTATGGGGTTTTTATTTTATTTTATGGTGTAGTATTTTTTTACTGTACTAGAACTAAAAGTCGGTGAGAGAATCTGATTCAAAACTTTATTGTTGAAAAATTGTGCATGTTTGATCTGTTGGCTTCTTAATTAAATAAGTCATTAAAATTATTATATAATAATGTTACGAGTTAGCGGGACTCGAATTAAAATGCCGTTAGAATTATTATAGAGTTTATTAGAACTATACAAACACGTATAACACAGGTACAAATATAACCGAACACAACAAATCCAAACGTAATGCAGAAGGTCATAATTCTATGAAACGCGCAAAGTCCGTCACTATTAGATTCCCGAATGTACACACATCACGCCCGTATCGTAGTCGTAGCTCAACTGCCCCCTCTCTCCATCAGGCCGCCGTTTTATACTTCACAAATACAAAGGTCCCTGCCCGGCAACGTCGACACAATCAGCTTGTAATCGTAAACCGTAACACCTGGCTAATGATGCAGTCGCAAGCGGCCGTAAACTAGTACAATAGGCTGTCCTCTAAAATAACTAGAAACGTATGCCAATAAATAAGTGAACAAAAGAAGACGATCATACAAGGATTACAATTAGTTCAAATGCCGACAGGTAATAAAATGTGCTTTTACAGAGCTGTACGCGGAATTTGTTTTTGTTGGGCCCTAAGTTGTAACAATAATACTACTACTACTGAAAATCAGCGTTGTGTCGAATATAATTCCGGCGCAGCAATATGCTGAGTGCAAATGCAAACCTTATTTGCTGAAAATGCGGCGTAGAAATTTTCAAAATATGCTCTGTGTATAACAATATATATAGAATGTAATTACGTCGCTATTTTTTTTGAAAAAAATTTTTTCTTTCTTTCTAGCCTTTAGTGTTTTACAATTTAACAAAAAAAAGAGACAGAAAGATAATTAGGCAACCGTAAAATGTGTTAGTTTAAAACACTGCTATAGAATATAAGACAAGTAGGTATACCTTCGACTCTCAAACTAGGAACAAGGCCTGTGTTTTGAGTCAATCAAAAGTACCCCACACCTATATGGTTAAACAACATAATTATAGATAGCTCTTAGATAAGTAATTGTATATCCTGACATGCGTGTGTATGTATGTGCTGTGAGTGTGTGAATGCAAAAAAGGAAGAAACATTATAGCAATGGAAGTTGGAGAAGTGGCGGTTTACTGATTTCAAAGGTGAATACGTCTGCGTATATGTACACAAACGTATTCACCTTATCTATACATATAATACAAGTCTAGAGTTCGAATTTCCGTACAATGAAATAAAATGTTAAATACCAACTCAGGGGGATATAAAAAGTGAAATGAACTAATTAAGATTTTTCAATTTTTCGTTTCTCTGTTTGTCTGTCTGTACGGGCTAAGCTCCAAAATAAATGGATTGATTTAAATGAAATTTTGTATGTTGGTAGCTTATATCCCTGGTTAACATATAGGATACTTTTGATCCCGCAAAATTGAAGAGTTCCCGTGCGATAGTTAAAATTTTTTTCCACGCGGCCGAAGTTGTGGGGAGAATCTAGTGTATATGTATATATATATATATATATATATATATGTGTCGGAGGAAAGCTATGACTATGACGATATGACGATGTATTGTTGACTGGATGTATAACGCACAATATCATTTGTTTACATTATAATCACTTCTAAAATTCTTAATGTAATTTAATTAGATTTGTTAATGTTTCTATAACTTCAAGATCGTTCTAACCAAATAACAGTTATGAATATTGTAATTTAATAAACGACCAATCGGAGCAGAGTATATGGCGGAGCGGGGTCAGAGACGCCCTCTATACTTTGAGTAATATCTACTTGGGTAGACTGAGGAGTTTTTGTGGCACATTCGGTTGGTGGCAACAGGTCGAGTTGGACCATGGAGTATTTTAAAGAAAGTATTGAAGCTGGAAGTATGAGCGGGTGCCCTGAACCCGCTGCTCGGTCTAAACTATGTCATAATATTGATCAAATCTAAATTAAAAGTGTATAAACCGTGGCTATTGTGTTTTATGCTCGCATTTTATCCTGATGACGCCCACTAAACCTGTAATAACTAAAGGAGATGTCGTGAGAACGAGGCCGTTCTGCGACATATATATATATATATATATATATATATATATATTCGTGTGAACTGAACTCTTTTTAAACGGTTGGATCGAATTTGATTAAATTTTTGGTGTATGTTCAAGTGGATTCGGGAATGTTTTTGATTCACAATTAGACCCGTTACGTGGCGCGAGAGTCGTGTTGTAGATTTTTTGAAACTTTCAGCGCAGTGGCTAAACGAGTCTAGTGAAATATAAATAGCTATGATGATTACCTAACTCAAAATTGACTAGTGCATAGGATTACGGGTGCAAGGGTTGTAACAAACCATCTACCATGACAAACGGTGTAAACAAACCACTCACTCAACGATCCAGATACGTCGACGTACCATACTATAATGGAACGTGTATAATATACAATTTACTCCTACGATCTATGAACGTGGATCTATTATCCGCGCTTTGATGTTACAACAAAAAGCTATCGGTATTAATTTATATGATATATGATCGATGATCAATGGAAGCTGTTTGTGGTCGGGTTATATTTAGTGATCAATGGGCTGGTTATATACTGCGTGTATATTGGAAATGCGTGATAGCCGATATCTGACTAAGCATTGTAATTGTTTGTATTATATTGTAACAGCCTTGCAGAGATTTGGGTAAGAAAGTACCATATATAACAAATATTAACTATTTGGGCAGGGTTTTCCCTTTATTGTTCAGCCTTTGGTGTGACTATTCACAACACAAAGTAAGCAATGAACTCCATCTACACGCCACTCCGCCTTTTATACGAAAATGCTACCCTACAAAACAATAACATTGCATCATTGCTAAAAATAGCAATTACATCATAATGTTGCCAGGATCATAAATACAATTATAATAATTAGTTACTGATGCACTAAATTATCCAGAAGATGATTTAGTGGGCTTATAAAATTAAGTAACCGATAGAAATAGTAATTTCATTATAAATCGAATTATCTGATAAATCGACTAAAAATACTATTATTTATGACGATTATCTATATGATATTATTATACCCTATGGTTCTCATGCCTACTGTGATGGACATCGTGTAACACTATACTAGCGGCCTGCCCCGGCTTCGCACAAGTATCTAAAAATAACTTATCTGTCATAATAAACATAAACAACATTAAGGGTCGCTTGCATAATAATCGCCTTTGAATAAAATTAGTTAGACAGTTCTTTAAACACATTTAGCGGCAAATTTTGCGTTGTGCAAGGCGCTAATTGTATTTAAGGGTGTTAAATGCGTTTAGTGTTTCTTAAATAAATTTAAGTAACCTTATGCAAGCGGCCCTAAGCTATGTTTCAGAATTAGTGGTCAGGCTACAGTCTCCCTTAAGAAAGCAGCAGTGCATTTGTAGCACGTTTGGTTTTGCATATGTCCATAGGCGATGGTATCCGCTTTCTAGCAGATGAACCCTCGGACTATCTGCTGCACTCATGCAATTATTTTTTTTTATATAAAATACAGAGATTTTATCCCCTCTATTCCATTCCTGGCTGGCTTTGCACTTGGTATCGCAAACTTCTATATATGACGCCAACAACTTTCCATGAGCTTATACCACCTGTCTGTTTGCCACCTTCGCAATAAAAAAAAATATGGGAGGATTGCGTCTAAGAGGATGACGGATGATCGTTATATGGTGTTATAGAGGATGTATGACTATGAATAAAGAGTATTGACGGAAAAGACACTTTGCAGACCTCAAACGATTAGTAAACGCGAAAGAAGAGATAGAAAAAGAAGAAAGAAAGAAAAGTAGTAGTAAGGTGTATCAGTACTTTAACATTTTATCTCCACCTTTAATTTCAATAAACTCAAGGTACCTTAATTAGCATGCTTCATTAATTACGCAAGGGATTCTCCTCAATGTATACGACTGACCGCTGAATCGTAAAGCGTCTATACGATGCAACATTGGAGCGGCGCGCATATTGTATTAAATTCTTGGTGTGGCGTATTATTCCCTTGTGGGTGGTACGCCCGGTACGCCGATGCAAGGTTTCATCACAAAGGATATTTGTATAATTTCGTATTGCAAAGATGTTATTTTAAATTATACGCCTACTGTGAGTATTGTAACTAGTTATGTGAGGAATAAATGTTTAGACAGTCCAAGAAACGTTGATTTGACATACATACATAACTTCACGCCAGGTCCCTTGCGGGGTAGGCAGGAACAACAGAGCGCCATTCAGGCTTATTCTTACATACCTCACTTGCTTCTTTGACATTCATAGCTCTTGTCATGCACGCTCGTCTGTTCTTAAGGCTCCTGACATCACCTTCTGCTAATACACGATCAATTTGATCGTGGAAGGTGTGTCGTGGCCTTCCGCGACTTCTGCATCCATCCACTTTTGCATTGTATATCTGTTTAGTCATTCTTCCATTATTCATTCTTTCCACATGCCCGAACCACCGGAGCATTCCTTTCCTTACCTTCACCCGACACTCTCTATCAGACCAACTCTCTTTCTTACTACAGTATTACGAACGCGGTCTGCGAGTGTCACTCCGCAGATTTTGCGCAGTGCTCGCATCTCGACCGATTTTGATTTGACGTCGGATGATTTGAGGGATGCCGAAAACCACGCCAAGTAGGTAATGAAGGAATGTGAACCCTGGGCTCCGAATACGACTATTTATAACGAGGGGAAATCCGTTTGAAGACTATGCACCAAATGTGGTAATACTCGGCAAGCACTCAAGCGAATTGTATTCGAATAAATAATTCGATACAAGTTGTTACAGGAGTATTTATTTTAATTTTGAAGTAACGTATTTATTGTTGTTTTTTTTTCTAAATTTTATTTATTTCTTTTACGTATTAAAGTATTATTATTAAGTATTACATAAGTACAATTTGTATTATTAATTAATATTATTATTTTATTAACAAAATTGAGTCGTTTTCGTCTTACGCCAAAAGGAAGGTTTGCACTGAAAATCAGCGTTGTGTTGGATATAATTCCAGCACAACAATATGCTGAGTGCACCTTATTTGCTGAAAGTGCGGCGTACAAATTTTCAAAATAAGCTCTGTGTATAAAAATGTACAAGGAATGTAATTACGTCGCTATTTCTGCAAATAAAACTTTTCTCACCGCGGGATAACGCGGTAAAGAGTGTGGTATTCACTACGTTGGGGTGGCACTAGCATCGCAATCAAGAATGCTATTGCGCCACCACGGTTGGGGATACCCATTAAATCCCCTCGATGTTCCGTCCTTCGCCATTATGCTGGGGCAACGGGTCCAAATACAACCTACTTCAACCCTAGGATGATAACAATACTACGTACAAAATATCCTACTGATACTTATAAATATAGCAATATAATAGACAGAGAAGAAAAGAATAATCAATTTTAAATATAACAAACGTATCATATATATAAATTCATAAGACATTACTCATATAAAAATAAATACATTATATAAATAAATAAAAATTTATAACTTACACAATGACACTTCACGAAATCTTGGTCCTTGTTTCTTTTGGTTCGAAGGAACTTGGTAACTTGCATATTCAAAAAATAAATAAAAACTACCTACAATTTTAGTATTTGTGCTTTTAACCTCGTTCTCATAGTTTCAGTGAATTGTAAAAATTCTTTTATGAGAAACATAGTTCTTTGGACCCGAACAAGCGATTTTGACTGATACTTGTTGCAATGGTGCTTTGAGTCAGCTACAAAGATGGAAGCTCGTAAGTTCATTATATAGAGGGTAGAGGTAAGGAGAACCATCTCAGTATATTAAAAAGTATCCACTGACGGGCAGCAAATTAAGATGGCGCCATAATAGCAAGCGGAAGGTATTTAGAAATAGCGCCACAAATCTTGGTCACCGCGCATTTTACAAAAATGTAACTATTGCATGTCTCCTCATGGTGGAATTTTCAGATAATTTAGTTAGTTATCTCAATTAGTGAAATAGGTTTTAAAAATTCAATTGGTCAAAAAAAGTCACGAAACGTATTAAATTTTTCAAGCCAGCACACTTCACTACTTTTATAACTTCTAAATTCATATCATTTACTTTTCCTACACTAGCGCTGTTTTGACGACTTTTCGAGCCATAATTTGCTGTTTACAGGTGAACACTTTCAACTGATCCCCCCTACTAGATGGTCCTCCTTACCTCTACCCTCCATAGTTCACATTACCTACAAAGTTGCACCATATTGAAAAAAGAAAATTCCACAAACGAACACATACCAAATAGCATATTCCCAAGTTAAGCGAGTTACGTCAACGCTATGGGCGAAATAAAACGGACAACTCTAGGGCCGATATCAGACCAAAATAAATAAAATTTGTGAGCGCAACTCACTTACCGGGATTCGAGCTTTTCAATCCAGTAAACTACATAGCCAACGTTCATTATTCTATTTTCTTTATGCGATAAGTGGCAAAATTGTGCAATGAAAGCTACTTGCGGTTCGAACTAAACTAATTATTTGTATTGAAGTAGGTAGGCAAACAAGTGATTTCTCTTTCATTTTTATCACTTGTAGCAGGCAAAAAAGTAAACGACCTAACTATTGTAAAGTGGTTACTGTTGCCTATGGATGTTTGCAATACCAGGGGCGAAGCCAACGAGTTGCCAGCCAGCCTTTGGACATATGACATAGGAGAGTTGGGATAAAGAAGTCGGGATATTGGAATGAAATGTAAAAGATGGCATAAAATGGATGATATAGAGGGACCAGACGGAAGGTACGATGGACGGACGGATGGGACAATATATGGGATTAGTATAAGGAGATGAGATAGGCGGAAGGAGAAGTGAATCATCGACACTCACTCATCGTACGAAACACAAATATCTGAAGACAAAGCGATTCACGTCGGTGTTCTGAGAAGGCGTGGTACCACACCGAGCTGGCCCTAATAGTTGTCATTGAGATAGCGATTCCAGCATTTTTTTTACTGCTGTAGCACAGCAGACCAACTGTGATGGAAAGTAGTTACGGTAGCGTATGGACATTAGCAATACCAAAGATGGTGGCAACCTGGCCTCTGATGCCGGAACACAACTCTTAGATGTTATAGCGGCATATTGTAGACCAGAGGTGGTAGCCACCCATTCGGGAAAATGCCCTACCACCTGGCTGTGAGTTGTTTTGTCGCCTCTTACGACAGGCCGCCTGGCCACAGGAATTAGTATTCTTTTTCCGTTCCTGCACGGTTCTACCACTTCAAATGTAATAGTAAGTTGGTACTATCACCTATGGATATCTACTGTCCTTTTAATATACAGTAATAACATGGAAGTGTATGTTGGTAATAGTCGGGAAGACATGACTATAAAATCACGTATATAATTTATATCTAGAATAAAACGACTATCAAAAGTTATTACAGTAATAACTGTACGAGCCATGTTTAATACTAAATAAATTGTTAGCTCTTTAGAAGCTCAATAACGTCTGACATATTACACGTTCATAAAATGAATATAGCATGGACGCCGTTACAAGGTTGTAGCACAATGAACGACCGCTTGAGAATAGGGATTAGTTCAATATAAGGTCTTTTATACAGTGTGCTGTTTAATTTTCTCTTTTCGTGCTATAATAGTTACTAAGGAGAGTTTATAATTTGATTTAATAACTATATGAAACTAGCGGCCCCGGCAGACGTTGTCCTGCTTTGAAAAAATAAAAATCTAGGACCCGATCCCAGCGCCACCTACCGGTTCTAAATGTGGATTTAAGTCATTCGGGGACCCACTCAAACACACAAAAACAAAATCACCAACATCGGTCCAGGTGATTAGGAGGATTCTAGAACCCGATCTCAGCGCCACTAACTGTGAATCTAAACCATACTCGAATCCACTTGAACACACACAAAACATTCATACAAATCGGTCCTGCCGTTTAGGAGGAGTTCACTGTCACCCACAGAAGAATTATATATATATATATATATATAAAGATAAGCGTAACTGTTTGTTATAGTATTATTTTTATTGCATGAATTCAACAGATAGCCCACCTGATTGAAAGCGGTTACCATCGCCTATGGACATTTGCAATAACAAATGCGTTACAAATGCGCTGCTAATCTCTAAAGAGAGGAGTCTGGAGCCTGGCCACTAATGCCGGAACACAACTCAAGGTTGTTATGGCGGCATATCCTAGATCATAGGTCGTCGACATCCCGATCAATCACTTTCACCAAACTCAGTATTTTTTAGGGCGACCGCCATTCTAATATAGATTGACTAATTCAGTGCACTTACCAAAAATCCATTATATCTAACACCGCAAGCGACGACACAATGCTGGCAACTTCGTGAAGGACATCATAATTGGAGGGACAGAGTGGATGCATGAATCAGGAGTATGTACTGAATTATGAATAGGAAATAGGGCTACCATGACTCAAAATCATTGTTAAGCATTAAATAATAAACAAACGAGTTGTCAGGTCTCGATAGCCCATGGCCTTAGAGTTTTGAGACTGAAAGCCACAAATTTGTATCCATTGCTGCATATTTGCAGCGTTTCAGGCCCTTCTGACGCTCGGCTGCTTCGCCAGCCGCAATGGACGTGTCTAGATGATAGAAAACAGCCAAAGTGTCGACGCACGTAGCGTCCCGCACTAAACCCGTACGAGATGTTATTGGTTGTAAGATCTCGTCCTGTCTTTTACCATCGTCGCGGCACAGAACATTTGGTTCATGTTAAATTTCGAAATTGTGTAGTAAAACAGTGCAATTAGTTTCTATAAACTAATTGTAAAGTTTTAAGTAGTGTGTAACCATTGTGTGTAAATACATCAATTTGCTAGCAGTAGTATCACTTGGAGCTTCTTGCGGAAGATCCGCGCTGCGTTGTATACATTGATGTAACAAACATTACGCTGAGCATGACATAAATCACTATACAAACTCTATCTTCTACAGATTTATTACATGAAACTTCTAATAAATTCAACATTAATATTTCCAAGATCCTGTAGTCGCTTTAAACCAGATAACATTTATACTCGTATTTGATATCAGGACTCGTTATCGGGTTCTTGGAAATTTTACCTTTAAATTAAGAAACAAAACGACGATAACAAGATGCCTCGTGGTACTCACGAGGGCCCCAGATCTTGGGTATTAATCAAATGCCCTCGATCTATTTGGGGGTTGGGCAAATAAACCCCGGACGCCCGCGACCGAAGTACCCGCAAGCTCGCGTAATTTGTTTACCCCTGGTTTAACTGTGTTGCTAGTTAATAAACCTAATTTGCACAGAATTTAATAATAAAATATTTTGAAAATTTGGTATTAATGTAAAACAGTGATAAATTAACAGAACACAGAATAATAAGAAGCACCAGTTAAAACTAGGTGTGTGTGATGATCTTTTAAATTATCTTACAATCGTGATCTGTATTTTGTCAGAGTGTGTTCAGTCTATGTCAAATTCAATTGACATTAGAATGTTGACAGTTGACATTTATAAATATGTCATAGTTAAATAATGTTCTGTTATTATAATGGCATAGGTTTTGTAGTGCTAGAAGCTCGCAAATAGACAGACGGGCCACTTGATGGAAAGTGTTCACCGCCGCCTATGAACGTTTGCAACACCAGAGGCGCTGCCAAAGCGTTTCAGACCTCGAAGAAATTGTATAATGCCCTTCTTCCATATAGATACAACAATCTTTACATTTAGTTTATAAAGAAAATAGCAGACTTAAATAGATATTACGGGTGCACTGTTAGAACCCGAAGTACATACAAAGTTGGGTGCTTGTGCGTACACGAGCGTATCCTCTGCCCTTCCACCCTTCCGATGGATTACTTCAGTGGACAGAAATGGGGAGATATTAGGACTAGACTAGATATATAGAACTTCTACCAAACCTGAGATCCAGAAAGAAACAGCACACGGTGGCCAAGTTGTTCACCAAATGAAGTTTGTATGGCAAGGGCAATAAAATAAATTGGATATTTTGGTGTCAAACATTGACGTTTCGTTGACGAGGAGATAGACCGCACATAATTTTGTTTCGTGTAGAAACAGAAAGAACAATTAATTTTTGTGACGCAAGAGACTGCAAAACCAACCCACAGTCAGGTTGTAGAACATTTGCACGCCTGCATGGCCACCATCGCTAGTCTAGAGCATGCTACCATAACAACCTTGATATATGTTTCGGAATCAATGGCCATGTTCTAGGAGCGCCTCCCCCCCATTTTGAGGCCAACAGAAAGTTGGTAGCACCTTTTGTGTTGCAAATGCCCATTGTCAACCTATCTGGTGTACTTCAAGAATAAAAAATAGGGTACATTGTAAAATGTATAAATCGACATTCTATTCCAGGCAAAAATTCAATTGGTATTAGCAAAATTACTAAAACGAGCAAACTTCTGAACTATGGCTACATTATATACGATAAATTATCGCGGTGTACGCAAATTTGTGCTTGTCGTTTGAAAATACTGTTCAAATAAATATAACAAATTGACAAATTCGATAGCTGCCAACCGAAGACCTCTCGTCTTTATCAATACGCAACACTTGAGGGCAGGAGGGGGGAGGTTGTTGTAAGTTATTACATTATTGACAGGTGAAATGAAAGAATTATTTAAGGATATCTTTCCGTTACAAAATTAATTCGTCACCATGAAATAGTTTACATAGAGAAAGATTTTGTTTTTGACGTGGTTAAGTCGTGCTGGTGTCATTACCTTGATTATAGAATTTACGGCTGGCTCGAGCGGTGTTATACCACGCTCTCATAGACTCTATGCCTTGAGCTAATCACGATTCCTATGGTGAGTGTGTTCCGGTGGCCCACATTCCCCTTTTCCCGTACTATCCTCAATCCATTGAAATGAACATCAAACATCAGATTTTTGAAAAGAAACAAAGAAATAAAATAAAAGATATTTTATTATCCCAAAGAAAGATCTCCATTCTACTACACAATGAAGGAGCAGGCGAAAAAAAAACAAACATCATCACTTCAAGTTCCCACCAAAAACACCATTTCGTTTTGTTTAATTCTAACTAATATTATAAATTAAATTAAATTTTGATCCGTGAAGAACGGAGAAAGATTACAATTTCCTGCGATTGGGCCGGACTGTCGTAAGATGCGACAAAAGAACCCACAGCCAGGTGGTAGGGTGTTCGCCCGTCGGCCCGGATGACTACCACCCCTGGTCAAGAGTATGCCGCCATAACAACCTTGAGACTTAGAACGTAGTTACGCCCACGCTGATCCTGCCGCATCAGGACAAACTTACTTCGTCAACGGGGGATGAGTCCTCCGCTCCCTAGATGCTGGCGAGCCCCTGCAAGAAAGCACCAGCACTCCACCAACTGCTACCAGCATTCACCACTACAAGCAAGAGCAAGTGTACAAACTGTACAAGGAGTACATTTAAAACTAGCGGATTTATTACTATTTACTAGCAAATGTGAGTGAACAGCTGCGGAGCATGCTAGCTTTGAGCATTCTTTATATTGTTAGTATGTGTATCACAGTACCTTTACGAGTATTTATTATTAGTTATGTTACATACCGACAAAGACCGCACAGCTGCATGTTTTAAAAACGAATTCTTTTATTTACTTCGTGTTTAAACTTTAAAAACATTATTATTATCGTACTTATTTTATGACTGTAATTAGTGTCGAACGACTTAATCCTTGTTTTTATTGCATTACGTCGAAGCTTGCCAGATGTGGGTGAACGGGGGCCCCTTTGTCGTTATTATACAGTTTAATATAAAACAATGCCCGAACGGAGGGGTGGGCACTCGAGCGACGATTACGATACTGGCAAGACCTGTGTGATACTTTCGATTAGCGACATAGTGACGGACTTTGCGCGTGTTGATTTGCATTGAATCGTGCAGTGTGAACTGGTTGCATCCAGTTTTATTATGTACTTGTTTTACACGTATATGTACAGTTCTTAAAAACTATAGTAATTCCAACGGCATTTATTTTAATTGAGTCTGTAGCTCGTAACAGTTACTTATAAGTAAAAATGAAGTTTATGATTTTTAAGTTATAACATGCCATGCCTTTTCAACGCGAGGCGAAGCCGCCGGTAAAAGCTGGTCATCACTAAATCCATTTTCCCAACCAACGTGTCTGTTCTAACACAGCTTTGTGTACTCAAATGTCGAAAAGTCTTCGCGATAAGTCAACTTTTAAAACAGACAATGGAGTTAAAACAATTCTATACGAATTTGTTTATGAAAAGTTTTTCAAGTTTTATATTGGAGCAGTTTTTTTGAAAAGTGAATCAGACGACAATAAAATGTCGAAAGAGTCGCAATTGAGTTATAAAAACAGCGGTTTAATAGGGGACAAAGGTTTATTGTTCCACCTCAAGTATTACACTCTATGGATATCGATTTTTGGTACGTTTTGTTGGAAAAGTAGCCTAAATATTAATTCAATCATGTTATACTGTTTAGTTTATTTATTTTTGAAGTGATGCTTCTATATAGACGGGGGGGGGGGAGGGTTATAAGGATTTTTTCTGTCACGAAAAATCGTTACGGCCGTGGTGAAAGGCGACATAATTTTAGAGTAGACTATCGATGTTTTTATTGGTTCCGGATCGAATGCAGTTTTTTTGTTTGATAAAATAAAATGGAATAGAAAATAAAATGCATCCATTAAAATGTACCTAACCTAACCAGATCATAATTTGTAGTATACCTGCGAAAAGTCAAAATGTGTGCTGGGTCACCTAGTAGAAGAGAAAATTCAACGGACAAGTGGGAAAAGGAATCGCAACAAAATTTTAACTTAAGTTTTACGAGCAGATTGTTAATGTACCTACTTGTTAAATTTGAAAACCTGGGACACATTGTAGAAGTGAAACAGTTGAAGTTTCACTTCTACTATGTGTCCCAGCACACATTTCGATTTTTTTATTGTTGAAGCACATCAGACATGCTTACGGCCCAAATGTGATGAAAAGCGGTTACCATCGCCTGTGGACATTTGCAACACCAAAGGTGCTTAAGGGAGACAGGAACCTGATCAGTAATGCCGGACCACAATTCAAGGTTATTATGGCGACATCCTTTAGACCAGAGGTGGTAGCCATCTAATCGGGCAAATGCTCTACCATCTGATTGATTCTCGTTTTTGGTATCACCGCTATCATCCCAACAATTGATAGAAGAAAGAAAGAAAGGAAAAATATTTTTTCAGAACTACATACACATCAAAAAGTACTTATAAATAAGACAATACAACTGAAATGAAGTTCTGATTTGGTCCTAACTCAGCATGATGCTGGTTGGCTCAACCAGCGCTGGTCTTCCGCTAGGGCCGTTCAAGTGACTTACGGATAGGCAAAATGAAACAAACAAAAAAATATGACGGTACTATTGGAAACAAGTATAAAAATTAATATAAAAAACTGATATAAAAATTAATGCTACAAAGCGAATCTATAAAGAAGAACATATAAGAATTAGGTACGTAAAGCTCTAAAAATTAATACTGAAAACTCCTCAAGGACGTCGACGTTGTTACAAGCCTTAATCTTCTTTCTTCTTATATATAAAAATGAATGTTTGTCTGTATGCCCTTTATAGAATCGTAAACTATACATCTGATTTTGATAAAATTTTGTGTGTGTTTGACTGTGTCCCGGGATGGTTTAGATTCACAATTGGAACCGGTAGGTGGCGCTGAGATCGGGTTCTAGAATTCTCTTAATCATCTGGAGCGTTTTTGGTGACTTTGTTTTTGTGTGGGTTCCCGGATGGTTTAGATTCACAGTTCGAACCGGTAGGTGGCACTGAGATCGGATTCTAGAATCCTCCTAGTCACCTAGCTAGACTGATTTTGGTGTTTTTGTGTCATGGAACAGTCTTTTAGGAATTCAGATAAAAAATAAAAACTTCGTTTAAAAAAACCGACTTAAAAAACTAAAATGTATAAAATAACTTATTTCTAAAGCTGTTATTATTAATATATATTATCTAAAACATCTTGAAGTCGGTGCAAAATAAAACACAAAAATTACTATATTTTGAAAATTACTAAGCACCGACTTTAAGATGTTTTAGATAATATATATTAATAATAATAGCTTTAGAAATAAGTTATTTTATACATTTTGGTTTTTTAGTTTTTGAAGTCGGTTTTTTTAAACGAAGTTTTTATTTTTTATTTGTTACTTTTTAGTTTCTAGCTATGTATGGGTGGACCTACGAATGGTGCCGCGCTTCTTAAAAAATATTGGTCCCAAGAACCGGGAACAAAAAAATGTTCGTAAAATGAAAACTACTAGGCCAAACGATGTCAAATTTTTAGGGGACCACATGGCAGCTATTCCGCGTCGAACAAAAAAAGAATCACGTAAATCGGATCATAAATCACGGAGTAATCGGCGAACGTACATAAAAAAAGCAACAAAAAAAAAGATCCCGACGAATTGAGAACCTCCTCCTTTTTTCGAAGTCGGTTAAAAATAGGCGGTACCAAGTTCGCCGGGTGAGCTAGTTATTAATAAAAAAAAGCTCTAGTCGATCGTAATTCGTCACTGTTAAACTATTCCAAAGTTTAGATTTCAGTTTTCAAACAGGGCAATCAACTGAGTCACGATATCGTGACATTTCTGAAAACAAATTTGTCTTTGACTCGGCGCAATTTGTGGTCATTATTTGTAAAACATATTATGCGCTTTAAACAAATACTGTACACGTGGGTTGTGTTCGGGGACATTATGCTTTACACGTGTAAATCGTTTTAACTAGAATTTTCCACTTGATTGCGTATGCGAAAAGTTTAATTTAGATTATATTAGCGGCCCCGGCAGCGTATATAGAAAAGCTCATTCAATACGTCCCCTCCCTCCGCCTGAGACGAACTGAAGCAGCATTCCCAAGCTCTTTTAATGAAAAACACGCGTTAATGCTGCTCCAATACGTCCCAGAGGGTGACGTACTGCAGTACGGTTTCCAGTGGTATAACGCGCCTCAACGTAGGGTTATCCTAGTTCTATTCGTCAACGGGAAACTGATACTAGAAGAAGGTTAGGGATTACTTAATCTACATATACTATAGAACAGGTACGATTCTAAGTTTAAACGCAATAAAATATATTAGAAACCCTCATCTTACATTTTTATAATTTCCGATGCGTTCCTCGTCGATAGGCATATTAAAAGATTGTGGTGCTGTCGCCAGCGGTGGTGTTATCGCTTGTTCAGACATAACTTGATTTTCAATCGTTTCTTCGTCATCCATATTGATGTTTTTAAAAAAAGACGGCGTCACTTCTTTGCCCAGTCCAAGATAGGCAAGTTCTTTGCGATCTTGTTCAGACAGAAGTAGAGAATGTTTAAACGTAAACCCGTTTTGTTTCTCCAACAGTAAATGTTTGCAAAAACGACTACCACTGCCGCTGGGACAAGTGTAGACTCCAATTTCTATACCAATTATATACAGCTGTGATGTTTTTTCGCTCTGCACGTGGAATGTCTTTTCATCAAATTGTTTAATTTCAAGATTTTTACAACTTTCGAATTGATTTGGGGATGTACAATAAACCGACAAAGGTAAACGCACACCTGCCTGTCGTAAAGCGCAGTTTATTACCTTCCCGCATTTAGAAAATCCTTTGTTTACTTTGTGTTTAGAATATGTAATTAAGAAAAATATTATATTGTTATTGTACTTTTTATGGCCGTCATTAGTGTCGAACTAATCCTTGTTGTTATTGTATTGCGTCAAAGCTTGCTAGGTATTGCATCGGTGCATTATAAAGCAATGGCCTAATACGGAGAGGGGCAGTCAAGCGACGATTACGACACGAGTAAGACGTACATTCGATGAGGGATATGGTGACGGACTTTGCGCGTGTTATTTAATCGTGCAGTGTGTAATCGTGGTTGTATCCAGTTATATTTGTACCTGTTTTATACGTGTTTGTACAGTTCTAATAAACTCTATAGTAATTCCAACGTCATTTTAATTCGAGTCCTGCGTAACTCGTAACAATATATTTGCCTGCCGATCAATTCCGTATTTCGGAGAAACATGGAATTTTCGTGATACAAGATGTTCCGAATAAAGTTAATAGAAAAAAAGTAGATGCGTTTACAAATGTGAAGTAAATCAGGGGGGGTAACTCGAACCAGGAAATTACGACATTACGAAAGACGGCTAACAGTGCCGCCACACGAAAAAAAGAGATTTTCCAAAATCAACTACTAAATTATGTTTTGAAAGCCTGTAACTATTTACTAATGTGTAAGTGTTAGTTTGCATATACGGAAAATTTGTTTACAAAATCTACCGTATCAGGAACTGAACATGGGACTTCTGCGCTCCAGTGAGCTAGACAGACAAGTCTTCGACCACTTGACCGCAGAGACTGAATATTTCAAGTCTTACGACGCAGATGCGTTCTTACATGTAGTTGCAATACATAAAGAATCATTTATTGTCCGATGCACCCATTTGGCATTGACCGCAAATGACAAAGCCGTCAAAGTTACGAGCGTTGCACACATTTATATCGACTCGAGTGCGCAAATGACGATAGTGTGTAGTGGTTTGTTAATTTAAATTATATTATCGAAATTTACACAATTTTTAAGACTTTTTTAACTTTTTAAATATATTTTTTATTTTTAAGAGATAGCATCTCGCTTCATATTGACTTTGTTAAATGTAGAATCGAGATGAAACTTTCAGGGTCGGCATGATATATTCTTTCTCTACTCTGGCACCATACACATACCATACCACAGTACTAAATACACTTTTTTATATATTGTTACGCGTTGCGGGACTCGAATTAAAATGCCGTTGGAATTATTATAAAGTTCATTAAAAGTACAAACGCGTATAACACAGGTACAGATATAACTGAACACAACAAATCCAAACGTAATGCAGAAGGTCGTAATTCAATAAAACGCGCAAAGTCCGTCTCTAATTCATTCCTGAATGTATACACGTCTCGCTTTCGTCGTGCCTCCCTCTCTTTATCAGGCCATCGTTTTATACTGCACGAATGCAATATGCCCGGCGACGTGGATCGAATTTCCTAGAATCAGATTGTACTTTAAAATCCGTAACACCTGGCTAATGATTACAATACAACTATAGGCTGTTCTCTAGAAACGTATGCCAATAAATAAGTAAACAAAAGAAGACGATCATCGAAGCCGACAAATCTGTACGTGGAATTTGTCTTTGTTGGCGCCTAGTTTGTGACAATATTTTTATTGTGACTTGGTACTCCGGAATATGGAAAAATAAAATGGGCCCGGCCATTTTATTTTTATGGTAAAAAACTTATTTAATTATGCATTGAAGAATCCAATAATAGAAAACGAAAGATTATAATTACATCAGTTGAAATTAACAGTATCATTATATCGGGTGTCCCAAAAAGGACGCAAGATTTCAATTTGCCGCCATTTTTGTATTTTAGTGCTGGCAACCCTAAAAAAAATCAATTTGACAGCTGAATGTTTAGGGTTTGTAAAAAATAAAAACTTCATTTAAAAAAACCGACTTCAAAAACTAAAATGTATAAAATAATAAAACTACGTTTTAACGGTTTTAAGCGCGGTAATTTATTTGATTTAGGTTTATCCGACGTTTCGGCCGCTTTTCAGTGGCCGTGGTCACGGAAGACAAAGATGACATTGGTCAAACGTGTATTGTCAAAGTTTTTATTCAGCCTACCGCCAACTTGTTCATTTTAATTATTTAGGTTTAAATTTTTAAATTTATAACCGTTAAAACGTAGTTTTATTATGTGTACAAGTCGCGAAAACTTAAGAAAATATTATGTATAAAATAACTTATTTCTAAAGCTATTATTATTAATATATATTATCTAAAACATCTTAAAGTCGGTGCTTAGTAATTTTCAAAATATAGTAATTTTTAGGTTTTATTTTGCACAGACTTCAAGATGTTTTAGATAATATATATTAACAATAATAGCTTTAGAAATAAGTTATTTTATACATTTTAGTTTTTGAAGTCGGTTTTTTTAAACAAAGTTTTTATTTTTTATTTGTTACTTTTTAGTGTCTAGCTATGTATGGGTGGACCTACGAATGGTGCCGCGCTTCTTAAAAAATATAGGTCCCAAGAAACGGGAACAAAAAATGATCGTAAAATGAAAACTACTGGGCCAAACTATGTCAATTTTTTAGGGGATCACATGGCAGTTATTCCGCGTCGAACAAAAAAAGAATCACGTAAATTGAATCATAAATCTCAGAGTAATAGGTGTACATATGAAACGAAAAGGATTTTTTTTTCTTAAAAATGTTCATAAAATGAAAACTACTGGGCCAAACTATGTAACATTTTTAGGGGACCAATTGGAAGCTATTCCGCGTCGAACAAAAAAAGAATCACGTAAATCGGATCACAAATCACAGAGTAATCGGCGAACATACATAAAAAAAAGCAACAAAAAAAAATATCCCGACGAATTGAGAACCTCCTCCTTTTTTCAAAGTCGGTTAAAAATGGCGGGTTATACGAAAGATCAACGCGTTTTTATTATTGAACAATATTTCAAAAGTAATGAAAGTTTGGCGGGCACGGTTCGAAAATTCCGTGCAAAATATGGTCGGAATATTGACTTCACTTTTTTTTTTTTGAGGCGAGGGAAAATGCCTAACCGATATATGCACAATCTGGGCCGGGGGCGATAACACTGTAGCAATAGTATGCTCTTGTCAGTGCTCCGTCCGCGATCGACGTAATCGACAGAATAGTGTGGCGACTCCGAGAGTTGCTACACGAGCGAGCAACCCCAATACCCATTAAAAACCCCCTCCTCCCGTGACGACCCTGCGCTTTTGTTTGTGTTGGAAAGGCTGAAATTTAGAACATAGTTACACCCAGTGGATCCAGCGCAATAAAGTGCCTGGAGTGTGCCCTGGGAGAACACCCCACTTAGTTGACGGGGGTCGATAGTCCCTTGCTTTCCTAGCTGCTAAGGGCCCCCCGTTAACGGAACCTAACTCAGGGAGGGAAGTAATGCGCGTACCTGCCTCTCCGAGTGCCAGCTGAAGGCCGGCGACCTCGAGTAGAGACCGTAGCACGCGCCGAAGGACTTCGCTCCCTAATATTGACTTGAATTCATCAACTGTGAGCAGAGTGGTTGCAAAATTCAGGGAGAGTCAAGATCAATTCATGATGTTCATTCCACTGGCCATCCAAAAACAAGCCGTTCAAATGGCAATATCGAATCAGTGCGTCAGAATGTCCGTGAACATCCAGGAACATCCATTAGGCATCGTGGACAAGAATTGAAAATTTCAAGAAGCTCTCTCCAACGTATACTCACTAAAGATCTGCATCTCCATGCTTACAAAGTTCAAATAACACAAGAACTGAAGCCTCATGATCATGGACAGCGAAGAGAGTTCGTGGAATGGATTATCGACCGCCAAAACAGGGATGCAGATTTTTTAAACAAAACCATCTTTAGCGACGAAGCACATTTTCATCTCGATGGCTTTGTTTATCGTCAGAATTGCCGCATTTGGAGCTCAGAGAACCCACATGTGATTGTTCAAAAACAAATGCATCCACAACGGGTCACTGTTTGGTGCGGATTTTGAGCTGGAGGCATTATTGGACCGTATTTTTTTCAAAATGAGGCCTTCCAAGCAGTTACTGTTAATGGAGCTCGATATCGCGACATGATAACAAGGTTTTTTCTAGCCGAATTAGCGGATATCGATGTGGAAGCAATGTGGTTTCAACAAGACGGGGCCACTTGCCACACAGCCAGAGAAACGATGCAATTACTGCATGAAACATTTCCTAGTCGTGTGATCTCTCGATTCGGTGATCAGAATTGCCCCCCTAGATCTTGCGATTTAACGCCTTTAGACTTCTTTTTATGGGGTTATTTAAAGTCTCAATAAGCCCACAACCACTCATGCTTTAAAAGAGGAAATTCGACGCTGCATCGGAGAAATTCAGCCGCATCTAGGCAAAATGGTCATAGAAAATTATGACAAAAGAGTGCGTATGTGCCAGCAAAGCCTAGGAGGACATTTGCCTGACGTATTATTCCGCAAATAACCCTATTTTATGTATTTCAAGATTTTATATACAAATATATTGTAACGAAAAAAAATATGTGTTTTTCATCAATTTCAAATCTTGCGTCCTTTTTGGGACACCCTTTATTAATACGTGAAATAAAAACGCAGCAAAAACCTTGTTGTGTGTTCGTTTTTACAAAAAATGCGCGGACGGAGGAGTATGAAATTTCGTTTTTATAGAGAAGGAGTGCAGAATGCTAATATTTTGTTTTTTGAATTATGTATAAAAATACTATGTTTTCTGCGGTTTTGTGGATCTAGAGAAAGCATTTGACAGGGTTGTGCGGAAGGACCTCTGGGACATATTGCCCGGATATGGGATCAATGGCCAATTGCTGCGTGCTGTGCAGTCCACTTACGAGGACTGTATGGCATGCGTGCGGGTGGACGGCAGCCTGTCGCCCTGGTTTGACGTCAATATTGGCGTCCGGCAGGGCTGCGTGCTGTCGGTTTTGTTGTTCATCCTATATCTGGACAACTGTCTCCAGAGATTAAGATTGATGGATGTTGGGGTGCGGATGGGTGATCTAGTTGTTAGCACTTTGCTTTATGCGGATGATGCCGTGCTTTTAGCCGAATCGCCATCAGAACTGCAAACACTAGTCACAATGATGAAAGATGACTGTCAGGCGAGAGGCTTACACTTGAATGCGAAGAAAACAAAGGTTATGGTGTTTGAAAGAGAAGAAACCAGAACGAATGCAAGGATAATGGTCGATGATGTTATGCTGGAACAAGTGAATGAGTTTGTATATCTTGGATGTGCTTTTAGCAGGGATGGAAGGTACACCGCTGACATAGAAAGAAGAGTAAATTTGGGGAATAGTGTGAATGGAGCGTTAGGTAAACTTTTAGGCGCTAAGAACCTCAGCCAGAAAGCCCAGCTTGTTATACACAACGCGGTGCTGGTACCTACGCTCACGTATGGAAGCGAGAGTTGGGTATGGAACAGAGAGCATGAAAGTAGAGTAAACACAGTCGAGATGCGAGCACTGCGCAAAATCTGCGGAGTGACGCTCGCGGACCGCGTTCGTAATACCGAAGTAAGAAAGAGAGTTGGTCTGAAAGAGAGTGTCGGGGTGAAGGTAAGGAAAGGAATGCTCCGGTGGTTCGGGCATGTGGAAAGAATGTTTGATGAAAGAATGATTAAAGAGATATACAATGCAAAAGTGGATGGATGCAGAAGTCGCGGAAGGCCACGACACACCTTCCATGATCAAATTGATCGTGTATTAGCAGAAGGTGATGTCAGGAGCCTTAAGAACAGACGAGCGTGCATGACAAGAGCTATGAATGTCAAAGAAGCAAGTGAGGTGTGTAAAAATAAGCCTGTATGGCGCTCTGTTGTTCGTGCCTACCCCGCAAGGGACCTGGCGTGAAGTTATGTATGTATGTATGTATGTATAAAAATACATTAAATCAATGAAAAAATAATACACACACACTACCATGAATTTAACATACACCCATATATACTCTTTTGTTAATTATTGTTAAAGTTAAATTAACAGTGTAGCCTTGGCGAAATCTGTGATTATAGAAGTTATAGTCTTAAAGCGAACGTGTCTCTAATGGAATAAAATTAAAGTAAGTAACGTGACGTACGAGCGAGTAATACTCAATAAGATTTACTGAAGTTTATCAAGATTTAAGAAATGTTAATAAGACGATTTAATTATATTTCAAAGAAAAAGACGATCTACACTCGTAGTAAATATAAACAGCGTCTCGGTTAATAGTAATTAAGAAATACTTGCTTGCTATTTACTATTTTAATTTATCCCCTACATTCACTTTCAAAGTTAAATGTCTTGACCCATCTTAAGAATTGCAAATAAATCTTTGTTCGAACATCTGCCTTAAAATAGTTATTGTTTTGTGATACCTAACAGTAATTACCTAAGCCTTTGTCACAAGGCCTTCGTGATTTTATTATTAACATTCGTGGAATACAGTTTTGCCGTAAGTAAATTCTATCTATTATATATTCTATATTTATACCTTGCGGATTGTAGTAGTGTGCGAGCAAGATGGCGAACTCAATTTAATTAAAACCATAAAACCAATTTAATGCAATGACTCACAAATTAATTGCACGTAGTTACGCAAAAAGGATCCAAACCACAAAGATTAAAGTTTTAGCTGTATTTCTGCATTGATGTACTTGTTTGTCTCTATGGGTTCTTAGGAAAATATAAACGTAAATGTATCATTTTTTATACAAATAAATTTAACTACATCAATGCAGAAATACAGCTAAAACTTTAATCTTTAATCATTCAAAAGTAGCATTTTGTGGGTTGGATCCTTTTTGCGTAACTACGTCCAATTGCATTAATAGTGTAGGTATTAATTTCAGAGTGCAATAAACCGATTCACATTGTCAAGATCAGAATTGTTTTCGTTTCGTGTTCAATTAATGTTTAATTTTTATATTCAATTCACCTACGAGTGAATGGAGGTCGTTTTTTTACGTTATTTATAATTAAATACATGAGTGGATGTAGGAGTTGTGTGAAGTTTTTAGGAATTTTTATTTTTTAAGTGGAATGATAGTGTAGTGTACGTATAATCCGCATTATAGTTTAAGACAACGTTGGTTGTAGAAATAGTAAGTGATGAAGAAGTTAATCAGAGTAGTTTAATAAGAATAACAAGCCACTAGAGATGGGTAACCGACCGAAATTTCAAAAACTTCGCCATCTGCAACTGAGCAACCAGCTGAGATTTTCCTGGTATTCCTGGAGGGAAATATAGTTTTTCAAAAAAGGTGTCATAATTTTTTATCCAAACCACATTGGCAGCAGCTCTGGTAATGCAAAGGTCAATAAGCGACGGTAACATCTTTCCATCAGGCGGGCCTTCACCCCGTCTTCTGTACTCCAGAGACATTAAAATATGTAATAATAATTGTTAACCAGGCGAGAACTAAGACGCAGGAGTACCACCGTATAATTATGATTTAATGTAGTTTGGAAACCTCTCTTTTCCAGTTTTAATTAAGTAGTTCTTGTTCTAAAAAAAATATTTTTAAAATAAATATAATTATTTAGGTGATCACACCTCTTTCTGTATCTACCTGTGTTCTATATAGAACGTAGTAAGCGTTTAAGATAAAATTTAATTTCATAGTTGAACAAAAACAACACCAGAATGTGTAAATTCATGTAAGTTTGTTAACCCTAATTGTTGCCTCGAAAGACCTATCCCGAGTGGGCTAGCCGCGAGCTCTTATATAATAAACGGGCAACATAAAAACACAACTCGTTATGAGACGTGTTAAATGAAAATGCAAAATGTATGGTCACAATTAGCATTAATTAGGTTCAAACCCCTCATAATGAACTATGGCGGTTTCGTAGATGTGTATATGTGGAGCTCTCAAGTACAGAACACTTTATCACAGCCTGGTTAATTGCTGTGTATAGTGAGAGGCGACAGCGGGAAAATCGGAAGCGTTTCTTGGGGTGGTTTTTGAAGTGAAACTTCTTTAGAATCGTTGTGATTTGAAAGTCGATGAAACGAAAAAGCGACACTAAAAAAAGTTAAACGCAAATCTATAGGACTGAGCCTGCGAGAGAATGAGATACAATTTTTAAATTGTGCTGCACAGATTAGAGTCAATAGACCGATGATTGATGATAGGTTAAATTTGTATAATAATAATTTCAGAGTAAAACAGTCAAAAATTGAAAGTGATACTTAAGAAGTTTATTTTGAATTATAATATGTTGGTGGATGTAGGCTAAAGGAATTATATTTACATTTACAAAAGTAAGAGAATAATTATCTTTGAAGTTTCACTTTTATTGCGTGTGAACTGCTCACACAACGTTTTATTTTATTTCGAAGTTGGCAAACAGACAGATGGCCCAGTTAATGGAAAATGGCAACCGTTGTATTAAGAAAATGTTAATAATCTATGTGATGTCAAACGTTAATATCAAGACAACTGACAGACCCTCCAAGAAAACCAGATAAAAAGGAAATAAAATAAAAAGTAATAAGAAGACCAACGCGTTCCATAAAGTAAGTAGAAGATGAGACTTGACGTTGAATGTCGTACTGATTCATCAAATTACCGTTCAAAGAAGATACTACGTCCCACCACTGTTAAAATGTAGCGGACCCTGGGCGTCGGAGTGAACGCTCCAAACGTAACCGGGATTTAACGCTCGGATGATGATGATGATAACCACTGTAAAAATGTCTCAAGGTAAAGTGGACATCGATAATTAGTGCGTAATAGACACAAATTCAATGGTTGAGATTTAAACAAATATTGCAACGCGTTGCCAGCCTTGAGGAAGGGATTAGATTGATAGGTTAGGGGAGGAGGAAGTCAGCCATCGAAGCTCTCAATTATCGTAAGAAACTCAATTAGCTCAAGGATAACAGTTTCTTGACAATATTCTGTGAGAGCGTTACATCACACCGATCAAGGTGGCCCTAAGAGCTGAATCAAGATTGTGATTCCAGCATGACTCTACCACGGGTATAACAATGGTCTTATCTTCGATATATATTGACTTTTTATAATGAATTTAAAAATAAGAACATTTGAAAATTAGGACAGCTAATTGGGATGAGTGAATTCCGAGAACACAATTTTTAGGTTTTTTTTTCTTTCTGTCGGTTACAGCATCATGTGAAAAATACTGATCCGATTTAAATAGAACGCGACACAGAGCCTGGTTATATCCAATATCAACACTTGAGATACTTTTTTAATCCGATTGTTGCGGCGGCGCTGGGTTTAGCGGGAAGCGAACTGTGTCAACATTGCGGGAAAAGAAGTGTGGGACAATTTTGATGGGAATTCGTGAACGAGCATGCACTTAGCTGGTTAATGCGAATGAAATGCGGCTCCTCTTCTCCACTATTCAGTTCACACACACTTTAGAGTACTTTTATATTTATAGTGTTTTATATTATATATGTATTTATTTTTAGTATTTTATTTGTTTATTATATATTTAATTGCGGCGCGGAGCGGGTTATTTATAATCTATTTGTATTTGCGAGGAGATTTATTTTATGGCATTTTATTTATTTACAATGCGGAGCTATTTAATTTATTTTATGATATGACAATGAATGAATGAAGTGACGTGCGAAAGGGGAACGCGCCGTCACATTTCAAGAAGAATTTAAATATGTCGAAGAAAATTATGAATATGTCGAAGGGCGGTACCACCGAATATGTTGTCGTTTCCGTAGTACAGAAGAATATAGCCCAAGAAGTGAAAGAAAGACAATAATTTTATTAACAAATTTAAAACTACAGTCACATAATGTTTTCCTACGGTCTCAGCATAATGCTGGCATGTTAAAACCAGCTCTGATCTTCTGAGCCCTTAAAGTATTCTCACGGCAGACATTACATCATTGTAAAGCATAAAATTACACTTAAATTAAATATCACTTCTATCATGTTTTAGGTCGCGTTGTCAACGCTGGTGCTCTTTTAAGAATGTCTTAAATTTTAAAGTGCAGCTGCGGTTCTGTTTCTTTAATGCCGCCGTTACAATTCTTCTATTGCAATGATTATTTTTCTTCTAACCTGTTCAACTGTTTGTAAGAGGCGACGAAATAATCCACAGCCACGTGGGTATTTGGCCGTTTGGATGGATACCACCCCTGGTCTAAAACATGCCACTATAACAACCTACAATTGTGTACCGGTGTTGCGTCACGTTCTATCCACTAATTTATTGATGTATAATTTAGCACAATTAAAGTCAATGGTCAATACATGAACGTGATGCTGTGAAAATGCCTATAGATGATATCACTGTTAGAGCTGCCGATAAGATTGGGCATTTGTCTAAATCATCAAAAATGTTCAATCTATACTAAACGTTAAATATAATATTTAATATTGATTAGATTCCTGGTGTGCACATCACGTAAACGATAAGGTTTTTTACATGTTGGTGGCAGTTGCTTCTTCTTTGGAAATAAAACTCGATATTAAATTGAACTATATGATTATTATTAAACTATAACTTAAAATATACATAAAGAAGTACGTAATGAAAATAACAAATTGTGCGAGAGAGAGTGGTAAGTCGTTAATTAGAATAGTAACAGAATTGTAACAATTTTGCCTCCAAGGCTATTCTGAACTTGTGCAATAATTAAAAAACACGTCAAGACAATGCAAACGAAGTTCTGCTATTTCCAACATTATCAACACCCTGCTAAAATGTATTTACTCCTGCGAAAATGCAAACCCCGCTCCCGCTCGCTCCTGTAATGAAACCCAACCTTTTTCAAGGTACGGCTGAACACATCTGTAATTAGTGAAGCCTTTCAGCTCCCATCTGATTGGCGCCCCGAGCTCACACATTGTTTACCATGAAAAAAATATAGGTGCTAGGGTGGATGCCAGCCACGTGCTACTTTTTTTGCCAGGTGTTGTATAGTTTTAAACCTCGACAGAAAGTTACCTCCAAGTCGTTACTGTACGCGGAATGAAAGAGTCATGGTAGGGTGGGTAATGACTAGAGCACGCGTCCCAAACACAAAGGGCGCGGGATCGATCCTGGCCGGAACGGTTCCAGCACTTAGGCAATTTCCTGAACTAATGTGCATATATTGTTACAATTAACACGTGCCAACAACGCTGAAGGAAAACATCGTGGTGCAACCTGTACATCGAGATAACCGATTTGTCAAACCTGCCAAGCCGCCTTGGACAAACATGGCGGTTATATTGTTCGGTCCCCTATATACAAAGGACAAGTCTGGGACCCAGACTAAAATGATAACGGGCGGAGAAAATTAGTTTCCGAAATTTACTATACCAGGAAGCGATCCCGGAGCCTCCACGTTGCAGTGAGGTTAGCCCGCTCAACCAAAGAAGTCGTCGTTAACATTAACAAAATGTGACTGATAAAAAATATTGTACTAGAAAAGAAGATTATGTGAGCTGTTGCCATGTTGTATTTGTTTCCATTCCACCTGGCAACACGTGTAGGACGCAAACTCCAAACCGCCGCATTGAATTGAAGCGGTGGACCATTCTGACGCGATTTCGCATGACAAGAAGGGGTATTTATTTATATGATTCGTCGTTGTTTATTGTGTCGGATTTATTATGAATGTTGGTCGCTAACGTTATTGTGTTTGCGGTTTTTAACTCCCCCCAGTGGTAAAAGGCGGTGGTGTTAAAATTATAAATTCCATCGTCCGAAATGTTATTTTCATATTTCGAATGGGATTTAAAAAATTGGGTACGTTTTATTGTGGATTAATTACACTTTTTTGCGCATGACAACTTTTTGTTTAATGGAGCGGGAGAGTCGTGGGCGGGTAATGAGGAGGAATGGAAGTCACGTGACAAAAATAATGTTAAACTGGAAGACGAACCAGAAGATGTATAGATTGTGTGAAGGATGACATTATGCGAGCTGCATATGTGTAGTCATCGCAGCGGACAACGTACTACTGACTAGCGCAACGCGGGAGCGCACAGATTAATAGTTGCTCTATCTCGTTTGTACATCATCCGTCCCGCTCACACACTGTGCTATATATTGTACTAGCAGTACGACTTGTTAATATATTTTGTACTTATGGTTACCGTATCCAAAATAAATGAGAGTTCACTTCAGTTCATATTAGCACGCGACAGTGAATACTACTCTGCTATCTGAAGTATCATTTAACTCCTTTCGCTGCTACAACATAATGATTTGTGGTGTGACAGAGGATGTACCTCAGAATAGAAGAGTATGGAAGGAAAAGGCATACTGTGTCGATCCCAAATAATTGGGAGAGGGTGAATGAAAAGAGAGAAAGGGGAGCGGAGAGTCAAATCGACAATGTGACTTTTTACAAGCTTTTATTTAACTTGCAATGGATGTATGTATGTATGGTAAGTTCGGGTGGAAGCTTGCAAGTTAAATTTGACCAACTTCCCGGTTTCTGATTGAGCTGAAATTTTGCACGCATATGTATGTATATTGCGTGACAATGCAATAATATGGCACCATGGAGCTGATCTGATCGGAGAACTCCTGTACTATACAAGATAGACCCGTCGTGTTTGGGCTCGTTTTACTTGTCTTTGCTAGCACTCTGCTGCTATACATGATATCCAGGATCTTAAAAGGTTATATTTAAAAACCTTTTTTTGAAATGTTTTTTTATTCATCATACGAAAATCACAACCTTATAGGTTTTGTAACAGTACACAAACTTATGACGTCATTAGTTTCGATTGCTGCTTCTCAGGTGCCGGGTTACTCTATTCAGCCATGTTATATGCGATGATACTCCAAAAAGGCAGAATCGCCATTTCACCTTTTGCAGGAGACTAAAGTCTGAGAGTCAAGATCTGATCCTAACTAATATAAACGCGGATATGAGTTTGTCTGTTTGAGGCTTTCACATCTTAAATATGCAAGAGAATGGTACAAAATTGTGTATATACCTTATCAGGTTACAGATAACAATTTACACTATGCAGTTTGATGATAACATAAATAGCCTAAAACATAAAAATATATACTGCAAAGTATTGCTGTCCACCGTCGCGGCACTTGCTGTTGCTATCTTCTGCCGTCTACTGCTTGCCGCGTCCGTCGGAATTGCACCTATAGAAGTAGGTATAGAAAAATATTTACTTTCACCCATTAACTAATAAAAATAATGCATCTGAAAAGCGACCGTTACTATGGAATCCCCCTACTTCTAAAGGACGATGGCATTGATTTTGTATCAGCTAAGTTTGACATTTCTAATAAGTCCGTGTGGGACTCTCAACGGCCGTTCCTCAACTGTCTACAGATTTAAATTTATATTAACGCGAGCAAGGCCCCAGGCTAAAGTTAGTTTTTAATAAACAAAACTTTGTTCAGCGCGAATACGAAATTAAAATGCACAAGATCAAACCGATCTAAGGGACAAAGTAAACTTTGTGTTTGTCTTCTAAAAAAAGTTTTAACTTTGTGTTTGTGCGATGGAACGGAGGCGAATTTTGTGACGGATTAACTAATGACTTCATGCTAAGTTTTTAGGGTTCCGTGCGGGTATTTTTGTTTTTGGTTGAGTACAGCAGGCGTGGTAGAGCCATGCTGGAATCATAAAATGATTACAGCTCTAATGTAAGCCATACACGCTACGGTGTACCGGAGCGGTCTTCAGTTCTTTTTGAGATGGCATCGAATGAGGACCATGACGCGCTGGCATTGCTGGGCCTTACTTATAATTTTGAAGATAAAAGATACAAAAACAGTGAAAAGGAAGCGAAACAAGTGTAAGCATTGCTTATTGAAAAGGAAAACATATAGTCATGTTAATTTATTGAATGAATAAAAATTTGAACCAGAAGATTTTAAAAACTATCTACCTAAAAAACTACTACTAATAAAAAAACTGACTTCTATACATTTCGATAAAATCTTCAAGGATTTTTTTGTTGAATTTGGTGGCTCCATTTTCTATTGCTGTATTACGTGGCATTTGTAGCAATACGATGCGAGCGACGAGACAACCGTCCGAAAGAAACACTAGAAAACAACTGACGCGATCTGCGCAGGCGACCGGAGTACACGCACACAAGCACAGGTACACCGTACGGTGTCACTCGAAAGAAATTATTTTCGATCTGCCGCCGGTCGCCTGCGCAGGCTCAAAAAACTGCACAGGTCAATTCCCACACACATTTCAGTCTACCTGAGCAGGTGGACCTTCCCGATGGACCGTAGCATGTATTGCAGCCATAAAGGGCGGCTCATTCGGTGTGAAACCACACTGACAGATATCGGCGTACGACGGTTAGCCTCGAGCTTATCGTGTTTCGTGTGATAGGTGAGAGGTCCGATGGGCTACATCCTTTTCCTCCCCTTTTTTTTTGATGACGCGGGGAATGTCTATTCTTGGGAGGGATGTGTGGGACTCTTGATCGACCGTATTCCCACCGTGGCCTCCGGGCGGAGCACAGGAGGATGTCGGCCGTCAAACTACCCGCTTAACTTTACCTTTTTTATATATATATTAAATAGGTTCGCGTTTGACCACGATCACGCCCGATGCCGGACGATGATGCGGTCGAAGATGAAGCACGCTTACCTAGATATTACCTATTTACACGAGACTTGAAGATACCCGGATTGTATTTTTCGGGAAACACGGTCTCTGGTAGTGCATTCCACAATTCTGCGGTACGCACAAGGAACGTGGAGGCGAAACGTTTAGTACGCACCGGCAGCGTTTCCACTGTGAAACGATGGCGAAGACCAGAGCGCCTTGTAGTCCGAAGATAGAATGGTGTTGGGGGAATCAGGTCGAACAGTTCAGCCGCACACTCTCCGAAATGAATCTTGTAAAAAACCGATAAACTAGCAACCCGGCGTCGATGCTCTAGGCTTTGAAGCCTACCTGAGCCTCTCCTGGCGCTTTTATGGGGTGTTACACCCCATCAAAGGAACTGGACCATAGGTACTTCATCTGTCACACCGGAACGCCTGGCTATCTCAGTTAGGGTACCCTCTTCACCAACGCTGGGGAAATTCTCCATATCCCATTCTTCCTGTTTTATGATACTCTTATCGTACGTATCGTCGTATCCCGTATACGTACGTAATACCCTCTTATCCTATCTGGTCCTAAAGGTTGGCAACTTGTTATGCACAAGCCAAGTATTTACCCATGCCATATTCAACCCGCAGTATATACATTTAAATAAGTAGAATTATAAACAGTAGTAGACTCGGGCAATCTCGTTAAGGAGAGGAGAGAAAAGAAGAAGAAAAGAAGCAATAAAAAAAATGTATTTGTGTGCATACAGTTCACACGCAGTAGAAGTAAAACTTCAGAGAATGTACTCACAGATAATTCTTCTTTAACTTTTATTAATATAAATAAATATCCCGTTGTCTATATCCTTCAGCATAATGTTACAACTTAGTTTCCGACAAAAACAAATTCCACTACTAATCTGTAAAAACACATTTATTATCTGTCGAATTGGAACTGATTGTAATTCTTATGTGGTCGTTTTCTTTTGTTTACTTATTTATTGACATGTGTTTCTAGAGAACAGCCTATTGTTCTACTGTACTCATTTATGGCCGCTTGCGGCTGAATCATTAGCTAGGTGTTGCGGATTACGTCGACTACGATACGGGCTTATTTGTATTTTTGTGTTATAAAACGACGACCTGATGGAGAGAGGGGACAGTTGAGCGAAAACCACGATCAAGGCGAGACGTCTGTACATTCGGGAATCTAATATGGACGGACTTTGCTCGTTTTATTGAATTGCGACCTTCTGCATTACGTTTGGATTTGTTGTGTTCGGTTATATTTGTACCTGTGTTACACGTCTTTGTATAGTTCTAATAAACTGTATAATAATTCTAACGGCATTTTAATTCGAGTCCCGTAACTCGTAACAATATTATAAATCAAAGTAACTACTAGTTAAGTATCAATTTTCTCTGTTTTAGTCTAAAAAAATATTATCAGTTTAATTTCGGTCCATATTGAAGCTATGTTTAATCATCACAAATTAGAGAGCCAATAAGACCGTTACTGGCTCTCTAATTTGTGCTGCACAATTTTAAACTCGTATCTTTTACTCTCGTAGGCTTTGTCCTATTTAGATTTAGGTGTTTATCTCTTCTCAGTGTCGCTTTTTCGCTTATCGAGTTTCAAATCGCAACGAGTCTAAGAAGAGTCACTTCAAAAAATAATAATCCTAATAATAATAGAGTGTTAGAGTAAGTTTGAACGCTTCGTTAAGAACCTAAAAGAAGCGTTCAAATTTACTCTAATTCAATATGAATAAGACCATAAGACGTTGATGGAAATATTTTTTTGTGGATTTCTATAAAAATGATAACGGAGTGGTGGCGCCAGTATTTACAAGTTGTTTTCTACTGGGCTCTTGTCATAATACCGTTTATCATTAAGATCACGCGGAATGTTAAACGATTTATGCGCTCGAAGATGAAGCGCGCATAAATTTCAAGCAAAACACGCGGGAATCGGGCAAATTCATTTCATTCAAGCGACGTACCCTTTCTTAACCCATCATAGCCCTCCACAAATAGGTACACGTGTATTTTCACTCTCAATATCCGATTGAGGGCGCGTTCGAATAGTTTCGCCGCGTCAGCCTCACTTTTTACTCCCAGTTATCTATCGGCCACTGGATAAATTGCGAGTGATTTCTCAGAGGTGATTTTCTTATACTCGGAGATTTCGTTGCTTCTTCCTGATGCGATAATTTAATTGCAATTCTCTCTCTTTTCTTTCACCTTGTCCCAATTATATGTGGTCGGTGCAATATTTAATTTCCTGCCATACGTCATCTGTCAAGCGACAAAGCATCATGTCGTCCCTAACACAATCGATGCATCTCATTTTTGTAGATCTCCAATATTCCAGTTTAACATAAATTTTGTCACCAGATATTTATCTCTCATCATTGCATGCCCATATCGTCGTCATATAATGCTCGTATCGCTGAAGAGTGGAACTCTACCGTCGTCTGTTTTTCCTGAAAAATACAATCTAGGTGTCTTTAAGTCTCGCGTGGACAGGTATCTTCTAAGTAAGCGTGCTCCACCTTAGACTGCATTTCCACCTGATAATAGGCGCAATATAAGTCAAAAACGAATCTATTCAATATTTAAAAAACACTCTGAACGCATGTACCAGGCAGTTCTCTAACCTAATGTCCATATTGTTACAATGACCAAGTGCTAACAACGGTGAACGAAAACATCGTTAGCAACCTGCACATCGAGATAACCAATGTGTCAAACCTGCCAAGCCGCCTTGGACAAGCGTATCATGTATATTCTCCGTTTCCCAATAATAGGAGGCCCGAGGTCAGCTCTGGGACGTTCATGGGCTGCTATTACATACTACAAATTCCGTCAATCGATATCTTCAAAAATGTCGCGTTAGCGAAAGTAAGGCCATTCATTTAGGGAGGTCTATATGTGATGACGTGATCTGGGATCAAGCACTCGTGACTTGAAAATCTCTAGTCTGTATGGGTCGGAAAACACGGATTCCGGTATCATACAGGACTCTGCCGAGAGAAAGAAAACAGCTGTGAAAACACAAGTAAAGTTTTAAGAATACTTATATCCAGAAATTATTATCTATTATCCTTGAGATCTCAGTATCTTGACCCCAACTGATTACACGGGGTCCCTTTACGGGATTAGTGTTTTTGCCGCGTAAGGGCTTAGGACCTCAGAGTTGAGACGTTATTTTGTCGACAAAGATAATCAATTGTTGTTTTTCTTTTTCAGGTAAGGGTCATTTAAATTTTAAGCAATGAGGAAGCGAGTGAATGATGTACAGAAATAGGTAAGTATTTTTTAAATGTTTTTGGACCATAGCACGTGGTTAAGTATCTTGTGAGGGTTTATGATGATTTTAAAATGAGTTTGTAAGAGTAACATGGCATTTGTACTGAACCAATACAATGTACCAACCATTTCAAATGAGTCGAGGAGATTTGTATGGTCTGTACCTCGGCTGTACATTTGAAACGATGGGGCCGGTGAGGTAGTCAGCGTAATTCCCTCTTTTGTACCGTACAAAACTTCTAGCTCGGAAATGTTTGTTAAGAATCGGCTGTGAGCGGCCTCGGTCACCTCATTTTTCTAGCAGGCGTACATGTCATGTTGTCCCTCTTTGTCATGTGAATATCCGTAGATAGTTATTGTACTGCTATCCTCGTTGCGTCCTTCCTCTTACATTTAACGCGTGCGTAGTAACGGGACAAAATATTTGAAGTAGTGTAAATTTTAATTTTGAGCCGTATTAGTCCAAATCTATTTTGTACGAGACAAATGTACTGCTTCATACGTGTACTACTCATCATTACTCGCGTTGCTCTTGTGAGTTGTCCGTTGTCCGCTGCGATGACAAGTTAGTAGTCCATGAAAGTCCACAAAAATCCACGCATGAAAGACACTAGAATGCCTAAAGCTGTCTTTTACTCACAGCTTAAGGATGGAAAGCGCAAATCTGGCGGTCAATTTCTGCGTTACAAAGACGTACTCAAACGCCACCTGTCGGCATGTGACATCCCAAGTGACGGCTGGGAAGATCTTGCTTTACAAAGGGAGTGGCGCGATTCTATTGTTAAGGCAGTTGCTGCCTTCGAAACGCAGCGAGTAGAACACTGACGAGTAGCGCCTTATCAAAAAGAACCGCCCTAAAATCTCTTATAACTACACTTACGACTCAACAGGACGGCTGTATTGCGTTCCTTGCAGAAGAACTTTTAAAACCAAATTTGGTTTCTCTAGCCACCTGCGCTCGCACAGCCGGACTTGACAAGCTTCGCCGTTGACGGATACGTCAAGGAGGACTATATATATAGTAGTCCATAGACGTATACAACACCAGCGGCGAAGCCGACACATCGCTGGCTTGTAGAATATGATAGAGGGATGAGACAGAGTCAGACACGACGTATAGGATAGAGGGGATGGCATATAGGATTAGAATAGAAGGAAGTAGAATGTCTTTTTAAAATTTGGTTAATTTTTGTGACTTACGATTGGCCGCGTAGCCGCAGGAAATCGTATACTTTCTCCGTTCCTCCACGGATGAAAATTTATAAATGAGTACCCTCTTGTAATAATAAGTTTTGAAGTTAAGCTTCAATTTTTCTTCTATTAAAAGTTTGTGAAAATGCTTCACTCCATTTCCGCTTTTGTTGACGAAGGCTACGTTTGTACTTTTATGTTTGACAACACGAGAGAAAGTTTGTTCAGCCTGTTTACGAAGATAATGAATAGGTATTGAAATTTAAGCGTCTCAACCTTAAAATAGATTGACGGGCTTTGATTAAATCGTACTCAGTTTGTTTGCTTCAAAACGTAATACAAAAGGGTTAAACAGATGTTCATCTCTTCGGAGCTTGAGGTTTTAATCCGAAAGATTATAATTTAACGAAAATAGTTGGTGCGATTATACCTTCGGGTGCCTTTAGTCTCCGGGGTAGGGTTGCCACCTTTTCTTGAAAAAAAAAACAGTATTTTTATATATTTACCCGTAAAAAGTAGTACTTTTGGGAAAGTTAGGGGAAAAATAAAACATAATAAAACTACGTTTTAACAGCCTTAAGCACGGTAATTTATTTGATTTTTATTATGCCGACGTTTCGGCTACTTTTCAGTAGCCGTGATCACGGAAGACAAAGATGTCGAGTGTCAATGAGTACTGTTGAAGTTTTATTTAGCCTACCGCCAACTTGTTTCTTTTAATTATTAAGTTTTAATTTTGTTTATGTTTATTATTTACTCTATGGGAGTCTATTCTAATTTACCACCACTTCGCAAAACTATCTCGGATCAATATTGAATCATTCTTGTTTAAATATGAATTTTAGAGACTACGGGTATTTAAACATCTGTTCTGTTTGTGTTTTTTTTGGAAAGTTACAGAGCTCGTTGCCGGGTATTCCAGTAATAAGAAAAAAATATGTTTTCGACCGAATTTAATTCACCGGCAACATTGCGTTCCGTCGGGCATACGCTAAATTGTTCCATTAATTCCGGCGGTTTTGTTTGCGGTCGCAATATTAAAGTACAGTTGGGACTTAATTAAACGTAATTACACTAATTTTAGACGGCAAAGGGATATTTTCGCATTCAGCCAACTAGCTTAAGAGCCAGTGATCGGCTACCTGTATGTATTGAAGTTCAGTATATAGAATAAAAAAAAAATAATGTCTGTAAATACAGTGATAAAGTAAATTGCAAGTAAATTATATTGATGTAAAACAGCGAACGGAAAACATATACATACATCTGACTGGGTAGTAGCTGAGATTTTATTATTTATTGATGTGTATACGCAAAGTAGACGTCTGCCGCGATCAATATAAGTTTTTAAGACTATAATAAACAAAATATATCAATGGCAGATCTGGTCAATTACTCTCAATTTTTTTTAGTATATTCAAAATTGTCTGCCATAAAGTAAAACCGCGCGATAATGGTCTGCCATTCTTATTTTCCGATAATAATAAGCCTATATTTTCAAATATCAAAACGGCAGCCGTGGTCAAATGGATTTAAAATCGATACTGTCTTACCTTAGCGCTCGTCGCGTCCACCACTTTGAGCTTAGTGAGTCCCCGTACCATGCATGGTAGGTATAGGGGCCTCAATGTACAAAACCTCAGGTCTGGTCAAATACATACAGGTAGCCGATCACTGGCTCTTAAACTATACGATACGGTGTAGTCACGTTGGTTTCCACAACGTTGTATAGTTTGATATTTCATTTCGTCACTAATTAATTCTTCTTGTCTCTGTGGGGTCGGTGTTGCTAGGTGGTACGGCGTCGGCGGCGTAGCCTTCCAAAGTTCCAACACCGAACGCTACTCACAAAATAGAAGAAGTTGATAATTTTAACAGCGAATATCAGCTGTTGTTATATAAATACATACCTACATACATAACTTCACGCCAGGTCCCTTGCGGGGTAGGCACGAACAACAGAGCGCCATACAGGCTTATTCTTACACACCTCACTTGCTTCTTTGACATTCATAGCTCTATATAATATATAAATATTATATAGATCTATCTATATATACATATAATAAAAACAAACTGCACGATTCAACAACACGCGCTAAATCCGTCACTATATCGCTCATCGAATCAACGTCTTGCTCGTATCGTGATCCTCACTTAACTGCCTCACCCTTCCGTTCGGCATTGTTTTATACTAAACTAGTATATATATATATATATATATATATATATATATATATATATATATATATATATATATAATATATACTAAAAACCGAGTCATGTAAGAAATGAAATAGAACTAATTTAATTTCTTTTAAATTTTTTGTTTCTCTATTTGTACGGGATAATATCCGAAACGACTGGACCGATTTAAATGTAATTTTGTATGGTGGTAGCTTATATCCCTGGTCAACATATTATATAGGATAGTTTTGATCCCGAAAAATTAAAGAGTTCCCGTGGGATAGTTAAAAAACTTGAATTACTTAAACAACCTATTATACAACTTATGCACCCAATTAAGTATTGATATTGCCGGTATCATCATCATACAATAAAACAATTTATACATAAAAAACAATTAGGCTATAATATCTTTAAATCTGTGATTATAGAAGTATAGTCTGTGGCAACAGAACTTTGATAATGTTCAAACTTATAGCTTAAATTAATTACGGTCGAATGTCGACCGCTACTAATAATAAAATATTGATCCTTAGAATTGTTCGTATTCACCTACAAAAATACAAAAGTTCTACATTTGTAGGTACATTACATTACAGTATATGGATGGTTGGCAATAATTAGCCTAAAAAACGGAATGGCAGCGAAATTTTTACCTTACACTCATACATGGCCGTTTATTTGTGGTAATATTACGTTTCCCCTGCAATCAGAAGGTAAAAATGGCCGAATGAGGGAAACGATCGTCGAGGAACAATGGCGGTTTGTTAATGTGGCAGAGGTAAAGAAAGGCCGGCCCCTTTAGCGCCTTTTTAGGGTTCTCCTAGTCAGAGATACATATTGTTATGAGCTACATGACCCGAATTAAAGTGCCGTTGGATTTACAATAGAATTTATTAGAAATATACAAACACGTATAACATAGGTACAAATATAACTACACTACTAGTACAAACTGCTCGTTTCAATATCACGCGCAAAGTCCGTCACTATATCGCTCTTCGAATGTACTACACACGTCTTACTCATATCGTAGTCGTCGCTTGACTGCCCCACCTCTCCGTTCGGGCATTGATTTGTACTAAACTGTATAATAGAACAAAGGACCGCGTTCACTGAGTTAATCCGCACAACTGGCAAGTATCGACGCAATGCAATAACAACAAGGATTAGTTTGACACTAATGATGGCCATGAAACAAGTACGATACCAATAGGATGTTATCTTAATTGCAAATTTTAAACACGAAGTAAACAAAAGAACTCCGAATACAGGAAAGCTGCGTTTTACGACAGCCAGGTGTGTGTACTTTGTCGGCATGTAATAATAATAACAACTATGTATGCATGACTTCCCACCCTGAATAATACCGCTTCGGGGGGCCTTTAGCTATCAAGGGAGCAAAGGATTCGTCACCCCCGTCGTCGAAGTGGATGTGTTCTGATTCCCGAGGCACATTCAGGCACTTTGCGCTGGATCGGACTGTGCGTAACTACGTTCTAAGTCTCAGCTTTTCCTACACAAAAGCGCGGGGCACATGGGAGGAGGGTGGTTTTAGTGGGTATTGGTTGTTGCCCGCTTCGCTTCGCTGTTGAGTACGCGGCTTTACGGAACCCTCTCGCGGATCGACTTCTCGCGCTTGACTGCTTATTTCTTTTTTGTGAATGTAACTTTAACCTTGGTCGCTCCGGGGTTCAAATCGCGTCGTTAGCTTTTACTATGATCGTCGTTAAATTTTTTGCTCCGAATTATTTTCGTGACGTGTTTATTGTTTTTCCGTTTCAACGCTTATGAACTCGGTAATTAGTCATCTTATTTGTTGAAGTGAAACTTCTATATATAGGGGTCTTACGATTTTTCGCTCACGAAAAAGTGTCACAGTCACGTGGTCACCGTCACTAATTCTTACATTTTTAAACTCGTGATATCTTTCGAATGGAATGTCCAAATTGAATAATTCAAAAAGTTATATAAAGGTATTGAAGCAGTCTTGAATATGAAGTAATTTATTTTGATAAGGATTAATACCAAGATACAAATAAAGAGCCTTTTCTAGCGGCAGCATTTTAATTAAAAATTTAAAATAAAAGAACGCTTATTGTGGCATAACTATAATAGCTAGATATATACTGTCGCGACACTTTTTGTAAATAATGATGTGTTCTGCAAAGTCGTAGTACATTATTTTATTCTATCATCAATAGTTTTCGCAGCGCACGCGATTTTAGGTATTTTTTTACACCTTGGGTTACATTATTGGAGTTTTAGTAAGGATCCCTATTTTTTTTTGTAAATATAATATAGCCTATGCCACCCGGGAATAGTGTAGCTTGCCAACAGTGAAAGAATTTTTCAAATCGGTTCGGTAGCTTCGGAGCCTCTTCATCAAAACTGAGCAAACGAAATATTATTGAATTATTTTTTTTTGAAATATTTTTCTGTTAACATAATTTGACGTCCGAATGAAGATTAATGACGAAAGATGCGCATTTGATAATGTTCCGTTGTATGTGTATAATTTTAGAGTAGACTATGGTTTTTTTTTTGGTTCGGGATCGAATTTAGTTTTTTGTTTGATAAAATAAAATATGTTTAAATAAAAAATGCATTCATTAAAACGTACCCAACCTAACCAAATCATAATTTGCAGTAAACCTGCGAAAAATCGAAATGTGTGCTGGGACACATATTAGAAGTGAAACTTCAACGGATAAGTGGAAAAACGAATCGCAACGGACAAGTGGAAAAATGAATGGCAACGGATAAGTGGAAAAATGAATCGCAACGGACAAGTGGAAAAACGCATCGCAACGTACAAGTGGAAAAACTTCAACTGACAAATGACAAAATGAATCGCAACAAAATTTTTACTTGAAGTTTTACGGGCAGGTTTTCAAATTGGACTGAATGTACTTACATTAACAATCTGCCCGTAGAAAAACTTGAAGTTAAAAAGATTTTTAATGTAATGCAGATTGTTAATGTAAGTACATTCAGTCCAATTTGAAAACCTGCCCGTAAAACTTCAAGTTAAAATTTTGTTGCGATTCATTTTGTCATTTGTCAGTTGAAGTTTTTCCACTTGTACGTTGCGATGCGTTTTTCCACTTGTCCGTTGCGATTCATTTTTCCACTTATCCGTTGCCATTCATTTTTCCACTTGTCCGTTTTTATTTATTTAGGCACACCAACATCACACACTATGGTTACATTACATATAATTCAATACAAAGGTTCTTCTGATGTGTGGACCCATTAGAGGAGTGCACAGCATTTACAATTTAAATGACAATTTGTAGTAATTTAATTAATTAATATCAATATTATGCATATGTCAAGTACAAATATAATAAAGAGTTAATGAATGTAATTAATAAGGAAAGCAAAAAAAATGCAACAAGAATTAAATTCAAAATAACAATAACTAAGTACAAGTGTAAACATGAACGGCCTGTCAATTATTATCTTTATCAGAAACTAGCTGCGCCCCGCGGTTTCACCTGCGTGGTTATGGAAACTTGTGATAAGTTAGAAAGTTGTGATAAATTATTCTGACGTCTAAAGCTATATTATTGTAAAGTTTCATCAAAATCCATTCAGTAGTTTTTGCATGAAAGAGTACCAAACATACATCCATACATTCTTACGAACTTTCGCGTTTATAATATTTTAGTAGGAGTAACTTTAGTCCGCGGCTTCGTTCGCTTTCGCACGAGTGTAGCAAGGGCGCTAATAATTCGAGTGCCTAAATACGCCTATCACCCGTGGTTAGCATCCGCTTTTCATTCCCAATATGAGGAAAGTGAATTAAAACTTATTTGTTTAAAAAACAACTACTTTTCTAATTAAATCAGGCGTTAAATCCGTATCTAAATCTGATGAAACGTTATCACGTACGTCACATATGACACGTCAAATTTTTTTTGGCTTTGTCATTCTACCAGTCAGTGTTTTTTGTCACTGATGATAGTAATTATTTACCTGAAGTTTATGGAAATTAAATAATAATTTATAAGTATAAAATTATGTTACAAAATTGTTTATATTTTTTTGAAGTGATAACTTCTCAGGGGAGGGTAAGCAGATTCGTTACGTAACGCGTTATGGCGCCAGTCTGTCTGGCCTCTCTTTCTCTCACGCATACGGCAGCGGTAGACAGGCTCCTCCTCTCACTCTAACCCACCGCGCTAGCCGTATTTCCGTAATTAGATTAAATAATTATTTTAATAATGTACATACACAAAATTCTATTTAACATATTCAAGAATTAAAACTAAGAATAAAATATATTTTATAATTAGTTAAAGATTTTATTAATAAATAACCTTTCCTTACATTATCATATTAATATACATAAAATTTAAGTAATAATGTTAGCTTTTATTAAGTTAAACAATTTCAATACTAAATAGTTCAACTTATTCATTTATTATGTTTTTTTTATTACAATTTATGCCGCGATACAACAGAGGCTGTATAAAAAGTTGGGACATGAGTCTTATGTATTTAATATCTATGGTTCGTATACTTTTTAAATTTGACAGCAGGGAAAATCGTTTCCCAGGGACGAAAAGTGCTGTTTTCATCCATGTGATTAGGCAACTCCAACGGTAGTTTCAGAATATGAGAAATGAAAAACAACATTTTCAACAACACTCCACGCAATAATGAGAACACAAGTGTTTCAGCCGCAAGAGAAATGAGAACCGCTTAACATCCCTTATTGTAGCACATACAACTCCGTTAATATTTACGACTGGATGAAATTAGATGAGAAACGATGATGGATCGCATCATTCCAATGGAACATACAGAAGGGCTCAAATAAAAATAACCGATTCAAATTCTCGTTTTAGCTCTGTGACGTTATTAGTGTCGCAAAGGCCGTGTACTCTGATTTTGTAAAATATACATTAAAACGACGTGCTACGCAATAGTGATTTTAATTTAAAAACTCATTGGAACAATTTCGTACAGCCGCATATTTCAACGGCTTAAGACATATACTAAATTAACAATTTATAAATTAACTGAAAACTTTGTAACGAAGCGATGATAAAAGCTTAAATCGTCAATTTTGCAATGCCCTCCGCTCGCGGCAGGCTCGCGAGCTACGTACCAGTGGCGTCTACGTCATATAACTCGATTCCCCACAGCCTACCTCTAAGAATCTTGTTGCAGAGAGCAACCCCCTGACCCGCTCGCCGGAGCACACCTACTCTCCGTGCCCCGTATACCGCCGACGCCCATAGCTCGCACAATTAGCAGCTAGGCGTCGGACGGTTCGCGGAATATAGGAGCGGTCTTGGAGCCCAAATTATTAATTCTTCACAATTCTCATTTACGACTTACCACTCATTCTCTCGACTCTCTCGCACAATTTCTAACTACGTACTTCTTTAATGTATATTTGTCATTTAATAATAATAATCATTCAGTCCATTATATCGAGTTTAATAAAGTAGCAACTGCCACTAATAAATCTAGTGAAACGAGCAAAAGGTGGAAAGCGCCATGCATTAATTGGCTCCAAGCGTTCTATTCAAACATATTATCACTAGTGTCTATATAAATTAACTAGCGTTTAACTAACGTTTTTCAATCGTCCACCGGCTTTTGTCTCAAAATATGAGGTAAGATTTCGAAATGAAAATTACAAATTGTAATACGAAAATAATGTATTTTCGTTAGTTGTAATTTCGTAAGTAAGCAAGTTAGACGTTTTTAATTAGAAGTGTAAGTTTTACTTTTGATTTGTTTATTGTGTTGTTGTTCACGAATTTTACACAGTGATTTCTTTAGTGAGTTTTGTTTCCTTACATGCTTTCAATTCATTTGAAATGCTGCTCCACTATTTGCTTTTTTGGAGGGTAATAGTGGGGACTTAATTTCTACAACAGCGGTGTAGTCGGCATCTGCATCATACGGCTGAAATCCGGAATACCCTTCTTCTTAGGTACACTTGCATACTAGTAAGACCTCCTAAATTTGTAACATGTTTTGTAAAAAACAAAAAATGGCATTTTTGCGCATACCCCTATATGTTATGAAGCTCTCGATTTGTAAAAAAACACATGGCTTTCATTGAGTTTGTTTGTTATTGAAGCACAAGTTAGTCTTGTAAGTTAACAAGTTAATTGTTTTCATTTTTGAATTTAATTATAATAATAATCTAATAATGTCACATAAGTATTATCTTTTTGTTGTGAAAAACACTACTTATATATGAATAAATAATTTGTTTGTTTCTATCAGACACTTAATTTATGCAAGTAATATTTATTGTTGGCAAGAAAAAAAATGTGGCTCTTTTAAAACTTTGAAATTTAGTAAATTGTGTTTTTGACTCTTCGGACTCAAAAGGTTGCCGACCCCTGCCCTAGCCGAATTTTCATCCCGCGTCACTACTAAGTACACATTATGCATCTCGGTTACAGCAATGTGCGACGGTTACGTTTACGGCTTGAAAGTGAGTACTGAGCTTTAGAGAGTACATAATATTTTCTTCTAGAATTAATTATTGGTTGTAAAAGTATAACACAATTACCTAAGATCTCATCAAGACTGAAAGCGGTTTTTGTTGACCACTTTGAGTAACCACAAAAAAGTTTCTTCCATTCATAGAACTAAGTGCGAGCTGACTTAAATACACACTCTAAAATCTCAACAGGACCCCCGGGTGCAATTTCCCGTCTTTTGAAGACTTACACAAACGATAACGAACGCCTATTCAGCGTCGAGAGGACACCGTAAATAGACGTTTGTCCGCTTGAGGGGTGTCGCTTAATATATTTAAAGGTAACTTTAAACGAAGACAGAAGAAAGTGGCCAAGTGCTTGTCGGACGACGTATAGGAAAATCAAGTCTCAAAAACAACTTTATTAAGTAGACATTAGACTATATATATACGTATTTGGCGGCTGTAAGTATTGTATCGAACCTTGGGCTGTTTTAGAGTCTCTACAGATATGTTGTGTTGATTGGCGATATATCGAGGTGTTGAGATGCCTTTACGACGCCGCGACGATCACCTTTCAGATCCAGGACCGGAAGGCGAAGCCTATACCTCTACGTCGCGGGGTGAGACAGGGGGATGTCATATCCCCGAAACTGTTCACCAACGCGATGGAGGAAGTCGTCAAAACTCTGGAATGCAATGAACGGGGTATCAACATCACCGGCGAGCCCATCTCCCACCTACGTTTCGCTGGCGATATTGTCATCTTTGTAGAGACGTGGGAAGAACTTGCCGACATGCTGAACAGCCTGAATGAATCCTCCCGACGGGTCGGTCTCGGCATGAATTTGAACAAGACGAAAGTCATGTTCGACGAACATGTTATGCCGAGACCGGTAAACGTCGATGGTTCCCCTCTTGAAGTTGTGCAGGAATATGTCTACCTTGGACAACAGATCCAGATAGGCAAACACGGCTTCAGGAGCAAAGCCAATAGGAGGATCCAGTTAAGCTTCGACAGGTCTTCTCGTCGTCCATTTCGCAATGCTTGAAGACGAAAGTCTTCGAGCAGTGCATCTTACCCATCATGATATACTGTTTTTTTTTTAAAAAAAATTATTGGAGGAGTTCAGCAGACAGGCAGACGGCCTACTTGATGGAAAGCGGTTACCATCGCCTATGGACATTTGCAACACCAAAGGTGCTACAAATGTGCTGCTGCTCTCTTAAGGGAGACTGGAACCTGGTCACTAATGCCGGAACACAACTCAAGGTTGTTATGGCGGCATACTTTAGACCAGGGGTGGTAGCCATCCAGTCGGGCAAATGCCCTACCACCTGGCTGTGGGTTGTTTTGTCGCCTCTTACGACAGGCCGCCCGGCCGCAAAGTTCAAAGTCGCTCAACGGGCTATGGAGCGAACTATGTTAGGTGTTTCTCTTATGGATAAAGTAAGAAATGAGGACATCCGTAAGAGAACGAAGGTAACCGACATAGCTCGCAAACTGAGCAAGTTGAAGTGGCAGTGGGCCGATCACGTCTGTCGCAGGACCGACGGCCGATGGAGCAAACGAGTCCTGGAGTGGAGACCACGTCTCGGCAAACGTAGCGTAGGGCGCCCGCCAGGCCGGTGGACTGACGACCTGCACTCTCGCCGGCAGGGGCTGGATGAGGAAGACAGGAGACCGGGATATGTTGCGCGTACTTGGGGAGGCTTACGTCCAGCAGTGGACTGAGATTGGCTGAAGATGAAGAAGTATTGTCAAGCAATGAATATTGTTTTCTTTGTACCATTGTATATAGTGACGAAATTGTAGTGTCCCTTCATCGTCCTTATAACCGAAATCCACTGTAAAATCCCAGAAAGCTTCGCGCCTACGACATAACGGTGTCAAGGCGTACGATAAGTGAGTTTTGAAGGACCACTTTCCTATCCCATCCTTTCTACCGCATTTAGGGTCGCCAATCATACTTTACAATAACTTATCCTACTTTATTTTTGGTGAATATACTTTATACTTTTCCATAAAAATAAAGTATGTGAAAATACTTTATTTCCAATCTTCACTGTGTTGCGTAAAATGAAAGACTTACTGATATATTGATGATATGATATGATTACAATTACTGATCTATAAATGATATTTGAATCTATGTTGAAACAGAACGCATTCGTATACGATTAAAATAAAATTTTAAAAATACTATTAACCAGTTTTCCCTGCGGCTGGGCCTCGGGTCAAACCTTAGTGCGATCTCCTCGTTTAAAGAGCAAACATTTTTTAACATGTTAGCTATATTATTCGTAAAAATCCGACAGAAGTCTATTAGTACAATATTGAGCCCTAAAAAACGCAATAAAAGCAAGTTTGGAAGTGGATGGAATTAAATGACTGGAGATGTGGCTCCTAAAAGGAAGACGATCCTTTTCAGGAGGGTTCCGAAGTAGAGAATTGAGTTAATGTTCGGGTAACCATGATTTTTCAAAATCACGAAAAAGGATTTTTGTGTATTTATAATTTTTAGAAGAATCTGTTGTAGAAATTATTAACGTATTTATAAGCATTTGATTAATACGTGAAGCAAAAGCTTTGTATCCCTTTTTACGAAATTTGCGCGGACGGAGGAGTATGAAATTTCTCACACATATAGAGAAGGAATGCAGAATGCTTATATTTTTAAAACAAATCAATTAAAAAAAGACATTAAGCACACTATCATATATTTGACACACACACGCTCTATATAGACTCTTTTGTTTATTGTTAGAGTCAAATTAACAGTGTAGCCTTGCCGAAGTCTGTGATTATAACTATAGACGTATAGTCTTTGACAACATAACCTTAATAATGTTCAAACTTATAATTTAAATTAATTATAGCCGACTTTCGACCACTGAACGACCATTAGTTATTATAAAAAGAGAAGATATATATGTATACGTGACTGTTTACTGTTTTGTAACTTCGATACATTGATTTTCCTTAGAGACAGTATTTAAATTTTTCTCCGGCATGTTTAGCTGAACCTATATTTTGTTTATTCATTGTTAAAAAGTTACGTTATGATAGAGTGCCTATCATTAATAATAATAATAATAAAATAAAAATAAAAAAAAGTGGCTGTCAAATACATACACATCTCTGTATCAAATTCCAAAAGTACTACAAAAATTGAGTTATTTTTGAACCATTCATTATATCCTATGTTATTTAGAGCGTAATAAAACCTATCTACCTAAATTTACATCTCAAATATTAAATAGAAGAAAAGTTACAAATACGTATAATATTATCAGAATGACAACTGTCAAATGGAAAATGAAACTCAAGTTATTTATAAAGCAAAGAAATACAAAATTAGCAGCTATGGAATAAAACAGAGAGCAAAATAAGCAGCCGGACACGCGCACGACTACCACCTGCTGCGCCCGCCTCGCCCGGCTCCACACCTCGGTCGTCGTCATCTGATGAAGACTTCGTGACGCCGGCGGCCACCGGGGCGTCGAGCACCAGTGAGGAGGGGCCAGCGCCATCAGCCCCGCCAAGAAGACCTGCGCGAGGCCGTGGACGGCCACCGTCGGCACGCTTGGGACCTGCGGGACGTATCCCGCACTCGGCCCCCGCTACCGGTGGTGCAGTGCGCCGCATGAGATGGACTCAGCAAATGAATGAGAGCGTCATGCGAGCGTACTTCGAGGCGACAGAGATAGGAACCAACCTCACTGCGTATCGTGATCGGATGCTGTCTCTGTTTCAGGTACTTCACCCAGATACCACCGTTACGGCACAACGCTTGTCGGATCAAGTGCGGGCTATTCAGCGGTTACACCTGCTGGATGAATCTGTCCTTGATCGTCTTCGCACTGAAGTACGAACCAGTCTTAGGGTTACCGAAACTTCACAAAATCCAGTACCACAAAACGATAATTTAACAACTTTAGCGCCGGTACCAACGGTAACGTCAGAAGCAAATTTGGGTAACCCTTCCGCTGATTACGTAAGCAGCCAGGATAGTGAGCACATGAGGAGGATTTTGGAGGCGGTGATTAAGGATTTTAAGGATGTACCTACATTGAGCAGGCCGAGGCTACCTCGTTTGCCCATCCATAGACGTAGCTTGGCTATTATTGGTAATATGAATTCACTTTTAATACCATACTTTGAATTGAGTAAAGACCTGGTCGAGACACACTCTATTCTGTATTGCGGGGCCGTCGCTGTCTGCCAAGCAGCCGGCGTAAAATTCAATAAAAACCCAGAGCCCGTACAAAATAGACGCGAAAAACCAGCCTGGCAATACAGAATAGAATGTCGCATCAAAACAGCTAGAACCTTAATAGCCAAGCTACTCTGCTTTCGATCGGGAAACACTCGACCTAAAATTATGCGTTTTGTGACCCAAGCATTCGCAGGCACTAATATCAGCCCTAATGATTATAAACAAAGGGTCACAAAACGCATAGACTTCCTGAAACAGAAAGTCTGTGCGTGGGCAAATCGAATACGCAGGTATAGGAAGCGCACAGAGAGATTTTATCTCAATCACCGCTTCCAAATTGACCAAAAAGGGGTTTATAGAAGTTGGGAACAACCTGATGAACTAGGTAATGACAGGCAGCCACCAAATGCTGACGACATAACGGCCTTCTGGCGTGGAATTTGGTCGTTGCTTGTCAGTCACACAGAAGGCAACTGGAAGAGTGCTGTCGAACGGAGATGCCAACGGATACCAGAGATGGACCCAGTAATTATCGAGCCATCTGATGTGGGTTATGCAATCGGTTTAGCCCACAACTGGAAAAGCCCTGGGCTGGACGGATTGCATAATTTCTGGATCAAATGGTTCAAAGTCTCGCATCCCTGTCTGGCTGCACAATTCCAGGAAGCCTTAAACACTTGTAACATCCCAACTTTTATGACCACAGGGGTCACTTACCTTTTATATAAATCTGGTAGTACCACGGAACCCAAAAACTACAGACCTATAACTTGTCTTCCCACCATTTACAAGTTGCTCACATCCATTTTGAGATCAAAATTATTAAAACATTTAGTTGACAACAAACTTCTGGCTAATACTCAAAATGGATGTAGGCCTGGGTCTCGCGGTACTAAAGAACTCCTCATAGATATGACCATTAATCAACAAGTCCGCCGAAATAGGAAAAACCTCTGCACCGCCTGGGTAGATTATAAAAAGGCATACGACTCAGTGCCGCATACATGGCTAATGAGGGTACTGGAGCTATATAAAATTGATATAACTCTACGTGCCTTCCTTGGCGCATGTATGGGGCAATGGGTCACCAGACTCTGCGTACCTGGCGGTGGTAGCTTACCTATTTCGGACGGACTTATAAAGATAGAGCGAGGGATCTTCCAGGGAGATAGCCTGAGTCCTTTGTGGTTTTGCCTGGCCTTGAATCCCCTAAGCTCTTTGCTGGAGGATTCAAGGCTAGGCTTTCATCCCCGTAGAGGGAGTGAAGCCATATCTCACCTGCTGTACATGGATGACCTCAAACTGTTCGCATCGAAAACACATGACCTACTAGAACTGCTAAACCTAACTAAAACGTTTAGTAGCTCTATAGGAATGGAATTTGGTGTGGACAAGTGTGCGGTTATGTATGTGCAGCGGGGGAGAGTTGTACATTCTAACGGATTGCAGCTCTCCGAGGGTATGTGTTTCAAAACCCTCTCCGAAGGTGAGACCTACAAATACCTTGGTATATCACAGTCATTGGGTATAGTTGATGAGGATGTGAAACAGCTGGTAAAGGAGCGATTCTTTAACCGCTTGAAGAAGGTATTAAATTGCCTCCTCTCAGGTGGTAATAAGATTCGTGCTTTTAACAGTTGGGTCATGCCTTCTTTAGCTTACTCCTTTGGTATACTAAGGTGGACTCAAACAGAGCTAGACGCCCTGGATCGTAGGGTCCGTTGTATGCTGACAACATATCGGATGCACCATCCACGATCATCGGTGATGAGATTGTACATCCCACGGAAATGTGGTGGCCGGGGATTTCTAAATGCTAAAGACTTACACAACCGTGAGGTGTATAATCTACGAGAATACTTCCTTAAAACTAACGCAAGTATGCATCGAGATATGGTGTCAGTAGACAAGGGATTCACCCCGCTCTCTCTTGCAAAAGAGAACTGGCTCAGACCTGCGGTATTGAGTACCTCCGAGCGGATGGACGTATGGAAGAGCAAGGAGCTACACGGCAGGTTTTACCAGGCGTTATATGGGCCCGACATAGACTTGCCGGCGTCGGTGAACTGGCTACGTTTCGGTGACCTCTTTGGGGAAACCGAAGGGTTTGTCTGTTCAATTATGGACGAGGTTATCAAGACGAACAACTATAGGAAGTACATCCTGAAGGACGGCACGCTCGACATATGCCGGGCGTGTCATCGCCCGGGCGAATCCATCAGGCATGTTACTTCCTGTTGTTCTCGTCTTGCTAACTCCGAGTACTTGCACAGGCATAACCTAGTAGCCAGGATCATCCACCAGCAACTTGCTCTTCGATACGGTCTGATAGCGACTGAGGTACCTTATTATAAATATATCCCTGAACCAGTTCTCGAAAATGGTCATAGCACGCTCTACTGGGATCGATCAATTATCACAGACAGGACTATTGTTGCCAATAAACCTGACATTGTGATAATAGATCGATCTGCGAGACGTACGATGCTCGTTGATATAAGTATCCCGCATGACTGTAATCTCATAAAAGCTGAATCTGACAAATTAACAAAATACCTTGACCTCGCGCACGAGATTACGGCCATGTGGCATATGGAGTCAACGGTCATCGTACCGATAGTGGTGTCCGTTAACGGTTTAATAGCGAAGAGCCTCGACCGACACCTAGAGAGGCTCTCGCTTGGTAAATGGGTGAAGGGCCAGATACAGAAGGCGGTTCTCCTGAGCACGGCACGCATTGTGAGGAAGTTCCTGTCCCTGGAGCCTTAACCACCGGTAGCTTGGACCCTAGGCCCCGCTGCCGACGGACCTCATCTTTTTATATTTTTTTAATATGTGTCTATTTTTATATATACATATGTATTAAAAAAACATAAAAAAGAATTTAAATAAATATATAAGTGAAATAATAATAATAATAATAATATTTATTTATTTGCTCTCACAACAAAAAATAACATAAGTAATTCTAGAAAAAGGTTCTTAATGACTAAAAATTGGTGAGAGCCTGGTGTCAGTAGAAGGAAAAAATCCTGTGTGACTGATCACCAGCCTCTCTCTCCCCGGTTATAATACAATGTCGTCTGGCTATTAACTACTTAAATATGTAATATTAGTAAGCTTTATTCTAAAGTCGTTTTTTGTAATAGCAAGCCATTTTTCGAATAATTGTTGTAGTAAATTAATCGTAACCAATGTGATTCGGTCTCTTTTGTTGTAGCGAACGCTATATTCATATTTCGTATGTAAAAAAACATCGATTTGTAGGTAACAATTCAGTAGCTTTTAGTTATTTGTTAGAATTGAAGATTATTACAATTATAGTAAAATTATGGACAGTATAGTTCAAATCATAAAATTAAATGTCCAGTCTATCGAAACACACCTCAATGCCTTGCGTAGAGTGTCAATGAAATTGCCTAATTCGCAAATCGGAAACCGCTGTCCGTCCATTACAGTCTCCTGTGACAGCACTTTTGCACAGCCTTTAGTAGTCGGCGCATTGTCCGTCCTTTTGACATGACGTGTGGACGCACTACACGTGTTCGTGTTACGGTGAGACGTGTTAGGGTTGACTCTGACTACTTTTGATAAAGAGATGGATGGATTAGATTTTCCTCAATACACTGAAAGTTGATACAGTTTTGTAAACTAAAATTGACACTTACAATTGAAATAACAAGACCAATGCGGTGGACACTGGTAACCTTGTCATTTGGTAGGAAACCCTAAAAATCCTATAATGGCAAGTATTAATAAAATGTGGCCTACCTTTTTTCGTTTGTACCAACTTTTGTCGAACTATTCTTTTAATTTACCACCTGTAGGACGCAGAACTTCATAAAAATATATCGCAATATCAACACTTTTATTTCACATTCAACCTCTAAAAACAGTCTTAATAATCAACTTTACACTTCACTTTAACCTTTACAGTAGACAAATAGCGGTCGAATAGTCTTTTCCAACAAACACTAGTTGTTTGTATATTTTTGGGCTAAAACACACCGATTTCCGTAAACGGTCGGCTCAATCTCAAGTGGCGCCATCTTTAAACTGCGAATGTATGCGGAAACAAGGTTTTCATAACAATACAACTTCTTATTTTTACAACTGTCAAAGTTATACATTGTGTAAAATTACTTTTTTTTATTTAAATTTATTTAGAATCGTCGTGATTTGAAAATCGATGAACCGAAAAGTGACACTAAAACATATAAACTTATGTGTTTTCAACCTTATTTAAGTCGTAATACAATACATTTTTTTAACCCGTTAGTATTGTTTTTCAATTTAAATAAAACTTAAAGATTTCAAATGAATTTTAGCTCTATCTGTATATACTTAAGACAGATATTCTTTTATACGTAATTCAAAGGAAATTAGGTGCAACAGTGCACTGAACTTTGAATTTTATGGTAGTGATTTAAAGTGTAATTAACATTGAATTATTTGAATTATAATATGTTGACGGATGTAGGCTAAAGAAATCATATTCATATTAACAAAGTTAGAGAAGAATTATCTGTGAGTATATTCTCTGAAGTTTCACTTCTACTGCGTGTGAACTGCACACATATAATTATTTTTTATTGCTAAAGCACAGCAGGCAGGCTGACGACCCAATTGTGATTACACGGAGGGTTCGCGGCCTGCTTGCACCGACTAAACAAAAAAATATATAATAAAACATGTGTATGTGACAGTGCAGACGATGAGACGATCCAACAACTCATGCTCGAGTGTCCCATATATGATGGACTCAGGTGCGGTCTCGAGACCACCGCCGTGTTAAGTACAACGAGGAGACTATTTCTGATTTTATGTCTGGCAATGACTCGAAGCCGTACTGGAGAGGTTCTGCATGCAGTTGGTCAAAGAGGCCATAGAACGTAATAAGATGAGGTGATGGGTAGTTCCATCGCCTCGGCTGGAGAACACCGCACTGGAAAATACATATAATATTCCAAATAAGATATTAGTTTTGAGTTGAATAAGGTAATAGCTAAGGTCTGCCTACATAATAATAATTATAACAATAAGAGTATTGTTACAAGTCAGGTCCCGATAAAAACAAAATCCACCTGCATATCTGAAACAAATCACATTTATTACCCGTCGGCATTTGAACTAATAACATTGAAATTCTTTTATGGTTATCTTATTTTGTGTACTTATTGGCATACGGCCTATTGTTGTATTGTAATCATTAGCCAGGTGTTACGGATTTTAAAGTAAAATCTGATTCTAGGCAATTCGATCCACGTTACCGGGCGGACATATTGCATTTGTGCAGTATAAAACAAAGGCCCGACTGAGGGAGGACGCAGTCGAGCGAGAACCACGAGCGATGCCAGACATATGTACTACAATCGGGAATCTAATAAGTGATGGACTTTGGCGCGTGTTATTGAATTACGACCTGCATTACGTTTGGAGTTATTGTGTTCGGTTATATTTGTACCTGTGTTATACGTGTTTGTATAGTTTAATAAACTCTATAGTGATTCTAACGGCATTTTAATTCGAGTCCCGCGACTCGTAACAGTATATTAAACAAAGACCCTGACTACGTTAGGGGACGTGTGGCCACATGGGCCATTAAAAAGAACCCGAAGAGTCAATGAGTCGCTTTGAAAGTTCTTTAAAGAGGCTTATGGCCTCAGGACCAGTTTTAGCTACCAAAATTTTTTAAATGCGAAACAAAATATTTTCAGGAGACAGTCCCTAATCTGAATACACAAAACGTGTGGCAGCCCTACCGGTGAGTGGCCTTGGGGACTTGTAATTTGTCTTGTGTCCTAACGTTTTGATGTGATTATGGACTCCCTAAATAGATTAACTTGAGACGCAGCGTAATGCGATCATAGGTTAGCAGAGCGTGGGTAAGTGAAAGAAAACACGGAGCACGCTCTCAAGTCTAACATCAAAGATAATTTCATGTACTTTCCTATTAAATGAAACATCCAGGGGCCCAATTCTGTTCTTGCAATATCTTGGTGTTGCGCAGATATTCAAAGTACGACTCCAATGCGATAGGGTCAGGAATTCGTATTCTACTAAATCCACAGTATCTTTTCGAATTACCATTAGCAGAAATGGCGTTCGATAAAGTGAATTTTGAAAAGCTACCAACGTAATAAAACTACGTTTAAACGGTTCCAAGCGCGGTAATTTATTTGATTTTGATTATTCCGATGTTTCGGCGGTTTTCAGTGGCCGTGGTGGAATAACCAAAATCAAATAAATTACCGCGCTTGGAACCGTTAAAACGTAGTTTTACTATGTATACAAGTCGCGAAAACTTAAGAAAATATTAAGGTACCAACAATTTTAAACATTTAGTTATAAACTAGCTTCTGCCCGCGACTTCGTCCGCGTGGAATAGTTAAAAATAGTTTATCCTTAGCGTGATGATATATAGTCTATAGCCTTCCTAGATAAATGGACTATCTAACACTGAAAGAATTTTTCAAATCACACCAGTAGTTCCTGAGATTAGTGAGTTCAAGCAAACAAACTCTTCAGTTTTGTATATTAGTATAAAATGTAAAGTGAGTCTCATGCCACGGGCACGCCATTGGAATTAACTGAATATCGAAATTAGGCTAACCCACGATTGAGACGATAGTGTCAGGCGATTTTGATTTGATTGTATGCAACATATCTTTAATCCCATTGTCAGAATGGCTCGTTATAACAATGAGGTGGCAGGTAACAGCAAAGATATTGATAAATTCGAACCAAACTTCAATAAATATTGTAAAAATTTAAAAAATATCCTCGATTCTTAGTGTATTTATAAAACAGTAGTTATATCCAAACAAAGATAAATAAATCCATTTAAGATGAACTTGATAACAAACAATCATAATATTTTGTTATAAGTAAGTTATTTTCAGTCTATTTGTAGTATTTTATGTAAGCACTTGTTTGTGGATTGCAATCCAGATTTTTGTTTATAATTTAGTTTAGTATGGTTTTGTAATGATTGTAATTTGTTTTGTGCATCAATAAATTAAAAAAAAAATGTATGTAATAGCAGAATTGGGCCCCTGCTGTTATCAAATTGGCTACAAAACTCCAAAAATATATTTAAAAAATTACAATACATTGAAACGTATCATTGTCACTTCCTCATTTCATAATATATGTTAAACCTATTTACATGTCAACTGAACATTATAATAGAGCGAAGAAACGCGAAAATATATGCAACGTTCGCGACGCAAACGATTCGATGTCAGTGCGGTGATTCGCGCGTAATAATATCCGTAATCGTGTGTTGACAATTTTATTCCGCACGCTGCGTTCGGGATTTGTATAATGGATAGTTTACACGTATGAACCGCGTAAGTGGATAAAATAAATTTTCACCAAAATTTTAATGCAATTTACTACATACTTAAATCACACAGTCTCGAGCTCGATTTTGACGAAAACTAAAGTGGTATCATTAGATTTTGAGAAAAAAATTTCTCTTGTCACAAATCGAATCAGCTGAATTAGAATCATTTGTTTATTTAAAAAGTTTTTAAGTACAAGCTTTTGAGATCCTGGATATCATGTAGCAGCAGAGTTCTAGACAAGTAAAACGAGCCTAAACACGACGGGTCTATCTTGTTTATACGGCATTTCCTATGGCCACCTTCCGGCTCCATCATCATATCAGCTCCATGGTACCATATTATTTCATTGTCACGTGATATACATATGCGTGCAAAATTTCAGCTCAATCGGAAACCGGGAAGTAGGTCAAATTTAACTTGCAAGATTCCACCTGAACTTACATACATACATAGGTACATCCATTGTAAGTTAAATTAAAGCTTGTAATAAACAACCTGTATTGTACCAAATTATAGTGTAGTTTGTCAGGATAATTTCTGTGAAGGAATGTCAAACGTCAAACCAAGGGAAGGTGTTGTTTTCGAACAATACAAACAACCATATACAACCACCTTTTTTCAATTAGATATGCTCTAATTGAAAAAAGGTGGTTGTATTGTGGTCTTGTTGTCAAAGGTTGTCTGGAAGAAGTCGGTCCCAGCGATAAGACCGCCCATTGTATGTTTCAATTTGTTTTTTAACATTGTGTGCAATAAAGTATATTCTATTCTAATTGAATTAATGAAATCATCGGTGCGTAAATTATTTCATTTGGGATTGTGCCGATTAATCATTTGTTGAGTGTTGATACATGATTTGATTGCTTTGTTTAGTATTAGAGAGGCAAATAAACCGCAGTACGTTGGAAATTTTGCTATTGTGTACGCAAATCGTAATTGGTCGGGATATTTGTTGGTTGGTTGGCGCACTTGATTCAAATTATCAAATTTTGATCCCCTTAATCATAATTGTATTAGATGACACTTAGAACAGGACCTACTTATGCAAAATGGAACCAACCCACATACTGACAGTTTTGAGAAAAATCCGTTTTTATTAAAATTTTCCATACAAATAATGTGTCTATATTTTACCAGTACTGTACAGTAATGCACGATTCAACAACACGCGTAAAGTCCATCACTATATAGCTTATCGAATGTACACACGTCTTTCCTAGCTTGCGATTATCGCTTGACTGCTCCACCCCTTCGTTCGGGCATTGCTTTATACTACGAATACAGTATGTCTCGACACAATACTCGACCGCGTAACCATAATTTCCAAGAATCACACCTGGCTTGTTTGTCGGTCGTAACAATATAAAAAAACAGATGAATTGGGAACTTCCTCCTTTTTAAAGTCGGTTAAAAAATTAATGCGCTGGTAATACGTGTATATATGCCCAATATACTACAGTATCATCCTCTGACGGATTTTATTTTTGTTTGGATTCAATAAATCATCCGGCTTTACGCTTCGGTTACAAGGAAACAAATCGCGGCAAATTCACAAAAAAAATACAACAGTGAAAATAATGTAAAAATACTCCCCGTGGATTATGTCAGAATGTTAAATCGCAAAGGGTTTGAGATATTAATAAAGGGATGACAATTATTCAGTGGCTTGGTTTTTTTTCATTTTTTATAAATGGGCTCGCTGTAACGAGGTTTCAGATTATAGAGTGTATTTTTAACACGGTAATCTATGTGCAAAATCCCCTGATCGGAGTCGGGCAGCAGCGTCTCCGATGTGAGTAAGGCGTCGTACAGACGAGCAGCACTTTGCTGTCAACAGAGGCAACTGCAGCTGTCGGCGTTTGCCGTCGACACGTGGACAGCAATGGCGGCAGCTGCAGTATGAGCCTTGTCAGTCGACTTCAAATACGATGAACGATTCCGTCTTTTTTTATGTTTACGTCTACACAGCAGAAGAAGCAACAGTGTTTCTGTCTCGAAATTCATTTTGTTACTGTCTGTGTCTCCCTACTACAATAACGTTCACGGCGCACTACAACAATGCTGTCGGCATGGTGGGCAGCAGTCGGCGTGTCGAATACTGCAGCAGTTGCTTTTGTCGACAGTAGCAGTTGCTTCTGTCGACAGCTGAAGTTGGGTCTGTTGACAGCAAAGTGCTGCTCGTCTGTTTGACGCCTAAGCCGGTACTGCGGTCACCGTTACCCGCGTGCCAAGCGTGGTGACTATGGCCTTTCCCCCAAATATGAATCGCCGGCAGGGGCTGGATGAAGAAGACTGGAGACCGGGATATGTGGCGCGTACTTGGAGAGGCCTACGTCCAGCAGTGGACTGAGATTGGCTGAAGTTTTCCGTCACTGCCAAACTGTCCGAGTGCTGTATGCTCCCAGGATTTGTACTCATTATTTGGCGTCGACAAAATATGTCTTTTCCTTCCACACTACTCTATACGTCCTCTGTCACACCACAAATCGTCATTATCATCTTTCACACAATCCATCCATCACTTTTTTGGTCTACCCTTGTGAGTTGTTTTGTCCCCTCTTATGACAAGCCGCAGGAATTCGTATTCTTTCTCCGTTCCTGCATGGACACAATAATCCTATTGTTACGAGTCGCGAGACTCGAATTAAAATGCCGTTAGAATGACTAGTTTATTAGAACTATACAAACGCGTGTAACTCAGGTACAAATATAACCCAACACAACAAGTCCAAACGTAATGCAGAAGGTCGTAATTCCATAAAAACGCGCAAAGTCCGTCACTTATCAGATTCGCGATAAGGTACACACGTCTCGCTTCGCTCTTGGTTCTCGCTCGACTGACTCCTCCCTTAATCGGGGCATTGCTTTATACTGCACAGATACAATATGTTCGCCCGGTCGCGTGGACCGATTTTCGTAGAATCAGCTTGTACTCTAAATCCGTAACACCTGGCTAATGATTACAACACAACAATAGGCCGTATGACAATAAGTAAACAAAAGAAGACGACCATAAAAGAATTTCAATGTTATTAGTTCAAATGCCGACGGGTAATAAATGTACTTTGTTTCAGATGTGCAGGTGGGTTTTGTGTTTGCCGGGTTCCAAGTTGTAACACTTATAATACAACAAATTAAATCATAATTACACTACCGTCGGTAACTATTGTATTCCGTCCTCTGTTATTATAGGCTTTCAACTAGACATCTGTGCAAACAAACTAAACCAATAGTTAATTGAAAACAGGAAACTTACTATTGAATTATACGTTCGTCACTGTTTTTGGGATAAAGGGATAATTTGAAGTTTACTCGGTAAACTGTTGAAATAGATATGAATAAATAATTTAGGCCCGTTTTGAATGCGTAGTAGTCATACAAACAAGATTAATATTCGAATGAATAATGGAGGGTAGGTGTAAGTAAAATTGATCTGTTTTTTTATAAAATACCCGCCTATAGGCAGTAAATTTCAAAGAAAGTGCTTATATTTTAACATACATATTTTTACGAGTGCGGGACTCCAATTAAAAATGCCGTTGGAATTACTATAGAATTTCTTAGAACTTTACAAACACGTATAACACAGATATAAATATAACCGGACGCAATATGTTCAAATGTTATGCACAATTCAATATCACGCGCAGTCCGTCACTAAAATGTACACAGGTGTTCACTCGCTTGTGTTATCGCTTTGACTCACGTCTTGTTCGTATCGTAATCGTCGCTTGACTTCCTCACCCCTCCGTTCGGGCATTGTTTTATATTAAACTATACGATACAACACTCGACCGTGTGGACTGAATTTTCCAAGGATTACACCTGGCTAACGATCATCATAAAGGATTACAATACACAAATGGCGGCTTTTCTAATTACAAATTTTGATCACAAAGTAAATAAAAGAGGTCCAAAAGCCGAAACGGTAATAAATTGCGTGTGTATTCACCTTTGTCGGCGTGTAACAATATGTTTTACATAATGTCCTTCATTTTATTTTTCATTTTACACAAAAAATTACATACAAAATTATACAGTATAAAAGCTGATAATGGATAAAGGCGACCCTTAACCCTAAAAGAGTTTTAGAGTCTAGCGAGAAGGGGAGAAGCAAAAGGCAGGGTTGTGTACGCTAAGGTATTTCACGATTTGACTATGTAATATATTTTACATGAATATTAATTTATGTAAAATATATGTCTATATACATGTCTTTTCTCCGTTATTTACTATGGTCTGGGTGTCTGGGATCGGCCCCAGTGTAGTGCGTTGTATATTACACATAACACAAGCGTAACTTGCTTAATTTGGGGATATACAATAAATGTGTTTGTCAGCCGATATTTATTTATATATGTATTTATTTAATTAAACACTTCTTCAATAAGCATATTGATATATGAACACAATATATTTATGTAAACAGAATCATCAAGAAGAATAGATATTATGTTAATGCAGGTATTAAGTTGATTAAAATGAAAAATAAACTATCTCGAAAAATAACATTCTACATCTATACACATGGATAACATTGAAGTGTCTGTTTGTAATGCCAAAATAAAAATGTGAAAAGGAAGGCCTATTCGGACCAGGGGATACCGAATATGTCATTTTTAAATAATTTGTCTGTATGGCTGGATGATCCGGCTAATCTCTGAAATGGTGGACCGATTTTGACGGGACTTTCACTGGCAGATAACTGTTGTTATAAGGAGTAAAGGAGGAGGAGCATGGTGTATGGCTGTCATCACTGTTTGAAATATATTCGACATCAGTCTCACGAACATGACTGGGATTCTGTGTAACGTTGCACTTGCACCATTTAAAAAAAACACAAAGGGGAAAAAAACATAGATAGCTAATCACAGTACTAATCTCAAACTATGTCACTGTCAAGAGAGTTTTAAAAATAATAAAGCTGTGACGGCGGTTAAGTTGAGACTCGCTCGAAATTTAAAAATATCAGCTGTTACAATTCTTTTATAAATATTATTCCAGACTATTCAAAACTTCCTTTAACGTTTTTAAAATAACTACCTGTTCCCGCTGGAGTGAGTTCGTATCCACATATGTAAAATGTAAACTTTTCTACTATTCAAAACTAAATATAATTGAGCAGATTAGTTTTCTAACGGAGGACACTGTGTCAAACCTATTGCCTATTCTTTATTATCTAATTCCAGGACCAAGGCTACCCTTATTTACCTAGGAAAACCTATACAACCAAGCCAACATATACCAGACGTGGACAATTACCGGTGGAGCTAATATTAGAGCTGTGGAACAGCCAATGTACCCTTTTGTGCTCTATGACAGTCCACCGGTTGTCACGTAACAGGTTAAATAGATACTACATAATTACCTTGAATCGTTCATTGACACACCTAAACCTATTCTGTGACTAAGGAGACTATCCCCCCTCGTCACATCTGTTTTAGCCAAAATGAAAATATTTTGCAGTTGAATATCTTAATAATATTTCAATATTTTATATTCACACTAAAAAGAAAATTACACATATTAGTATCCTTTGAAATTTCAACTTGCATTTCAATTGTTCGCTACTCAAACGTCGCAATATAACCAAAGCAAATTTAAATTTATATACATGTATTAAAGTCCATTTCAGTTTGTTCGATAATTTCATATAAACTTTATCGAATAACGTTGCAGTGGAATGTTGGTAAAATATAAGTTTCCAACTGCCGAAAGAAATTTAACCGTAAATCTTTGCAATAAGACGTATTTTTCGATAGATGAGATATAAAACCAGTTTAATATATTAAATGAAATTTGTACCTTTACGGTCATAAAATAAGGTACATAGTAAGTTTTATATTAGAATTTGAATTTATATTGAATGTAACTTGCAGTGCAATTTCAACTTTAAATCCTTTAATATAAAGTAGACTTTATTTTTTATTACTCAGTATTTCATACAGGCTGCTTCGAATTGGCTCATTGGCTGAAATGACAATAATTTAGGCGGTGTACTAAAATTTCATTTTGGTAAATATTGTATCAAATAATTTTGCATCTCTCTGTTTATTGGGTTGTTTGAGAGCGTTAATGTATGTAATATAATTGAATGTATGGATTTTGTTGGAAATGTTGTGATGCATTTTAATGCGTTCAATGATGATGTTCTTCATATGAAATGGGTTCAGTGTAATAAGCGAGATAGTCGGTGCCGACTAGTCGGCGAATCTCTAATTTAAACAGTTAAGTAGTATTGGTACTAAGTACTACTAGTAAAAATAGTACTTAGTTCAAGAAGAAAGAGACTGAGTACTGGATTGGTTTTTTTACAAGCTTTTATTTAACTTGCAATGGATGTATGTATGTAAGTTCGGGCGGAATCTTGCATGTTAGATTTGGCCAACTTCCCGGTTTCCGAATGAGCTGAAATTTTGCACAATTTTGTATATTGCATGACAATGCAATAAAATAGTACCATGGAGCTGATCTGATGATGGAGTCGGAAGGTGGCCATAGGAACTCCTGTACTAAACAAGATAGACCCGTCGTGTTTGGGCTCGTTTTACTTATCTTGGCTAGCACTCTGCTGCTGCCTGATATCCAGGTTCTCAAACGCTTGTATTTAAAAACCTTTTTAAAAAACAAGTTATTGTCAAATAACTATGGAACCCTAAAAAGCGATTAGCTTCAGTATCTTGCAAATAGGGTTCTACACCTTGATTGTTATTCAGTCTAATAAGCAATTTGCTACTTTGCTCAGTCTCCTTGAGTGGCTCCCAACGCCGCCCCAGGGTTCTGCGACAAGAAGACGCGGAATTAATCGCGACAAACAATGTTGGTGTAATGTTGAACAAACGTAATAACGCGACGAGCCAAGTGTATGAATATTCATCGACATGACTCCTGAGATTGTTGTGGTGCGAGCTATGAGATTAGCGGATTGGGCTTTGTTGCGATTGTATAAGCGAGAGCGATTTGTTTTTTTTATCAATTTTTCAGTAACGAAAATACTCGAAAAGCTATATAAGAAAACACGTACATGCCTATAAAATTCTAAAGTTGCTTTCGACTGGGATCCACTCATCAGATCCTGACTTGGTGACAATGCGACCATCTCAGGAGTATACAATTTCGAATAAAAAAATAAAATAAAATCGGTACACAATTGACACAGAATTCACGTATCATACAAAAAAAGTTTATTGAAGTTGGTTAAAATGAGAAGTTGGGTGAATCTTCTGAGTGGATCATTGTCTGCAACTATGTCTATTTTTAGTCTCGTGTTAGATCTTTCATTTTTGGCTATTAAATCACTGATTATCGGCTCTTGAAACCGAAAAATCTGAAGTAGATATAGATTTAAAATAATAAAAATTGTTTGTGTGCAATTCACACATGGTAAAAATGCAACTTCAGAAAAGTAGCCTACGAGAGAATAAGATAAATATAGAGTATTAGGAGTATTAGGATAATTAGTTTTATTATTTTTATATTTTTACGAAACTTAAAAATTCTTTTATATTTTAATGCAATATATTACATTTCATACATTAAATGAATAAACGGAACCCTGAAAAATATGTGAAAATATATCTTAAATATATTTAAGATATATTATAACACAAACTATTCAGATTACCTATTTTCATTGTGAACAAATGTCACGAGACGATTATGATAACTGAAATAGGAAACAAATGTTTCAATTTAATTTATGAACTTCTAAACTTCAAAATCTTTGAGCGTGGTGTTTAAATTATAAAATATCTTTTTTTTAGTGTCTCTTTTTTTCGTTTCATCGTGTTTCAAATCACGATTCAAAAGAAGTTTCACTACAAAAATCCTGATCGTGGCCAACGATGCACTTCGAATATTCGCTAAACTCGCTATTTTTACAAGCTTTTATTTAACTTGCAATGGATGTACCTATGTATGTAAGTTCGGGTGAAATCTTGCAAGTTAAATTTGACCAACTTCCCGGTTTCCGATTGGTCTGAAATTTTGCACGCATATGTATATCCATGGAGTTGATTTGATGATGTCTGAAGGTGGCCATAGGAACTCCTGTACTAAACAAGATTGATCCGTCGTGTTTGGGCTCTTTTTACTTGTCTTGGCTAGCACTCTGCTGCTTCATAATATCCAGGATCTCAAAAGCTTGTATTTTTTTTAAACAAGCTATTTTACAATACCCGCTGCCGCTTATGGCTTAAACATCGCTAACATAGAGTCACGTCGCCGATACAATCGGTAAGTAAATGGACCCCTTTGCTAAGCCTCCAATCTAATTTAGTTTAAGCCTTCATTTGAGCACGAACAACGGCGTCTAAAGCGGTTTTCGGTATAAAGTTGTTTCTATTCATAATCTGTACGAGATATCCACTTTTTCGTGGGGATTTTACATGGATAAAACCGATGATACCTAGATTATGTTAGTACTTATTGTGGGTTGAGTACTAGTAGGTACTATTTTATCCGCGCAGGAACAGAGAAAGAATACAATTTCCTGCGGCCGGGCGGCCTGTCGTAGAGGCGACAAAACAACCCACCCCTGGTCTAAAGTATGTCACCATAAAAACTTCGAGTTGTGTTCCAGCATGAGTGACCAGGTTCCAGGCTCCCTTAAGAGAGCAGCAGCGCATTTGTAGTACCTTTGGTGTTGCAAATATCCATAGGCGATGGTAACCGCTTTCCATCAACTGGGCCGTCTGCCTGTCTACTGAACTCTTGCAATAAAAAAGAGAAGTAGAACTTGTAGCGATCTCTGGATACTTACTTTTTCAGTTCTGTATTGTTATTATTATTCAGTATTTTTGTTACATGCTATGTTACTAAGAAGCTAACCCGAAACTCTCACTTACGAATTGCCAACAAAAGTAATTACAATTTCAAGCGCTCTTAATATATATATATATATATAATACTATTGAGTACAGCCCCGTTCTAGAATTAGCAAACGTAAATTGTAAAATACGCACAAATCATTCGTCAAAGGACGGCTCGTAATTAAATCACGCCGAGTGCTAGTGGAATAAATCATGATTGCGTTGCGGACAAGTCGAGCGCGTTGCGAACAACTCGAGCGAGTCGTAAGGTGTCGTGCGATGACATTCTTACAACGCTGTATATTATTTTCGTCGGGTTATGTGGCGTATTCTGACGCATGTCAACAGTCCCGCGTATGACTTTCTGTATTGCCCGAACCGCACAGGTTTGACACACGAAATCTTCAAGGTGTCACTTCAAGATTTCGTTCTGGAGATATTCCATTAAATAAGTTTGGACACTTAATGTCAAAGGTTACTACACCTAATTGCATGCGGTGTTGTTACAGTGGACATCTAAAAGTACATCTTTATAAAATCAATTGCTTTTCGCTATTCGCTAAAACTCGAGAACGGCTGGACTGATTTGGTTAATTTTGGTATTGAATTAATTGTGAAAGTCCAGGGAAGGTTTAAAAGGTGAGTAAATATTGTTACATGCCGTCAAAGATGGCCACACCTGCCTGTCGTAAAACGCAGTTTAATACCTTTCCCCGCATTCAGAGTTCTTTTGTTTACTTCGTGTTTAAAGTTTGCAATTAAGAAAAACATCCTATTGTTATCGTACTTGTTTTATGGCCGTCATTAGTGTCGAACTAATATTTGTTGTTAATGCATTGCGTCGAAGCTTGCCAGGTGTGCGGATTAACTCAGTGAACGCTGTCCTTTGTTGTATTGTACAGTATAGTATAAAACAATGCCTGAACGGAGGGCTAGGGCAGTCAAGCGACGACTACGATACGAGTAAGACGTACATTCGATGGGCGATATAGTGATGGATTTTGCGCGTGTTATTGAATCGTGTAGTTTGTACTGGCTGTGTCCAGTCATATTTGTGCCTGTTTTATACAGTTCTAATAAACTCTATAGTGATACTTGGAATATATTAAAAACAACAATTTCGCTTTCCTTTACAAACTGTTCCTGGCTGTCAAAAATTGGATATTCGTCCCGTCGTTTAGAAATCAATTAACTTTAGAAGTCGTTCAGATCAAAGTAAATTTAAAAGTGAAGATTTTGGTTTTCGTAACCTCTTTAAACCTGAGGCACACACTAGAGTCTAGAGCTTGACCGGCTGTGCAGCCGCGGTTGATCTCTAATCTCCTAGGAATACATATTAGCTATCATATATTTTTTTTCCTCTCTCCGACCGAACGAGATTGCTCGGGTTTTTGTGCTATTTTTTACAAATTTCCTTATATATACTATCTTATACACATTATTAATATCTTATATAATTATAGGCACTACTTTCTTATTTTTACTATAGCAAACTTCTTATAATTATTTATTCTACTTTATATAACTCTACTTATATCCTTCTATTATATCTATTATTCGCTTAGGATGGCAACACATGTTTCATAATTAAATTTCTCTTTTGTTGCAGAGCAACGGTAACAACTATATGGCGGGTGAGCCGCGGCGCAAACGCGAGCCGCCCGCGAGGCCCAACCACATCCTGCTGTATACCATCATAAACCCTGCCTATCCCATCACTGTGGTGAGTAATAATGCAAAGTATTAATATACATGTAAGCTCGTCAGGGCCGTATAAGCGCAGGAAGGCTTTATTTAATTTAAAGGCTTTTAATCGTGATTTCGAAAGTTTTATATTGAAATTACTTATGGAATTAAATTATGATGAAGAATTTTGTTTAAAAATAGGCATATAATATTGTTGCGGACAGAGAGCACACCCCTGACCCGCTTGCCGTAGCACACCTACTCTCCGCGCCCCGCATACCGCCGACGCCCGTAGCTCGCGCTATTAGCAGCTAGGCGTCGGACGGAATGCGGGATATAGGACCGGCCTCTCTTACTCTCTTACTTACTTTTTCCCATAATCTGAACGTATTCTATGTATATTTCGATTCATGTAAAAAGTTCGATAATATTATCATACAGTCCATTATTATATCCAGTTTAGTTTCCAAAAAAGGAGCAACTGCCACCAATATATTGTTACATACCGACAAAGAAACGCGCATCTGGTGTATGGTTCTTTTGTTTACTTCGTATTTAAAATTTGCAATTAGACAATAGCCTATTGTTATTGTTTTCGACTTTGTTGGCCGTTCGCAGGAATAATTAACCAGGTGTGCAAATTACTGTTTCTCGGAAACCCCAGTGCACATGGTCGATTTTTTGTACTGTATAGTTAGTATAAAACAATGCCCGAACGGAGGGGTGGGGCAGTCAAGCGAGGATTACGATACGAGCAAGACTTACGTTGATAAGCGATATAGTGACGGACTTTGCGCGTGTTATTGAATCGTGCAGATTGTAACAAGTTATATATTTGTACCTGTTTTATACGTGTTTGAGAAGAGAGAACTATATCTAATAAATTCTATAGTAATTCCAACGGCATTCTAATTCGAGTTCTGCGCAAGTCGTAACAATATATTATTCATGTATGAAGAGGTTAATGAAAGTAGATAAGCGAATGTTGTTTGTCAGGAACGTCGCAAGTGGAGATCTATAGTCTCTGCCTACCCCCATGGGAAAAAGGCGTGATAATATGTATGTATGTATATATTATTCAGAAGTTCTTAATTTAGCAGTAAGGTTGCTAACAAACTAGTTTTGTAAAAAAAAAAAACATCAAAACTCAGGCAGAGATGCCGGCAAACTTTTGTCTACTAAGATCTAACACGGAGATACGACTCCAACGGACATATTGAGCACCATTGTGCCCAACTCGGTGGGCTAACTAAACTTTAAGAGGGGTATTTGGTTCGTTTTCACGCTCCGTTACGCTGGATTCATTCGGTGCGCGATTAAAGTTTATATTGTGCTTCAAGAAACTATTGTGATGCCGCTATATGTTTAAAGAAGGCTTTATTTTTGCTCTAAAAAAACTTAATTCTATCATCTATACTTTATAATACAATATTATAAAGAGGTAAAGTTTGTGAGTTTGTGACGTTGTAGGGAGGGGGTAATCTCCGAAACTACTGAACCGATTTAAAAAATTCTTGCACTGTTAGCAAGCTTTTTTTTCAGGCGGGGAAATACATTTCGCACAATACCGGGTGCTTTGCTAGGGATTAGACCAGAGTTGATTATGGAGGCAATCCCCTATTAGGCTGCCAAACAGTAATCAACCGGCTTGTATGGAGACTCGATACCAAACCTACCTCCCAACTCAATACTCCACTGAAACCACCCTCCTCCCATGTGCCCCGCGCTTATGGCAGGAAGTGCGTGAGACTTAAAACGTAGTTACGCCCACGCTGATCCTAGCGCATCAAGTACCTGAGTAAGTCCCGAGAATCAGGGCAAATTCACTTCGTCAACAGGGGTAATGACTCCTCTGCTCGCTAGACGCATGAGGGCCCCCTGCAGCGGTATTTCAAGGTGGGAAGTCATGCGCATATCTGCGACTCCGGGACCCCGACTGACGTCGGTGTCCGTGAGGCGCATGCGCACTTACACCTCTCTCCCTACTGTTAGCAAGCTACACTATCCCCGGTACGCTTGTATTATGGGTAATAAATATACAACGGAGCAGTCTGGGGCCGATCCTTGGCAAATAAGACAAAAGTTTGTTTCCGCAATATACCATACCAGGAATCGAACCCGGGGCGCCTCTGTCTTCCAGCAAGTTCGGTCGACTACGACTTAGCCCGCTCAACCACTGAGGCCAAATTCCCCAGGCCAGGCCCGAGGCCATCACAACCGACACGAGCGCAAATCGTGCAGGCGGTGATGGCTCGGGGAAGGCAACGTGCGCATGTATATAAGTATTATATATTAGTTTATGAATATTCAATAAATATATGTAAGTATATAATATAATATAGTATAACATATGTAAGACTTGTAACACATCCAAAGAACTCCCAAACATTATTTTTTTGGCCAGGGCAAATCCGTTTGAGGACTAAGCCGCAACAGGCACAGAAGCCTGGGGGGATGTTCGCAATCCATCTGAGTGTGGGATTCGCCAGATCGGGGGTGGCACTAGCGTGCCCGGTCAGAACCGGAGCCACGCTATTGCCACTCCCCAGTTAGGGATACCCACTAAAACCCCTGGGTGTTCCGTCATGCGCCTTATGCCAGGGCTACGTATATGCGGTTTAAACAACTCCTAACCAGTCCCAACATAAACCAACACAAACCAACATCTTCCAATACAAAACCCTACATTCCCAACCCGAACCAACCTATACCAGCCACAACCAATCGTTCGCAAAACCTTCAAATCCAAACACGTACAAACACATTAACACCAGTATGAACACAAACATGCATTAACCTAGTAGTGAGATATTTATAAGTAAAATTGTTATTAGACTCGGGCAATCTCGTTCGCCTGAGCTCACAGGAGATAAAAAATAACCACTGAGGCCGTCATTTTGACAGTGCGAGGCGCATTTTAAGTTTTGCTCATACAGGTAACACTTAAACGACCTTTTTTGACGTCCCTCCAACTTTTAAGCAAGTTGGGGCAACTACGTCTCGCACTACGAGATACTGCTACTGCGTACATTGGAGTTGTTAACTAGTTTTTTGTTAGTTGACGCGGGAACGGCTGTACACATGTCATGTTATTGCTCTTTTATGTCGCATTTCGACAGTTTCGAGCGGAAAAGTTGGATAAACGGTTCGGTGTAACAAGTGGCCTGAACGTTGTTGCGCATGCCAAGACATGTTCTATATGAATTAGATTTATTTTGCTTGTTATATAGTAAGTTCTAAGTAGTAGAAAATTACTAGAAATTCTACTCGACTTGATGAGACGACAGCTTATTTCCTAAAATTAAAAACAGAAGAGGTTCTCAATACGGCGTGTAAATATTTTTTTATCTATGTTCAGCCATCACTGTTTTAGCATAAAAAAAATTTTCTAATAAAAAAACCCACTTCACCCATAAATCCAAAAAAATAATATTTAGCCGACTTTCTAAAAATAATATTTACCGAATTCGGTGTCGAGTAAATAAAACTTTTGTTTTACTTGGCACCGACTTCAAGATGATGTTGTAAGTCCTTTAAATGACTATACTAAAAACGTTGTTGAACTCGGAACTGAGGTCATCTTGTACATGGCTGAAGATTTACTGAATCGAACGCAATAAAAATCTTCAAAATCGGTTTAGAAATGAAGAAGTTACAGTTGAACATAGATAAAAAAAATAGTTACACGAAGAATTGAGAATCTCTCCTCCTTTTTTAAAGTCGGTTAAAAATAAACATTTTTCTACGACATGTTTCAGTCAGTGCAAAGTAATACATAAAAATTGCTATATTTTGCATATTTGTAGTTGTTTTTTCACGTTTCACTTTGGCACCGACTTCAAGGGCTTGTAGAAAATATTTTTTTTTGCTTTTTAGTAACTCTTGAAGCCTGCATCTTTTTTATTAGAAATTTTTGAAGTGAAATTTATTTAGAATCTTTGTTGTTTGAAACTCGATAAAACGAAAAAGGAAAATTAAAAAGCTACATACTCCATTGAAATCTTACAATTTAAGGGCCGAAAAAGGGGTGAAAACACTTTTTTCGCGATATCTCGGAAACTATGCGTCTTACAAAAAATTTGTAGTCATAATTTGTAGCAAATTGTTTGTAAGACGCATTGTTTCCGAAAAAAGTGTTTTCGCCCCTTTTTCCAAGATGGCGGCTGGGGGACAAGGGTGGCGACCCCACAAACTTGAGGTTAAGCTTCCATTGACCCCCTCATATAACATTTCAATGGAGTAACACTAAATTCCTAGATTATTTTGCGTGATTTGCCAATTACGTCATTTTGGTAGTTTTTATAGTGTTACGAGTTAGCGGGAATCGAATTAAAATGCCGTTAGAATTATTATAGAGTTTATTAGACCCATACAAACACGTATAACAGAACAGGTACAAATATAACCGAACGCAACAAATCCAACGTAATGCAGAAGGTCGTAATCCAATAAAACGCGCAAAGTCCTCTATTTCCAACTATTAGATTCCCGAATGTAAACACGTCACACCCGTATCGTACTTGTAGCTCAACTGACCCCCGTCTCAATTAGTCCGTCGTTTTATACTTCACAAATGCAAATGTCCACCCCGCAACGTTGACACAATAACCCGTAATACCTAGCTAATGATGCAGCCTGCTAGCGGCCGTAAACGAGTACAATAGAACAATAGGCTGTTCTACACAATAATTTAGAAACGTATGCCAAATAATAAGTGAACAAACGAAAACGACCATAAAGGATTACAATTAGTTCAAATGCCGACAGGTAATAAAATGTGCTTTTACAGATCTGTACGTGTAATTTGTCTTTGTCGGGGTCTAAGTTGTACCAATAGTGTTACGAGTTGCAGGACTCGAATTAAAATGCCGTTAGAATTACTATACTGGAGCCGCGGAGCAGGAAGAATTTCGTACAATGACCTCTCTACCTACTGCCAGTGGTCACAAACATGTTTGTATTATGTTCGGTTTACATAAAATGTTTTAAGGAGAAAAAAATTACTAACTTATTAAATAATTTATTTAGATGTTATATTACAACAATTATAAAAATCGATTTACCATTACTAACTCGGATAGAAAAAAAATATGAAAATTCATAAATCAGAATCCGATTCCTCTGTATCGGAGTTACTGCTTTCCGACGACGTCTCGCCTGTCACATTTATTACAAAAGAATCAACAGTTTTGTGTACATTATCATCAAGTCTATCTAATTTCGATTCCTCTTTTTGCAATAGACATTTTTTGATGGTAAAATGTTTACAATCCCTGGGGACGGCGGCCATTGCATCTGTGCGAGCGAGGCTCATTTTATTTACGCGGGAGTGACAGAGATAGGTAATAAAAGGTTAACGTACGAAATTCTTCCTGCTCCGCGACTCCACTATATACAATTTATTACAACTATACAAACACGTATAACACAGGTAGAAATATATTAACACGCCCAAAGTCCGTCACTAAATAGATTACCGAATATAGTACACACGTCTTGCTTCGCTTGTGCTTATCGCTTGACTGCCTCACCCCTCCGTTGGGTCATTGCTTTATACTGTACAAATACAATATGACTGCTCGAACGCGTGGACTGAATTTCTAAGAATGACATCTGGCTAATGACTACCATAAAGATTACAATACACGATGGTCTTTTTTTCCAATCACAAAGTAAACAAAAGAAGACGGTCATAAAAGCGTTTAAATGTTATTAGCTCCAACACCGACGGGTAATAAATGTGCTTTGTTTACAGATATACAGGTGGCCCAAATTGTAACAATAGTATAGTAGTTTTCGTAGCCTCCTCACTCTTGTCTACTAAGCGTTGTAGATATTATTATGTTCGCCTGTATATTCTCTGAAGTTTCACTTCTACTGAGTGTGGTGTGAACTACACACATTGATTTTTTTGTAGTTCAAAGTATTCTCAGCGAAATTGTGTTTGGCGGGGTGCACTTTCATGCATCATCTTAAATACTACGCCCGTCCAATATATTGGTTCTGACGCGGGCCGCATGCGATATCGGTATTCTCGTCAATTTGTCACTTTCGAAGTTGCAAAGTTGGTTCGAGAAGTTTGGACGAGTCATGTGTCTTAATGGCGGTCCTATATAATCGATCACTGCTCGACTCCATGCGATATTGGATGGATGCTAAAGGATGATGTATTAATATCTGCTATATTTTTAGAGCTTCGTAAACCAAACACGCTAAGATCCTTGTGTAAAACAATTGCATACACAAAATGGATCTACGTGACATTATCCGTGCAGGAACGGAGAAAGAATACAATTTCCTGCGTCCGAGCGCCCTGTCTTAAGAGGCAACAAAACAACCCACAGCCAGGTGGTAGGGCATTTGCCCGACTGTATGGCTACCACCCCTGGTCTAGAGAATGCCGCAATAACAACCTTAAGTTGTGTTCCGGCATTAGGGACCAGGATTCAGTCTCCCTTAAGAGAGCAGCTGCTTTCGATGTTGCAAATGTCTATAGGCGATGGTAACCGCTTTCCATCAAGTGGGCCGTCTGCCTGTTTGCTGAATGTGTTTGTGAATGAGAGGTACATGGAGTTCCCCCACTGACGGAATTCGCCACCTTCACTTTATATTGTTACGTGCGAGCGGGGGTACGTACTTAGGATTGGAAGAAAACACCAGTTTTTGATTAAGAGCTTTTATTTACTTACACAGCCGCACGTAGTACCTCTCTGCAGGGTTGCCCCTATTAATACGCACGACTAATGATGCACTGTCCCGACGATAAGGTGTCTCGCTCACGATACCGTCGCCGATATTGCGTAGACCACCTCCTGCTACTGCATTGCTCACCCCCGATATTACCGCGTGTAGCTTGTTTCTGGTTCGTCTCTCGAACTACGCTACACTCATCCTTCACTTAACTGTCCACTAAACTTGTCACTAAATTCACCACTTACCTCGTCACTGTCTACTATTAATCTGCTCTTCCAACTCTTCCGTATTGCACTTGTCGCTTCGCTGTCTTGGACTGAACTCAACTCTAAAGTGCCCGGTAGGCGCGCCCTACGCTACTTATATACCCGGAAAAATCTTCTGGAACCCATAATTTCGTTATTCTTTTATTTACTATCTGTCCCTTTCTAAACATCTATCTATCTCTGTCTTTTCCTTCCCGAACTTATGTCTATCCATTAGTGACCAGGTTCCAGTCTCCCTTAAGAGTGCAGCAGCGCATTTGTAGCACCTTTGGAGTTGCAAATGTTCATAGGCGATGGTAACCGCTTTCCATCAAGTGGGCCATCTGCCTGTCTGTTGAACTCCTGCAATAAAAAAAAATCAAAGAAAATCAGGTTTATTACTTTTCCCCGCATTTGGACTTCTTTTGTTTACTTTGTTTTTAAAATTTACAATTAGACAATAGCCTATTGTTATTGTACTTGTTTTATGGCAGTCATTAGGCAACTGTGTCGAACTAATTCTTGTTGTTATTGTTTTCGTTTATGGCCGTTTGCAGTAATAATTAACCAGGTATGCAGATTACTATAAAACAATGCCTCAGCGGAGGGGTGAGGCAGTTTAGCGAGAACCACGATCAAAGCAAGACGTACATTCGATGAGCGATATAGTGACGAACTTTGCGCGTGTTATTGAATCGTGCAGTTTGTACTGGTTGTATCCAGTTATATTTGTACCTGTTTTATACGTGTTTGTACAGTTCTAATTCCAACGGCATTTTTATTTGGGTCCTGTAGCTTGTAATAACATTAACCTAACTGGTGCCATGGCGTGCGATAATTGAAATTTCCAATGGCTCAGTTGCCCTCCCCCTATATACCCATTATCCCAATTACTCTATCCTTAAGGGTGGCTACGGGTTGGCCTTCGCTTCTGGTGTTGCATACGTCTATAGGTGACGGTAATCACTTTCCATGAGCTGGACCGTGTAATAAATTAAATGAAGATTTTTCTGTTTTGACTACCATGAATCTCACAAAATACCTTAAGGCCCTTCGTACACAAGGCTACGCAAATCTTCGATACTAATGTTGTATACGATATTAGTATCAAGTCGCGAGTATCGAGTAGCGCACGGTCCGTAAACACAACATTGAATCGCAAGACGCGAGTTGCCTATTCAGTCACTATAAACGGCTAAACAGATCGCACATTTTCCAAAATACCTCACACAATTGATGATGAAACTATAATTTTGATGATGGTGAACTATCTTTATCGAAAACAAAGAAATCCTCCTAACAAAAGATACTGGGTTCATCCGTATATAGAGATAAATACAAAGTGCAGACTGTTTGTAGCTGCAAAAGAATTACAAGAAACAGATGCGAAACTCTTATAAATGTACAGAATGTCCAAAGAGAGTTATAGGCATTTAGTGGACTTACTTGTTCCACATAAACCTACACCAAAAATTGCTCCGCCATCTTGGAAATCGCCGAGACGGCGGCGATCTCGTCCGGCAGGTAGCGCGCGACTGGCACGACGCGAGTCGCGGGACGAATGTCGGCGACGCGACTCGTGTACGAACCTCAATGGATTCATAAGGCGGTAGTCGCTTTGAGACTAAAATAGTTGAGTATCGAATATTTGCGTAGCCTTGTGTACGAAGGGCCTAAGAGTATTAAGAGAGTAACTTCTACATTTCAGTGTATCAAAAGTTTTATTACATTTTCTTTACAAACACTCGACCACATTTACATTTGGAGGAAGGAAACTTTTAACAAAATAAGTTCATACCGACCGCATGTTTCTCATTTGAATAATGTTGCGGGAATAAAATAATAAATTCCGGTAAAAGTTTTAAACTATATTATTCATTTCGTACGTAACTAACGATAATTATTTACCATCACGTGGGTCCTCAGTTTGTTTGTCTGTTTTTGCCGTTAAAAAAATCTGTACCTGTCATTCTATTCACATCGACAAAATGGAGTCTATATTTTAATATATATGATATATCCGTGCAGGAACGGGGAAAAAATACAATTTCCTGCGGCCGGGCGACCTTTCGTAAGAGGCGACAAAACAACCCACAGCCAGGTGGTAGGGCATATGCCCGACTGTATGGCTACCACCCCTGCTCTAAAGTCTGCCGCCATAATAACATGAGTTGTGTTCCTGCATTAGTGACCAGGTTCCAGTCTCCCTTAAGAGAGCAGCAGCGCATTTGTAGCACCTTTGGTGTTGCAAATGTCCATAGGCGGCGGTAACCGCTTTCCATCAAGTTAGCCGTCTGCCTGTTTGCTGAACTCCTGCAATAAAAAAATTTATATGAATGACCGTCATGTAATAAACGCCCCACTGCTGGGCTTGGGTCTCCCAATTCAAAGGAGAGTGTACAGCAGATTCTCCATGCTTGTCCAAGGTAGCTTGATGGGTTTGACACATCAGTTATCTCGATGTGTAGGATATATCACGATGTGTTACTTGACCGTCAGCACATATTAATTGTAACAATAGGAACATTAAGTAAGAAAAACTGCCTAAGTTATGTATGCTTTATCTGGTCGGAATTCGAACTCGCTTCCTTTGAGTTTAGGAGGTGAGTGCATCAACCACTCAGCTACCGCGGCTTTTCATGTTGACATTATGGTGTACCTAAATGTTATAATAACAAATATAATTGTCCGCAATCAAACAGGGTAATTGCAAATTCCCAAGCTTAATTAACGCTTACGTGATGTATAATATGACAGCGGACAACGCTGGGGCGAGATCTGGACAATCAACTGTAACGTTTAGCAAAACTACGTTCTGTCAGACAGCGAACCAAGAACGGGAATGATCTAAAAATTTATAAACGTATCTAGTGTTATACATACATACATACATACATAACTTCACGCCAGGTCCCTTGCGGGGTAGGCACGAACAACAGAGCGCAATACAGGCTTATTCTTACACACCTCACTTGCTTCTTTGACATTCATAGCTCTTGTCATGCACGCTCGTCTGTTCTTAAGGCTCCTGACATCACCTTCTGCTAATACACGATCAATTTGATCATGGAAGGTGTGTCGTGGCCTTCCGCGACTTCTGCATCCATCCACTTTTGCATTGTATATCTGTTTAGTCATTCTTTCATCATACATTCTTTCCACATGCCCGAACCACCGGAGCATTCCTTTCCTTACCTTCACCCCGACACTCTCTTTCAGACCAACTCTCTTTCTTACTTCGGTATTACGAACGCGGTCCACGAGCGTCACTCCGCAGATTTTGCGCAGTGCTCGCATCTCGACCGCGTTTACTCTACTTTCATGCTCTCTGTTCCATACCCAACTCTCGCTTCCATACGTGAGCGTAGGTACCAGCACCGCGTTGTGTATGGCAAGCTGGGCTTTCTGGCTGAGGTTCTTAGCGCCTAGAAGTTTACCTAACGCTCCATTCACACTATTCCCCAAATTTACTCTTCTTTCTATGTCAGCGGTGTACCTTCCATCCCTGCTAAAAGCACATCCAAGATATACAAACTCATTCACTTGTTCCAGCATAACATCATCGACCATTATCCTTGCATTCGTTCTGGTTTCTTCTCTTTCAAACACCATAACCTTTGTTTTCTTCGAATTCAAATGTAAGCCTCTCGCCTGACAGTCATCTTTCATCATCGTGACTAGTGTTTGCAGTTCTGATGGCGATTCGGCTAAAAGCACGGCATCATCCGCATAAAGCAAAGTGCTAACAACTAGATCACCCATCCGCACCCCAACATCCATCAATCTTAATCTCTGGAGACAGTTGTCCAGATATAGGATGAACAGCAAAGCCGACAGCACGCAGCCCTGCCGGACGCCAATATTGACGTCAAACCAGGGCGACAGGCTGCCGTCCACCCGCACGCATGCCATACAGTCCTCGTAAGTGGACTGCACAGCACGCAGCAATTGGCCATTGATCCCATATCCGGGCAATATGTCCCAGAGGTCCTTCCGCACAACCCTGTCAAATGCTTTCTCTAGATCCACAAAACCGCAGAAAACCTTCCGGCCCAATGCCAGCTGCTTCTCCACGATATTGCGGAGCGAGAAAACTTGATCCATACATCCCCTTCCATTTCTGAAGCCCCCTTGTGCATCCCACAGTAATCCATCGGATACCACTCTCATTCTCCTTTCAATAATCTTCGCATATACTTTAGATGCTGTGCTGATCAAACTGATGGCCCTGTAGCTGGCGCACTCCATACGTGACCCCTTGCCTTTATACAAGGGCACGATGACAGCGCGCCTCCAGTCCTTGGGAACCTTTCCCGTCCTCCAGCACAAGTTGCATAAGGACAGGAAAGCGTCCCGGACGCAGGTTCCACCATATTTGATCATCTCAGCAGACACACTATCGATTCCTGCTGCCTTTCCATTTTTCAGACTTCTTATCGACCATTCGATCTCTTCCAAAGTGATCTCGGATGCTGACTCCTCGAAGTCGGTCACAGACTCAGTCGTTGTGCCAGCATCCGAGATATTATCATACATTTCTCTAAAATATTCACTCCATCGCGCTAAAACCTCTTGTGGGTTAGCAAGAATGTCCCCTGCTTTAGATTTTATTCTTTCCATTCTGGAAGCTGACGAACAACCTCGAGACTTCTTAACCTCTCTCCAAAAGAGTTTGGTATTCGCCTCGAAGTTCTCCGTCAGCTTCTCTTCTTCTTTCAATTTTATTCTTTCACGCTTCTCTTTCACTAAAGCTTTGGTTTCATTCTTGCAGAGGCGATAAATTTCTTTCTTCATCTCTTTCATACTGTCATTCTGATGCAAAGATGCAATATAATCCAGCCAGGCTTTTCTCTTTCTCTCTATGCTAGATTTAACATCTGCGTCCCACCATTCGTCACCTTTCGTTGTTATATGCCTCTTTGCGGATCCACATGCTTCTTTTGCGCTTTCCACTATACTTTCTTTCATACTATCCCAGTCATTATCCACATCTAAGTCGGAGAAGTCCGCCTTTGCAAGCCTTTCTTCGACTAGGCGCGCATACATACTCCTTATACTAACATCTTCCAATTTTTCACATTTTATTCTTTCAAGCTCCCCGAAATTGGTACGCTCTCGCCAGTGCCTCCACTTCTTGAAAAGGCCCACAAACCGGCTTATCACCAGGTAGTGGTCCGTTCCAAGAGTGGGGCCTCTGTAGGCTCTTGTATCCGTTATTGTGTTTCGGAGGCGACTATCTATTAAAATCAGATCAATCATACTTTTCTGTTCATTCATTCTCCATGTATACGTGTGAATATCCTTATGATGGAATAAGGTGTTCGACACAAGCAAGTTTCTTTCCATGCATACGTCTATGATTGGCTTACCAGCCTCGTTCGCTCTCTTGTCGCCATAGGGTCCAAGGACAGCCTCAAAGCCGTCTCGTTTGGTCCCCACCCAGCCATTAAGATCACCACACATAATTAGTCTTTCGTTCCCTTCAGCCAGATCCAGAATTTCTCTCACAGACTCCCAAAACTTCTCGAGTTCTTGGGGATCCGCTGAGCTTACGGGAGCATAAGCTGCGACCAGAAAAACTCGCGTGATCCCCAGCTTTAGACGGACCCAAAGAAGTCTCGGGTTCACCAGACAATAGTCTTTCACTCCAGACACAAAGCGGGATGAGAGTACGACGCCTACCCCCCCACTTGCACGCTCGTCCAGGTCCACGCCGGACCACAGAGCAAGCATGCCACCGGGGAGGTCATCAACGTGACACCCCTTCCGCTTTGTCTCTGTCAGACATAAGGCATCCAGGCTTCTCTCATTCATTATATCAATCATTTCGTCCATCTTATCTTTCATTCCACCTCTCACATTCCACGTGCCTATACGGCACTCTGCTCCTCTCGACCCGCCAGGTTTGGCGCTGCGTGAAGGGTGGCGGCCCCCTTCGCCGCATGCGCGAGAGTTCACACCGACGGGGGCGCATCGGTGAGCGTCGCCTGCGGGGGACGCCCTATCATGCACTGCACTCGGGTGAATAGTATATAAAAGATCAAAATGGATTCCAAGTCACTGTCGTTGGGGAGCGTTCTCAAAATGCTGGCCGGATTTCCACGAGGTATGGCAATGCTAATGCGTTGGCTAAAATACAGGCCAGCCTTTTGGTTCCACGAGACTAATTTAATTTAAAGATTAAGTTAAATAAAATGAAAATCCTATATTACCGAACATTTCTGGAACAGTTAAGACGTATGGCAACCCTATTTTTTATTATCTTCGGAAGTAATATAGCCTGGTATATCTTTGACTTGAAGAATAAATAAGATTTTTTTAAGTAAGTATATTTTATGTAAGTAATTGTTAGCGCAGGCGTCCCTGAACTTAATAGGCGCGGGTTCGATCCTGGCCGCAATACATGCACCACTTAGCAGTTTTAAGAAAATATGGTCTGTAGTTTTTAGTTGCTTGAATAGTTTTAGGAATAATACTTTAAGCCTGGAGAAATTATACAAGTATACAAGTTTTGCCTTTCGAATTGTGTAGGCGATCAGCGCTCTTCAACAAGTGTTGAAGAGCGATATCCCCAGGATCCACACATCAGACCCTGATTTGATAACCAATTGGACCATCTCAGGAGTGTACTCTTTCGTATAAAGAAAAGAATTCGAAAATCGATCCACAATTAACAGAGAAATCGCGTAACAAACGTAAAGTCGAATCGAGAACAATCTCTTTTGGGAGTCTGTTAATAAACGCTTGGACGGAGTTTAGTAGATAAGATATATAAACACGACATATGACATCGCCGCGTCTTTCCATTCTGTACAAGGCCAGAACGCAAGGGTATTAAACTAATCAGGTATAGATTGGAAATAAGTTTTTACGAAGTTCTTCCAATCCATATAAGAGCAGTACGCAAATACTCGCGTATACTTTGTAGTAACATAGAAGTACGCATAGGGACTAATCGTGTATGTTTCGGAAAATGATTTTTGGGTGGGTATAAAAAAAAATAACCACGAACTTAGCCTTCGTGGTTATTTTTTTATAACCACCCAAAAATCATTTTCTTTCGTGAGCGAAAAATCGTAAGACCCCCCGTCTATATAGAAGTTTCACTTCAAAAATAGAAAAAGGAAACATGACCTAGCATTTAACGTCTCGCATAATATTAATAATGCTCGTTAAAAAGTACTTTTTTTAATAAAAAATATTATGATTAAAAGTTATTGTTATGTATTTAATCCTACCTAAAAAAGTTCAAATATAATTCCATATTTTACTGAATCAAAAATCTACTTACACTTTTAACACTCTTGCAAGCGTAAGTAATTCAGTATACTTCAGTATCAATTCAGTATAGGAACGAAGACGCGAGCATCCACTATACAAACTATACACGATGAGTACGCAAAATTCTTGTATGATTGTAATAACAGAATTTTAAAACAACATTACAATATATACGTGAGCAGTTTCCTATGGCTGCGTTCTGGCGTTGTATAGAATGTAAAGACGTGACATCGCCGCCATCGAGAATCGCATCAAACGTTCAAACAATGTCTGACACGATCATACAATCGAAACTTTCTTGAATCAACTCGTCTTTGTCGAAGTGCGTCGTTAAATCGTACTCTGTGCCCTTATCGTAGCGAGACCTACAACTTACATCAAGTTGAACGTCACTCTCTCTCTGTATTTGGCATTGTGTGTTTTTTAAATTTAAGTGTCGCGTTGCTTTTGGGAAGGTTTTCGGGTATGCATGCATATTCTATGCGTTACATAGAAGGAGAAGGTGAAAGGAAAGAGAGAGAAATGCAATTAAATTATCGTATCATGAAACCTGTATTATTTATCACTCCAAATTAGTTCTAGGGTGATTGAGAAGAGTCCTTTAATAAGGGGCATTTTATCCGTGAAGCAACGGAAAAAGAATAGATAGAAAGAATTGTATGTACTAAGGCTGGAAGCGGGTCGACTTGTTTACCGGTTTCCAAGCCCTGCTTGCATGAGTGCATGCAATTAAAAAAATAGTTTTATGCTAGTGAAGTCGCTGGTACTTCGTGACAATACAAGTATATCTTCGCTAGACTTATTCGAACAAGTCCTGTCCACGAGTGCTGAAGTGGTACGTCAAAGTTTTATTGCGGTCCCAACCGAATAGCGCTTTCGAAATTTTATATTTGATTTGTTTCAAAAGTATTCTTTGGTGAACATTCGAGAATGTCGAAGTTGGTAACTTTTTTCGTAGCATTTTCAACTGACACTATTGCAGAGGTGGTGGGTACAATTGGGCCAAGATTCTGTTAATACAATATCATCATGTCTTAATGCCATTCTCATATCCCCTCGCGTGGGGTGCGTCATATACCGCCCCACGCGGCGTAAAGGTAAAGAACGGAACATCAAGGAGTTTTAGTGGGTATCCCCAACGTGGCAGATGCCACAAGTCGACACTGCGTTTCCCCCGCGGTGGTTTGTCCTCAATCGGATTTCCTCTCGCTATAAAAAAGACCGGTCACCAGATTCTTCATCTGGATGGAGGTTGGTACGGAGCCCCCAGCTATCCTCTCTTTTTTGTTGGAACCAAAATCTCTCGTTTACAATGCTATTATTACGGGCAGTTTGATAAATCCGGTCACTATGAATAATGACCGGTCCGTATACATAAAGCCCGTATCAAGTGGGCAATATAGTAGCAACACAAATTAACTGTAGATTTTTGTTTATTAATAAATGAGGTTAGGGTATAATTATATAGCACTTTTATTTATTTTATGAGATATGAAACGAATTTTGGGTGTTTTAAAAAATTAAAAAATTACCACGAAAGCTGTGGCGAGAGCTCCGTTTCGGTTCGCTCCCGCCTTAGCCTTCTAATATTACTAATATATATTTTAAATTAGGACAAAAAAATAGGATCTGTTCATAATAAATAAATAAAAGTGCCTTGTAAATATACCCCACCCTTAAATGAATTAAACTTACATAATTCTTATGGAAAGGTAACCGAATTTATCACATTGTCCGGCTAGAAGTAAGGAAGTATTCATACTGCCCGCTCCAAGTGATAAATTCAAGTTATCTTATACCAAGGTTTCGTTTCGGGTCGTTTTTCTTCATTAATAAAGGCCGGCCAAAGTAATACATTTATGAAATTGAACGACGCTCTTGGTCATTACTCATAATGATCGGTCCATATTAATACTGCCCAATTAATCAAAGTGCCCGTAACACTATACAAACTATCAATTATGTTATCGAAATTACATTCATATTTTTTTTTTTGAAAACCTTCCTCATTTACCCTAAATTAATAATTCTCTCTTGACCTTATGGAAGAAATTACTAGTGTATTTTTTATCAAAGCAACTCAATTAGATTAATATTGTGGATAGGTATATTATTATATGGTAATTTCATGGAAACTTGTACAATCATCCACACGTTATTATCTCCAACCCTATACGGGTCACCCTAGAGATAATTTAATGCGAATTGACAAACAGGCTGACGACCCACCTGATGGAAAGTTTCCGTCGCTTTAGAGGTTCGCAATTAGGGGCGAAGCCAACGCGTTGCCCACATTTAAGATGGGATACGAGGATGCGGCCAGTGGCGTAGCGAGCTTAATTCGCGCCCGGGGCACAGCACCCTTCGTGAGTAGCGCCCGGGTCATGATGCCCCCTAGCCGCCCCCCCCCCCCCCCCCGCTATGCCACTGGATGCAGCCCCCTCCTTCTGCGAGACTGTAATGTCCAGGAAGGTGGCGGCGAGTCCAGAACACTCAGTACTGTTAGCATCACTGGCCGGCGAGTACGCGTACATATCGACTTGCGGATGACGTCACGTGAATGATGTTATGTGAAAATTAATTTGACAAGGTTCCAGCGCATTAGCAATTTACGGGGATAATATACTAATGTATTGTAATAATGAACGTAGTAGCTAATAAAAGTCAGTCTTGGTGGAACTTTTTTATTCACTTTTATAATATTTGTAAAGATAACTGAAAAAAAATATCCCGCTATATTTTCCTCTCATTTACCACATTTTCATTAATCTCGGTGAGAAAATTATCATAGCTAATGGGTGAAAGTTTTAAATATTAGCAGTAAAAAGTTATTCGATCCACTAGAAAATTAGTTCAAACTTTTTCTTCAAAAGAATTGAATAGAAAATAAAGTAACGACCCAAAAGGGTACTTTATGAGAATACTAAATAAATTTAAAAGACCGTCGGATGAAAGGACTTCAGCTAATACGACCTTAGAAAGTTTTCGCTAAATTTCTTCATGCTAATAATCCCAGAGCTGGTGTAACTCAATTTCGCAATAGAACAATTACTATCAATAAAGGCGAAGTTTAAAAGTTTTTAGGGATCTGTAGCTAACTTTCCCTTGGTTTGCCGCTTGACATTCCTTCACGGTAATTAATCCTTACATGATTTAGCATAACGATTCAGAATGAGTTTATTTCTTCAAAATCAGCCGATTTGATCCCTGATAGGGATAGATTTTTCAGGAATCTAATGATATACGACTGTTGCGGTCATAGAGCGCACCCCTGACCCACCTGCCGGAGCACTGCTGCTCTGCCTACTCTCCGCGCCCAGCATACCGCCGACGCCCATAGCTCGCACAATTAGCAGCTAGGCGTCGGACTGAACGCGGGATAAAGGAGCGGCCGTAGAGGCTCGCGGGACTCACTTACCACTCTCACTCGACTCTCTTGCACACTTAACAAAAACGACAACAATAACGACTTCAGTTTTCGGCAAAATTGGCCTTCGAGACTCCTTATGATGATGTCGCTATTTCGTATAGTGTTTAGGATTTGATCCTGAAGGCCCACTTGATAAACCCTGTATACAAAAAAAATTTGTTTACAAGCAGTAGAAGTGAAATTACAGCAAACAATTGTATTTATCTATTCCCCAGCTATTTATCTGTAAACTACATATACGACTAAAATAAGTGTGGTAGCAACTACCAACACTACCACAACGACGGAAACGACCAAAATGACGAATGGCAAATCACAAAATAATATTATAATACCTAGGAATCTAGTGTCGCCTTTTCGTTTCATCGAGTTTCAAATCACAACGATTCTAAAAATGTTTCACTTCAAAATCGATGTAACCTGCAATAAATGGTCATAAATAAACAAGGGTTACTTACGTACAATAAGTATTTAACCCGTGGCGAAGCCGCCGGCAATACTCTAGTCTCTATAAATATTAAAACCGTGAAAGTTTCTAAAAATAGATGTATGAATGTATGATTATTACTCTTTCACGCAAAAACTACGGATGGATTTTGTATAATATATATATATAACTTTACAGTAATATAGCTTACATATCAGAATAACACATAGGCTATAATTTATAAAGATATATTTTGAATTGTCCAAAGTAGTAGGTATATCGATTTTCCATCACCACACGGGTGAAACCGCAGGCGCAGCTAGTTGAAAATAAAATTCACAAATTTGTTGTAATTTTTGTAAGCGTTTGAAAAGTTTTAAATTCATTGATTGATGCCTGTGTTTAATAAAAAAAATCAATTTGTTTGTGGTCTTCTTCCTCGGCCTCGAGGCTAACCTCTGCCCCGGGGTGTTTGGAGACGTCAGAGCCTTCCCGCATAACGGTGGTCTCCCAACGGCTTTCGCTGGCCAGTCTGCCGCATCCGATGGCCATCTCTGGCTTTGGGTAGCCAACTGTGGCGTCTGGTGGCCTATCAGTGGTTTTATAGTCTTCGCGACCTCGTAACATCACCCTGATCAGGCGAGCTTATGCGATCGCGGGCCTTCAAAAGTTCAATTGAACAACGTATGAATATAAAGCTTCCCATCTTGTATGTTTGATTAAAGAAAGCCGAACTTTTCGTAACTCCAAGAGCGGAGTGTGTACTTCGTCTATTAAACTTTTTCTCTCCAATAAAATATTATTTTTATAAACCGCCTCATATGAAAAGATGTTTAATATTTATGGAGTAAACAAACTTAGGTAACAAACAGTTTTGCAGACGAGCGACTTAACGTTATTAAAATTTTTACTTTGTTTGGAAATACGGTGTAGAATATTATTATACTATATTATATTCAACTGTATGAAAAGAAAGAATATTTTAACAAAAATCAAAACCGACTTTAAGAAACAAAAAACTCTTTTTTTTCTACATATTGTTCGCGCCGCTTATTTAAAATCCTGTCCCATCCAATTATTTTCACAACTACCCGCTTTCCTAACTGCGTTATCCAATCACCTTTTCCCAGCCGCCATCTTCCCTTCCATACGACTATCCTTGTCGTACTTACCGCTGCTACTAATACTGCTCGTCTTTACGAGTCAGTCTGCTGTCGACCTTCGTCACAAGCAGTCTGCTGTCGACCCTCGTACGACATCCCACATATCTTTCCGCCACAACTTGCATATGAAGTTATACCGCGCCGCGTGTGTACAATTTATCGAAGGCCGCAAGAAGGAGACAAGCCAGAAGATTAGCTGCAAGGCTCACGGCTTGGTGATCAGCACGCATAGTTAGTGCAGCCCAGAGGCACGCAGGTTAGTCTCCTTTCTCATCCATACCAGCATTCCTACCACCGCCATTTTGGATACGCGTTCAGTACCTATTGCTGGGCTGCCGCGTTGACACATATTAAAGTCGGTGAGAAGTAAAACATTTAAAAAAATCTGTACTTCACAAACTTGTTGTATTGATGTACATTCTTTTTTGTATTTTACCAAAAAAAAATTACGTCTTCAGTGAGTTTGAAGTCGGTTTTGATTATTGGTGAAATATTGTATATAAATATATATATGGGCTTTTTAGTAGCAAGTCTGTTGTTGGACTCTGATGAATATGTAGGTTCGTTGGGGAAGAAATATTCCCTTTATTTTTTCGCTTCGTGAAGTAGAAACTTATCGGAGTTTTTTCACGGCGATGCAATGCCGTGTTTCTCAATCGAATCTGTTTTCCTTTCATAATTTTCTTGTATGAATTCCTTAATGCTGAAACTCACAGTTTTATCACTTCTGTTTTATAAGTGATAATTTTGATTTATTTCACCTGCAGCTACATATACGTCTTGCCTTAGGTATATTGTATTGATGTACCTACCGACATGGGATATAAATACTACGGATTTTATAAGTAACTAGCTTTTGCCCGAGGCTTTGCTCGCGTTAACATGTCATCATCATCCTAGCATTATAAATCCTGGTTGCGTTCGGGACGTCCTGCCTCGAAGCCCGGGGTCCGCTTTCCGACTTTTTCAATCGATATATATATTTGCAAGAATGTAGTAAATACAAGTGTTATATAATTTTAGATGCACAGTACGTTCTACCACACAGTGTGGTATACAAAATTACCTAAACTAGTGGTCGAAATTCGACCTAATTCGATTCGAATTAAAATTAATTATAAGTTTGAACCTTAATAATTTAAGGTTCTGTTGTCAAAGGCTATATTTTTATAATCACAGATTTCGCCAAGGCTGCACTGTTAATTTGACTTTAACAATAAACAAAAGAGTATATGTGCATGTGTGTGTAATGTTTTTTAAGTAAAACTTCTATATAGACGTGGTCTTACGATTTTTCTGTCACGAAAAGCGTTACGGCTGCGTGGAGGAGCGGCATAAATTTAGACTAGACGTGGTGAGAGGTGGTATAATTTTAGAGTAGACTGTGGTGCGTTTTTTGGTTCCGGCTAATTCAGTGTTTTTGTTCGATAAAATAAAATATGTTTCAATAAAAAATTCATTCATTAAAATGTACATAACTTAAGCAAATCATAATTTGCAGTAAACCTGTGAAAAATCTAAATGTTTGCTGGGACACATAGTCGAACTGACACTTCGAAGAACAAGTGGAAAAACGCATCGCAACATAATTTTTGCTTGAAGTTGTACGGGCAGATTGTAATGTACTTGTGCAATTTGAAAACTTGCCCGTAAAACTTTAAGTTGAAATTTTGTTGCGATTCGTTTTTTCACTTGTCCGTTGAAGTTTTTTTATGGACTTAATGTGTTTTTTATGCATAATTTAAAAAAAAAATATCATTCTGCACTCCTTCTCTATATAAATTACAAGTGTGCGAAATTTCATACTCCTCCGTCCGCTCAATTTTCGTAAAAAGGGGTACAATGTTTTTGCTTCACGTGTTAATATTTTTACTAATTATTTTGTTTTATATGCAACACCGAGCCGGGCTTCATACAGCGCATTCTATCGCCAAAACGATGTTTTTGAGCAAATAAATGAATCAAATCATTGATTCAGAATTTGGCCTCGGGTGTGTACATTGGTAGGGGGCGCCGTAATCAGTTGGCAAGGCGCGACGGAGCTGTCGACGCGATTGTTTATCGTGTATTGTTTGGACTTCCCCATTGTGACGGCGTCTCGCCGTGGGAGCACGCGTCGCTGTTTTAATCATGGAAATTACAGCTAATGTTAATTATTGTGTCGCTACTTTAAAGCATTTATTAAACAACCGGGATACGCCTGCGACTTTGTCCACGCTTGGCTTGAAATTCCCGCGGGATTCCCGGGACACAAAGTACGGCAGCATTTAAAAGGTTTTTAAATACAAGCTTTTGAGATCCTGGATATCACGCAGCAGCAGAGTGCTAGCCAAGACAAGTAAAACGAGCCCAAACATGACGGGTTTACCTTGTTTAGTACAGGAGTTCCTATAGCCACCTTCCGACTCCATCATCTAATCAGCTCCGTAGTAACATATTATCGCATTGTCACGCGATATACATATGCGTGCTAAATTTCAGCTCAATCGGAAACCGGGAAGTTGGTCAAATTTGACTTGCAAGATTCCACCCGAACTTACATACATACAATGTACATAGGTACATCCATTGCAAGTTAAATAAAAGCTTGTAATAAAAAGAATGTAAGCCATCGTTTTCATGAAAACTATGTAGAATCAAGCTAATTTTTATGCACCCGAGAACTACAAACCGCTCCCGGGATGAAAACGTTGAGTTGTGTTCCAGCATTAGTGACCAGGTTCCAGTCTCCCTTAGAGAGCTGCAGCGCATTTGTAGCACCTTTGGTGTTGCAAATGCACATAGGCGACGGTAACCGGTTTCCATCAAGTGGGCCGTCTGCCTGTCTGCTGAACTCTTACAGTAAAAAAAATAAAAAAATATCACAATTTGCTATTGATCAGTTAAAAAATGACAATGGAATTCGGTTTTTTAATTTGGCTATTTTAATCATTCACAGACCAATTCCCGCGGGATTCCCAGGATAAAATGTAGACCAGATTTTAAGTCTAAGAATTCGCTCTCGATCGGCGAATACAGGATTGAAATCGGCCTAGTAGTTTTTACGTGAATCCCGAACAAACAGACAATCTAAAAACAATTTCATCGTGTTACGTTTATATAGTGTCTCCACTTGTTTTTTTAATTGCTTCAAAGTACAGACACGGCATGTTGTGGAAGAAATAAAATTTAGAACCCGACTGCAGCGCCATCTGCCGGCCTTATTTGGGCCCCGGCAGACGTTGTACTGCTCTGAAAAAATAAAAATCTAGGAGCCGATCCCAGCGCCACCTACCGGTTCCAATTGTGGATCTAAACCATCCCGGGCCACTCAACACACACACACAAAATTTCATCAAAATCGGTCCAGACGTCTAGGAGGAGTTCAGTGACATACACACGCACACAAGAAATATATAATATATATAGAAAGCTATATATATATATATATATATATATATATATCACGCACGCACGTCTTTTCTTAAGGCTCCTAACATCACTTTCTGCTAGTACGTGATCAATTTGATCATGGAAGGTGTGTCGTGGCCTTCCGCGACTTCTGCATCCATCCACTTTTGCATTGTATATCTATTTAGACATTCTTAAATTTATATATATATATATATATATATATATATATATATATATATGTCGGAGAAGGCCTCGTTCTCACGACATCTTTAGTTATTGCAGGTTTAGTGGGCGTCATCAGGGTAAAATGCGAGCATAAAACATAATGGCCACGGTTTATACACTTTTAATTTAGATTAAAACATTAATTCGACATAGTTTAGACCGAGCAGCGGGTTCAGGGCACCGCTCATACTTCCAACTTCAATACTTTCTTTGAAAGTCTCAAAGGTCCAACTCGACCTGTTGCCACCAACCAAATGTGTCACAAAAACTCCTCCGTCTACCGAAGTAGATACTACTCAAGTATAGAGGGCGTCTGACCCCGCTTGGAGACATATGCTCTGCTCTGATTGGTCGTTTATTAAATTACAATATTCATAACTTTTATTAGGTTAGAACGATCTTTAAGTTATAGAAACATTTAACAAATTAAATTAAATGAAGAATTTTAGAAGTAATTAAAATGTAAACAAATGATATTGTGCTTTATACATCCAAACAACAATCCATCCAATTATAGCTTCCCTCCGACATATATATATATATATATATATATATATATATATATATATATATATATATATAGATAGATATCAAATTTAACTGGCAAGCAGGAGGCGCCCAATTCTGCTATTCCAATATCTTGCCTTTGCGAGGACATGCAAAGCATGATTCCATTGTGATAGTGTAAAAAAGTCGTATTCTACTAAATACACAATATCTTCTCCATGTCGTCGCGGTGGAAAACAATGTAGGGTGATACCACTAATCAATACAAGTATCAGCTAAGGCCGATCTTTCGTCAAAAATGTGATAAACCCTTTCAGTAACTCCTTGAGTTTTTAAACGTAGTTAAAATATAACCGAAATAACCGTTGACGCTATTTTTGAATTCCAAAATAAACACCCTAAGTATCTCGGGCATGCACTAAGTACATAAGGAAGGCGGTATGTATGCAAATTTGCCCGAAAGTTGGGCCATTCCGGTACTTTCCGAGACATTTATCCGCCCATATCCGCGCCACTATCCGCAACTTGGCCCACCACTACGTAAACATGGGCCGAAACTAAATTACATCACTATCTTGACTTAATAATTTACACAGTTTGTACACATTGTCTGCACGGAGTACTTTTACACGGTCAGTGTGGTTTGTTAGCAGTTTGGCTTGTTTATTGCGGATTAATTAAGTTTTGGGTTTAGTGTCACGGGGATTACTTTTTTGGAGTTGCAAAAACTAGTCTGGCCATAAATACTGTTACATAAAAACTTTTCTGTTTTTACATACATATATAACTTCACGCCTTGCGGGGTAGGCACGAACAACAGAGCGCCGTTCAGGCTTATTCTTACACACCTCACTTGCTTTTTTGACATTCATAGAAAATATAGAAAAGACGTGCGTGCATGACCTCTTGTCATTAATTATAATATGGAATGGCGTGTTAAAGAAAATAGGATTGCAGTGATTGCCTTGCACAAAGTGGCTATGGAGCCGTCGGTCATATTCCAGACACTTGAAAAGCTTGGTATCAGCCGTATGTTCGTATATCGTACTATCAATAGATACAACAACACTTCGTCTGTCGAAGACCAGAAAAGATCGGGGCAGCCGCGTGCAGTTAGAACTACAAGGCTGTTAATGCTGTTAAAGCCAGAATTCGTCGAAACCCCATCAGGAAGCGATACGATGTACAAGTACACGACGATTCACGATGTACAGTTGATATTTAAAAAAAATACAACATCCTATATTATTCTAAAAACAATGTCCCGTGGGTAGTTGTTACAAACCTCAAAAAGCATAGGAAGACTGATGAACTTGTGACTAAAGTATAAGAGACTTAAATCGCTCCCACCACTGCATAATCACTCTGGATGCAGTCTTAAGTGCCTAATGAGCTGACCGTTCACGACCTCATCAAACTGTTTATCGCAATCAATTCGACATCATTAGTTTGATGCTCGTTTGATAACGTAATAATCGTATCTATATTGTAAACACTTAATGAACTTAAAGATGGTTTTAAGTGTACTTTCAATATAATTAATTGCGTATTAAAGTTTTACGGCGAGTCTGCCGAGAGTGTTTAACGTGGTTGTTTAAGTTTCAAGGCGGGATAAATAAAGCCTATGTCTTTATACTCTCATCGACTCTTCATAGTGTTATTGAATCAAGTTCTATAAGTGAATGAGACATCAATTTCAAAGCCTTTCAGCTGACAGTGTTTTTAACCGAATTCAAAAAGGAGGTGTTTTTGTTTCCGAGGCCTTACTCTCTGGCGCCTTTCGTCGTTCGCTTTCGTCCGATCAGCCCGAAAGAGTCAAAGAAATTTTAAATTGAAAAAAGAAAGAACAAAGATTACATTAAACCTACAATAATAAACATCCCTTTCTATATTATAAATGCGGAATTAACTCTGTCTGTCCGTCTGTCTGTTCTGTTTTCACTACATAACTACTTGACCGATTTGGCTGAAATTCGGTATTTATGTAAATTTTATACCGAGGGTTGACAAGGGATACTTTTCATCCCGGATTATGAAATAGATAGATTGATTGATAGAGATGTAACTAATAATCTGCACCACCTACATCGCCAGATTAGGTTAAATTATTCCTTAAGTTAGGTTGCCTGGAAGAGATTGCTTTAAGCGATAAGGCCGCCTGTTGTTTCTACCATTGCGAATATTGTAATTGTGCATTTTTGAAAATAGTGAGCCTTAAAGCGTCATCTATTGTACATAAATTATACTATTTATTAATGTATTAAAGTGAAAAGTATGAAAATTTTCTAGCAAAAAAGAAACCAAGATGTTTTAGACAATATTTGATTTTTGCTTCTTTGTTACTCCTTAAGCCGGTTTCTTTTTTCCCAGAAAATTGTTACTGCTTCTCAGTTTACTGTAAGTCAGTTTCAGTTTTGCTAGAAAGGTTTTGATATTGTTGTGTGTTACGCAGGACTCGAATTAAAATCCCGTTGGAATTACTATAGAATTTATTAGAACTGTACAAACACGTATAAAACAGGTACAAATATAACTGGATACAACTAATACAAACTGTACGATCCAATAACACGCGCAAAGTCCGTCACTATATCGCTTATCGAGTGTACTACACACGTCTTGCTAGTGTCGTAATCGTCGCTCGACTGCCTTATCCCTCCATTCGGGCATTGTTTTATAGTAAACTGTATAATACAACAAAAGACCGCATTGGCTGAGGTTTCCGAGAAACCGTAATCTGCACACCTGCGACGGGTAAACAAGTACAATAACAATAGGCTGTTGTCTAATTTTAAACACGAAGTAAACAAAAGAACTCCGAATGCGGGAAAGATAATAAACTGCGTTATATGATAGGCAGGTGTGCCTGTGTGGTACCTTTATAAACATACTAGTAAATATGTTACACATATGCACCGCAAGTTCTATCATTATGAGCATATCGATACATGAAGCTAGTAAACGACACCCAGCATCCCATACAAAGGGTGTAAGCACATAACTTGGAGAGCTTTCGGAAGATAAGTACCGGATGCTTGCGATCATACGGGATAAGCTGTCGCCTCGGCGATGTAACGACGCTTCCGCCAATGAAAGGTCTTCAGGCTCGAGATATGATAATGACGAGCATTCGCAACTGACTCCAGATACGGTAATGATGTTCTTAGATGTATAAGGGCCTATTTACGCGGAAGCGCGCTTTCTGATAATCTTATACTGATATAGTGTTACGAGTTTAGCGGGACTCGAATTAAAAATGCCTATAGTTTATTAGAACTATACAAACACGTATAACACAAGTACAAATATAACCGAACAAAACAAATCCAAATTCAGAAAGTCGTATTCAATAAAACGCGCAAAGTCCGTCACTATTAGATTCCCGATTGTACACACGTCACCCCTTGATCGTGGTTCTCGCTCAACTGCGCCCTCTCTCCATCAGGCCGTCGTTTTATACCTCATAAGTACAAATGTGCCCGAATCTTAGTCGACGTAATCTGCAACACCTGGCTAATGATTGAGCCGCAAGCGGCCGTAAGTGAGTACAATAGCACAATAGGCGTATGCCAATAAGTAAGTAAACGAAAAGAAGACGATCATAAAAGAATTACAATTAGGTCAAATGTCGACGGGTAATACATGTGCTTCTACAAATCTGTACGTGGAATGTCTTTGTCGGCGCCTAGGTTGTAACAATATAAAGGCGAAAAGTTTGTTTGTTTAATTGAACGCGCTAATCTCAGGAACTACCTACTGGTCTGATTTGAAAAATTCTTTCATTGTTAGATAGCCCATTTAGCGAGGAGGGCTATAGGCTATATATCATCACGCCATGACTAATAGGAGCGGAGCACCAATGAAGAATGTTTCAAAAGTGGGGGTTTTGAAACCAGTCCACGCGGACGACGTCGCGGGCACAGCTAATTATCTAACAAAACTACGTTTTAACGTTTTGGCCACTTTTCAGTGGCCGTGATCACGGAAGACAAAGATGTCAAGTGATAATGAGTATTGTTTTAAAGATTTGTCAATGAAGCAAGTGAGGTGTGTAAGAATAAGCCAGAATGGCGCTCTGTTGATCGTGCTTGCACGCAAGGGACCTGGCGTGAAGTTATGTATGTATGTATGTTTTAAAGTTTTATTGAGCCTACCGCCAACTTGTTCATTTTAATTATTTAGTTTTAATAAAACTACGTTTTAACGGTTTTAAGCGCGGTAATTTATTTGATTTAGGTTTATCCGACGTTTCGGCCGCTTTTCAGTGGCCGTGGTCACGGAAGACAAAGATGACATTTGTCAAACGTGTATTGTCAAAGTTTTTATTCAGCCTACCGCCAACTTGATCATTTTAATTATTTAGTTTTAAATTTTGTTTATGGATATTATTTACTCTATGGGAGCCTAATCTAATTAACCACCGCCTCGCAACATTCTGTGACTTTCAGAGAAGAAGCAGCACGACAAAATCTTCAGCAAACATGCCTAGCACTAATAATTTTATATAATATTAAGACCAGACCAGAAACTTTTTTATTGTTAACTCAAGGGGAATGTCTCCTCTTGCGACACACACACGGATCTGGATACAGGGGAAGACCAAAAGCACCGCGTAATTCCGCGTGCTTCGTGTGCATGTGGGACTCGTGCACCAAACGGATAACGGTATCTCCTCCATTAAAGGAGGCCGAACAATGTACCTACTAAACCTACATATCGTAGGGACGAGAGCATATATCTAGAATGTCAGGGATGTATGTTGCAACTCTCCACAACTAATCTTGAGAAACGTGAAGACTTACAGATTCCAAGAAGCCTTATTAAGTAATAATCCTCTCAGTATAAGTTTTAGTTCAGCATCGTTCTGTTCGTTGAGATTTAAACTAGGATGATAATTTTTGACAGCCTTCTCGGGGCGTTGTCTTCTTTAATAGTATTTAAATTCCTAATTTTGAATGCTTGTGTATCTTGTCTAACGGCTTCCACTTGAATGAAACTTGATGCTCCTATCGTACGGTAGCCCGGACTTCAGCATTGCGTATGCCAAAGCGAAAGCTGAAGGAGCGTCGTGGGTATAGTTTCCGGCGTCGATCTGTACGCACGGCGCACTAGTCTTTCTATCTCACTCGCCCATTGTTGAAGGTTTTCACCATACCTTTGTGATCTCCTTCATAGTCCTTCATGTTCCAAATGTTTCCGAGTTTTTAGGGCATCTATAAGTATGGTATCCTCTCGTTGGGTTGATGTCAAATTTTATGCCAGTAGTAAGTAAAAGTAATGGGTAACAACTTATAGGAATCCGGCACAGGTGTGACGGAAAATATATGCTCGTCAGCAATCTGCAACGTGACGCTATCTATACCTATTCAAATTAACATTCACAATTTCCTTAAACACCATACGGTTGGTGCGTCCGTCGTGAGTTCCGGAAGTGAGGGCCGTGTCCGGAGCGCGCCTGACCATCCGGTTGCCGGCCTCCGGAACGACAAGCGGGATTTAACAGGGTCCGATACACTCTTGGGATTAGGGATGTCGTAAAAGATTTCGTATTCGTCCAGCAATGATTCAAATATAAAATTCGAAATCAAATAGTCGTGTTGTACCGGTATTCCGAATCATCAAACAGTGATTGGAATATGGAATTCGAAATCAAACAGTCGGGGTGTACCGGTTTTTCGAATCGTCAAACAGTGATTCGAATACAGAATTCGAAATCAAATAGTCGTGTTGTATCGGTTTTCGGAATTGTCAAATAGTAATTCGAATATAGAATTCGAAATCAAACAGTCGGGGTGTACCGGTTTTTCCAATCGTCAGTGATTCGAATATAGAATTCGAAATCGTAAATCGTCTTATATCTAGAACGTTGATCGATATGGGCGAGAGTGTAGACCAAAAAGAAATAGATAGATAGTATCTAACAGTGTATTTGTTTTTAATGTGTAAAAGAATTTCTTAACGTATACTCAACTAAAATATTGCCATCTAGCCCATAGAGACTAATAAGTAATTTAATGTTAAACTAATATTTTACAAAGTAAATTATATCTTGGGTCCTTTCTCACTTTACTTAGTTATTGTCCATTAGGGCGCATTTACATGTTCTCGTGTCCTAATAATACATAACATACTTTAGACCAGGTGTTATAAATTTTTAGAATGATTTTCCAAAATTTAAATTTATGATGTATCTAATTAGTGATACTTTCGTTTTCAATATGTCACTTGTGAAAAATTCTGTGAGAGCAAGTCAAACATAACTTGGTTTTTACAAGAGAATTTTATTTCTTACGTTTTCGCTATGAAATACATATTATATAAAATAATCCAAACCAGGGGTGGTAGCCATCCAGTAGGACAAATTCCCTACCACCTGGCTGTGTATGCAGTGTTTAATTTCTATGTGTAAATGAAAATTTGTTCTTCGAGGTGCATTCGAGTTATTAGGGTACTGTGATCAGCACTAGATTTCCCATTAGCTGGACGTGCAAAGGTTAATATTAATCCCATGGGCATGAATACCAGACCTAAGTTCAAGCTAAAATTAAACAGAACGAAAGTCAAAAGGACGTGGAGTCCATTATCCCTTTTTAGCAAGTTAATTTCCTTTCCGTGACTCGAATAAAGTATTTATCGACTTCAGTCCGAAACTTGGAATAAAAAAGGACAATGGCTGAATTTATGCATTCGTGGATCTTTCTTAACCGGTTTTTGTTACAACGACCGCTGTGTATAGAGGAAATATTTAGACCAAGAGTCTCGTATAGTCTTTGTAAAATAATGCATTATTGGAAAAAAGTAATATATATTTATTCCATTATCTCATCATCAGTACTGCCCGATGCAGGGGAAACGCGGTGGGGCAGTGAGATTCGCCACTTTGAGCTGGTAATAATACCTACTAAGAAATGCTATGACCACCCGAATGTGGAATAATCCACTCAAATAACCCGCCCAGGGCGGTTACGTGCCTCGCCTTATGCCAGGGCACCTTACGCCTTATGAAGCAAAATTAACAGCGCGTGCCCAGGCAAGTAAGTTTGGCCTCCACGGGCCTCGTCCACTACCGGGAGGAACCAAGCCCCCCGGCGTTCCTGCGTGGAGCGATTCATTTTTTTTATTGTATGAACTCAGCAGACAGGCGAAAGGCCCGCCCGCTTGATGGATAGTGGTAATCATCGCCTATGCACATTTATGACACCAAAGGTGCTACCAGTATTTAAAGGGAGACTGGACTCTGGCGACTAATACCGGAACACAACTAATTGTAGCCATCCAGACGAGCAGCTACCCTACCACCTACCTGCGGGTTGTTTTGTCGCCCCTTACGACATGCCGCTCGGCCGTAGGAAATTGTATTCTTTCTTCGTTCCTGCACGGATAGAAGCATTGAATGAATTTTGCATTATACTAAAATATGACGTTTCCCTCTTTATTTCTGGAGAACAGCAGGCAGGCTAGCGACATGACGGAAATTGGGTACCGTTGCCTACGGACGATATGTTGCTGCCCTTGAAGGCAGCACTGCAACTTGGCCAATGATACCGGAACATAACTCAAGGTAGTTATGGCGGTAAGCTCTGGAATTATAACGTTATACTGTTCTTTAAGTTGCAGTTGGAAGTTGTGGTAGTACAATGGCTGGTGCAAGCTTCTCAAACTGGAAGGGCGCGAGATCGAATCTTGGCCGGAACGCATACGTACCACTTGGCAGTTTTCTGACCTGATGTGCATCGTGCTAATAACGGTGAAGGAACCTGCACATCGAGATAACCGTTGTGTCAAACTTGCCAAGCTGCCTTGGACAAGCGAGGCGGGCTTACTGTCCGTTCCCCCACAGTGGGAGGCCCGGACCCAGCAGTGGGACACTTATAGTCTGTATAAGTTGCATAACATTAGTTAAACAGTGTTGCTCGGAAGATATCGTTATAATGTTATCAAGACAATATTCAATATGTATATATTGTTACAACCTAGGCGCCGACAAAAACATAAGCCACCTGCATATCTGAAACAAAGCACATTTATTATCCGCCGGCATTTGAACTAATAACATTGGGATTCTTTCATAGTCGTCTTCTTTTGTTTACTTATTGCCATACGGTTTATTGTTGTATTGTAATCATTAGCCAGGTGTTACAGATTTAAAGCACAAGCTGATTCTAGGCAATTCGGTCCACGCTGCCGGGCGGACATATTGCATTTGTGCAGTGTAAAACAATGGCCCGATTGAGGGAGGAATTTGTCGAGCGAGAACCACCAGCGAAGCGAGATGTGTGTACTACAATCGGGAGTCTAATAAGTGACGGACTTTGCGCGTTTTATTGAAGTACGAGCTTCTGCATTACGTTAGAAACTTGTTGTGTGCTGTTATATTTGTACCTGTGTTATACGTGTTTGTATAGTTCTAATAAACTCTATAATAATTCCAACGGCATTTTAATTCGAGACCCGCAATTCGTAACAATATGTATATATGCACTGCTAATGGCCCCAGTTGTTAGTATACGGTCGCTGTTAAGATGTCCCGTGGATAAGTATAATCCATCACCTTGTTTAATCGAATAGCGCTGTTCGCTTACAAATTCATCAATCCGTCCATAAGCCTACATGACGTTTCTATACATTACGTTAATGTACCACAGCTATAGATTGGTTGGAAGCCTATATACTCAGCCTATAAGCCAACCTTCCCATTATCCCAAATTCAACATCTCGAGAAGAGCGCAATTTTGGTTTTCAAATAAATGGCATGTTTAAATTTTAATCGTAAACAATTTAGTGTATATGGTTTGTATATGCTAACAAATGATAGCTATAGTTATCTATTTATTAAGTATAGAATAGATAACACTTAATTGCTCGCCAAATTACAACAATTACAAAAAATGCACGATTAGAATATTGTCATGGTGCAAACAATGGGTGGTCCTAACTTAAGCAATAATTTAACGAAATCTGGCGATAACGGTTGTGCATATTATTAGTAGAATTTACACTAAAATTGCATCGACCCCAAAAAAATGCCGTGCAAGATTGGCGAGGGGAAACATGGGTGTGAGTGGTTAAGGGGTATACAGACGTGGAGCTACAGTTTCACCGAAGCTACTTCCGACGTTATGCCATTTATCATTTCCACCCGTGTAGCTTAAGTCTTAGCTCTAGCGGTCTCCACTCCGTGCCGGCTGGCTAAGGCAACCATGGAGGCAGGGGCCTTGCCTTAGCCCGTTGAGTCATGTCCGAGGTGTCGCCGCTCTTCTAAGGCTCGCCACAAACCCCTCTGCGGGTTATTATTAAAGGTCTAATGTGTAGCCGAGCGAAAATACTAGAAAAGCATTTAGCATAGCATTTATTTCATAATTTATAAAGGACTAGCTGTCCCGGCAGACGTCGTCCTGCCCGGAAAAGCTTCAATCGATATGCCGACAGCAGCGCCACCTACCGGGTCCAATTGTGAACCAACTCAGAAAGGCTCATGCACAACAACTTTGCTAAAAAAAATATCATCACATGATCAAATGTATAGTTTACGATTCTATAAAGGACATACAGACAAACATTCATTTTTATATATAAGAGAAGAAGAAGAAAGATTAAATTACGTAAGGTGATTTTGACGATTTTTGACCCTCCCCCACAGGACCCTTACGTTATTAATGAATGCCCTCTAAAAACAAGCACAACCTAGTAGTTCCTAAGGTACCTTAAAATCAGATCTAGCTGAAACTACTTCATTTTAGACATTAATGTTTAATGTATAAGGTTGAGTCTGTTTCATAACGAATCATTATATGCAAAACGATACTTCGAACGATATTATCAAGAATAAATATTGTTTTCTACAAGATTTTCCAAGAAACTTGTGTTGTTACGGTTCGCTGCGGGATCGTTAAATCATTTCTTCTTAAACGTAGGTGTGAAAGCCTGTACACAATACAGTGATGGGCGGTGTGAAAATTGCCACAGTGTCGACATAATCAGTGTTGTAAGACGTATCAAGATTTCAAAAATAAGTCGTGAACAGATTGTATATGTCTGCTTGATGTTACGTGTACTCTAATCTCTTAAATAGCTGAACCAATTTGGATGTCAATTTTTTACTTTAGAATTATATTATATTGTAGTTTTATTTATAGTGTGGTTATATTTATAGTATAACTAGCTGACTCAGCGAACTTCGTACCGCCTTATTCAAATAAATTAATAAACAAACAAATCGAGAAAACATGGCAAAGGGCTCATAGAATTTGAAAAATATATATAGCCTATAACCATCTACGATTAATTCCACGTCGAATGGTTGTGGTTTCATGCTGATCGGTCCAGTAGTTTTCGAGTTTACCTCGGACAAAGAAAACAAACTTATATAGATAGATAGATAGCCATAAACCATCTAGGAAAAATTTCGCATCGAATGGTGGTAGTTTCATGTCGATACGATCAGTGGTTTAAGCGTGATTGAGCCTCAAACGAACACCATTTTCATTATATATATATAGATAACTAGCTGACTCGGCGAACTTCGTACCGCCTTATTCAAATAAATTAATAAACAAACAAATCGAGAAAACATGGCAAAGGGCTCATAGAATTTGAAAAATATATATAGCCTATAACCATCTACGATTAATTCCACGTCGAATGGTTGTGGTTTCATGCTGATCGGTCCAGTAGTTTTCGAGTTTACCTCGGATAAAGAAAACAAACTTATATAGATAGATAGATAGCCATAAACCATCTAGGAAAAATTTCGCATCGAATGGTGGTAGTTTCATGTCGATACGATCAGTGGTTTAAGCGTGATTGAGCCTCAAACGAACACCATTTTCATTATATATATATAGATAGATTTGTTTAACTAAAATTGGGTTTTTATATTAGTATTTGGATATGGTTTTCTTCAAAGTCATATTGAAGTATGCATGTATGTATGCGATGACCAACAAAGTGTTGTTTACCTAATTACTCTCTGATGTCATATAAAACATCCGTGTATAAGAAACCCATATGAGTTTGATGTACAAGAATCTTAACAACTTTTACAGAACGATAATTAGTTTTTTATATAATACTAGGTTTTGTCCGCGGCTTCGCTCGCGTTTATACAAGTTTTGTTGGCAAAGTGGACGACTGCCATTAGGAGTGCTACTCGCCCTCCTTGGAGATGTTAAATTTAACTTTTAAATCAAAATACCCGTAATTCAATCTAGCAAAGGTGGAACTGACTATGAATGCAAAATTTTCAGCTATATTCGTGTATGCCTTGAGAATAGTAACGCTTTACTGGATTAAAGTTTAGAGGTGTAGAAACTGTTTACGAATTTAAAAGCGAGTTTCTTTCCCCGTCTATTGTTGCCTTAAATAAAAAAGATACTACTAGTTATCGACAAATACTATTACTAGTTATCAACAATTTTTTTTTTAATTCAAAATAAGTTCTACTGGAGAACACTTTTTGAAGGTCATACATGTAGGTTAAAATTTAATTTTACTTCCTACTCTATGTACACCGCTTCGCAACGTGTTATTGCTGGTAATGAGAAGAAGCGGCAAAAACTACCCAGCAACATGTCTAGCTAAAAATTGTTTTGCTTTATATTTTTCTCTTATTCTATTTATATCTCAATTTCTTATTTTATAAGTTTTATACAGAACTATGATACAGAATGACTTTTGAAGAATTAATGGAGTTGTAGCAAACAGTGCATATTCAATAAGATAGAGACACAATAAATAAAAAAAATAGTACTATTGTTATAATAAAGACATGACGTATGCGTGATAATAATGTTAATGTTAAAATTCATCGGAATTGCCCTACTGAACTTTGTGGTACTGTGTAAAAGCGTGGGTTGACATCTTGTTCGCTGCCGTGGTGACGGGTCAGTCGATGTCAAAGGTGGACATGTGTTGGAATATGCTTATTTTTGGCCACCATTATTGGCGTACATGAGAAGGGTTCAGCTCGATGTAAGGGTATTGAGGGACATTCACGTCTGCGTTGATGCCTTACATTCGTGCTTAATAATAATGTTAAGAGCTACAGGACTCGAATTAAAATGCCGTTGGAATTACTTTAGAATTTATTAGAACTATACAAACACGTATAACATAGGTACAAATATAACTAGACACTACTAGTACAAACTGCACGATTCAATAATACGCGCAAAGTCCGTCACTATACAGCTTATCAATGTACACGTCTTGCTTGTATCGTAATCGTTGCTTGACTGTTCACGCCTCCGTTCGGGAATTCCTTTTACTCTGTACAAATACAATATGCCTCGACGCAAAACAATAACAACAGGAATGAGTTCGACACACCTGCCTAATGACCGCCATAAAACAAGTACAATACCTATTATATGTATGTTTTTCTTAATTACAAATTTTAAACACAAAGTAAACAAAAGACCGGCAGGCAGATGTGCATTCACTTTTTGTCGGCATGTAACAATAAGATTTACTTAAACAGATTTCGGTTACAGTAGCTGCGATTTATTTATTGTAATAATTATAAGCTTGATTCTTAGTGGTATTTGCTACTTTGTCGTTGTAGACTCTTTTCACTAGATATACGATCAAATTGGAGACTTTTGTTCATTGAAAACTTATTATATAATACATAATATATTGGTACGAGTTACGGAACTCGAATTAAAATAACGTTGCAATTACTATAGAATTTATTAGATAGAAACACATATAACACTGGTACAAATATAACTGAACGCAACCAGTACAAACGTGATGCACGGTTCAATATAACACGCGCAAAGTCCGTCACTGTATACTCGTAGTTTATCGAGTGTACACACGTCTTGTCTCGCTTGTGCGTATCGCTAGACTGCCACACCCCTCCGTTCGGGCACTCTTTTTATCCTGTACAAATACAATATGTCTCGACACAGTATTCGAACGCATAGCAATAATTTCCAAGGATCACATCTGGCTAATGACGAGCATAAAAGATTACAATACACAATAGGCTATTTTTCTAATTACAAATTTTAAACACTAAATAACAAAAAAAAAGTCCAAATGCTAATAAACTGCAGGTGTAAATGTAATCTTTTACGGCCTATTGTTGTATTGTGATCACTATGCCAGGTGTCGCGTATTTAAAATACAAGCTGATTCTAAGAAATTCGGTCCACGCGGCAGGGCAGACGTATTGCATCGATACAGTATAAAGCAATGCCCCAACTGAGAGATGAGGCAGTCGAGCGATACCAAAAGCGAAGCGTACATACGGTCATCTATTTAGTGACGGACTTTGCGCGTGTTATTATATTTGTACCTGTGTTATACGTGTTTCTATAGTCTAATAAACTCTGTAATAATTCCAACGGCATTTTAATTCGAGTCCTGCCACTCGTAACAATACATACCAGTATACAAGAGAAGGACGTATGCATACATCAAGAATATGTACTGAAGTACTGAAGTAGGAACAAGAGATGGGTGACACAAAAACCATTGTTCAGCATTAAATAGGTAATAAACACTACTGGAAAGCAGTTACTAGCGCCCATGGACATTCGCAACACCAAGAGAGTTGCAAATGCGCTGGTGCTCTCTAAAGGGTGACTGGAACCTGGCCACTAATGCCGGAACACAACTCAACATTATTATGACGGCATACTCTAGACCAGGGGTGGTAGCCGCCCAGACGGACAAATGCCCTATCTGGCGAAATAGTCGAAAATTTCCAAAAAAATATATTATAAACTCAAAAATTACTTAACGGATCTCGTTTATTTGAGAGTTTTTTAAGCTCTACAAGGTGTTTCTAGAATTTTCCATCCCGTAATTCAAAGATTAGAATGTGGTAAGGACGCATTTATTAAAATTTTAGATTGCACTTGCCTGTGAAATTTTATTCATATATACTTATAAACCCAAGTAGTTTTAGATATATTTTTTAAGAATTTTAAATAGATTGGACTTTACAAAAAAATAAAAACTTCGTTTAAAAAAACCGACTTCAAAAACTAAAAAACTAAAATGTATAAAATAACTTATTTCTAAAGCTATATTATTAATATACATATATTATCTAAAACATCTTAAAGTCGGTGCTTAGTAATTTTCAAAATATAGTATTTTTATTATGTTTTACTTTGCACCGACTTCAAGATGTTTTAGATAATATATATTAATAATGATAGCTTTAGAAATAAGTTATTTTATACATTTTAGTTTTTGAAGTCGGTTTTTTTAAACGAAGTTTTTATTTTTTATTTGTTACTTTTTAGTGTCTAGCTATGTATGGGTGGACTTACGAATGGTGCCGCGCTTCTTAAATAATATAGGTCCCAAGAAACGAGAACAAAAAAATGTTCGTAAAATAAAAACTACTGGGCCAAACTATGTAAAAATTTTAGGGGACCAATTGGAAGCTATTCCGCGTCGAACAAATCACGTAAATCTGATCATAAATCACGCAGTAATCGGCGAACATACATAAAAAAACAGCAAAAAAAAAAGGTCCCGACGAATTGAGAACCTCCTTTTTTCGATCGGTTAAAAAGTAGTGTGGTAGGTCAGTGCATGGAAATTCTATCTGCAATATAATTATGTGTAATTTTATAAAATTAGTAGATATTATATTGCATATAGTTATGTCTATTATGTTTAAATAGTCACATATAGTCACCATTTCTTGTATATTTGTATATATAGTATAGTTATATATTTATTCTTAAAATGTAAGTTATTAATTATGTATACCACCATCGCCACTCCTAATCAGAATATCCTTGCCACGGGTTGTCTGGAAGAGATCGCTTTTTAGCGATAGGACCGCCTTTTGTACCCAACTAGAATAATACTAGTTCGTAGGTTTTTCCGTAATGGTGTACAATAAATTGTTTATCTACCTATCTATCTATCATCGTACATGTATGTTACTTACACAACTGTAATAGCCTCGTAAAATGTAAGAAAGTAATAATACTTTAATAAAATATGTTGCACATTATAATTATTATGTTACCGGCAGTCGTAAAGATATTGACTCTTGTTGCGGCGGCACTTTATGGCGGAAAGTAAGCGCGAGTTGTTTATAGTAAATGAAGATGGTTCCGTATCTACATTTCTTTTTTAATCTATACTAATATTATAGAGGTGAATTTTGTTACTTTGTTTGTTTGTCTTTTTTTTATTGCATCAGTTCAGCAGACAGATGGACGGCCCACCTAATGGAAAGCGGTTACAATCGCCTGTGGAGATTTGCAACTCCAAAAGGTGCAGGTGCTTCAAAAATGCTGTTGGAAATGTTTTGAAGTTCGCTCTTAATCAAACGGTCAGTGAAAATTTCGGCCGAGTATCCCGGATATAATTGCATTTTACGTACATTGTTATCCTCGCTATAATTAGAAATTTTGTTTCCTCTTAAAGGCCATGACAAAGAAACAAACACATAGACTGACATCCGAACAAAGTCAAACGATATTAGTATTCGTGGGTTTTTAATTTTTAGTGGAACCCTAAGAAGTCATAACCACCGGTGTCGTCGTATGGAGTTTTATGACAGTTTAATTTTTACGCTCTTACTTTTGTACAAGTTCCAATTTTTTTAATGTCACTTTATGGATCATAATTTTGATTTATGTTGATATTTTGAAATAAAAATATTTTTTTATAACTAAACTATGTTTTAACGGTTTTAAGCGCGGTAATTTATTTGATTTTTATTATTCCGACGGTTTGGCCACTTTTCAGTAGCCGTGATCACGGAAGACAAAGATGTCAAGTGTCAATGAGTATTGTTAAAGTTTTATTTGGCCTACCGCCAACTTGTTCATTTTAATTTTGTTTATGGTTAATTTGGTTTACTCTATGGGAGCCTAATCTAATTTACCACCGCTTCATAACATGTTATGGCTTGAAGAGAAGAAGCGGCGCAAGAAGAGTTTGCTGAAGAGTTTCTGGGGCCGCTTCTTCTCTTCTCTCCGCGCTTAAAACCGTTACAACGTAGTTTTATTAGACATAATTATATTTCCATCAAGTGGGCCGGCTACCTGTCTGCTGAACTCGTGCAATAAAATAAAAAAATGTTTGTTTACTATTTTGTATTTCTTTATATTTTGTCCGTAATATATATTTTTCTTTCTTTCCTTCCATACAGAAAGCCGGTATTAATAAGTGTTCCTTCTTTGTATTTTGCCCCGGGAACCACAAAAATAATATTCTAACCAAATCCCTCTAAAACTCGCCCAGATGCTAACCTCCTTAAACCCGCCGTCGTTTCCACTACGTGATCCAATTATGTTATTTATTTATTTAAATTAAATATACAACGCTCGTAAATTGTTAAACAAGAAAAATAATCGCTCGGGGTCACCAGGGGAAAGGGGTGGTGGAATGCGTTTAATTAAACCTTAGTATAAAGGGGAAGGGGGCCGGAGGTGGGGGGATGAGGCGACATTTTATTCCGCTCACTAAGAAACCTCTTTCGATATTATGGTGGAGTCTAAGTGATAAACGGCAGCGATTAATGGGAAGCGTATGCTTTGTTTGACCTTAATTGGATATTGTTTTTAATTTTATAACATAAATTCTCTAAAAATAATCTACATATACAAATTAAAATAATATTAGACATACAAATAAAAATATCGAATAAATATATTTGTACGCTTAAAAAAAACTATAAACTACAATCTGTTTTAACTATACAAATACAACTATATTTTTTTAAATTTAATTAAGATCCAGCTTTTGGGCATCTAAAGGATACCTGGAAAAATTGCTTTGAACAATAAGGTCACCAATTGTATTATTGCACCTTTTAGTATTTAGAACAATAAAGTATTAGTTTTTATGTTACTGTGAATTCATTAGTTTAAGTTAATACTTGTGTCGGGCGTACCGAGACGCACATTTTTTTAATTTGATTTGAGTCCGAGTTGGGATCTATTTAGTTAGATTTATAAAACAATCAAAAATACATTTTATATTAGTTTTTAAGATATAAATTAAGTCTAAATATATTTTCCGATTTTTTCTAGCGTTGCTTAAAACTACTGATGTTTTAGCATATCGTTTAATCAGATACGTTGTATATTATTCGAACTATTCAATTTATATCTAATAATAAAATTATTACGAATATTGATTGACAAATCCAAAGATTTTGTGTTGTGTGTTATCGCATTTGAAAATAAATGTTTCCTTTCATTCTTTTTGAAAAGTATTGTCCAGAGAAGTAACACGCTTACCGCTTATAACTCGATATGTAGCGTAAATGAAGGTAAAATTGTAAGAAAACAATTAGTCGCCGCAGAGCCAGCAGACTAATGACCGTCAACTCTTTACGCAGATATATAACTGTTTCGCTTTAATTCTGTCCCTCGAGAGTTGGGGGGGGGGGCTTTGTTACTTGAGAAATGCTCAACTTTACACCGCCGTGATCGAGCCGATCGTGATGTATGCAGCGAGCGCCTGGGCTCCCGCGACCAACAAGAAAAGAATCCGTAAGCAACTGGGCGCTGTACAGCGGGGCTTCGCCCAGAAGCTGTGCAGGGCCTATCGCACGGTGTCCCTGAATTCTGCGATGGTACTGGCAGGAATACTCCCCCTTGATCTCAGAATACAGGAGGCAGCAGCCCTGTATGAGGCCAAGAGGGGAGTACCCCTGCCAATGCTGGCAGATAGGGACATCGAACGGAGAGTTGCTTACGTGACAACGCCTCATCCTGCCGAACATATGGACCTCCAGTTCATATGCCTGGTAGACCAGGAAGAGGTGGACCAACACAAAACGCAAGCGGTACGTATCTTTACGGACGGAAGCAAAATCGGCGGGGAGGTGGGGGCATCATTGTCCTTTTGGGGCAATGATGCTGAAACCAGAAACCGCCGATTGAAACTTCCGTCTTACTGCACCGTTTACCAGGCGGAACTGTTGGCCATATACAAGGCGACCGAGGCAATCCTTCAGAGCCCAGAAGAAAGCTTTGGAATTTACAGCGATTCGCGCTCGGCACTACAGTCAGTTGTAAATTGGAACAGCACACACGAATTGGCGGTAACAGCTAGGCAGAACTTAAGACGGATTATGGCAATAGGGAAGGGGGTCTCATTATATTGGGTCAAGGCGCACGCCGAGGTGAGGGAAAACGATAGAGCGGACGCTCTGGCGAAAGCCGCTGCTCAGTCCCTGAAGGTAAAACCTCATTATGACAGGTGTCCGGTTTCATTTGTAAAGCGTTTGCTCCGAATGGAGACGCTCGACAAATGGAACCGGCGATACAGGGACGAGCCAACTGCGTCCGTCACTAAGTTTTTCTTCCCGGAAACGGCGGGCGCCTACAAGATCATCAGAGAGATGAAGCCGACAGGAACGATGACCCAAATGTTCACGGGGCACGGGGGTTTCTCCCAGTACTTGCACCGGTTCAAGTTAAAGGGAGATCCCTCGTGCCTGTGGAAATGGAGAAGAAGACACACCCCTTCACATTATTTTTGAGTGCCCCCTTTTCGCGAGGAAGCGGTATAACGCAGTATGCGCCCTAGGCACTAAAATATGTAGAAACGAAGTAACAGAGCTACTTGGTAAGAAGAAAAGGGAGGTTTTTGTGGAGTTCGCAATAAAAGCGATTGAAATAGTTATTAAAAAGAACGCGACAAATTAACTTTGCAACATATAGTTGTATATGTTCAACAATGTTAACCTAAATAGAAATAAAATAACACAAATAACCAACATATATATATATAGATAATAAACTAAATTAAGCAAACAAAAAAGTAGCATAAATAAAATTGAAAGTAACATATAGATATATAAAACACAATATGTGAAGTAGAATAAGAAAGCATGTAATAAATAGAAATGTAAACATAAAAATGTTAATAAAGTAGTAATAATATAACTGTATAGACATAAAAACTGTAAAGTAAGAAATAAAATTAGTAATAAGTACAGAAATGTAAAATAGTAAATAGTACATAATGTAATAGAATAAGTCTGTATTGAAAATAATAAAAAACCCCTACCCATCCCTTGAGTAATTAGATATAAGAAATAAATAAAGAAATTAAAAAATAGAAAAGAAAAATAAAGACCTCTGTCTTACCACATGACGGAGGAGAAGGCGAAACAACAAAAAAAAAACTCAACTTTTAAGTCCATGACCGAAAATTGTATTTGGCTTTTCTTGTTTCAGGTAAGTTATAAGTCGATTTGCAACGAGGCGACGGACGATGTACCTAGGTAATGTTTTATGCAACATTTTTTTCTTGGCACGAGTTGCGTCCCCCCGTCCTGATTGACCTACGGGGCCGAGACATGGTTACTAACGGCAGGATTGGTCCATAAGTTCCAAGTCGTTCAACGGGCTATGGAGCGAACTATGTTGGGTGTTTCTCTTATGGAAGAAATTAGAAATGAAGATATATGCGTAAGAGAACCAAGGTAACCCACATAGCTTGCAAAATTAGCAACTTGAAGTGGCAGTGGGCCTGTGACTTCTGCCGCAGGACCGATGGTCGATGGAGCAAACGAGTCCTGGAGTCGAGACCGCGTCCTGGTAAACGTAGCGTCGGACGCCCGATGGACCGACGACCTGTGCAAGGTCGCCGATAGGCGCTGGATGAAGAAATCGGAGGACAGGGATGAGTAGCGCCGTCTTGGGGAGGCCTACGTCCAGCAGTGGACTGCAAATGGCTGACGAGGAGTTGCATCTCGTTACATCCACCAACTTATTGATGTTGTTCGGTCCTTGCCTATAAATAAGTGGGTAAAACATCGCTCCGCTAATTTAGTTAACTACCCTCTTTCTGTGTGAGGCGACGGCCAATCCACAGCAGGGTACGGGGCAGCCATTTTTGAACTCTCTCTGACCAGTGTCGACTACGTTGCACCGTGCGCTCAGCTATTTATTAAATTTAATTACTTATTATTACTGGCCGTGCCAAAAACCTTTCAAGGACCTAATCTGTCTACCGTGGTTGCTCTAAAGTGAAACATTGTGCCGTGCTCTGTTCCCGAGTTCCCTAGTGCACCCTGAACTAAGCCAGGAGAGGGCTGATCTCAAGGTTAGTGGAGCTTCTACTTTTATAGTGCAAAGATTTAGGTCATATCTCTTCAATACAGTCCATAACAGTCGAACCAGCTTATTATCCATGGGCTACACGCCCCACAGATGTATAATTTAGCACAGTTAAATTAAATACTATGGTTATTATATGAACGTGATGCTATATGAACACAGATAAATGATATCGGTGTTAGAGCTGCCGATAACATTGGGCATTTGTCTATATCATCAAAAATGTCCCATCTCATAATCGTGTAAATATATTATTTAATAATTATTAGAATTTTGACTAATTGTTTTCATATTGATTGATTGGATATTCTACTCCAGGGATTCCCCAACTATTTTAGGCCAGAGAACCCTTTTCCAAAATGAACTGACACCTCAAACAAATAAAACTTTAACAACACTCATTGACTCTTGACATCTTTGTCTTCCATGATTACGGCTACTGAAAAGTGGCCGTAACGTCGGAATAGGAAAAATGAAACATATTACCGCGCTTAAAACAGTTAAAACGTAGTTTTGTTACGTCGTGAAAACTTAAGAAAATATTAAAATATTTTGTGTCAAAATATACCAGATTTTGAAATCTACAATATGTCTGCAATAAAAATAATTACAATTTGTCTTACTTGTATTCGTCTATTGAATCGCTGAGTCGCTTTTTGGATCAAAAGTTCTCTGTTTATTTGCAAATGCACTGATATTTTTAATACTTTTAAAATTTATTAAAAATCAATGTATGTACCCGCATTGATTGATATTGTTACGTGCGCGCGGGGGTACGCTCTTATGGATTGGAAGAAAACACCAGTTTTTAACTAAACGCTTTTATTGACTTACTCAGCCGCACGTAATACCTCTCCGCAGGGTTGCCGCTATACGCACGACTAACGATGCACAGTTCTGATGACAAGGTGTCTCGCTCACTATACCGTCGCCGATATTGCGTAGAGCACCTCCTGCTACTGCAGTGCTCACCTCCGATATTGCCGCGTATAGCTCGCTTCTGGTTCGTCTCTCGAGCTACGCTACACTCCTTTACTTACTGACCTCAAACTTTTCACTAAATTCACCACTAAACTCTTCTTCCAACTCTTTCGTATCGCACTTCTCGCTTGACTGTCTTGAACCGAACTGAACTCTTTAACTGCCCGGTAGGCGCGCCTTACGCTGTTTATAATATACCCGGAAGAATTCTCTAAAACCCATCTATCTATTTCTGTCTCTTCCAGGTTCGGGAACTTTCGTTTATACATCTATCCCTTTCTAACATATATCTATCTCTTTCTTTCGTTCATCGTCTATCCCTTTCTAACATCTATCTATCTCTGTCTTCCGTTCATCGTCTATCCCTTTCTAAATATATCCGGCCTTGTCTTTTCCTTCCAGAATGTTCTAGTTTTTTTTAAAGTTCTAAAACTGATTTACGCTGCTAGACAGTTCTACCCTCGGTCGCCACAATATATACACGAGGCACTCGGGCCGCCTCGCTCTTGACCGATTCACGTTAATTAATGACCGTCCATTCCGCAGAAGGGAACGTCGCCGCGTTCTTTTGTGTTTGAAGTTTCAAATGAGAGTAATGGACGACTTTGTTTCTCCGCCATTGTTGGGGGAAATTGGAAAATATGGCGGCGGGCGGCTCCTTTTTAAAACGCCTTAGTAAGTCTTACTTCGCTTTTGTACTTTTTAACAAGCGTTTAATGTGCCGTGCTTCATGGAATATGTTAATGATGGTGCCAGCTTTTTTAAAATGTCGAGTTTTCGCGTTGTTCTTTTTTCTTTATTGCGTAGGCACACGGCTCACGATGATGGTAAGTGGGTACTGTCGCCGGTAGACGTTTGCAACGCCAGGGGTAAAGACAACGCGTTAGCATAAGGACAGGATAAGAGGGGGTAGGATAAGGAAGATGGGATTCGAGGAGGGGAACGTGGGCCTCGGTTCACTCACTCCCGTACGAAAACGTTAAAACGAGCGAAGTCGTAAGCAAAAGGTACTATTTGTACGGTGTAACCGCACAGGTTAGCTGCGACTTCCGCGGACGCGTCGAGTCAGTTCACGACCATCACGCGCCGATGACACTCATGTCATTTTGAACTCAATTAAACTCGTTTAATTGAACTCGTGATGGTCGTGAACTGACTCGACGCGTCCGCGGAAGTCGCAGCTAACCTGTGCGGTTACACCGTACACTATTTATATAAAACATTTCATCTTTTATCCATTATGTAGTTCATAAACTCTTTGAATTATGTTGCATTCTTCGTAAACTCATAATCGTTTACACACGAGTCAAGTTGAGCTCCCTTGTAAGCATCGTAAATATAATAAGTGGATGAACTAATAAAAGCCGCGGCGCAAAGTTTGCACGTTGCCTGCGCAAAGTTTATCTTTTTACCGCTTTGTGACACACGGATTTCTTTGATGGCAAATATATTTACGAACAGTTAATTGTTTTTTTTATTAATCACCAAAACAAAGTATTAAAAACATGTGAGTCTCGCGACGCCCGACAGAGGTGATAACTTGCGTGAGAGAAAGAAAGGTAAGCCAAACAGACTGGCGCGCCGTAACGCGTTACGTAACGAAGCGGTTTACCCTCCCATAAGAAGTTATCACTTCAAAAATTGTACAGGTACCTTATTTTACTACTCTAGTCCACCTTTGCTCAAGACAGTCTTAGGCAACACTTCACCCATTCCACGAATTATTAAACTATACAACAAATATAGCTCCACAATTGGCAAATATATCTAAATATTTGCCAATTCACTACCTAAGTTTCGCCGAATATCGCACAATATGCTTCTATCTAATACTTTATAATTATCGTTACTCTTTTTAAAAAATAAATAATTGCCATATAAACTATAAACATATGGTTATGTATGTATATAGATGTATGTCTACATTTGTTTTATCCTTATTTTTACATTTTTTTATCTCAACCTAAGCTGTGTTTGTTTGTAATAGGTTACACACTACTAATCTTAGTATTGAATTTTTAAGTTGTCTCCCACAGTGTTATGGCGTAGTAACTCTAAACGAACCAAATAAATAATTATTTATTTGGAAAGACAAGACGCGAGCTTATCGCTAAAAGTGGTCTAACTTGGGCGTTCGGAAAATAAAAAATAATAATTTAACGATAATCGGCAAACCAACTTATGTGTATCTTCACGCTAAGCAAGTTACGCTGGTAATATACAACGGACCACTCCCAGATCCCAAATACCTAAATCATATTAAATAATGAAATGTTTGTTTACTAAATTTACCACGCCATAAATTGAACTCGGCATCTCTGTGGTTCAGTGGGCTTGAACCTTTGCCGGTATAGCTCACTAGAGGTTTTTGTCTTTGCTAGACTTTATGTATCATTGGACTTTTCAACGGGGCTTATCCGCGGGTCAAACTCGAGGAGAGCGTTGTTGTTATTATTTATTCGAGAAAGCTTTCATACAGGTTACATCTTTTTAAATTTTTATCGAAGTGCAATTTACTGGGAGGTATATTTAATACTGGAGGTTGCAGCAGACGTTGTCCTACCCTGAAAAAATAAAAGATCAAGATTCGATACCAGCGCCATCCACCGGTACCAATTGTTAGTCTAAGCCACCCACTCAAACACATCCAAAAAATCATCAAAATCGGTACTGTCGTTATCCGGTTATGGTTTTTTTAATATATTAAATTTAAAGTCTGTCTCGATTTCAGTAGTATGTTTTCACAGCATTTAGTATTTACATAAATATATATTATAATAAAACTACGTTTTAACGGTTTTAAGCGCGGTAATTTATTTGATTTTGGTTTATCCGACGTTTCGGCCGCTTTTCAGTGGGCGTGGTCACGGAAGACAAAGATGACATTTGTCAAACGTGTATTGTCAAAGTTTTTATTCAGCCTACCGCCAACTTGTTCATTTTAATTATTTAGTTTTAAATTTTGTTTATGGATATTATTTACTCTATGGGAGCCTAATCTAATTTACCACCGCTTCACAACATGTTGTGGCTTGAAGAGAAGAAGCGGCGCAAGAAACTCTTCAGCAAACATGCCTAGTTCTAATTTTTTTTTATATAATATTAAAATGAGTGGAAGGAAAAAATAAAAGAAATTATCAGTCAAGTTGGTTTGTTTCGTTGCACGCATAAAGAGCTCACAGTGTCTTGAGGTCTGGCAGTTGGTTTTTGGTGGGTCTTAATGGTTTTGATGATTGGATCCCAAACAGGTGGTACCTGCCAACCATCTTCTCTATTGAAATTTGGGTGTTTTTTGATTTCAATAGCCTCACGCATCATTCTTGGTATGAAACGATTCTCTTTCGCGAGGATTTGTGGGTTATCGAATCTGATGTAATGGTTGGGTTTATCCAGTGTGTGTTCACTGATCGCAGACTTCGTAGACCTTGTGTGTTTCATGTCAGCAATGTGTTCTTTTACCCGTGTTTTTATTACCGCGTTATATTATTTTTATAAATTACCGCGCTTAAAACCGTTAAAACGTAGTTTTATTATGTGTATAAGTCGCGAAAACTTAAGAAAATATTAAATATATATTATTTAGGTATAATATTTAGATTATTTATGTTAGACGTATGTTAGGCGAGTGTGATTTTTTACACGCTTTATATTATTATTTTATTTATTACGAAATGTGGTTGTAATTAATGAAAAGGTTGTGTTAATCACAGACAGATTAAATACCAGAATATAGTTGTTTTCTACTTACATAAAACTTAAATAGATTTTTTAAATATATCTAAACCTTTAATGAAAAATTATCTAACTAATGGTTAATAGTTAGTACATACATACATACATAACTTCACGCCAGGTCCCGTGTGGGGTAGGCACGAACAACAGAGCGCCATACAGGTTTATTCTTACACACCTCACTTGCTTCTTTGACATAGTTAGTACCGTTTAAAAAATGTTGCATGGTATAGGATGAGTTAGCGGATATACAGACAAACAGAGACGGAAAGCGACTTTGTTTTATGTTCTGTAAAGAAGAATATAATAATGATACTTATTAGTTCAAGTTCCTGAAAGTATTGTAACTTGCATGACAAAGCTTGATATATCTCACAACCGTATATCTCGGTTTATGCTAAATAGCTACTTCGCAACTTTAATCTCGAATTCCCGACGCGCACGTATCTGTCCCCCCTCCCCCTCCTCTACCCCCCAATTCGCCAACCACCCCCGCACCTGTGCATGATAATTTTAATTACACATAGCGAGATAATAAATCAGTCTGATGGGACGTGCCGTCGGTGAAATGTGCTCGCGATTTTACAGGTCCGTGTGTATTACTGATTCATTTTCTGGAATATTCAAACGGTTATTTTTCACATTTTATTAAAGACTGAATATGAATAGCTCACGCTATATTTTCCAGCTGTTCTTAATTAATAACTATAAACTATTTTTTATACTTCTCTTCTTATGTATAAAAATCAATTGCTGTTCGCTGATCTCGCTAAAATTAAAAAAACGATTCGCCGCATTGCGATTAAATTTTGTGTGTGTTTGAGTGCGTTCCGAGATGGATGGCTTAGAAGTTTAATATCACAATTAGACCCGTTAGGTGACGCTGTAATCGGGTTCTAGTTTTTATTTTTTCAAAGCAAGATAACGTTTGCCAGGCCCACAAATATATTTAAAAAAAATATGTAAAAATAAACATTGAACATTCGTACAATTATTTCTTCTAGAAGTTTAGATAATATAATTGCAGAAGCCCTTTTTAAATAGTAGGTACCTTACGCCTATAAAATTAATATAATTTTCTTAACGAAACGGATTAATCGACTAGATCCGGATATTTCTTATACAATTAGGGTTGCCAAATACAATAGAACATTTTAAATTCTGAAGTGGATAGATGTCTATAGGTCTACTACTGGATACTGAAGTACTTTGGCTATATGGGAGCTGCATACGTCTAGCATCGTAGCGGATAACGAACTACTGGCAAGTGGCAAGCGCAACGCGAGAGCGCACATATTAATAGTTGCTCTATCTCACTCGCACATCATCCGTCCCACTCACAATTGTGCTATATAGTACTATAGTAGAATTATTTTCTCCGTGCCGTTTGGCTCATAAATAATCGGAGCGGTGAAGCGAGTATTTCGCTCTCTCTTCCAGTCACGGGCCTTATGGGCAGGCATAGTGATACGCATTATTGTTGTCGATAAGCGTTATCGATAGTGTATTTAGTTTTGTCATTTTGTGGGTTAGTGATATAAATGAAAAAAAATAGATAAAACAACTTATTTATTAAAATAAGAATAATAATGATTGAAAGTAAATTATTAATTAGGTATTTATGTATTAAAAAACTATAAGTACAAAAGCTTAGAATGTAACAAGTTATATTAAAAATAAATATAAATACTATCTAAGTTTAAAATTAACAGCAAAAAGATAATAATGATTTTTATAAGAATGATATTCTTTCTTTCATAAGAATGAGTTTTTATCGATAATGGCGTTGCGCTCGCGCAACATGCTCACCGCCCTAGCCGGGCTGAGGCCGAGTTTGATTTATGACCCAAACTGCACGGACAAAATAATTCTACTATAGCAGTATGACTTGTTGATATTTGTACTTAAGGTTACCGTTTCCAAAATAAATTAGTTCACTTCAATTCACATCAGCACTCGACAGTGCATACTACTCATCTGCCATCTGAAGAGGTTAAATACCTCTACTTCTCGCTGCTACAGCCACATAGCTAGTAAGAATAAAGAAGACATTGAGATACTTGTGCTCACGGGGAAAGTTGAAAGCGTGATACCTCGTGGTTGATCTTCAAACAGGCATGTTGACTAAGTTGCTGATCAGCTGGAAATATGGATTAATTCGGTCAATCTACCGTGTTCAAAGCAGGAGGAGAAGCTCGGCGGAGGAGAGGAATTACCCACTGTCATCAAAACCGAGAGCCTCATCAGTGAAGGAATGACTTAGAAGATATCTAGTCAAAATATCGACACCGGTTGCCAGTTTTTTAACCTACTTTAAAAAAGGAGAAGGTTTTCAATCAGCCATAACTTTTTTGTTTCTGAACCGATTTGATAATTCTTTTTACAACAAGCAACCTGCAAGAAACATCGAGCACATGCTGCTAAGCGGTGTACATAGAATAAGAAGTAGGCTTACGGCCTCGTTCATATCGAGTTACGGCAAGTTTGAAGGCTTCTTTAAGAACCATAAAGAAGCCTTTAAATTTACTTTAACTCAATATGAATAAGGCCGTACGTTAAAAATTAACGGACCTACGGTTAATTTTTTAACTTATGATGGAAGTTCGAACTTCAGAACATGTTCTCCAATGCAACTTGGTTTGAATAAAAAGGATTGAGTTTCCCATTGTTGGTTACAACCCTACTGTTTTTGATACTAATTTGTAAATCGTCTTGTAATGATCCCTTGAGATGTTTATTTTTCTCCTCTTACTTCGCGTATTTTTGTTTCAACAATCTGTTTTCATTTTAAACAGAAATGTATTCTTTGGGGGATATACAGGATATATTAACAAAATTATTTCGGATATGCGTCGTTTAATATAATTAACAATTTTTATTTTAAAAATTGAAACAAGATTAATAATAAAAAGAAGGACGGTGTGCGTCTTGGGACGTCCGGCAGAAGTGATAACTTGAACTAATCTAACGTGAGTGCCTGACAGACTGTCGCCGTATCGCGTTACGTAACGAAAAGGTTTACCGTCCCATAAGAAATTATCACTTCAAAAATCTTTATTCAGTGGGTCGAGTGCGTCAATGGAGAGCAGGGGTGATATAAACATCTGTATAGAGGAGCTACTGCTTACTTCACTCGAAAAATCATACACGTATTATATAAAAAAAAAACTCCTTGTGGCACTCGGGGACTGCCGCCGTAAAGCTATTGCATAGCATTTTTTATTAACTTATGCAATTATAATTATCTATTTATTTTTTATTTATGCAGTATTTTGTTTCTTTTATATTAATTCAAGTTTCTTTGATATTACTTCAAGTTACACTTTTTGAGCGTGGTGACCGATAAGAAAACAAATCACCTATGTATACATATATATATACCTACATGTATACTTACGGGGCGCACATGCGGTGAGTGTGGCATTATAAAGATATGATAGATACCTCCTATACACTTATATACTTTCTCACAAACAGCTGCTTACGTATTAGTCCGATTTTGGAGCAGCTCGTCGTCCATAATTTGCAATACCTGGCATACCTCGAGACGAGAGCTCGCGGGACACTGTGGCCACCGCACGCCTCCGCTCGCCGCGTCCGCCTCAGGCCCCCGTCACCGCGCATGGTAGGCAGAGTGGGAGGTGTTAGGTTTATTTTCGTTACGGAATTTCTTCATTCGGTCGCCGCGCTCAAAGCCCGCGATAAAAGCTATACAATAGCTTAAAACCTAATTTATTTGTTATACGTTTATATACGTAGGTACTTTCGAAAAGATAGTAGTGTACGGGCACTCTGCTTCATTGAATTACATGGTCGAACCGAACCGTCCTTGCACTCTTGAGGCCGCACTTGGGTTTCAGTTTGTATTTCATTCGGTAGCTATCGAGTTTTCGAGACCGTTTTGAAAACATGTTTTATTCCGAACTTGTTGTATCTGCTATTTCGTACAGGACTTGGAGTCGTATTCATATTTTCTGAAATGAACTGAAATTCTATACAAAGTTCGTGGTGACATCAGCTGTGAACTTTAATCTCATTATTCAGGCAACATAATTAGCCGGGATCCGACGCAGGCCGGATGTCATCCGTTCGTGTCACGACGCACCTGTCAAAATGACATCTGACACGTGACACGAGCGCGTCATGGCGTGACACCCGCACAGGAAGAGCGCGTGACGCTCTCGCGTTGTTCTCGCTAAATGTCTACCTACGCGTGGCATTCGGGTGTTTCCTTTCTTTTTGAAAACTTTTGTACGTTGTTTATTATAATTGAAAATTGAGGAAATGACATGTCGCAATTAATGGATTCTTAGAATAATGATGTAGTCGTTATTATTCATGCCATATGCTATGCAAGCGCGTAAACAGATATTTAAAGTCTCAACGAGGTAAGCAACGCGTCGGCTCCCCTAGTGTTGCAGATGTCCATGGGCGACGGTAGCCACCTACAACCAGGTGGTCTGTTTGCCAGATTGCCTTCAAGCAAACATAAAAAATCGACTTTTATATCCGTCGTTCAACCCTGTCCTTACAAAAAAAATCTAATTTCATGAGGGTTAAAATATTTAGTAGCGACTTGTAAACATATTAGAACTAAGTTCCTCCCACCCATTTTAATCTATATATAGAACAGATAGAAATGTATGTATGCGCAGAACGTGAGAACGACTTTACCGATTTTGATGATGTCATTTTTTTTAGTTCATAATTAAAGGGCTTTGTCGCTTAAGCGACCATGCTGCCCTGGTAAGTACAATTATGTAGAATAAATTCACTAATCTACTACTACTTATCACTGATTTCTTATACAGAATCAGTTTATACAGAATTCTGTCCTCATCCGAAGATGGGTCTGCCAGAATACTATTAATTTGACCTAATGGCTGATGTTGTTTTTGTGTGTTTGAGTGTGTTGCAGGATGGTTTAGATTCACAATTGGAAACGGTAGGTGGCGCTGAGAACGTGTTCTAGAATCCTCCTTAATGACCTGGAGCGATTTTGGTGGTTTTGTTTTTGTGTCGGGGAACAAAGTCTTTTAGGAATTTAGGAAATATGGCGGTACGAACTTCGCCGGGTCAGCTAGTATTGTATAAAATTATTAGAATTAGGCTTGTTTGCTAGAGAGTTTCTTCCGCCGCTTCTTCCCTTCAAGCCACGACATGTTGCGAAGCGGTGGTAAATTACTCGTAGATTAGGCTCCCATAGAGTAAATAATAGCCATAAACAAAATAAAAACTAAATAATTTAAATGAACAAGTTGGCGGTAGGCTCAATAAGACTAAACAACATTCGTTATCACTTGACATATTTGTCTTCCGTGATGAACGTCGGAATTATAAAAATCAAATAAATCACCGCGCTTAATTAGTAATGATACGTTTTTTGAGAGTAATGTGAATTGTAGAATTTTCGAGTTTCCACAAGAACTCAGTTGAATGGCGTCAGTTGAAGACTTACAATTCAACTGCGCTACTTATACGAAGACTTATAGAATTGGCTGTATGGACTGAGATTCCTTTGCCTACCTTTGTGGCGAACTCTATTACTACTACTGGTTAACTGTGTTGACACATGAACATTTTTACTTCAAACGAAACATAAAGTTAAAGAACAGTATAACAAAGTGTAGCTCGAAAGTATCATCAATTGCTGTGTTTACACGATAGATACTGTTTTGTCACTTTAATCAATGAGTTCTAGCTTGTTTTGTCAGATTTTTAATATAAATTAAAAACACGTACGTCTTACTCGGAAAGTGTATATTGTATACTCTCTTTTAATTTCATGTGGACTGTAATCACACAACAATGCTATTTCACCACAGATAACAGAAACCATAGATAACATATTGTTAGGACCTAAATGCCGATAACGACAAATTCACACCTGCATACCTGTAGAAACACATTTTATTACCTTTCGGCATTTGGACTTATTTTGTTTACTTTGTATTTAAAATTTGTGATTATGAAAACAGCCCATTGTGTACTGTAATCTTTTATGGCAGTCGCCAGGTGTGTCGGATTTAAAGTACAAACTGATTCTAGGAAATTCGGTCCACGCGGCCGGCCAGACATATTGCATCTGTGCCGTATAAAGCAATGCCTCGATACATTCGGTAATCTATTTAGTGACGGACTTTGCGGTTGTATAGTTCTAATAAACTTTGTAATAATTTCAACGGCATTTTAATTCGAGTCCCGCAACTCGTAACAATATTATACAAATGTCAAACAGTTTGCAACACAGTTTGTCAGCATTTGTCAGCTCAGCAGTATTACGCTTTGTGTGTACGTGCGTGCGGCAGCGCCCCCAAGCCCCCTTCAGTCGTGAATAAACGCCAGTACTGTACAGATGATTCGTGGTTTCCTTTCTTGAACGTCATCCGATACCGTCTCCAGCCACTTGCCACCACCTCGTCATCCAAAACCTTACAATTTTCTATACATCAATAAAGTTAATACAAACTATGATATTATACAATCAGCGAATTAAACAAATTACTAGTGTTTTTAGAGACCGCGTCTCGGTAAACGTAGTGTCGAACGCCCTCCAGCGCCATGGACCGACTACTTGTGCAAGGTCGCCGGTAGGCGCTGGATGAGCAAGTCAGAGGACAGGGATGAGTGGCGCCGACTTGGGGAGGCCTACGTCCAACAGTGGACTACGAATGGCTGACGCCTAGGACGACGAATAGTGTTTTGTAACACACTAAATGATATTATTTTATTGAATGTAATGGAGGTGTGTGTGGTTTATACGTACACATCACTTTCAAAGGCTTTATATTATTACGAGCGTGGAACTCGAATTAAAATGCCATTGCAATTACTATAGAGTTTATTAGAACTATACATACATGTATAACATAGGTACAAATATAACTGGACGCAACCAGTACAAACTGCAAGATTCAATAACACGCGCGAAATCCGTCACTATATCGCTTATCGAATGTACGTCTTGCTCGTATCGTAATACTCGCTTGACTGCCGATCTCCCCTTTCGGCTATTGCTGCACCGATACAATATGGCTGCCAGCCCGCATAGCTCGGATTTCTAAGAATCAGTTCGACACACCTGCCATAAAACAAGTACAATAACAAAAGAATGTTTTTCTTAATTACAATTTTTAAACACAAAGTAAACAAAAGAAGTCCAAATGCGGGAAAGGTAATAAACTAGGTTTATGGCAGGCAGGTGCGCGCATTCACTTTTTGTTGGCATGTAACAATATATAAAGCGATACGCTGAGAACTAACTTGAAATATCCTAATCGAAAATACAACTCGATGATGTAATAATACTTACAAAAAAAGTGGAGATTCTCAACTCTCGGGGCCCTCAATGAAGTATTAACCTGAACACCTCCCGCGGGAGCTTTGAATGAAGTGGGCCCACCTGCTCAACCACCCCACTCCTGCCCCTCTATTCCTAAAAGGGAATTGTGAAATAAAAACTTTGAACAACTACATCAAATAAACGTCGTACGTTGTGTTCTAGAGTTTTAGGGGGCGGCTTTGTTAAGGATCTATTTGCTAAAAGAGGTTGGCTTGTTTTGTTAAAATTGAATGGCTGTATTTTATTATGACAATGTGTAACAAAGGCTGGTCACTGGATGCTTGAATATGCTGTTACGAGTAGAATTAGGTATAGAATTTATTAGAACTATACAAACCCGTATAACACAGGTTCAAATATATCTGAACACAACCAGTCCAAACATAACAATAACACGCGCAAAGTCCGTCACTAAATAGATTATCGAATGTGCACAAGTCTTGCCTCGCGGCTGGATATCGCTCGACTCCCTCGTCTCTCAATTGGGGCATTGCTTTATACTGTACAAATGCAATATGTCTGCTCGGCCGCGTGCACTGAATTTCCTAAAAATAAAATATTACAATACACAATGGGCTCTTTCTCTAACAATAAACAAAACAAAAGAAGTCCAAATGCCGAAAAGGTAATCAAATGTCTGCAGGTATGCAGGTGTGAATTTGTCTTTTGTCGGCACCTAGGTCGTAACAAAATTATGTTCCCGGCGTCAGACTATTTCGTTCCCATCGAAAGAATTCACTACCGTGGCTTAAAAAGTTTCACTTCAAAAAGTTATATATGATTGAACGCATGCGCCAAATCACTAACGAATCAATCTCCATGAGTTGATGTTTGTATGTATTGTTCACATATCCGCGGATTACGACAAATTAATATGTCAGACGATTAATACCTTAATGGCGTTGTCGCGAGAAATAAGCTGCGGCAGACTGGAAGTGTTAGAAATATACCGATTGTATTTAAAAAAAAATGCGTTTGCGTGAGAGAAAGGGAAGTCAGACAGATTGGCGCCGCAACGCGTTTCGTAACGAAGCGATTTGGCTTCCCATAAGAAGTTATCACTTCAAAAATGTATAGAAATATCAATTGTCTCGTGAATTTAGGTATTTAGCTGGGACTGGGCGAAATAAAATTCATACAAGATTATACATAGGTCCTTACACATAAAAAAGACGTTGCAGCTTAATGGTTAGAGTAAGTGCGTGCTAAATTCTGTAACATAATTCTTTATAAAACTTAATCCTCTCCTTAACAGCAATAACATGTTGCGAAGCGGTGTACATAGACTAGGAAGTAAAATTAAATTTTAACCTATATGTATGACCTTCAAGAAGTGTTCTCCAGTGGAACTTATTTTGAATAAAAACTTTTGAATTTGAATAAATCCAAAAGGACGACCTCGGCTTCTAATTTTAACCGGGAAACATGTTCCGCCGCCTAGAAAAAATTCTGACCTAATAATATACATATTGTTACAATTACCACATGCTAGGGTAACATCGTTATAAAATCTGCACCCATCAAACCGCTTTAGACAACCGTGGCGAGTATAATATCCGTTACCCCCTATATTTTATTTATTATTTTTATTTATTATTAAAAAGTATCCAACAGTATATCCATAATTTAAGGCCTAACAATACACAACAATAAATCTAAACCAAAACTGGATACTTAGAATTTAGAAAAAGGAACAGAAATAAATAGTGTGTTATACTACACTAAAATAAATTACTCAATATATCTAATACTGTGGAACTTCTGACGGGAAAACTAACAACTAAATTATTAGGTCTAAATACAAACACTACATTCCTTTTCAATCTTATTAATAAGTTTACTAACTAACTACTACTGATGACTTGAACTTGAAGACTTGAATATAAAGATATATTCAAGTCTTCAATTGAATATATATATCTTTATTCTATAAATGGGAAAGATCCAAGTAGTGCCCAGTAGTGAGATATGTCTATGAACTATTATTATTTTAGGTACAACGGTCTCGCCAGACGTTAACCTGCCCTGAAAAAGAAAAATCTAGAACCCAATTCCAGCCAGCGTCAAGTATTTTGTTTAGGTTGATGGGTTATATTATTGAAGTTTTAGTAGGGATCCCTAATTATTATATAGACAAATCAGAGGTAACGTAGCTTTCAAATGGTGAAAGAATTTTTGAGATCGGTCCAGGAGTTTCTTGAGTTTATTAGTTACAAACATACAAAATAAAATCAAATCTTTCCTCTTTAAAATATCAGATAGATACACAAATATTAATTAACAAACATATACACTAAAATATGTTTGTTTCTTATATTTTTTATATTTAATATATATACTTTTAAAAATAGCAGAAAATAATAATATATTTCACAAAAAATAGAAAACCTGTTCATAAAAGTTACAATTTAAAAAGTTAGGTTACGTCATCGTGCATAAAAACAGTCACTAGAGTTATAGAACTTGACACCGAAACTAAAAATATTGCTTTCATATCCTATCATTTCATATTACAAAAAAATAAAGAGCGCGCAACAGTAACCAAAGCCACCGGAACACGAAACCGGTCGAATTCTCTCTTCAAACAAAACATGACACACGCATATCTGTTTGCAATTTTACACCGTAGCGCACTTTCGCTGTTCGACGGAGCGCGGTCGAGCGTGGCGCGTGTTACATCCATTGATGTTTATATCACGCGATTAGCTTTATGTAAGGTAACGAGTTTTGTTGAATATTAGCGAGTGTAATTAATTACTTTTAGGGGAACATAACGGGTCGATGACAATGAGGGCGATGTATGAGAGTCGTCTGTGACATTGCTCTCATGTAATACTGAGCTGAAGCGAGTTATGATAAAGCTACGTTTTAACGGTTTTAAGGGCGGTAATTTATTTGATTTTGGTTATTCCGACGTTTCAGCCGCTTTTCAGTGACCGTGGTCACGGACGACAAAGGCGACAATTGTCCAACGAGTATTGTTAAAGTTTTATTTAGCCAACCGCCAACTTGTTCATTTTAATTATTTAGTTTTAATTTTGTTTATGGTTTTTATTTACTCTATGGGAGCCTGATCTAATTTACCACCGCTTCACAAGATGTTGTGTCTTGAAGAGAAGAAGCGGCGCAAGAAATTTTTCATCTGAAGAGTTTCTTTGTATACAAGTCGCGAAAACTTAAGAAAATATTATGTAGCGAGCGAGTTATGTTGGGTGTTTTTGTTATCAGGTCGGGAAACCGTGGACGCTATCCGCCCCACTTGCCTGATTGGGTCCATCGGAAACGGGGGACCCTGACGTTTTGAATGGTACATATACTTACGAGTACGGCTGCTTCGGTAAATATATGTACCAGATAACGGGGCGGGAGAGCCTAAGCCGACCTGTCAGGAATGCGACACGGCGCGCCACACACCGGAGGAGTGTCCTACGTGACGCACCCAAAGACACTACCTAACGTCCATCAAATTTTTCAAATTCATATTCAAAATTTTTTATTCAAAGTAAATTCCACTCAATAAAACTGTTTGAAAACATGTAAGTCAAAATTTAAAACCTACTTTATTTTCTAAATATACCGCTTTGTAATGTGTTATCCCTGTTCAAAGGAGAAGAAGCGGCAAGAAACTCCTCAACAACACGTCTAACAATTTTTTTAAAATACATATCGAGGGCTTCATAGCAAATGGGCGTATACGCAAAAGTGCCATATTTTTGTTTTTTACTAAAATCTATCCGTCGGCAGCCATTCGTAGTCCACTGCTGGACGTAGGCCTCCCCAAGACGGCGCCACTCAACCCTGTCCTCTGTTTCCCTCATCCAGCGCATAGAGGTCTGGCATAGGTCGTCGGTCCATCGGACTGGAGGGCGTCCGACACTACGTTTACCGAGACGTGGTCCCCACTCCAGGACACGTCTGCTCCATCGGCCACTACTAAAATCTATCTATGCATGTTACAATTTAGAAAGTCTTTCCGGTATGTACGTGTACCTAATTAGAAAGTTAATCCAAATTTCAGCCTTATACAATCAACTAGTTTTGTTTTATTCACAATTTTGTCCCTTGTGTAAAACTGCACTTTTTTCTTTACGCCCATTCGTTATGAAGCCCTCGATATAGGAGTTGTATTACAATCATTCTTTTCAATTACATCATAGGTCGTGACCTCTCTCTGCGCAGTGAGAGAAAATGGCGAGCGGTTCATGCAACATGACGTCCTCGCAGAAGGACGCGGCCGAGAGGCTTAGGGAGGAGGGGTCGAAAGCATCGCTACACCCACCTCCTTCCAATGACGTATTGGGACCGGATTGAGCTCGGGGGAGACCTCCCTAGTGAGCCACACCCAGGGTCGAGGGGTGTAGTGTTCCCAGAGACACCCCATCGTAACGGTTTGCATCGAGGCGTTGCACAAAGGTGCGGAGGGACGGCATCTCAGAACTCCTTCCTGATGGAAGGTGTGTGAGGAGCCGAATCCGTCTAACTCCCTCGTAGTCCACCCCCGATGGATGGAGGAGATGCCCAAATGCATTCTCAGAGATATAAAAAAGGGTGTTCCTCTTATGGATAACATCAGAAATGAGGATATCCGTAATAGAACCAATGTTAGCTCGGGTCTTAGAAACTGCGCATCGAATTTTCTTAATATCAGTTTTCAATTTTCAACAGCCCTGTACTTCAATAAACCAACAGAAGATCGATCGGCGCTCGAGTGAAGCGGACGAAGTAAATAAACGTTAAATAAAAACCGGAGAAATTGGATATGTTGCTCAACGCTCCCGCATTCGTCGGCACGTTTTACGATATACTTTGCCTTCCTTATCTTGAGCCTTAATATCGATATGTCAGTCAAGTGTAAGGATAGTGTTTGACTTCGCGCAATGATTTTTAATTCGATTATTCAAACAACCATAGCTATGACTCGATTGATTTCTTAGTCGACAGTCGATTCCGACTTGGCTTCTTTGAACTGATATTTTAAGTTTCACTTCTATCGTCCAATCCAGGTGAAGCAATCGAAGTGGGACATGTAAACATAAGATTAGAAAAGGAAAGGTTTTTAATAACATGGAAAACGACGTCAAGATTATAAATAATAATAATAAAAGCTGAAACTGACAAATTTACAAAATACCTTGACCTCGCGCACGAGATTACGGCCATGTGGCATATGAAGTCAACGATCAGTCGAACGATAGTGGTGTCTGTTAACGGTCTAATAGCGAAGAGCCTCGACCGACACCTAGAGAGGTTCTCGCTAGGTAAATGGGGCCAGGTACATCATAAGGCGGTTCTCCTGAGTACGGCAGGCATTGTGAGAAAGTTCCTGTTTCTGGAGCCTTAACCACCGGTAGCTTGGATCCTAGGTCCCGCTGCCGACGGACGTCATCTTTTTATATTTTTTTAATATGTATCTATTTACGAGTATACGTGTATTAAAAAAACGTAAACAAGAATAAATAAATATATATGTGAAATAATAATAAACATTTACATATGAAGAAATATGGTCACTGTTTACAGGGGTATTGTTACTAGAATGTTAGAAGAGTTTAACTACGTTATACATCCCTGGCATTCTAGATATATCCTCGGACATACGGACCCAGGTAGGTTAAGTGGTTAGTTTGTTCGGTCTCCTCCTTTGATGGAGGAGATAGATCCCGTTTGTCGTTTGGTGCAAGAGTCCCACACGCACACGAAGCGCACGCCACTAGGCGGCGCTTTTGGTCTTCCCCTGTATCCAGGACTCGTGTGTGTCAAAAGAAAAGACATTCCCCCTGAGTTAGCAAAAAAGGTCCCATTCGACGGTTAGCTGTCGAGTCGAATAAATTGACTCGAAATTACTCATTGTTCGGCAGATGAGCGAGTCGATTGTTGACTCGTGGAGCAAGTCAATTGTTAACTCGATTGTAATCTTATGTCGTAGAATCGCCTATAGCTAATAGAGTGGAGTTTTATGACAGTTTTTGGCCTACTAACTAAAACCTCTAGCAAAGTGTTGTTTTTAGAGCTTTTGCTTCGGCTAAAGTTTGGATCTCTAACTGAAGGCAAACAACATTTGGATTTTGAGTTTTTTTGTTTGTTTGCTAACTTCCCAAAAATCGTACTTACTGATACTACTAATACTGGAACAAAAATCAGAGTTGTTATGTAGACGTACTGAAACCAGAAATAGTCATCCAGATGATTGAATACCCCGTCAACCTGGCTGGCTTTTTTATGTTTTCTTTTGTATAGGTTAACGTTTGGGCACTGTCTCATCTGATATTGAGTGACGACGAAGTCTAGGATGGAGCACGCTTACCTTGAAGATACCTGTCTTTACTTGAAGACTCCTATATTGTATTTGTAATTTGTAAAATCAAACTCCGGTTATTCCACTCTTCGGCAGTGCGCACCAGAAAAGATATAACGAAGCGGTTGTGTTATTTTTTTTTTAATTTTTTTTTTTTTTTTTGGAAGGCTTACAGTCTAATGCATACAAAATAAAGTATCAATAATATAAAAAAAGATGGTGATAATAAGCCTATATAATAAATAGCCACCTATTTATTGGTAAAGAAAAATCCAAATGTGTGCTGGGACACATATAGAAGTGAAACTTCAAGGGACAAGTGGAAACACGAATGGCAACGGACAAGTGGCCAAATAAATGGCAACAAAATTTTAACTTGAAATTTTACGGGAACATTGTTAATGTACTTGTCCAATTTGAAAACCTGCCCATATGTCGCCATAACAACCTTGAGTTGTGTTCCGGCATTAGTGACCAAGTTCCAGTCTCTCTTAAGCATCCCATTTAAAGCACCTTTGGTGTTGCAAATGTCCATAGGCGATGGTAACGGCTTTCCATCAAGCGGGCCGTCTGCGTGTCTGCTGAACTCCTGCAATAAAAAAAAATGTTTAACCTGTTTGAGTGTGTCAGTTTGTCTATTGAGTCACGTAGCTATATCTGAATGATACAGAGGAAACTTTCCGTGATATCATCATTAGATTTTAGGGTATCGTCCGCATTGACCGTATAGTGAACGACCGGATTTACAACTGAGGGCTCAGTTTTATATGGTTTATTTTCACTATCGTAAACTACTTTTGTGTAAGACTATCTAGAGTGGTATGGTCGAAATAAAGTATTTTTGTGTATGTATGTACTGATGTATGTATGCCACCCAACGTGTTTTGAATGAATGATAGATCTGGTTTTTTTATACGTCTGTTGATAATCGAAATTAAGTAAGTTATATATATATATTTAAATCGTAAATTCCTGTCTTTTGTTTCTGCTTCACCTACATCGCTAGATTAGTTAAGAATTTCTTTTAAGCTAGGTTGCCTGCTAGAGATCGCTTTTAGCGATAAGGCCGCCTGTTGTTTTGCCAAGAAGTATTGTAATTATGCATTTTGTTTTTGTTTCTTTTGATGAGCAATAAAGTGTTGTCTATCTATCTATTGACTAGATTAAGCAATAGCTTTTGTTTGTAAAGTATACATTTGTGTTTTTGCTGCTTTCATTCTCATTCTGATGCTTTCTTGGAAAAACTTCTGGACCGATTTAGATGAAACTCAGTATATATATATATATATAACGAGGATGAATATTAGGATACTTTGTAATTTTTTATTGCCATTTCTTCATTGATTGTGTGAGAGGTGCCGGTAGAACGTCACGGCATGCGGCAATCAACGACATCATCCGCCGGTCTCTTGTCACCGTCGCGGTACAAGCAGCTCTCAAACCGAATGGGTTGTGTCGCGAAGATGACAAGCGATCAGACGGATTGTCGTTTGTACTTTGGCAAATAAGACGCTCTTTAATATGGTGTCGATACTTTAGCCGCTTCTAACTTTCCCATCACAGCCGTCCCTGCCGGAGGAGATGCTACACACCAAGAAACACTGAAACGCCACAAATGTGCGTCCATCGGTGATGGGTACGTATCTGTGGATTTCGGCGTTGAGTGTCTGGGGTCAAGGGACGTGAGGCTTATCAACGTAGTCGAGACCTTTCAAGGCGATTAAAAAATTTAACATTGATTACCTAATTGGTTTTTATATACAAAAAACACAGTAGATCGTACACGTGCCACGTTATTTTTATCAAGGAAGATATTAAATGATATGCTGTAAAGAAGTCGCATGTCGTACACGCGAATACAATACTAGTTTTATAGTTATTACGCTGTTACACCTAGTGATGCCAACCGAACTATAATATTGTACTGTATATTATAGAAAAATAATATGTTTATATTAATATGTAAAGCAAAAACATTGTACCCTTTTTTACGAAAATTGCGCGGACGGAGGAGTATGAAATTTCGCACACTTATAGTTTATATAGAGAAGCGACGAATGCTAATATTTCTTAAAAAAATATGCATAATAAATACATTAAATCAATAAACAAAACATTACACACACTACGATGTATTTGACACGCACACGCATATATAGTCTTTTCTTTATGGTTGCCTTGATGAAATCTGTGATTATAGAAGTATATAGTCTTTGACAAAAAAATATTATGGTGGAATTACGACCACGGCGACCACTAGTAGTACGAAATTTACTTTATTTTCATCCCTAATTCAATAATCGCGCTTTTTGATCAGATATTGATGATTATTTAAAAAATAATAACCAATTTTCGCTAGCCCAAGGGAAAATAAGTAATAAACGGAAAAATAAAACAAAATATATGATTAATAATGAAAAATAAATGTGTAGTTTTCATCAACATTTTTTAAAAGTACTATATTTTACAGCTTGAGAACAAAAAGACTATACGTTCTTCAAAAAAGGTGGCAACCCTAGTTTCGTCACATCATTGGGTGAAGAAATGATTATTATTATTATTATATAGCTCTTTGTCAAAATTAATTGTTTACAATACAATATAAGAAAGACACCCTAATTACACGAATAAACTTTTTAATGACTCTTTTATATTAGAAAATATAACTACTACACTGGAAAGCCACCTGTGCTTTCGTTCGTAAACAACGTGCAGTAGTTAAAAAGTGGGCCTCATTAACACGAAGGATAAAGTTTGGCCTTCAACTAAGTACCGAGATACTTTGGTTTAACCTGGGAGTATTTCTTTTGTTAATAAACAATACATCATTTTTTTTTATATTCCCAATAGAAATATAATACTACTAGCTGTGTTCGCGACGTTGTCCGCGTGGAATTTGTTTTCAAAATCCCCGATTTGAAACATTCCTCATTGGTGCTCCGCTCCTATTGGTATTTGCGTGATGATATGTAGCCTAAAGCCTTGCTCGATAAATGGGCTATTTAACGTTGAAAGAATTTTCCAAATCAGACCAGTAGTTACTGAGATTAGCGCGTTTAAGCAAACAAACAAACTCCTTAGCTTTATATATTAGTAACGGGTGTTTTTTATAGAGGTATAGAACTTTAAGTTGCAATAAAACAACGATGGATTATTCGATTGACATGAATTTTATTTATCCGAAAGATAATCTTGTGGCATTACATTTTAAATATGATTTCTGGCATATGACTGCCACGGCTGGCGCGGATGTAGTTCAATCTGAACGTCCAATTTTCGATGACTTTTTCCAACATTTGTGGCCGTATATCGGCAATAACACGGCGAATGTTGTCTTCCAAATGGTCAAGCGTTTGTGGCTTATCCGCATAGACCAATGACTTTACATAGCCCCACAGAAAGTAGTCTAGCGGTGTTAAATCACAAGATCTTGGAGGCCAATTCACAGGTCCAAAACGTGAAATTAGGCGGTCACCAAACGTGTCTTTCAATAAATCGATTGTGGCACGAGCTGTGTGACATGTTGCGCCGTCTTGTTGAAACCACATCTCCTGGACATCATGGTTATTCAATTCAGGAATGAAAAAGGTAATAATCATGGCTCTATACCGATCACCATTGACTGTAACGTTCTGGCCATCATCGTTTTTGAAGAAGTACGGACCAATGATTCCACCAGCCCATAAAGCGCACCAAACAGTCAGTTTTTCTGGATGTAACGGTGTTTCGACATACACTAGGATTAGCTTCACTCCAAATGCGGCAGTTTTGTTTGTTGACGTGGCCATGCAACCAGGAGTGCGCTTCATCGCTAAACAAAATTCGCTTATGAAAATCGGGAACAGCGACAATCTCGTTTTGGGCCCATTCCACGAATTTACGTCTTACTTGATGATCGTTTGGCTTCAATTCTTGCACGAGTTGGATTTTGTAAGCACGCAAACCAAGATCCTTCCGCAAAATCTTCCATAAAGTGGATGGACACAGATCCAATTCCTGTGCTCGATGGCGGATGGACTCATTCGGGTCTTCCTCAATGCTACGCTCTACAGCAGCAATAGCTTCTTCTGTACGCACCGTACGGCGTCTCTGGGGATGCGAGTTATCAATAAGAGTAAACGTGGTGCGAAAACGTTCTATGGTTAATCGAATTAACTGCTCTGATGGACGATTTTGTCGACGATAAAATGGACGTAGTGCGCGATACGTATTCCGCACAGAACCATTATTTTCGAAATAAAATTGCACTATTTGCAAGCGTTGTTCAGGCGTGAGTCTATTCATGATGAATTGCCAAACCAAACTGAGAATAAATCACTTGACAGCTGTTAAATCGGTCGCCATCTTGAACAGTAATGCCAACTTAAAGTTCTATACCTCTATAAAAAACACCCCATAGTATAAGATAAAAGCGCCTACGTTCTTTAGCCAGGATCCAAAAGGTTTGGCTGTTGCAGTTTTATTGCTCGTGTTTTATATAAGCAATATGTATTTACTAGTTTATATGTGCGCAGCTCGTCCCACATATAAATATATTTGTTTGCACGCTGATGGTGGTGTACCTGGGATACCCAGGTCGATGTAGTGGTGGAAGTTAAAACACTGCTAGTTGTGAAAACTTGTAATAAAATCACTTTACATACGAAAGCGTCTGCCTTCGGCTACAACCCAGATTGAAGAAGAACAAAAATGCAACCACAACGTTGCAAGTTTAAAAATAAACAATTTTTTTATTATTAATTTATTCATGACCATAGAATCAAAGTCTTTCAGTCGGAAACATGTTAATTAATAGGTCTTCGTATAGTAGCGCAGTTGTATTGCAGGCTACAACCGACGCCATTCAATGGAGTTCTTGTGAAAACTCGAAAGATCACATCTGGCTATACAGTTCACATTTCTCACAAAAACACATAATTTCTACTCAAAAACTATCAATATCCTGCAACTATTGTTCATTTTAGAGTAATTATACACATTTTTAGAAAATAAAACTGCACAGCACAACGTCTTCTTTCAGTTCCCGCCAAAAACTCAATAAACAATATTGAGTGCTGTAAAAAATGCAATGCGAAATGTGCTTACAAATTGCATTTTCGAAATCTCCTGGCCTTAAACAGCCCCCTCGATTTTTTCACATTTTTAAACGCAATGTACGAACTCGAACCATTTACAGATTTATTATAGCATAGTTGTAACTCAGAACTATGTAATCAAACTATAACAAACTGAAACAACGTACTATAGCTAACTTAATTTAACTTTGCGGCAGTTAAATGTTTATCACGCCTGTGATCTGCGATACATACGTTTCAGAATGTTTCGCTAAGTTTGTGACTTTACTGTTATCGGGGTCTAATTTGATAATAATTTTGTTTATTGTTACGAGTTTAGCTGGACTGGAATTAAAATTCAGTTGGAATTATTATACAAATTATTAGAACTATACAAACACGAATAACACAGATACAAATATAACCGAACACAACTAGTCCAAACGTAATGCAGAAGCTCGTAATTTAACAAAACGCGCAAAGTCCGTCACTATTAGATTCTCGTTTGTAGTACACTCGTCTCGCTTTGATCGTGGTTCTCGCTCGAGTGCCCCCTCCCTCAATCAGGCCATCGTTTTATACTGCACAAATGCAATGTGGGCGTATCGTAGTCGACATAATCCGAAACGCCTGGCTAATGAGTCGGCCGCAAACGGCCATAAATGACCACAATAAAACAATGGGCTGTTCTCTTGAAAACGTATGCCAATAAATAAGTAAATAAAACGATCATAAAAGAATAACAATTAGTTCAATTAGTTTTGTTTCAGATATGTAGGTGGATTTTGTTTTTGTCGGGACCCGAGTTGAAATATTATTAATATTAACTATGTTAGGTTTTGTATCCGCTAAGAGAATTTCTGTAATTATTTCTAGTATTTTAACTAAAAGACATTTTTGTCGTATATTCCTTAGTCTTTTAATCTCGTGGGCTTAGTATAAAATTTCTTATTGGAGGTGCTTAGTATATATACAGGTTATCATCTATGGTACTACATCGCTACGAGATGCTATAAGCGCGTAGCAGCGTTGAATACAACAAATATTTTCATATTTCTTCCCGGAAATGTGTACCGATGTAACCTAGGTTTATAGCTTGACTATAGTGCTACATCGCTACGAGATGCCCCAATGGCATAGCCGTGCACGCTACGACTTGTTACTACTGCTATGCGCTATGCTTACCTGTATTGCGTAGCAGCACTTATTACAACAAATATTGTCATATTTAATATTGTGCTACATCGCTACGACTAACCCCAATGGCGTAGCCGCGCACGCTATGACCTGCTACTACTGCTACGTGCTATGCTTACCTATATTGACCTTTTAGCGTAGTGATAACTTGATGATTTTTTTAACTGACATCAGTCTCTGATTTTCAAATTGTATTTTTTTACAGTATGTTATTAGTTGACTAAAATCGATAAATCTGTTTAAATATAATAATAAGAACATAGATTTCGTCTATTTATTCTATAAAGTTTCGTTATTTTTTACAATATATTAAATTCCTCTTTAATGTTTTTAGTGACTCAAGGAACGATAAAAGCCTCAATTTACATATATATAAAACATAATTTTTGTAAGGTTTCTTTATTTTTTACAATATATTAAAGTCCTCTCAAATATTTTTAAATTTATATAAAACAATATAATATTTTTCAAGTTGATTAGAATTATAGCTAAGTATGTATATGTCTTAAGTAACTCCATTAAATACAAAGCCAGCACGTGTCTCTAACGAGTTGCAAATTGACTAATAATTTAAGTCGAACTCGAGTTTAAATAGTTTCAGTTAAGTACACAACTTCGACTCACGATTTTGTTAACTTAGTTTCGCTTATGTTATAGTTTTAATTGACGCACACATACGGTAGCTTTAGTTACTCATAAGTCATTGTTTTAAGTTAAAATGAATGGATTGTATTTCGTAAGTTATACGTATAAGTTAATAAATTTATTGGTTACAAATTGTGATACGTGTCTGTGACAGTCGGTGATGGCAATTTTCCGCGTCCCTGACTATAGGCGAATAGAACGAATATTGTAACGTGCGAGCGGCGTTATTCACTTAGGATTGGAAGAAAACACCAGTTCTTAACTAAACGCTTTTATTAACTTACACAGACGTGCGTGATTACACTACGCAGGGTTGCTCCTACACGTACAACTAACGACGCACTGTCCCGACGATAAGATGTCTCACTCACAATACTGCTGCCGATGTTGCGTAGACCACCTCCTGCTACTGCAGTGCTCACCTCCGATATTACCGCGACCTTATCGCTTTTATGAATGGATTTCTAATATTGACGGTGGTGCAGTTTATAAATAACGATAAGTACACAATACATATAAGTACAAAAATAAATATAAATATATATCGTTCTATCTGTGCAGGAATGGAGAAAGAATACAATTTCCTACGGCCGGGCGGCATTTCGTAAGAGGCGACAAAACAGCCCACAGCCTTAGGTGGAAGTGCATTTACCCGACTGGATGGCTACCACCCCTGGCCTAGAGTATGCCGTCATAATAACCTTGAGTTGTGTTCCGGCATCAGTGGCCAGGTTCCAGTCTCTCTTAAAAGAGCAGCAGAGTATTTGTAGCATCTTTAGCGTTACAAATGTCTAAAGGCGATAGCAACCACTTTCCATCAGGTGGGCCGTCTGCCTGTCTGCTGAATTCTGCAATAATATATATATACATATATAACAGGGATACACAATGTGTGGGTTAGGTTTTGTTTGCCGAATATTCTTATACCACGACTTCTGCACTTCGACACTTGTAATCCCCATTGGCAAATATGTTTTAATGAATCTAAGAATCTCTCCTGTAGTTATATCACGAAGCCGTTGTAGAGCGCACTTTGAAACTAGCAGCGAGGTGCTCGCAATTGGACTTGGCAAAGTTTCAAGTTACGGGCGCTTGTTTGCCGGACGTCGCGGACCCTCGGCGTCGCTTTTCGAGATGTTGCTTTTGTGAGGATTTATACATTGACTTGCCGACGGTCCGTTTGTCAGGAAGAACGGTTTCATTTCGTTCTTACTCTTGTAAACTGTATCACATCAGACAATGGTTTAAAATTGATGTTTTTTAAACCCGTATACAGCATCTGTCTCTACATTATTGGAGAAATAAGCAGAAGGCGAATTAAAATTTAAAAAATATGTGCTGGGGACACATAGTACGAGAACAACTTCAACGGACAAGTGGAAAAACGAATCGCATTATGTTGCGATTCGATTTACAGAGTTGTTCAGCCGTTCTGGCGTTATTGAGCAACAAACATACATGCGCATTTTAGCATTTATAATAGTAGTATAGATATATAATATATAGTGTATAGATTAAAGTGAATTGTTATTATCGAGTGTCGTTAGGGTAATAATTGATAGATTCACGCCACTAGATGTCGGGCTCTCTCTTGTGCGTGTTCCCTAAACCAGGGGTTCCCAAAGTGGTTGCCGCGGTTCCCTGGTGCGCCTTAGAGAGTAAAGAGGGGCACCGTGAGGCGCTCCTGTTTACCATTCTTCCGAAACTAAACTTAGTCATTCGCGGTTACAAAATTTGTGGAGATCACGAAGCTCATACGTCACATTGATTAAATTACATTATATTTCATTTCCTATTTTTCTTAAATAATAAATGTTTTCTTGTATATACATTTAAAAGCAGCTTCATATTGTGGATGTTTCAATTTTTGTTCCTTTCAACCTTTCAACTTCAACCTCTCCGTGTGGGAGTGGAAAAAGAATACTAATTCCTGCGACCGGGCGGCCTGTCGTAAGAGGCGACATAGCAACCCACAGCCAGGTGGTAGGGAATTTGCTCGACTGGATGGCTCCCCCCCCCCCCCTGGTCTAGAGTAACCCGCCATAACAACTTTGAATTGTGTTCCGGCATCAATGGCCAGGTTCCAGTTTCCCCTTCAAGGCTGGCAGACATTGGCAGGACCTCTGGTATTGCTATTGTCCATAGGCGACGGTAACCACTTTCCATGACAGTTGGGCCGTCAGCCCGTTTGCTGTGCTCCAGCAATAGAATAGAATAATCATTCATCGCTATAAATGTATGTGTACATAGGAGTTTTTTTTGTGGTAATTGTCATGTAACATTTTGCCTTATTAGGCGTGCAATTTTCACATCTTATAACTAAATCTAAATTGAAAGTAATAACATTACAATAATTATTGAACTAATTACTATAATAATTTAAAAAAATTTATGATATTAAATGTCAAGCAAAGCAATAGTTATAAGAATACATAGTAATCATTAGAACTTATAAATTATATAATCCTCGATTTTATAGTAGCAATTATAAAAAAAAAATTAGGTGTTCTTTTAATAATAATATGGATTTTTGCTTCTTGAGATTGTCAGGTAATTTATTGTATAATACTGATGCCATACATAATACACTTTTTGCATTAGTGTAGTTTTACTGCTATGAATACATTAAAAAATAAATTTTAAAAAAGTGCGCCTCGAACTTAAAAATTTTGGGAACCCCTGACCTGAACCATTCAAGTGACCGACAAATTTGAATGACAATGCCTTCAATATCTCCCGACGCGAGGAATCGGTTATGGTGCCACATAAGGCGGGCCGTAATATCCAATTCGGTACGTGTTTAACGTCCGAGCGACATGTCGCCGATCGCCGGGGGGCGTTATTATCCTTTACGGGGTTTTGGTGCTCACCTATAGTGCGGAGAGATCAGTGCGATAGTTTTAAACTGACGGACTAAGGAATTTAGATAACATTTAAAATATATTTAATTATATATCATAAAAATGTAAAAATAAATAGAATAAAAAAATATTTGTTGGGTAACTAGCACAAAAATAGTAAGTAGAAAGTAAAATGCAGTAGACAAGTGGAAAATGTATGAAAGTAGGAAGAAGATGTAATAGAATAAGGAGTCATTGTAATAAGTTGTTGTGATAAATAAGTTGTTTTGAAAATAGAGAATAAGAAAGAAAATAAAAAAGAAAAAACATAGAATAAGAATGAAAAATATATAAAAATGTAAAAGAAACGTGTGCGTCTCAGCACGCCCGACAGAAGTGATAAGTTGCGTGACAGAAAGGGAAGCCAGACAGACTGGCGCCGTAACGCGTTACGTAACGAAGCGGTTTACCCTTCCATAAGTAGTTATCACTTCAATCAATCTCTTATCACTGAGCCCAGCATTAGAACGTTTATGATCGATTTTCTTTATCTTTGTCCACTGATCTACCCGCACTGTGACCATAAGGGTATAAACCCATTTGCGTTACGACACCTATTCCACGAGGCTCCTATTAAGAAATGTACCAGATTGCGGGCGGCGCGAATGTAATTTTTCGTATTACTTTGGGATATTAAAGAAGATATGAAATTACACATATTTTATTAGGCTATGAACATTTTTACGGCTCGTCACCGTTTATAATGTTTAACTTGTAGATAACGTTTGGTTGATGCTTGAAGTTTGACGTTTCCTGTTTGGTTTTATTTAAAAAAAGTTACATTGTGATATTGTTACGAGTTTAGCGGGACTTGAATCAAAATGCCATTGGAATTATTATAGACTTTATTAGAACTATACAAACACTATTATTAGAACTATATAACCGAACACAACAAATCCGAACGTAATGCAGAAGTTCGTAATTCAATAAAACGCGCAAAGTCCGTGACAAATAGATTACCGAATGTACACATGTGTCGCCTTGATCGTAGTTGTGGCTGGACTGTCCCCTCACCCATCAAGCCGTCGTTTTATACCTATAATGTATACTTTGTTACAAGGTATACATTAAATATAGGTGATATTCTCATAGACCAAATAGTAACAATAACACTATGACTGAATTATGTGTATTGTCTGTGGTTCCGGCGTCCAAGTTGTTCCTTTTCTTGTATAAAGTGCGTAATGGCTGTCAATCGAATACCACTGCGTTTCATTTATAATGATACACTTATAGGCAAACACTACATGCAATTTGATATTTTATAGTTAAAAAAAATATGATATAATTAATTTAAAGAAGAAATAAAAAAATATAAGGCTTGAATGCCTATGAAGTTCCAAACATAAAGAAAATAAAAAAAGAGAAGTTAATTAGCAATGTTAATTATTTAAAAACATCATAGTTGTAAGACAATGATGTTTTTAAATAAGACAGTAAAAAATAACTATCCTTTAAACCTTCAAACAATTTTTTAAAGTAGGTATGTAAGGATATTTATGTATCCTATTTACATGTATTCAATTTACACACCGCCGGTCATACACTTTCGATTCCTTTCACACAATCCACAGCCCGGGTTGTCTGGAAGAGATCGCTCTAAAGCAATAAGACTTAAGACCGCCTTTTGTTCCTGACTTGACATGAAATGACTTTATATTAACTATTTATGTAGTGCGCAGAAGGTTTGCTGATGGTCGCCTCTCCTGTTTTCTACGCCTGGGACCAGGGCTTGTCTAAGTAGGGCTAAGAACTAGACGACCGCGGGTCGCGGTTGTGAGAAGCGGGAGGGGTTGTCATCGGCTTATATCTATATCTACCTGTTCACGGCTTATATGTATGTATATGTGGAGAATTTTCTATCTACTACTTTAAATTATAATTTTCTTTATCTTTTGTTACAGGTAAGTTCCTTACATATTACAGAGAAATGACTTCGGTTCGTTTCATTTTATTTTGACTTGCTACACGACAAGATGGCGCAGCAGGCGTTTTTTTCGCTGGTATTGTAATGTTATACATATTTAAATTTTTTTATTTATTTATTTGGCACACAGCAAGAAACAGATAAAAGTTACATATTTTATATTATGTGTCAATTATTAGGTGTAAGCTGTAACTTTAAAAATGCGAGCACATAATGTACATTGATGAGATATTGAGGGGGGGTATTATTAGTATGACTTGACTATAATGTAAGTTTTACGGTGGTTAAGTAAAAAAAAACGCATAAGTGCATAAAAATTATTATGCACTTATGCCAGAGATATTGGTGCAAACGATAGTTCGAATTTCACATGTAAATTCAAAGAAGGACGAATTAAAAATACCAGTGGATCTATCTGTACTTGCAATCTCATTTTTTTAGTTTAGTTTAAAAAGATTGTTAATGTACTTGTGTCCAATTTGAAAACCTGCCCCTAAAACTTCAAGTTAAAATTTTGTTAGAATTCGTTTTTCCACTTGTCCGTTGAAGTTTCACTTCTACTATATGTCCCAGCACACATTTCGATTTTTTGCAGGTTTACTGCAAACTATGTTTTGGTTAGGTTAGGTACATTTTAATGAATTCATTTTTTATTTAAACATGTTTCATTTTATCAAACAAAAAAAACTGAATTCGATCCGGAACCAAGAAAAACATCCATAGTTCTACTCTAATATTATACCGTCTCTCACCACGTGATATGCCTTCTACTCCCTCCACGCATTTTCGTGACTGGAAACGTCCTAATAGCCCCCGTCTATATAGAAGTTTAGCATCAAAAATTTAAAATTTGTTTTTTTCGATGTAAATACCGTATATACTTTCATATGTATTTGGTAAAAAGTTTCATAAGTCATTTTGACATTACAAACAGAAACTTCAATTTTATTTATTTTATTCGAATTATTAAAAAAAACGCTTTTTTTTTCAATGTCAAAATTCAGAGTTACCATGAAACAAAGTGGCCAAAACCAAACATTCAGGAATTCGTAGTTGAATTTTACAATCGAGTTCACATATTTAAGCAATAGCCAGTCGGATGTGAATTTGTAAGACGGACCCTCGTAACAAGATAGATGCGTGGTGACACTAAGCACGCGGCCGACCTTCGGCCGGGGCGTCGTCGGCTGAATTATTCAACGCGATCTGGATATTCTTACTTGTACTACTTGATGGGTGTATATTTATTGTGAGAAATAAACTAGCTGTGCCAGCGACTTCGTCTGCGTGGCATTTTAGCGGAACACTAAAGTTAAAAATGGAGCCTATGTTACTACTTATAAGCTCAGCTTATCAGCCAGTGAAAGTTCGGTCAAAATCGATCCAGTCGTTTCAGAGATTAGCTGGAACATCCAGACACAAAAATTTCAAAATTTAAAAACTCTTGATGTTCGATCCTTGTAGTAGTAGGTAGAACATAGCTCAATTCATTTCGCTGTCTACCCTCTTTCTGTGTTAGGCGACGTCCAATGCAGAGCAGGGTAAGGGCAATTTTTTGAACTCTCTCAGTCAACGTTTGACGAGAACTACATCGCGCCGTGCGCTGATACTTTTCTAAAACTTATCATCTTTGTGTGACTACTCGCCGTGCCAATAACATTTGCTGTCCGTAAAACTTTGTATGTTAGCTCCAAAGTGGAAGTATATCCGATGGGCCGTATATCGCTTTAATTTTAATGTCTGGTGATAAAAATTGATTTTTAAAAAGATTTTTAATAGGCACGATCAGTAAAACGAGCCCAAACACGACGGGTCTATCTTGTTTAGTACGGAAGTTCCTATGGCCACCTTCCGACTCCATCATCAGTTCAGCTCCATGGTACCATATTATTGCATTGTCACACGATATACATGTGTGCAAAATTTTAGCTCAATCGGAAACCGGGAAGTTGGTCAAAAACTTGCAAGATTCCACCCGAACTTACATACATAGGTACATCCATTGCAAGTTACATAAAAGCTGGTGAAAAGTAGTTATAAACGCATTTCCCCGTTTTCGAAATGGTGCTATCGAAGCGGTTAAACATAGTTTTCAAAGTTGACTTTTATTCTCATTGTGAATAACGCGTTGTTCTTTGATACGACCAGTAAAATCTGTCGAAACGTTACGGCTATTTCACTGCGTTCACCGGTTTAGTCTCTTTGATTCTGTAGATTTATGGACTGCTTTCACTGATCCCCTTAGAGCGGGGCCTGTCAAACGAATCTTTGAATTGTTAATGTACGAGGAAGTTGAATTTTACCGTCGCACCGCTCGCAGGCGATCCGGAGTTCGTCCACAAATTTTCAAATTGTACGTCAATTTCGATATACGGCCGGCGTTTACTCCTTAACAGCTTCATCTCCTTAACACAATCCCTAAATTTTGGCTCCTATATAGAGTCTGTTGCTCAGCTGGCTGGCAAAAAGCTAGGGGTTCTATCAAAGGTGAGGCAGTACTTGACACCACATCAGTTGCTGAATCTGTATCAAGCACAAGTACGGTCTTGCATGGAGTATTGCTCTCATCTTTGGGATGGCTTAGCTAAATACCAGTTAGAGACACTCGAGTCAATAGAGAAAAGAGCTAGGAAACTCATAGGCAATAACCGACTATTCGACGAGAGGCTTCAGAGCCTAAGTCATCGACGTATAGTCGCTAGTTTGCCGGTATTCTATTCGTATAGGATACATTTCGAGGAGTGTGCCCCGGAATTACATGACCAGTTCCTCTCTCATCATTTTACCACCGGACAAGCAGACGTACGCACTTACGCCACCGATATATGGTGGGAATACCAACGAAGCGGACGAAACGCTAGGCTTCACACACACATTCATCATACGTACCGCTGAATAGTGGAACTCTTTACCGTCGTCTGTTTTTCCTGAAGAATACAATCTAGGTGTCTTTAAGTCTCGCGTGAACAGGTATCTTCTAGGTAAGCGTGCTCCACCTTAGACTGCATTTCCGCCTGAGATAAGACGCAATGTCGGTCAAACGCGAACCTATTCATTATAAAAATAATAAAAAAACTTTTTTTATTTACCAAACAACAAAATGATTTATTTACATCTTTCCCATTCCCGTTATTGGCGCTCTAGTGATAATCTCTCCTTAATGACACCTGTACACACTTCTCCCTTCGTTGATAACTCTCAGCCTGTCCGGCTGTCCGTTTGTGGAACTCACTGCCACTCAACATCGGACAAGCTAAATCCATAGTGTCATTTAAACTGATGGTTACTAAATATCTTTGGTCCTCGCAAGTCTAAAACATGCTGCTGATTCTATATATAGTATATCTTATTTTTGTATAGTATATTATTGTTACGTGCGAGCGAGGTTACGCACTTATGGATTGGAAGAAAACACCAGTTTTTAATTTAAAAGCTTTTATTGACTTACACAGCCGAACGTAGTACCTCTCTGTAGGGTTGCCCCTATACGCACGACCAACGATGCACAGTTCCGACGATAAGTTGTCACACCCTCAATACCGTCGCCGATATTGCGCGGACCACCTCCAATATTATCGCGGGTAGCTCGCTTCTGGTTCCTCTTTCGAACTACGCTAAACACCTCCTTCGCGTATCTGTCCACCAAACTTGTCACTAAATTCACCACTTAATCCGTCTCTGTACTCTTTTAACCTTCTCTGATAACCCTTTAGTATCGCACTTGTAGTTTCACCGTCTTGGACTGAACTCAACTTTAAACTCAACTCTCAACTCTAAAACTGCCCGGTAGGCGCGCCTTACGCTGTTTATATATCCGGAAGAATTTTCTAGAACCCCTCTATCTATCTCTGTCTCTTCCTTCCCGAACCTTCTGTTCGGGAACTTTCGTTTATACATCTATCCCTTTCTAACATCTATCTATCTCTTTCTTTCGGTCATCGTCTATCCCTTTCTAACATCTATCTATCTCTTTCTTTCGTTTATCGTCTATCTCTTTCTAAATATATCCGTCCTTGTCTTTTTCTTCCAGAAATGTCTAGTTCTTTCTAAAAGTTCTAAAACTGATTTACGCTGCTGGGGAGTTCCACCCTCGGTCGCCACATTATTATTCATTTAATTTTCCTTAAATAATTATGCCTAATTCTTATTACTATTATTATATATGACTATTTAATATATATGTATATGTATGTATTTAATTTATAATTAATTATGACATTTATTTTAAAGCATGACTAAATTTAAAGATTATGGTTAATTTATTATTAGTGAGGTGTGTAAGAATAAGCCTCAATGACGCTCTGTTGTTCGTGCCTACACCGCAAGGGACTTGGCGTGAAGTTATGTATGTATGTATAATTTTTTTATTTTAAATATTGATGTAATATTAGTACCGACAGAATCAATGAGAATTGTAAATTATTGTATGTACAACATTTTGCACGCCCTAGAGGCAAAAAATGTGAAACTATGAAATAATCCTACCATCTTTTTTATGTACTATGTTTAATGCAATAAATGATGATTTGATTTGATTGATAAAGTATCTAGTTTAAGTATGTTTATTTATGATATATTTAATGATCTGACCACCTACATCGCCAGATTAGATTAAATTATTCTTTAAGTTACGTTGCCTGGCATAGATTTCTTTCAGCGATAAGGCCGCCTATTGTTTCTACCATGACAATATTGTAATTGTGTATTTTGAAATTGTATATTTGGTGAGCAATAAAGTGTTATCTATCTATCTTACTTTTTACCTATTTTTGGAATGTTTCTTGTTATTTATTGCCTTCACCGCCATTGTTGTCTTAATATTTTCCTTAGTTTAGAGGGTTGCCTGAAAGATATCACTTTAAGCGATAAGGCCGCCCTTTGTTCAACATTAACTGTACTTATTTTTAAGAACGTAGTCTTAATTTTTGGTGAACAATAAAGTGTTTTCATTCATTCATTCACACAATTTATTGAATTATACATAGTATAGAAAACCTCTGAGGTTTATATTAGTGCTATGGATATCTACGTCCGTAGCATTTAATAATTTTAAAATTACGTTTGCTTTTCAAAAGTGCATTTTCAGTTTAGTTTTAATACTTTTTGATGTAACGCTTTCCCTAAGCTCAACGGGTAAGTCAGTAAGCGGTTTTGGGCGATGACTCGCGTACATACAGTGTTTTACTAGTGTTTGTAGGACTTTATTGAAAAATTGCTCTTTGAGCATCATTTTTTTAAACTGGTTTTCTACGGGTAAAACTTTACAGTGTTTGAAGAGACATCTTTCATAGTTACATTATCGTTTATTTTCATGTTGGTGAAACTAATTGTCTTTGAATTGTGGTAGTGTGTTAGTGGTTAATTTACTTCAGTCTGAATTACACTGTTGTGCGACTCAGACGTGTATTTCATTTAACCCCTCGTACCTGCTTGTGATTTAAGGTACATGTCCGCGTGTATCGGCGTTTTTGGAAATTCAACCCTTAAGGGGGTGAAAGTTTGTATTAAAATCCGTCATTTTCAGAGTAAAAAACATGAAATTTTTAAAACCTGCTTCTGGTTATAGGTAAATGTACAAGTGTAACGACGTTTTTGGAAAGGTATGTTTCAAGTTTGTTCAAACTATGACTATTCTTAATCTACGCGAGCGAAACCGCCGGCAGCAGCTAGTGTTAAATATACCGTTTGTAATCTACGTTAATAATCAGTTTCTCTACAAGCGTCGTACTAAAATTTGAATGAAGATTGTAGTATCAAGATTGCGTATGAAATGTTCTCATTAATTGTGTAAAATTTTCTCGTTTCAAAGATAGCGGGTCTCCATTTCAAAGATTATTTCAGTGGATGCTTTTATTAAAAGTGAATTGCCTTTCAACTGCGAAGAGATGATGCGAGAGAGATTTTTCTCAAATAAAGATTTTCTTTCTTTCTTTCTTTCAGATGTGTGATGATTTTAGTCAGGTTTGAAATAAATTTTGGCTTTTTGGTTCTGTAATCTCGCTTGGCATTATTTTTGAGGTAGGTGTTATTTTGGGATAAATGTTTTTATGGGGTCATGTTTGTAGAGAACCATGTAACCCAGAATTCAGATACATTGGTTCACTACTGCAGAGTAATTGTGATATAGACAGGGATGTAAGGAGAAGAATAAATGTAGCATGGCTAAAGTGGAGACAAGTATGACGTGCGACAAACTAATGCCACTGAAATTAAAAGATCAAATTTATAAATCTGTCATACGACCAGTCATGCTATATGGGTCGGAATGTCGGGCCACTAAAGTGATAAACCACAAACGTCTCCACTCAGCTGAGATGAGAATGTTGAGATGGATGTGTGGTATTACAAGAATGGATAAGGTGAGAAATGAGTACATAAGGGGACCTTTGAAAGTTGCGCCCGTGACTGAAAAAATGAGAGGAAGAAGATTAAGTTGGTATGGGCATATAATGAGGAGGGATGAAAGTCACGTGACAAAAAGAATGTTAAACTACAAGATGGATGGGTACAAATGTAGAGGTAGACCAAAAAAATGTGTGATGGATGATATGATGATATGTGGTGTGACAGAAGATGTATGTCAGAGTAGAGGAGTGTGGAAGGAAAAGACATATTGTGCCGACCCCAAGTAAATGGGATATGGTGAAAGAAAAAAGAGAGAGAGATATGTTTGTAGAGAAGCATAAAACAATTCGCTCTAAAACACAGGCTACCTATATATATATATATATATACTCCTCCTTGACGTATCCGTCAACGGCGAACCGTGTCAAGTCCGCCTGTGCAGGTGGCTAGCGAAACCAAATTTGGTTTCAAAAGTTCTTTTGCAAAGAGCGCAATACAGCCGTCCGGATGAGTCGTATTTATAGCTGTAGGAGATTTTAGGGCGGTTCTTTTTGATAAGGCGTTGCCCATCCGAGTGTTCTACGTGCTGCTTTTCGAACACTGCAACAGCTTTATCAATTGGAGTACGCCACTCCCTTCTTTGTAGTGCACGATCTTCCCAACTGTCACTTGAGATATCGCATGCAAAAAATGGCGCTTGATTATGTCCCTATAACGCAGAAATTGACCACCAGATTTACGCTTTCCGTCCTTCAGCTGGAAGAAAAAGACCGCTTTAGGCATTCTAGTGTCTTATCTTCTTCTACGGCCTTATGCGCACTATGTGGCTAGCCGCAGTCCGGTCGGCCTTCCGGCTGGTCGCAGTATGCGGTTGTGTACGTGGTTATCCGGATTTCTACAATCACAACAGCAAAATTCGGTTGAATATGTCTGAACTTATTAGTACGTGTAGCGTCCGTACGGCTGACAGGCGATAGGCCTGTAGCGGTTCGGCCGAACGCGTCAGTGCCAGTCAAAAATTCGTATTCTACTAAAACTAATAATATCTTCTCGATATCATCGCGGTAGAATAGTAGTAGACAAAATTGGTATTACTATGAGCAGAGATGGTTTTAGCCGAATTACGAGGCTACTAAAATTTTCAAACATTTATCGCTAGTTTTCGCTTATCTATGTATCAATACGTAAAGCAAAATGCGCGAACGGTAGAGTATGAAATTTCGCACACTTAATAGTTTATATAGCGAAGAAGTGACAAATGCTATTTAAAAAAAAAATTATGCATGAACAAGACATAAAATCAATAAATAAAACATCACACTACCATGTATTTGACACAGTCCACACATGTGGTTACAGTCAAATCAATAGTGTGGCCTTGGCGAAACCTGTGATTATAGAAGTGTGGTCTATACATTAATTATTATGGTCGAATTTCGACCACGGGCGACCACTAGTAATGTAATCCGGGGGAATCTCCGAATGAGACGACATTGTCGGGCGATTTTGACGAGATAGTAATAACAGACTGGGCACCAGATAAGGCGTATAACTTTAGAGTTCCGTTTAATTGTATTCTACGCGGGCCCCTATAATTTGTTGGGACATGAGCACGTGTCACCGGGTCACCGTGGACAAACACGAGAGAGCACAAAGAGCACATCAAAAGCGAAAAGGGCGCGAGTGTGTATTTTTCATGTGGAAGGCTTGGGGTCGTACTGTTAGCGGCAAGAAAAGTTGATTTATTTAGTTTTATTTAGGTTTATGGCTTGGCAGCTAGGCCTGTAAGCCAGCCTTCTCTCGTCTCTCAGCCTCTAAAGCCTATGTATAGCTCAGCTGAGCTGTAGGTTATCAACTGAAGCCATTCAACGGGGTTCTTGTGAAAATTCGAAAGACATTTGCCTATACAGTTCACATTTCTGACAAAAACACATAATTACTACTCAAAAACTATCAATATCCTACAACTATTGTTATCAGCTAGTATATTATATATACATTACCACAATACCTTAGACCATTAATGTTTAGACGAACCCTATGTAAACAAAAGGTTATATGAAGAGAAGCATTTATTACAAACTTGAGTGAGTTAACTTGTATTGAGTCTCACGGCTGCGGTCTGTGTTGCCACAGCTATAGAATATAGTTTTTATTTCCAATTGTATAAGGCATCATTTTTAAGTTGTTACTTTTAAAGTTGATTCTTTAAAAAAATATTTCACACTACCTGCGCCTGCGGTTTCACCCGCGTGGTGATGGAAATCGTTATATTTTGGATAATTCACACTATATCTTTATAAATAATAGCCTTTGTGTTATTCTGATGTGTAAGCTATATTACTGTAAAGTTTCAGCAAAATCCATCCAGTCGTTTTTGCGTGAAAGAGTAACAAACATACATCTATTCATACAAACATCTATACATCCATACATCTATACATCCATTCTTACAAACTTTCGCGTTTATAATTTTTATAGAGATTATAGAGATTTTTAAGTTACGAATAATGTAGGAAGTAGACCTAGTAAGGCAGCTTTTCGCATGCAGAAACGTTCCATATAATTGCCGCTAACAGTCGCACCGCACCCCTTGCATTTGCCGCTTAGTGAAAAGGAGGCCACCGGTATGCCGAGATTGAGCCTCCAAGAAAGCGGCGCCCCGGGGTCCATGAATGCAAATGAAAGCTGGAATCTTGGATGCATGAGTGCTCCAGGCCATACTTTGTGGTCTTAAAAATGGCAAAATCCGTAGAGGATTAACATAAAATTCATCAAAGTACGACCGACAATAATTTGTCCATTTTTATACAAAACATACATTTTTTAAAATATTGTATCTAGTTCATATTGTTACGACTCTGGTCCCGACAAAAACAAATTTACACCTGCATACCTGTTAAAACACATTTTATTACCTTTCGGCTTTTTTTACTTTGTGATTAGAAACAGTCTGTTGATGTATTGTGATCAGGTGTTCGGCCAGGTGTTCGGATTTAAAGTACAAACTGATTCTAGGAAATTCAGTCCACGCGGCCGGGCAGATATATTGCATCTGTGCAGTATAAAGCAATGCCCCGATTGAAGAGAAGGTCGTAATTCAATAAAACGCGCAAAGTCCGTCACTATTAGATTCCCGAATGTACTCACGTCACGCCCGTCTCGTAGTCGTAGCTCAACTCATTCCTCTTTCCATCAGGACGTTTCGGCCGGTCGTTTTATGATCCACAAATGCAAATGTGCCCGCCCGGCAACGTCGCCACAGTTTCCTAGAATTAGCTTGTAACACCTGGATAATGATGCTCATGAGCGAGTACAATAGGACAATAGGCTGTTCTCCACTAGAAACTAATGCCAATAAATCAGTGAACAAAAGAAGACGATCATAAAAGGATTACCGACAGGTAATAACATGTGCTTCTACAGATCTGTACGTGGAATTTGTCTTTGTCGGGGCCTAGGTTGTAACAATACTAATAATTTAACTAACATTTTGAGAGATGGAAATTGTTTATAACTCAACCAATGTCTTACATATCGTATGCGCGCGCGCAAATGGCTCGCACCGACGCCACGCACATGTCTACTGGAATCCATTTTTTTCAATCTGGAGCAATTCTCTACTAAGATCGGCATTGTCAAGCAAGCAGATACATATCAAAGCTCCTTTAATTATATCGTTAATCCTTCGTCTAGCAGCTGCATTAATTAAGTAATAGTAGTCTGCTATTTTAATGGAAAAATCTAGAGTTTGAAGTGGCTAATTGTCGCTTCGGCCGTATCTCCAGATCTTAATTGAGTGCCGGCCGACGCGCCGGTTGCACGGGGCGGCCAACCGTCCGGATCTATGTACAGTGGTATGACAAGTTGAAAGGCGCAACTGACAAGGATCTCTCGGTTTAAAAATTTATCCCCGATGGTATTATAAATGCGAATATAACTCTGTCTGTTTCTTTTTTAAAATCGCCAATCACCTCCGTGATGGGCTAAGAGAGGGTGTTCTCTTTTTCTTGTCTTTTATATTTTTTCTTTCTTTTAATGCCATTTTTGGGAAAATAAATGGGGGTCACTTTTTTATTTTTCTTTTCTTTTCAAACTTATTTTCTATTACATTTTATTACTTACTAGTTAACATTGTTATATTTAGTTCTATTTTGTTTATATATTCTACTTGTCTGTCTGTTACGCTTTCACGGAAAAACCATCGGACCGATTTGGCTGAAATTCGGTTTATGTGTAGTTTCGATAACGAGGATGGACATAGGTAGCTTTTATCCATCCCGGAAAATAAGATGGTCTCTGGGATTTTACTGTTCTTCAAATTAAACAGTAAAATTGTTACAGTTTTAAATTTAGTTAGGGTTATAATGTATTCGATGGGTAACTTTTATTTGATGATTGAAAAATCTGCCCTTGATAAAATGTCAAAAAAATATGCACGCAATGAATTGAGAATCTCCCTTTTTTAAAGTTGGCTAAAAACCAAACTAACTGTGCGTTAAGTGACGGCCGATTTTTCATTTAAATAAACATTTATTTTTTCGGCTAATTACAAAGAGGGTCGTTGTGAGATCGCTATCTAAACTAATCTCTTCCTGCCATAAACAAGTGTTTACTGCCACTCGGTTACTTTAAATGTTTATTTTTAAATTGTTGCCCACAGTTAGGGTTGCTATTACACCAGAATCATACAAGTGACGAGCGAACACCGTTTTCTTTATTTTGGCATGGAACTATAAAATATTTGGTCAAAAATACCCCATTTCTCATAGACTATGAAACAGAATTCCACCTGACTATTGTATCTTAATAGTTTATTTAAAGTTTAGCAGCATGAAATGTATATTGAAATAAATTAGTGGTCGCCGGCGCTCGAAATTAATGTTTAAGTATTATGAAAAAAAAAATTAGCATTCGCCCCTTCTCTATATCTTATACTAATATATAAAGCTGAACAGTTTGCTTCTTTGTTTGTTTAAACGCGCTAATCTCAGGAACTACTAATCTGATTTGAAAAATTCTCTGTGTTGGATAGCCCATGTATCGAGAAAGGCTATAGGCTATATATCATCACGCTAAGACCAATAGGAGCGGAGCAGCAATCAAATTTTTTTTTAAATCGGGGGCTTTGAAAACAAAATCCACGCGGACGGCGTCGCGGGCACAGCTAGTAAACTATAAGTGTGCGAAATTTCATACTCCTCCGTCCGTGCGATTTTCGTAAAAAGAGGTGCAAAATTTTTGCTTCACGTATTAATATGTAGATGAGCAACCTGTTTAGATATACAAAAATTGAGTTGTCTGTTTGTAATGTCAAAATAAAATGGGAAAAGCATCAGGGTGATAATTCGGGCCAGGAGATTCAGAAAATACAATTTTAGATTTTTTTTCTGTCTGTCTTGATGTTCTTGTGTCTGAAATGACTGGACCGATTTTGGCAGGACTTTCACTGGCAGATAGCTGATGATTTAAGGAGTAACTGAGGCTATATTTTTTTAGGGTACCGCGAAATATATTCCACGCGGACGAAGTTGCGGGCACACCTAGTACAAAATAACTAAAACAAAACAGTGATCTCTAGAGAGGAGCTGCGTGTATAATTGTTAAAGAAAAGAAATAGATATAAGAAAATGTGAGAATAATAAATAAGGTAATGTATAGTAGTAATGAATGTACTAGATATGTATAAATGCAAGTTAAGCTTTGGAAACGTACACGTAAAAGAAGATTTAAAAGAAAGGAGATAGATATAAAAAACTATAAGAAAAAGACAAAGAAAAAAAGACATGAATGACATGATCATAAGGTCTGAAACGATTATCAGAATATTTCAGTTCGTATTTCAAAAGTTAGATGGGGGTAGGTACAACATTACGACGTGTACGCTATTCTAATCTTTTCTGTTCTGTTCTAATCTAGTAGCAACATATAGAATTTTATTTTCTATATCTGAGTTAAATTAGACTGTGATTAGTTAGACTGTGATAGACGGAGATCCGAATACATAAGGGTTTGTGACAACCTTAAAATGTCACGATCTTCACTGTCTTGTTCACGAAAGTATTGGAGGGGATCGATGCGTGAAGGAACTCTATTCAAGACATCCCGAATACCGGTGGAAAGACAAAGTGGAGGCTGACCTGTATGAACTTCAAACCCGTAATTGGCAGGAAATCGCACGGGACCGACAAAAGGTGGCGTGTCTTCGTTTCGCAGGCCAAGACACATTTCGGACCGCTGAACTAACGGAGTTACTTATTTAGTAGGAGAATTTCGATATAATAACCATAACAATTGATTAATATTCTATGCACGAACTATTGGCAATGTTAGTTCCCGAATTGGATTATCTAATCTTCCTCATCCGGCGTCATATTAATGCAAATACGAAATCGATATTTCAATTATTGAGTATCGATATTGTAATGAGACGATGCATTCAGCACAATCGGTTATCTGAACTGGTCCAGTCTTGTGCATATCGCCTATAAAGAATGATTTATTTCATTTCCCGCGTCTTTCTCTCTCTCTTTTCTTTCATCTTCTTTCAATTATTTGGGGGTCAGCAGAATATGTCTTTTCCTTCCATTCTCCTCTATTCTGACATCCGTCCTCTGTCACATTACAAATCATCATGTCATCCTTCACACAATCCATCAATTTTCAGTGTCTTACTACATTAAAATTTGTCACAGGCTCTATACAAGAAATGTCAATATTTTTTACTAATAAAGGAATAGTCCTAAGTAAATACAATGTGTACTTTGGTGCGCTTCGGGAGTCCTTCGATTATGAATTGCTGTAGCAGCAGGTAATTACTAACACGATTAACTCGATCGGCTAGGCCAGGTGATGATTAGGGGCGCTCACCGTTCCACCCGCACTTTCTCACCTCGTGTATAAGACCGAGATAGTCGTCAAAGAGAACTGGCTCTCGGGCTTGAAGTGCAGTGGCCTGCCTGTAAAGAGATCAGCTGTTGTCCGTACAGGATGGAGGTAAATGCGTGAACGAACCTGCAACTCAGACGAAGGACGCCTAGAGAAACGGCGAAGGGTTATAGTGGGTATGTCCGACCTAGATGACAATAGCACTTGTGCGGGGATGCTAGCGCCAACCCGACGGTAGCGAATTCCACAGCTCCCATCCCGTTTATCCCATGGTGGCTTGTTCTCAATCGAATTTCTTCTCGATAAAACAGGCCCGGTGGTGATATTTGTAGAACACCGAGTATATCTAGCGAAAGAGCTGGATGGTTTAAGCGGTAATAATTACCGGTGGGATTTTTTGGAATTTCGTATTGATTGATTTTATTGGTGCTAACAGTTCTTTTAATTGCTGGAGTACGTTAGATAGGCTGACGATCAACCTTATAGAAAGCGGTTTCCGTTGCCTATAGACATTTACAACCCAAAAGGTGCTATTAATGTAGGTACTTACGACCTCGAAGGGGGGACTGGAATCTGACTACTGATTATAGCCGGAACACAATCAAGGTCATTATGGCGGTGTGTTCTATACCCTAGGTCGTGGCCATCCAGACGCGGAACTACCACTGTGTCATTGGGTTGGTTTGTCGCTTTTTACGATAGGTCGCCCGGTTGCAGGAGTATTCTTCTCCGTTTCTGCACGAATATTATGAAATAACGTTCGACAATTTATTTATTTTGCGATGCTGACCCGATCCCCGTCCCTAATCCTTTAATAAATATATATGTCTACGCCCATTACTACACACGTACTGGCTTTGAGGTTTAAATATAATAAATAATACTTTGACTTATTAATGGGTACAATTTAAATGCTCACCAAAAATATTTTTAGTCCCTTAGACTAAGCACCAAATAAAATATATTACTTCATATAAATTTAATCCACTCTATACCGACGTGCCTAAAAAACAACGTTTTACGTTCCAAAATAAACATACACTCATCATAACAATTGTATGTTTTGTATTTAAATTCTTTTTGCTTACCAAAATGGATAAATGCCCACCAAATATTGTTTTACTAAAACACTAACATTCAAACCGAAAATTGCAGTTTAATGTGTTTAGGAATATATTTAAGACTTATTTATAACAACTGAAATTGGTTTTGAGTGGAAAAAATACATATTCAATTAATTAATAAGTTTAAAATTCACGACAATGATTTGGTAATTTTGTCGCCGAGACGTTTTTTTACGTTTTTTGACGGGATTTATCGAAATAGGAGACTGTATGTATCCGAAAATTTAAATATGTGGAGTTTTAAACAGTCGGTTAGGTTAGGTTTTGTGTAGACCAAAGCCAGAACTGACTGGTAACCATTCACTATTTATCTTATATATTAGTGAAAAACAGAAGTGAGGTTAGATTGACAAAAACAATAACTCAGGAACTATACATTTCCCGCACATAGGAGTTGCAGAAGGGGTGAGTTTTCCGATTTATTGGTATTTCGAATTGATTGGTAGTAAAATAGGTGCATTTCTGGTAGGCGTTTAAACACAAGCCCTTATTAATTACTTTTGGCTGTCTCGCCGTTGTGACTTTAATTAAATCTAGATAACTTAATACACATTTGCTGCTCGACTAAAGCAGTCTAGTCAAGAAGTCGACAGGAGTGTACCAACTCTCAAAAGCCGCAAGTGCTTAAAGCGCAAGTCGCGAGTTTGCGGCCGTTTTCAAATTAATAAAGTGAGCTGTTCAAATTGGGAACTCGCTCTATGAGACTCGTGACCGTCGAAAACTGGTATCTTGAAACTGTGTCTGACATTCTGCGTAAGTTTAGGGTATTGAACATATCGGGAAACATACAAGTTTTGTTAAAGGATGGTGAATAATAAATAAGCTTTGTGTTGTGTGTTGTGGAATATCAACCGTTTACTTAAAATAAGCACCTTAAAATTTTAGTCATGTTATGATACTACTTAGTTTTGTTCCCGACACTTCGTTCACGTTGAATTTGGAGTGTATCCTTCGTTTACATTTTGCACGATTCCATTGCAGCAAACAAGCATGTGGCGAGGAGAGCGGACAACGCGATTATCACATGTTCAAATAACTTGAGTTTACATTTTCGTGCTACTCACTTTCCTCGACACTTTCCCGCTTCCTGTCATGGATGCGGGCATAATGTAAACGAGGCATTAAATTTATATTCTCAAAATTCAGCATATCAAACTAAAATGATACACAAACATTTTAAAGAGACTGCTGTTGTAATCCCTAAAACATTAATTAAATTTGAACACTTCTGACACACTGGGAGATAATAATCCTGAAAACTGATTTATAATTAGACATATAAATAGCAATTTTCAATTATATTTTGCATTATTTTGAAATCACAGATAGTCTTAACCGTTTTATTAGTGTACATATATTTTTGGCATCATTCAGTAAAGTCGATCTATCTTAGTCCTTGGAACCAAAAACTACGAGGTACATAACCAACTCGGACGGTACTAGACAAAGAAACAAATGTCTTTATCTCACAAAGAATGCAGATTTGATGATATCCGTTCGTCCGAGGAATATTTCCCGCGATAGGACGCAATCAACCCGGCAAATTCTTGAGGGGTCCGCCAAGGGTAGCCTCTTAGCCCTCTGTTACTTAGTGTAGCGGAATATTATTGCGATTTGCGTAATATAAATGCCGTTGGGCGGTTAGGGAAAGAAGCAAGCGTTTTTAACCGGTATTATGATGAAGGGGTTTTATTCATTCTTTTCCTTTTTGTCGCAAGGAAATTTGTTTTTATTTTAGAGATAATCGTTGTTTTCTAGGTTTTTGGTTTCTTAATGGTTTATTCTTGTTACCCTATACGAATATGGGTAGTTTATTTAAATAGTGATGTCTAATTATCCACTTATTGTACTGGTAATGTCAATAAACTATTTTTATTTGTGAAATTCTTTGCATAATTTAGTTTTTTTATTCTATGTGTCTGGAGTTAGTAAAGAAAAAAATAAAAAGAACTTATCTAACTTATTTAACTATCGTTAAATGTATATGAGAACAATTGATATTACTTCCGCCTCTTGGTTCGTCATGGTTTTTGAATATTTCTTTCTTTAATTACTCTTGTACAGAAAAAATGGATGATGAATTAATGAAAATTTTTAATATCTTAAATTTTGAAAAGTGTTGCCATGATGTTGCAACCGCCATAAGCAACTGCCATTTTAGTTTTTATATTATAATAATAATATAATTTCAAATACACAAACGTCAACTTTACTGAAATACTTTCAACTAATTTTTGTACCTCCACCTGCGCATTACCAAACCTACTGCGTTCGGCTCGGCTAGTCCTCATCTGGTGTACAGTAAAATTAAGAGAGTTATTGGGCAAAATTCAGAGTTTACTGAATGTAATGGCGGTATTTCACTGGCTCTTAAGCTAATTGGGAGAAGGTGAAAGAAAAGAGAGAAAATACATTTAATATATATACGGCGTTGATCTGGTTTCCCTTGATTTCGTTTCATATTAAATTTAACGAAGGATAAGATTAACTTTATTTCAATGCTAAATGTGTGAATGAATTGTCACACAAAGAAACGGACGAAAGAAGAGAAGAAGAAGAAGAGAAGAAACGTAAACGGAAATGCTGAATTCCTCAGAATATGATATTAGTTGATGCTGCCAAATCTGATGACACACTCGACAAATTACATGAAACATTTAAAATTGTACTAATAGCTTGAGTTTTAGAAATATGATTTGTTTTCATTTGAATTTGAAAACATAAAAATAAAAATATTACTACTTTAGAATGAAACGAAAAACGACACTAATAAGAGATAAACAGGTAAATCTATAGGACTAAGCCGGCGAGAGAATGAGATACGAGTTTTACATTGTGCATCACAGATTAGAGAGTCAATAAAATCGATGATACATGATGAAATAAAACTGATAATAATATTTTTGGACTCAAACAGTGAAAAATCGAAAGTGATACATAAGAAGTTTGTTTTGAATTATAATATTTAACGGATGTAAGCTATATTTACTAGTATACTATATTATATTTACTAGTGGTCGCCCGCGCTCGAAATTCGACCATAATAATTAATGTCAAACACTATAGTTCTATAATCACAGATTTCGCCAAGGCTACACTGTTAATTTGACTTGAACAATAAACAGGAGAGTATATATGCGTGTGTGTGTGTCAAATACATGGTAGTGTGGGGTAATGTTTGTTTATTGATTTAATGTATTGTTTATGGGTGATGTTGTTTATGTTTAAAAAAAAATAGTATTCGTCGCTTCTTCTCTATATAGACTATAAGTGTGCGAAATTTCATACTCCTCCGTCCGCGCATTTCGTAAAAGGGGTAGGTATAAAGTTTTTGCTTCACGTATAAATATTTAGATATTATTTAAAAAAGTTACATAAGTATTATCTGTGAGTATATTGTCTGAAATTTCTATTCTACTGAATGTGAACTGCACACACAACTTTTTTAAATTCTTATTTACTCGCATTAAAGAGGATATAACTCTTGTACGATAGATAACGCGAACCGCGACTAGAACGCCCGGCCATGATTGAAAGTTATAGCCACGCCATAATCCCTACAACGCACCGGGAAATGGAACGCACCTGTTCGATGCTTTCATGTGTGTTTGTTACACACACATACATTCATGTGTGTGCTAAATGAGTATGTCTTATGTGGTTTTTTTTTCAGAAGTTTAATCTATTATTAAATTAGTAATTTTCGCGTATGCTTCGGGGAGCAAATTATTGAATTTTAGGATCGTAAAGTTGACCAAGTGATTTGTCATTAACGCAACGTATAGCTAATTTTCAGGCAAAATGTAGACGAAATCGCTCTGGTTGAACGCCATTCCCGCTAGTGGTAATAGAATTTTTTGAAGTGAAAACTTCTGTAACAGCCTTGCAGAGATTTGGGTAATAAAGTACTATATATACGAAATATTAACTATTTGGGCAGGGTTTCCCCTTTATTGTTCAGCCTTTGGTGTGACTATTCACACCGCACAATAAGCAAATGAACACCGTGAACACGCCACACCGCCTTAGTATACGAAAATACTACGAAAACTACCCTACAAAACAATAATATTACATCATTGCTAAAAATAGCAAATACTTCATAGTGTTGCCAGGATCATAAAAACAATTATAATAATTAGTTACTGATGCACTAAATTATCTAGACGATAATTTAGTGGGCTTATAAAATTAACTAGCCGGTAGAAATAGTAATTTCATTGTAAATTGAACTATCTGATAAATCGACTAAAAATATTATCTATGTGATATTAATATACTCTTCTCATGACTGCTGTGATGGACATCGCGTAACACTTCTTCAACCGCGTTGGGCACTTTTTGGTAGGGAAAAATGTTACGGGTTCGCGTCACCGACATGCTGATAGCCGTATATCTGTCTGTAGGTCGTTTTGTTGCCGCTTACGACCGGCCGCTCGGCCGCAGGAAATTGTATTCTTTCTCCGTTCCTTCCTCGTAACTTGCTTAGCTTGGAGAAATAAAATGCGTGTGTTTGCCTGCCGATTATTATTATAGACATGGGAAAGCCTACGTCCAACAGTGGACATCGATTGGCTAAAGATGAGGTTATGCGATGAGGTCGCGAGATGTCGCTCACAATAAACATGATGCAGTTCTATCTGACGAGAAAAAAATAAATCAATTCACCAACATATGTATTTATTCTCAGATGGTTTTCTCACGCACACTAAAGCGTGCCTAAGCCCTTAAGCACTAGCTTATCTCGGTTATATCGCTATGGCCTTAAGTGGCGGGCAATAAATCAATATTGGACATTTCATTTAACGTCCAGTCCGGTTATCCCGAGCGTGCGAGATCTGAGGCGATCGGACGCATTCCCCCGGGGATCAAAACCTTGGGGCTTCTTTTGCTATGGCCGTGATATGACTAAGGCCAGTCTCGTTGTATTTATTTTTTTACTACTTGTATTTCCTGTGTATTGTTTCAGTTTTAAAAATATGTTGTTAGGAATTCATTTAGCAACGCAAGCAATGACGGGACACGGCGGTTTTTCGGCGTACCTTTACAGATTTAAACGCACAGAAGATCCAGCATGTGTATGTGTCCCGAATGTATCGGAGACAATCCAGCATTTACTGCTGGACTGTTGGAAGTACGGTGTCACCAGACACAATCTGGAATGGCAACAAAAATAAAGTTGACGGAGCCATCATTGTCTGAGATGCTGGCTGGAAGAGAATTCAGGTCGTGTCTGGAAACATACTGCACAAAAGTGGTAGAGGACGCCAGGAAAAGGAATAAGTCGGAGCAATGATGACCATTGTCTCGAATTATTCCTGAACTGCCGTGTGCAGTCTTTATATAACAAGAAACGCTTGTACTAGACTATATCTGCAATTATTAATATTATATATAAATATAGTGTATACATAAATGTTTATTTACCTTTATTAGAATTTATTATTTACAATAGTATTACAATCAAGTAAATAGATAATACTAGGAGCATTGCCAAACAGCAAGGGTGTCCTGGCGAATATATATAATAAAAACAAAATATAATTCTGGTATCGTTTTAGGCTGTTTTTTGTTATTTATTTACATAGACATAGACATAGACAACACTTTATTGTTCACCATAACAAAAATTACGAAAAAATGCACAAGACAATAGTTACTTGGTAAAACAAAAGGCGGCCTTATCGCTAAAAGCGATCTCTTCCAGGCAACCTGACTTAAAAGGAAATCTTAAATTATCTATAATTATAATTTACCTGGTTTATCAAATAATATGTTGTGTATAATATCTTTTAATTTTTAGCCGGTACAAACAGACAGACTAACAGAGAAACAAACAATTTGAAAAAAATCTAAACTAGTTCTATTTCACTTCTTGCACCCTCCCCGACTCGGTTTTTAGCATTTTTTTTCATTGTACAGAAATTCGACCTCAACATAGATATCTCCGTCAATTAATAGGCATTCAAATACAATAAAAGATTTCAAAACACGACACCAAGACGCCGTGACAGACACGCCATGGCACGACAAGTTCGCGTGTCAGACGCAGATATTTGTCGTATCCATAACGACTTCGGTATGCTGTATCTATTTTCTTCTAAACCAGCCATTTTGCGTTTTGAATGATTTAGCATTTTTACTGTTGCGTTTGTTTATGTTGTTTTTTTCTCTAACATTTTAGTTAAATCAAAACCTGTTTTCGTTTACATCGTGCCCATCCGTCCGGCCGTCTGTCTTTATATGTCCTTACTAGGCTATGTAGGCGGCTTCGCCCGCATAGAGTAGACTTAAAGTAAACAAACTTTCTGCATCTATTTAACAGCCTTTGGGGGTCGAGTTTCTAGAAACGCCTATATACTTGTACATTTATTTCTAACCAGAAGCAGCTATATAAAATTTCGTGTTTCACCGATCGATAGACTTTTTGTATGGAAACGACAGATGAAGTGTTTCTATATTGTAACCGCTGGTTGTCAACACTACTATTCGTAGGAATGTTATTACCACTCTTAGGGCCGCTTGCATAACGATCGTCTTAAATACGTTTTGCACAAAACGTATTTAAGATGTCTTGCATAAGGCGGTCTCCCATGTTATTTAGCTAAATGACATTTGAAATTTCGTTTGTTTGGTTAAGTTTAACTTCGGAATTTTTGGCGGCAACCTGAAGAATGATTTTTTGCTGTGCTTTTTTATTTCCGATTTTATGAGTATTGAGATTAATAATTAAAGCAAATTATATACGAGTGACAATCTGTAATTGACTTTTTAATGACTGACAATGTCATAAAAGTAATAAATATTAATTTATGAAAAGAGTATGTACTCAAATTTTTTTTGTCCTTAAATGCAAATGCAACGAAAAATCGAGCATTTTAATAATCACACAAGAAAACGTTTTTGTTAATAAATTCATAAATAAAAAGTAAGTTACAGTGGAATATGAAACTAAATATAAGATACAAGGAATAATTATAGGTATTTATTTAATAGCATTACTCTGAAGGATTAAACTGATAAAAGTCGCTTATTCAGTCCAATACAATGTAAGCGCTGTATTTCCACGTCTTTGGGTGCTTAACCTATTCGAATGTCTGCTTAAAGCCTTTATTTGGCAATATATCAGCCGTTAAAAGGGTCGCAAATCTCAGTTAAAAGGTACTCGAAGGGCGATTTGCGTAACATTAAAACTAAACTACCTGCACATTTCAAGTCGGTTAAGTGTTTATTGCTCGCTTACTAAGGCTTTATATCTGTCCGGAGGCACCCCTGAAATTATTTACTGAAAATCAGGAAGTGCATGTCGGACTGCATGTTGCATTCGCATCTAAAATTTTACAATTTTAGTTGCGAATATTCGCCATCTCTTGACCTCATTAAAAATCATTTAATAAAATCATAAAAAAAATTCAAGATCTGACTGATCGTTTCACAGTGGCAAACGCTACCAATGCGTGCTAAACGTTTCGCCTCCACGTTCCTTCTACGTACGGCAGAATTGTGGAACGCATTACCAGAGTCCGTGTTTCCCGAAAAGTACAATCCGGGTATCTTCAAGTCTCGTGTGCATAGGTACTATCTGGGTAAGCGTGCTCCATCTTCGACCGCATCATCGCCCGGCATTGGACGTGATCGTGGTCAAACGCAAACCTATTTAATATTTAAAAAAAAACATTAGTTTTGTTTAGCAGCATAAATTGCTACGGAATTTGAGTAATTTCCGAGTTTGTTGAAATTACTTTGACACAGGGGCATAGCTACCGTCGTATCAGCCGTATCAATGATACGGGTCCCCCCAGGCTACACGGGCCCCGAAATTGTGTAAGCAAGAATTCCTAAAATGTCGTTCACAATCTTTTATAGATTAATAACGTTTTTGAGAATAACCGCTGGGCCGACAAGAACGGCTATTAAACTTCTCATTATTGTTTATAGACGCAGAAAATCTAGAAAAACTGCAATCGTCTTCAGCTATGGATTATTTGATAGGTATCGTTGATTTGAATTGTTTGCCTAACTTAGCTCCTAGGAGTATTAAGTAGAAATAATAACATCTTATCGTGTATTTTTGGAACGAAGTTCCTTTTCGCGCGTTGTGAAAGGGGGCTAGACGGAAAAAATTCTTACGAAAAGTTGTCACGACACTCTTTGCTATAGTAAGCTATTGTAAGCTGTGCGGCGTCGCATGTTTCTCTGTCTGTCTCTCTCTCTCTTATAGAAAGCAAGCCAGATATTTTCATTTCTATTTCGCATTGAACAGTGTGGTGTCGCGACGATTATTTTTGTTGAGTGTATACAGGTTTTTTGTAAATAATAAATAATAAAAAATAATAACTTAAAAAAAAAAATTTTTATTACAATTCCTTCACTAATTAATCGAAAGGAACTTCGTTCCATCCGGGTGTCCCTTGACACCTCTCAAGTTTTTATTTTATTATTTATAATTCAATTCGCGAGCGATTTTCTTTGATTTATAAAAAAAAACCCTTAGTTTGGGTGGGCACCCCAACACATTCTGATACAGGGACCGTCTAAGGCAAACAACGTATTTTGATATGTTATAAAAAGAGACGGACGGACTCTACGATTTCATAAAGGTTAAGCTTTTTCCAAAATAGATACTGGCCAAACCTCATTGGACATTTCCTTTTTAAATTATTCGATTCTCTAAATTCTTCTTTTTGCTTTTTTTCTTTTATTTTATGTCAAAAACGATGTAAGAAAATATAGCAGCTTTAATTTCATAGCGTCAAGTGGTAGCGTAATGGCTAGCACACGCGTCCCAAACTCAAAGGGCGCGGGTTCGATCCTGGCCGGAACGCATGCACCACTTAGGCAGTTTTCTAATCTAATGTGCATATTGTCACAATTACCGCGTGCTAACAACGGTGAAGGAAAACGTCGTGATGCAACCTGCACATCGAGATAACTGATGTGTCAAACCTGCCCAGCCTCCTCGGACAAACGTGGCGGGTATACTGTCCGTTCCCCTATAGTGGGAGGCCCGAGCCCAGCAGTGGGACATTTATGGGCTGTTTTATATATCTATTACTAGCTTTTGCCCGTGGCTTCGCCCGCGTAATATAGTAAAAAAAAGTAAGTGTAAAAAGCCTTGCAGAGATTTGGGCAAGAAAGTACCAAATATACCTAATATTAACTATTTGGGCAGAGTTTCCCCTTTACTACACAGTAAGCAATGAACACCGTCTACACGCCACACCGCCTTTTATACGAAAACCCTACATAATAATATTATCTATGAAAATTATCTATGTGATATTAATATAATCTATGGTTCTCATAACTGCTGTGATGGACATCGCGTAACATTCGGCCATCCTACCGCAGCCGTGGTCTCCCGCTGCGTGCCAACTATTGAGTGAGTTTGCCTTCTGTCACCGGAGAATTAGTTCTCTTCGCCAGTCTGCGAACAAAAAAACAAAACACAGTACTTGTTCACACAACCACTCGGCTACTCCTGACCAATAATGATTCTACTTTCCATCATAGTAACAATAAACTTTAAATATTTTTCTATTATTTTTTTTCTCTGTTTATGTTTGTGAAAGTGGCTTCTGTATGAAGTATTTTCTTTACTATACAAAACTGGAAATATCCGGTTTATCCCGGTTACGCCGCGGGCAATGAGGAGGGTGCGGTAAGCGTAGGGTTACCAGCGAAGAATATTTTCGTTTAATATCGGCTTTTCTGTCATCCGCTCAAGTGAGTGTATCATGAGAGCAATTATCTGGAAAAAAAGAAATTCGTTTATTTTAGGATGAAAACAGAAATTCAATAAAATACTTTCAGTAAGCTCAATCGACGAATAACTTGGTGCACATAGGCGTATGTTTTACATACACGTAGACAACAAGTGACATTGTTTTTTTTAAAAGAGTGATTTGGGTGTTTTGTGTCCAATAAAATTTCTTATTCATTTACAGTGATTTCACATGCTGTTATTTATTTAAAAGTTACTACAGAAATTTCATTGTAGTGACGACTATAGATAGCAGCAGGGCAAATGCAAAATTCGAGTTGAAATGTTCATAATTAAAAATTAAATGAGGTTTTGATGTGGTGAAATAGTATTCGGTGCGTTTGTCGCAAACGTTGGATCTGGAATCAAATCGTTATATATAAAAATTTGGCTTTAATATGTTTATGTCCATTCAAAATTCATTAAACTTGTAGAGTATTCTATGTATTACCTTCTTTAATTAATTGATATCAGTCTGAGTCATAGCGAAGCGTGTCGAAGTAGCTATTAATATTTTGTTAATATTATTATCATATCCATGATATATTTTTTTGTTGTAGCTTCCTTAAAAATGTAATACCCCTTATTACATGCACAAATTACGTCACACGAATTTCATGGTTTTTTTTACCTCTCCACGTCCTTGTCACAGCTAGTCCCATTCGTGAGACTCCTCCCTCCCTATATATATATTTTCCAATTTTACATCGAGAAAGAGAAAAAAAGCTGCGTTTTTTATTCAATTTTTTTATTGGCACATGGCAACCCTAAATAAAGAGGGTAGCTACTTGGCGAGATAATGATTGCGGTACATTCTCCCCTTTGACATGGGGGAAATTGTATCGTACTTTTTGTGCCTCGCTTCTCTCTACCCTCTTTTTCCCCATATTTCAACGAGATATTGTTAATACTTCAACGGGTGGTTAATCTTGGGAAATGAATTATTTCTTTTAGAAGGGCTAAAATAAAGTTTTTGTATTAATCATTCTCTCGCTTGCTTTTCTTCTATTAGGGTTCCGGGGATACTTTAGTAAACACGGATTATTATTATTGTAATTTTCAAAATCACTGTAAAAACCATTAAATATATCACTGTGCGTTATAAAACTTTTGTTTCACTGTGCAGACAAAAAACCCAAAATAATGTGTTTGTTGTATGTATGGTTTGAGAGTTTTTACATAACTTCATTTGGTACTTTGGACTCTATATTAATACGTGAAGCAAAAACTTTGTACCCCTTTTTACGAAAATTGCGCGGACGGAGGAGTATGAAATTTCGCACACATATTTTATATAGAGAAGAAGCGACGAATGCTAATATTTTTTTAAATTAGGCATAAAAAATACATTAAATCAACAAAAAAAAACATTACACACAGTACCATGTATTTGACACAGACACGCATATATACTATTTTGTTTATTTGTTCAAGTCGAATTTCGACCACGGGCGACCACTAGCTCATTTAAATCTGACTTCGTTAACAATTTTAAACAAGAAAAAAATTTTTTTTTTTACAAATTTAGTCCTAATTAAAAAGAAATACAAATACTATATAAGTACCATATCGCTGTTGGTTGTATTGCTACCTAAAACGCTGACCGCATTTTCGTGTTGGATGGCAATGCCGATACGTTGTTCCAAATACAGGCCAGTCTTTTGGTCATGTGAGAAAAAATAAAACTCCTTGTGGCACTCGGGGACTGTCGCGGTAAAGCTATTGCATAGCATTTTTTATCAATTTATGCAATTATAATTATTTACTTATTTTTTATTTATGCAGTATTTGTTTTCTTTGATATTAATTCAAGTTTTTTCTTGGATATTAATTCAAGTTACACTTTTTGAGCGTGGAGACCGATAAGAACACAAATCACCTATGTATATATATATATACACCTACATGTATACTTACGGGTCGCACATGCGGTGAGTGTGGCATTATAAAGATATGATAGATACCTATACACCTATATACTTTCTCACAAACAGCTGCTTACGTATTCGTCCGATTTCGGAGCAGCTCGTCTCGATCCGTGCGAGCTTCGTACAGTCGTATCATATACTTACACGTCAAGCGAACGCTCGGCCGAGCTACATGGTAGGCGGAGTGTTAGGTTTTATTTTCGTTACGGAATTTCTTGATTCGGTCGCCGCGCTCAAAGCCCGCAATAAAAGCTATGCAATAGCTTAAAAATGTGAGACCTCTATCAAACGTGATGATGATAAATCTCGATAAAATCGAGTACTTTTTGGAGGATTCGGTACCCCATGGCCGTAGAGTTTCGACACCGAGCACCACATATATGTATTCATGTTAACAATGTTAAGATATAATTTTTATATGGGAACTAACTCATAGCCTAATGAAAGAAATAACAATTGATACTTGTATGTTATACAGAAAAAATGCGTTCGCACTTATTAACGTTATGTTATGTGAATTGGTGTTGTGTGGTTTAATTTATAAGAGTTTAGCGTTTTTGGTTTTTAAATTAATAGATTAAAACGTTGTTCTTGATACGTTCATCACTTGCTATATCTAGACCCAAGCTCATATGGCATTGGTTTGAACGTCGTACAGATCACTATATACATATAAGACCATGTTAGACGTAAAAAATAAAGTTTAAAAATCTTAAACGCACGTCCTTTAAAGAAACTAATTAATTATAAACGTATTTTTCAGTTGATGATTATAATAAGAATAATAATATTTATTTATTTGCTCTCACAATATAACATGACATAAGTAATTGCTAAAAAGGTTTTAAATGACTAAAACATGGTGAGAGCCTGGTGTTCGTAGAAGGAAAAATCCTGTGTGACTGATCACCAGCCTCTCTCTCCCCGGAAAAATAACTTATGTATAAGATTATTATAAGTTCCTAAATGTTGATATGATTGTATAAAAATGCCTACTCATTGACATAATATTTTGTAGTATAGTATAGTGTAGTATACAATATAGTGTTTATTGTAAATATGACATCTTTATAATGGTTAATATGGGCATTTTAAAATAAGTATTTTTTAGATTTATGTACGTATTTATAGTCAATTACACATATTTTTGTTATTTTATTTAAATAAACATGAATGATTGACGGGCATTTTAGTAGACTAGTGGTCACCCAGTGGTCGAAATTCGAACATAATTAATTTAAATTATAAGTTTTTAACATTATTAAGGTTCTGTTGTCAAAGACTATAACTTCCATAATCACAAATTTCGCCAAGGCTACACTGTTAATTTCACTTGAACAATAAACAAAACAGTATATATGCGTGTGTGTAATGTTTTTTTATTGATTTAATGTTTTTTTATACATGTTATTAGTATTCTGCATTCCTTTTCTATATAAATTATAAGTGTGCGAAATTTCATACTCCTCCGTCCGCGCAATTTTCTTAAAAAGGGGTACAAAGTTTTTGTTTCACGTATTAATATTATCATAAAGGTACACATGTAATGCAAACGTTGCTCAAGTAACAACACTACGAAAACCCACATAGTTTTGTTATTATTTGCTCACACTCTTCCTTTCCGTTTTGTTCTAACTTTTATATTGATCAAACTGTTTTTAACCGACTTCGAAAAAAGGAGGAGGTTCTCAATTCGTCGTGATCTTTTTTTTGTTGCTTTTTTTATTAGATAATATATATTAATAATAATAATAATAGCTTTAGAAATAAGTTATTTTATACATTTTAGTTTTTGAAGTCGGTTTTTTTAAACGAAGTTTTTATTTTTTATTGGAAACAAAAATTGTTCAATAAGTTTTGTTGAATAAATTTATTTCGAACGTTTCTTGCAGTACACTTTCAAAGCGCACACAAACAAATGTTAGAAAAAGAAGTAGTTCTCGCAGAATAAACAAATTAATGCGAGTGTACATGACAGTCATCTTAAAGTATATACTCCGGTTATAAACGATTAGAAGCGGTTAATTTTAAATCTGTTTCAAGCCGTGCTTACTAGTGTATCTCATGGTTTGAAACTTTAAAAAAATTAATTAATAGTTTTAGTAGTACCATTAAAACGCTTTCATACATACATACATAACTTCACGCCAGGTCCCTTGCGGGGTAGGCACGAACAACAGAGCGCCATTCAGGCTTATTCTTACACACCTCACTTGCTTCATTGACATTCAAAACGCTTACATCTTATAGTTTAAAGCCAATAACAAACACAGTATGTTTTTCCGACATATTGGTGCGAAGACTTTCCCTGTTACAATTCTTTCCTTACTTTATGACTGTTTATTCACGATTTTCTTATAAATGAAACCTTATTTCAATGACTATGAGGTTTATATTACATTTGTATTTTCGAGTTATTCTTATTAATGAAAATTCATTCTTAATGTTGTAGCGTTAAGAGCGAAAATTATTTTCTCGGCTTTACTATTAGGAAGTGATTTCGATTATTGTTTTTTTGGTTTTATTGGATGCGTCAAGATGTTTATGTAATTTCATTGAGTTCAATGTATCATTATGCAAGTTGATGATGATTATTTATATGTTTTTTTATTTTTTATTGCAGGGGTTCAGCAGCCATTCAGAGACCGCCCACTTGATGGAAAGCGGCTACCATCGCCTTTGGACATTTGCAACACCAAAGGTACAAATGCGCTGCTGTTCTCTTAAGGGAGACTGGAATCTGGTCACTAACACCGGAACACAACTCAAGGTTGTTATGGCGGCATACTCTAGACTAGGGGCCAGCCAGTCGGGTAAATACCCTACCACATGGCTGTGTGTTGTTTTGTCGCCTCTTACGACAGGCCGCCCAGCCGCAGGAAATTGTATTCTTTCTCCGTTCCTGCACGGATGAAAATGTTATCGTGGGCAAAGCTAGTTTAAAATTAAAATACAAATACCTACTTTCTTATCAGCTTTTAGTCTCGCGTGAACAGCTACCTTCTAGGTAAGCGTGCTCCAATTTATATTGCATTTCCAACTGACATCAGATGCCCTTGCCGGCTTAGTTGTGTACAACGCAGAGGTTTCGGGTTCGATACCTGATATGGTCAATTTCGGAAACCAATTTTCTCCGTTATTTACTATGGTCTGGGTGTCTAAGATCGACCCCAGAGTAATTTATTGTCAGGGGCGTAGCTACCGCAGTATCAACCGTGTCAATAATACGGGGCCCCCAGGCTCTAGAGGGGTCCCGAAAGTGTGTAAGCAAAAATTCTTAAATTTGTATCCGCAATATTTTTAGCAACATTTTTGAGAACAACTGCTGGGCCTACAGACACGGCTATCATCCTTCTCAATGTTATCTAATGGTAGAGGCAGACAATCTAGAAAAACTGAAATCATCTTCAACTATAGATGATTTGATAAATAAGCTTGCCGAAAAAAGGCGAGATATCTTTGATTTGAAATTATTGTTTCTCTCACTTAGCTCCTTGGAGCAGTGAATATAAGTAACCCTTCTTCTTCTTCGGAATTCTCTTGGGAGCGGTTTAAAGTGGCCATGTGATTCCGATGCAATAGTTTCACTGATTCAAATTCTCTGTGTAAAACTACTGTGATTGAAGAACTCATCCAACGCGGACGAAGTCGCGTGCGAATCCTAGTATAAAGTATAAAAAAGCTATAATGAGATTATTGTTACAATTACTATATGCTGACGGTGAAGCATAATATTGCGAGGAAACCCGCATATCATGTTAAAATCATAAAGCCTTTGAGTGTGATATATAAGGGTTGCCCACCATAATAACGTATCCTACTTTGTTTTTGGTAAATATTTATCTTGCATTTTTTCATAAAAATAAAGTATGTGAAAATTCTCTATTTACAATCTTTAATCTGATGCATAAAATGATATACTTATATAGATAACTAACTGTCCCGGCAGACGTCGTCCTGCCCGGAAAAGCTTCAATCGATATGCCGACAGCAGCGCCACCTACCGGGTCCAATTGTGAGCCAACTCAGAAACCTTTGGCTCATGCACAACAACTTTCCTAAAGATCACCACATGATCAAATGTATAGTTTACGATTCTATAAAGGACATACAGACAAACATTCATTTTTATATATAAGAAGAATATTTCAGATTACTGAATTATTATCGATTCAGCTTTCACTGAAAGAGTTTATTCAGTAATGAATCTAAAATATAATTTTCTTCAAGAATAGTTGGCAACCCTAGCGATAGCTAATATTATAACGTAAAATATTATGGCAAAAGAAAAATGTCAACGACAATTGTCTGATTCTTCGATTTCAAATCCCAAATCCCAAATAGGATTTAGCCGCAAGCCGGCTGTAACGAACTACATTTTACACGTTACATGCAATCGCCTCCGATGGAATCGATGGAATTTCAAAGAGAACTAATCTCAAACATCGGGAGTTTCCGGAAATAACCGAACCGTGTCGAGGAGCGCTTGTTCCGATCGGTTTGAACCAGTAATGGCCACTAGTATTTATACGGCGTACAGTTAAAGGACTTGGTTCAATGTACCATTTACTTTCCTACATTCAAAGAGGGGTCCTGACTTGTCTAATGCCTCTGCTACACATGCATCGTAATGCTTTAATTAGCGCACTAATAGAGAGATTACATAGATTTAGTTTTAATGTAATATCGTTAATCTCGTCAAACATTAACCTATAACTCATATATCTTATACTTAATATATAAAGCTGAATAGTTTGTTTGTTTAATTGCTTGAACGCGCTAATCTCAGGAACTACTGGTCTGATTTGAAAAAATTCTTTCAGTGTTAGATAGGCCCATTTATCGAGGAACGCTATAAGGTATATATCATCACGCTAAGACCAATAGGAGCGGAGCACCAATGAAGAATGTTTCAAAATCGGCGGGGTTTTGAAAACTAATTCCACGTGGACGACGTCGCGGGCAGAAGCTAGTGTAAAATATTTTTACACTAGCATTTTATGAAAAATACGGCTGAGACATATGTAGCTTTTGTTACATTCTCTATCTGTGCAGGAGCAGAGAATGAATATAATTATTTCCTGCGGCCGGAGGGCCTGTCGTAAGAGGCGACAAAAGAACCACGCCTAAGGGCCCAATTTTGCTATTACCATCGCGTCAAAATGGCTGAACACTATCGTCTCAATCGTAAGTTGGTCTGATTTCAGTATTCTGTTAATTCCAATGGCGCGCCCGTGGCTCGCCACTCCATCTTTATAGTTATTTATAAGCGAAAACTCGCTTTATAATATAATAAATGTTTAAATTGTTGGTAGTTTTTCTATATTCATTTCGGCCATTTCACGACGCCATTACTGGTAATGTTAATACCGATTTTGTTTCTACTATTTTTGTGTTTGTTTCGATTTATATTCTCGGATTGGATTGGAACCAGTAGGTGGCGCTGGGATCGGGTCTTAGATTTTTATTTCTTCAGGACAGGAGAACGTCTGCTGGGACCTTTAGTTTTAAATGAAAGTTTATCAGAAATATTAATGCGAAGACCTACAGACGTTTCGCAATTAGGAAATCGTGCGCCGTTGCATCGTTACGCCGGTGCATTGCAAACAAACGACTCTCGCCAGGTGGCTTCTTATACTAGTCCTACATTCGGCGATGCTCGCATTTAATTAATTTTTTATATATTTTATTTATTTATTTAAATATTTGTAACGTTTCGTTACACTAGTCCTCTGTGGTTAGAACCGGATTGTGCAAGTTTAGTATTGATCGCACTCGGCACATTTTTTTGATTTTGACGACGCAGGGAGAATACATTTACCGTACAATACCAGGCCCTTTGTGGGGGTTAGGCCGCGCGGCTTGTGTGGGAAACTGATACAGCCGTTCTCGACTACTCCACTAAACCTGAAACTGCGTCCTATGTGCACTAGCACCTAGCACTTGAGGTGGAAGAAAATGAGGTTTCGAACTGTTACAACCCTATTCGGTAAGCACTTATTGCTGAGTCGAATAGTTCATTGACATCGGTTTCCAAAATGTCGATCAGCAGTAATTGCCTATAAATACCAAATCTTTTTCCAAATTCATAGAGTTCTCTTGGTTATCAGCCACAGCTCTACAGCTACGGACCTGGTTTATTCCTGCCGGCTGGATTGCCTAAACTAATACCATATCGGTCCAGTAGACCTTTGAGGTCCCGTATATTGAGACTCCAAGTCACCTGTTATTCGTAATGGTGAAATAAAAGGGGTCCTAAAAGCTAAAACTGTTTTTTTTTTAAAGTGCTCGGGACTAACAGAACGTAGTTACACTCATGTTTATCCGCGCATCACCCCGGGAAGCAGAGTGACCCACTTCACCAACAGAGGTTAGATCCCCAAATCCATCAGCATCCCTAAATGCTGATGGAATCACGGGCGGAGATCTTGCGTATATCGGCACCTACGGACACTGGACTAAAGTCGGCGCCCGTGAACACGGCACACTTTACGTTAACCGACTGCGCTCGCTGTCAACCAGCTTGCCACGAGCGTGATTTACGCTACGCTTAGCGTGATGACATCAAACATCGTCTCGAGGAGCGATCGTAGATGCAGCAGAACGCGACTATATATATATATTCCTTCTAACGCCATTGCATTGCATGCATCGAGAATTTGTGCAGAGTAGGTATTACCGGAAATTTGACTTGGAATTTTTTAGTATATAAGTTGAGTTTTGCTATTGGATTATATATCTCTAAAACATTGATTTTAAAACAGCTTGCGTGCAGCACCTTTGTTATTGCAAATGTCTATAGTCGATGGTAACAGCATTCCAGCTGGTGGGCCCTCTGCCTGTCTGTTGTACTCATGCAATAAAACAAAAATGGACAGATTGGAAATACATTTTTTACTAAATAGATCCAGGATCCGCTGTAGTGACGAACGTGTTTACCAATACTATAATTATGTGATATACTATAAATAAATCTCTGACAAATGTATGCACTAAAAAGAAAACACTATAAACTATATTATTGTAATCTATTTAATTATGTATCCTATGGTAGTTTATTATTATTGTTGTTTTCTTTAATTATATTTAATTCATTCATTCATTTCATTTATCATTTAAGAGCATGCTCTTGTCGTTGGAGCCTCTTCCAATGTTCTCTATTATGGGCCAGTTGTTTTACTGCTATGTAAGACACGACACCCATTTTTTCTTTTATTTGATCCACGAATGAAGTTTTATTTTAGTTAACCCACCAAATATTATTTAATTCTTTTAATTATATATTAATCATTGTACATTATGTATGTGTGTTGTATTTTCCTTCGTGACTTCCCTTGCTAGTCCCAGGCGGAAGAACAACGCTGGGCTTAATTGGTCAGCTTATGCTGAGACCGGGTCCAATTATAGGACTTATTCTGTTCCTCTTTTACTGTTTGAGAATACTCTGTATTGCTTTTTGTCGTAAATGGAATAAGTCTTTCTCTCTTTCAATTTGCCCCCAGGACGAAGGCAAGTTGCTGATCTGAATGTGGCAGATGATTTGCTATTACTACGGAGTTCGAAACCCTAAATAATAAAATAAAAATCGCGTTTAAAACTTAGCAAAGTCATATCTAAACGTTTGCAAAGAGGTAAAAGACAATTTCCTTAGCATTAATTTCTGTAATACTATTAAGAAAGTCGATTAGTATAATCTGTATAAGAAAATCCACTTTTGTGTTATCACAATTAAGCAAGGACTTGCCAAAACAACTGTGTTTAACGGGCGGTTTGATAATTTTTCATTCGCACCCTGTATAAGACGATAAGGCGCCGTTAAGGCAACCTACAAAGCGGTTCATTAATTTTAATTAGCCGCAAGACGAATAGTGTCTGAAACTCCCGACGTGAAAATAGGAGTGTTATAAGTTTGAGACGAATGTTTGTGGGGTGACCGTAGTTTAAGGTAACATAGACGGAAAAAATACGAAATAAATTATTGTTACGAGTTACAGCTATCGAATTAAAATGCCGTTGGAATTACTATAGAATTTATTAGAACTATGCAAACACGTATAACACAGGTACAAATATAACTGAACACAGCCAGTCCAAACCGTCCGTCACTATATAGCTTGTCGAATGTACTACACACGTCTTGCTCGTATCGTAATCGTTGCTTGACTGCCTCTCACACCCCCCCCCCTTCTCCCCCCCCCCCCCCGTTCAGGCATCGTTTAGCAATAGACATAGAAAGAAGTCCAAATGCTGGAAAGATAATAAACCAGGTGTGCATTCACTTTGTCGGCGTGTAACATTAGATGTTTTTATTCGTCACCCAGACTGTGCGTGGAAACCTAGTGCAGGTAGAGTTTAAAGGTGGACACTACTGTAATATTATTGTTACTCATATTTCTAAATAATTTTACGTTCCCTGTACTTGTACTCTTTACTATATTATAAAGAGGTAAAGTTTGTGAGTTTGTTTGTAGGAAGTAATCTCTTGAACTACTGGATCGATTTTGAAAATTGTTTCACCAGTAGAAAGCTACGTTGTTCATGAGTGGCAAAGGCTTAATTTGATTATGATTAGTAATTTATTTTTAATCATTTAATAACGCTCAGTAAATTGGGCACTTGTCAGCTTGTGTTAATTAATTACATTACAGATAAAAAAGCATATTTGGAATATTCCCATAACTTAGTAAACCAGTTACTATTGACCCATGAATAGTAACTGGAAAATAACGTTGTAACCGGAACTAAAACTTAACCTTACAATGATATAAATTACAAATTTTCACTAAATATACTAATCGTTGAAGATTAACAATAGTAAATTTTAATAAGATGTGTTTGTATACAAGAAAATATATCAAATACATTAGATTTTGTATTGTCACCATGTCGGAGAGAAATTTCGTTAAATGTGTATTTAAAGATACGGTTGCTGGTAGAAAATTCTTTTTTTTATCGATAAACACGCCTTTATACAGTCGTGGTATGAAAAGATTCACCAGTTTTCAAATAGGTTCATGTAACGTTCCGCGAGCACATGTTACCTTTTCGAAGTAAGGTCACAGAACAGACTGTTCCGTAGTAAATTCTGTTAAACTGTTTGACAATAAAGTTTATAATTACTTCGATCAAAACTATTTGATTTTCTATCTTATCCAAGAAGATTGTTTAGAGATGTAAAACCTTTTTATTGGTTTTAATGATTATGACAAGCGTAATGATTATATCCTCTTTGTTTCTGATGATTAGAACTGTTGTTAATCTCAGTGTCTGTCATTGTCAACGATGCAATTTTCTTTCTTCACGTTTCGATATTTTACAAACGTAACATTTATTGAAATGTTTGCAGTGCTGTTTCTTATACTCGTGCAAGCAAAAATCGACTTTAAGGTGATGAACATTTTTATACCGCGACTTTATATCTCTATTAATTGTATAATTATCTATGTAATTTTTTTGTGCAATAAAGAATAATGAAAGATATTCGTTGTAAGATGTTAATTAGTAAAATTGTTCCTCCCTTTCTAACTTTGAACTATAAAGTAAAATGTTTTGAAGAAAATTAAGATGGTAGAACTTGTAATAAATGTAATCTTCAACGAAAATTGATTTGATCAAGGTCTAAATTTGTAAGATATTTTCCGTAGTTAAGTCACATATTTTATGGGGTACATAAAAATGCAACTAAACAATCTCTATTAATGTTACAAACTGAACTATACAAACACGTATAACACAGTTACAAATATAACTGGACGCAACCAGTACAAACTGCACAATTCAATAACACGCGCAAAGTCCGTTATTATAAGGCTAATCGAAGGTACGTCTTGCTCGTATCGTAATCCTCGCTTAACTGCCGATCTCTCCATTCGACCATTGCTGCACCGATACAATATGGCTGCCAGCCCGCATAGATCGGGTTTCTTAGAATTCAGTTCGACACACCTTCCTAATGACTGCCATAAATGCAATAACAATAGAATGTTTTATGGCAGGTTTATGGCAGGCAGGTGTGCATTCCCCTTTTGTTGGCATGTAACAGTAATCCAATTTCGATCCGTTTCGAATTTCGTTTATGCCGTTCAGTAGTTATTACGTGATGCTTATGGGTAAGCGAGTGCTCCAGTCGCTTACCAGACTGACCCTCTCGACTCCATCCAGCGTCGCACCGTTCGTATCGTCGACGATCCCATACTAACAAGCGGCTTAGATTCGCTTAGCCTTCGGAGAGACTTTGCGTCCCCCTGCGTCTTTCTACCGCCTGTACAACGGAGGGTGTTCCGAAGAACTGTTTGATCTGGTGCCAACACCTCATTTTTACAATCCGCTCTACATCGCCAGAGTGTTCACCCCAATTTCCTGGAGCTCTAAAACGTTTATACCGCGTACAACAATGATCTGGAGAGAACTTCCCGCCGAGGTTTTCCCTCTGGACTATACGACATGGGGTCGTTTAAGAAGGGGGTTTTAATTTTTTTTACAGGCCGGCAACGGGTTCGCTACGCCCCTGGTGTTGCAAACGTCCATAGGCAACGGTAACCACCTTCCATTAAGTGGGCCGTCCGCCTGTTTGCCTGCTTCAGGTAATAAAAAAATTGCTCTAACAGACAAACAGACAGTAAGACAAAAATTCTAAAAATTGCATTTTCGGAATCTCCTTACCCGCATTATCCTCCCTGATTTGTTTCACAGTTGGAAAACATTGTACAAACTCGAACCATTTAAAGATTTATTATTAAGCATAGATTGTGAAATAATTAGCGATTCTATTGAATATTCAAAGTATTGGACGAGAAACTATTCAAAGTTGCTCTTCCGTTGTTTAAGGCGCAACTATTGTTCGCCAATTTAACCAAGAAATGATTTATTGAACGCCCGATTTAGCATCGTGAAAACTGAGTAGGTAAGTATTTGTCTAGTAATAATGTTTTAATTTGGGTTAACATCTGTTTCGGGTTATTTGTAGATATTACCGATATTGTTACGACTTAGCGATACTCGAATTAAAATGCCGTAAGAATTATTGTAGAGTTTATTAGAACTATATACAAACACGTATAACATAGGTACAAATATAACCGAACACAACAAAAATTCAAACGTAATGCACGAGGTCGTAGTTCAATAAAACGCGCAAAGTCCGTCACTATTAGATTCTCGTTATGTACACACGTCTCGCCTTGATCGTGGGTCTCGCTCGACTACCCCCTCCTTCAATCAGGCCATCGTTTTATATTGCACAAATGCAAGTGCCCGTATCGCAGTCGACATTATCCGAAATACCTGGCTAATGAGTCGGCCGCAAGCGCCCATAAATAAGGGTAAAAAAACGACGATCATAAAAAAAATACAATTAGTTCGAATGCGGACGGGTAAAAATGTGTTTTGTTTCAGATATGCAGGTGAATTTTGTTTTTGTCGGGACCTGAGTTGTAGTAACACTATATTTTGTTTTTTATTGCATGAGTTTAGCAGACAGGCAGACGGCCCACTTGATGGAAAGCGGTTACCATCGCCTATGGACATTTGCAACATCAAAGGTGCTACAAATACGCTGCTGCTTTCTTAAGGGAGACTGGAACCTGGTCACTAATGACGGAACAAAACTCAAGGTTGTTATGGCGACATACTTTAGACCAGGTGTGGTAGCCATCCAGTCGGGTAAATGCCCTACCACCTGGCTATGGGTTGTTTCGTCGCCTCTTACGACAGGCCGCCCGGCCGCAGGAAATTGTATTCTTTTTCCGTTCCTGCACGGTTAAATACGACATCACTACCGTGTCGACACTACCGTACCTCCAACCTGTATTACATGCGATTATACCGCCACCGCACCGCTGCCGTATTTTGTGTACGAACGGACAATGTTCGCTCGCATATACATAGAAATTCACAAAATAAAAACGCGGCGCGGTGGCGGCGTGGTGACGGCGCGGCATCGGCGCCGTATACACAAAGGCTAAGCGTTTCCTTTTACGCAAAGGGCTACGGTACCCTAGAAAGAGATAAATGAACGAAAAATTAAAGTCGTATAACTGCACAGTTATTAATACCACCACCAATCGAGCAATAAAATTAGTTATTCCGCAGAGAGATTCGAGCAATCCGCATGAGTTCGCAAAAGTTAAATCGACCGTTTAATGACCGTGATTGCGTTAAACTCCTGTTTAACATAATAACTGTTGATGTTTAAATGTATACGTGTTTGTATTTTTAAATAAGCTCAGTAAATTCTTTTTGGTATTTCGTAACAATTTTGGGCGTAAACAGAACCCTTATAGAAACTACATTGTCCGTTATTCCATCTGTCTGTTTATGTGCTTAAGGCTTATAGCAATGCCAAAGTATTTGAGGAAACACGTAGACGCGGTCGTTTTTCGGATGCATTATAATTTTATTGTTAATAAACTATTATAACTTATAACTTTAAATTACATATTATAACATTTAATTTTAACATTAAATTACATATTATAACTTTAAAATCATAAAAGTTACCAATTCACGGTCAAAAATATACATGTATGAGACAGTATCTTTTTCGAAAATACCGGCAATTACCTATATTTTTAAAGGTAAAATTGATAACGTTTTTCAAACATTGTTTTAGACGTAATGAACTAACTCGAATCATACATATTTATTATGTTATAGATTTAGATATATATGCCAACATACAAACGAATTTAAAATATGTAATAACAAAATATAGACACAATAACATCTCGAAGGAAGGCAGCTGAGAAAAATGCAATATTGTAGTCCTTTCAAAGACTGCAAATGACGTGGACGGGTATTCAATTTTAAATCTGCCACTCCATTGGACATAAACATTAGAAATAGTACAATAAACGCTTAAAAGGGAAAAATTCACATCGTGCGCGTGGAACAGTAAAAAAAAGTAAGTTAAAAAACCCCCAATTTTGAAACATTCTTCATCATTCTATTGGTTTTGGCGTGATGATATATAGGCTATAGCCTACCTCGATAAATGGGCGATAATACCTGTAGTTCCCGAGATTAGCGCGTTCAAGCAAACAAACAGATCTTCAGCTTTATATATTACTATAAAATATCTATATAGGGATCGAGTTTTGCCGTTGCAATTCACCAACAAATATATACGTCTTTGTCATGGCAACGCGTACGAAGTTTTGCTTGCACGTCCTAGTCTGTAAATAAAAACTAAAGCATCCTAAGTGTTTTTTGTATACCTCGAGTAGAACAGACAGGCTGGCAGACCACCTGATGGAAAGCGGTCACCGTCGCCTATGGGCGTTTGCAACAACAGAGATGTCATGAACGCACTGCTGGCCTCGCAGAAATTTTATTATACCCTTTTTAAAAAACTCCATATCGTAGCGCTGTGGGATAACCTCAGCCGGGAGCTCATTCCAAATCCACAAGGTACGAAAGAGAAACGTTCTTGAGAAACGCTGCGTACGAAAGCAAAGTTGCTCAAAAAATGCAAATGATCGCCCAGCCGATGGCGAGCGGTACGGTGGTAGAAAGAAGACGAAGGCACTATTCTGAATGGTTCTTTGGAACACTTCCCGTTATACCATCGGTATACGCAAAGAGACGCGAAGTCTCTCAGAAGGCCAAGCGTATCTAGACCGTCTGTGAGTATGGGATCACCAGCACGGCTCGAGGTTGAATACAGTCAAGGGGATTAAGCTGGTAGATTGCTCGTGCCATAAAGAAATTAATAGAAAAACTGCTTTTTTTATTGCCGGAGTTTTGTTTTGCCAAAAATTGTGACAGAACCCTATGAAAAACTAACCAATCCCATTTGTTTGTCTTAATACGAAACAATGAATACATCCTCCATCCAGTGGCCTCGAGTGTACACTGTCATCGTTTGTCGTCCCCTCCATTAGTCGAATTGAACGAGCGCGCACTTTTGTTTGCAACGCACTGCACAGAAGTATTGTTGCCTGCTGTTAATCTCACATGCATGGTGCAAGTCATATCCTTGCATTAAAACAAGGAATCCATCAACCAAGTATTTCTGATAATTAGCGTCTCTTTTGAGGCTGATCGCTAGCGATTGGTGTGGTTTTGGCTCTGGTTTTAATGTTCTCGTTCTGGTAAGGTAGGAGATCTGTCTTATGCGTGAAAAAAAGAAGGAACAAGTTTTTGTTTTATTGCCAAAAGGCGGCAAACAGACAGACGGTCCACCTGACCTGACGGAAAGTGGTAACCTCTACCTGTAGAGGTTTGCAACACCAAAAGAACAAAATTTCATAACGCCCTCTTAAATGACCCCATGTCGTAGAGCAGACGGAAAACCGCGGCTGGAAGCTCCCTCCAACTTGTTATTTTATGTGGCATAAACTTTCTAATGAATCTTTGCTTAGTTGAGCATGATAGCGCAAGGAAATGAGGGTGAACATCCCACTGATGGCGAGCAGTTCTGTGGTAAAAATATGGCGTTGGCTCCAAATCGAACAGTTCTTCAGAACACTGCCCATTGTAGAGATGGTAGAATACGCAGAGACAAGCATTCTCTTCGTAGGCTAAGCGATTCTCGCTTTGCTTATTTCCGCCCGATAACATAGTAGGACGGGGACGGGGGCCCTCCCGGCGAGCCACACCCAGTGAGTGCAAACTCGATGCAAACCGACAAAGGGGCGTGTCCCTGGGACCAAAACGGGGTTTTCTGGTCTCAGTGACACCCCTCTTTGTCGGTTTGCATTGAGACGTCATGACAGTGATATCTATGATGCGATTCCGTGATGCCTCCTTATGATGCGGAAGGACGCTTACAGGTTTATTGGATAGTCTGGCACTCGGTGCTTACTTACAACTTCTGTGTACCGTCAACCATCGGGAGTCCCACATACTCCTCGGAGACCTCAGACAGGATGGAATCTTAAGGGTGAAATTTTCTGAACATTGGCACATTCATCTCTATTGGTTTCCCGAAAGGAGCAATCAAACTTTACATCCATAAAACAATCAAAAGTTTCAAACTCCTACTAGATGGCACCTTGTGTCTTTCTTTAGTCGGACAGGATGGAATCTTAAGGGTGAGATTATTTGAACATTGGCACATCTCCATTGGTTTCCCGAAAGGGGCAATCACAATTTTGAACATTCACACGAAATCCGGCTCTTTGAATATGCGGAATGTATGCATGCAATGCAATGCATTCAGGATTCAATGCTTTCAACCTATGCATGGGAAATATGACGTCGTATTGACATTTTGACGTATCCAACGCCCGCTGTGAATTCACCAGCCGGATCATACGATGGACAGTTATTGGTGCCAATCTCGGTCTGATGGCGATTGGGAACTGTTACATTGCCGATTTGCTATATAGATAACTCTTTATTATACACCAAATTATAAACAAACGAAAGTAGAAATAGATAAAAGATGGTACAACGGGCAGCCTTATCGCTAAGAAGCGATCGCTTCCAGGCAACTTTTGGCAGGGATTGCTAGATTTATAATATCGACGGTGGTTCACTGAAAAATTGAGGGGAAGAAGATTAAGTTGGTATGGGCATATAATAAGGAGGGATGAAAGTCATGTGACAAAAACTATTTCATTTGTTTGTATAGATATTTCTTCTGTTCGTGTAATTTAATTAACACCATTGTAATCTTAATAAATTTCTTACAAATACTTAGTGTCAACTGAATTGTTTCTACCACAATTGAATTTCAGCCGCGGCCCCTATCTGGTACTTTCAAAGTTTATAATAAGGAAATGCCTCAAAGGGAAGCCGCCAATTATTCCCTACGGGCACGACAAAGGGATGGCTCTTAAATTTGCGTGACTTTGCCATAATATAGCTCATTATTAACTAGGTTTTTATTATCATTAGGAATTAATCAAAACGTAATGAATGAACGGAGAAAAAATACAATTTCCCGCTGCCAAGCCACCCGGCAGCGGGAAATTGTATTTTTAAGTAAGAGTATTTTAAGTAAGTAAGACAAAATAACCCAAAGCTAGGTGGTGGTGGTGGCATTTGCCGGTATCGGTGGTTACCATCCCTGGTCAGAGTAAAATAATAATTATCACCTTAAAAGGCTCTCGCTTGGTATCTGGGTGAAGGGTCGGCTGCAGAAGGCAGCTCTGTTGGACACGCTCTGTATTGTGAGGATATTTCTATGTCTGGATCCTTAATCACCGGTAGCCTGAACTCTAGGCCCCACTGCCGGCGGAGATCAGTTTTGTAAGAATAATGTAAAAAACTTGAAAATAAAATATATATGTGAATAATCCATAATCCTCAATGCCCCACGTATGTGCTTGCCTTTGCCAGCCGGCACGGAATGGAGATCGCTAGAGCTGGGACTCAAGCTCCAGGGGTGGAGGTGATAAATGGCATAACGTCGGAATTAGCTTCGGTGAACCTGCAGCCCACCTCTCTACATCCCATAGCCACTAACCCATGTTGCCCCTGTCTTCTATGGCATATATTGGGGCCGATGCAGGAAGTGGCTGGTCATCGTCTGCCCGTTTTTTCCATATTCTTTTAAACATTGTGACGGGCAGATGCCATAGTCCCCGATGTTTAACTCCAATAGCAATTCATCCCAATAGCCCAGTACGTTTTGTTCTCATCTTACATTGGCTGGGACTTGTCCTTGAGTGCTTTTTTATATGGTACAAATAGGAATAATCACCGGTCAGTGTCACGCCACAGTTAGATTGAATTCGTCTAAGGGGCCTCTACGTGTTGGCCTTCTCATGGCCCCGCGCAAAGCCTGACTAACACACATATTGTATATCCCCAAATTAAGTAAGTTACGCCTGTGTTATGGGTTATATACAACGGATTACTTTTTGGCCGATCTCAGACACCAAGACCATAGTAAATAAAGGAGAATATTTGTTTCCGAAATTTGCCGTACCAGGAATCGAATCCGGAACCTTTGTATTGCAATGAACTAAGCCGGCAAAGACTTACTGCCCTTTTATTTGTACAGGAACGGAGAAAGAATACAATTTCCTGCGGCCGGGCGGCCTGTCATAAGAGGCGACAAAAAACCCACAGCCAGGTGGTAGGGCATTTGCCCGACTGGATGGGTCTAAAGTATGTCGCCCTAACAGCCTTGTGTTGTGTTCCGGCATGAATGACCAGGTTCCAGTCTCCCTTAAGAGAGCAGCAGCGCATTTGTGGCACCTTTAGTGTTGCTATGTCCATAGGCGATGGTAACCGCTTTCCATTAAGTGGGCCGTCTGCCTATCTGCTGAACTCCTGCAATAAAAAAATAAAAAACTTGCCCACTCAACCACAGAGGCAGTCTGTACGCCACCATAGCATCCGTAGGTGGTGTTCCGCCCTTAGTGACATTTAATGATACAAATTTCTACAGGCGATGGCAATCGCTTTCCATCAGGTGGAGCATGAGCGTTTGACTTTCCGCTTCCCTACTGTATATTTAATTATTCAGATTTGATTGAAAGATCTCTGAACTTGTTGCTCGTTTTACGTTCATAATACCCAGTGCAAACAATATAAATCGTATTTCCATCAGTAAAGATCTTTCGGGGTTCTAATATCTCGTAATTGGCGCGCAGCGTGCCCGGTTTGTGATTTCAATGAATTTAAATAATGGATTGGAGTTATTTTGAGGAACGATGTTAAGCAGAGATGTTTCTATACAAGAAAAAAAAAAGAAAAAACATTTATTTGGCCTTTAAACATAGCGAGACTCATTGAAAAACAAAAATTAAAATGAGTATTAAACTATGTAGGTGTATAGCAAAAGAATATGTATAGTAATGGTACCAAGTAGGTTGAAACATATCGAGCAAAATGAAACAGAAAACATCAAAAAAGTTTGAGTAGTTTCGGAATTCATCGCGGGCAAACACAGCGAGACGTAATTTTTATATGTAGATATATAGTGCGAATAATAATACATAGAATTACTATTTACATAATAATACTCGTAATTAGTACTAAGCGCATTAGAAAAGAATATTGCACAATATAAATACAACACAACATACATACATAACTTCACGCCAGGTCCCTTGCGGGGTAGGCACGAACAAAGCGCCATTCAGGCTTATTCTTACACACCTCAGTTGCTTCTTTGACATTCATAGCTCTTGTCATGCACGCTCGTCTGTTCTTAAGGCTCCTGACATCACCTTCTGCTAGCACACGATCAATTTGATCATGCAAGGTGTGTCGTGGCCTTCCGCGACTTCTGCGTCCATCCACTTTTGCATTGTATATCTGTTTAGTCATTCTTTCATCATACATTCTTTCCACATGCCCGAACCACCGGAGCAATATAAATACAATAATATACATTTATCCAACTACTCTTTCTAACTATAATTGTCTATAATATTACGACCTCTGCCTATTGTGAACATTACGAGTACCTAGATATCCTTAAGTTGGTTGCTTGTCAGAGATGGCTTTTAGCAATAATGGGGTCTATTCTTTTGTCAATTTTTTTTTGTAAACATGCTTTTTTGGATCTTTTTTTGCGAAGCTGATCAACTGGCACACGATCCATCTGAAATTAAAGTTTTTTGCTCGAATCTGAAAATTCTAATTCAAATTGAAAAGATTTTATTCAAACTAAATTCAATTGGATAACATTTTTTGAAGGAAGGAATAGGTCTAAGTGAAAAATCTTTAATTTCATATTTGATTTATGACTGTCTTAGGATCTTTTTTTATAAGTTCAGAAGTATTTTATACAATTGATGAATAATTAACGGAGATTTAGCCAAATAGTGCTCTCAACAAAAGCGCAAAATTGGTATCGTAGTAATGACAAAACATACTAATTTGCATTACAAGGAGTCTTTAAAGTGTTTATAAATTTAACGCTGTTAGTCAAAATATTGTTACGAGTGCGAGACTTGAATTAAAATGCCGTTTGAATTACAATAGACTTTATTAGAACAATGCAAACACGTATAACAGGTACACATATAACCGAACACAACAAGTCCAAACGTAATGCAGAATGTGGTAATTCAACAAAACGCGCAAATTCCGTCACTTTTAGATTCCCGATTCTAGTACATACGTCTCGCTTTGATTGTGGTTCTCGCTCGACTGCGGCCCCCTCTCCATCAGGCCGTCGTTTTATACTACACAAATGGAAATGAATCCGCAACACCTAGCTAATGATGCTAATGAGCTAGTACAATGGACAATAGGCTATTCCCAACAATAATTAGAAACGTATGCCAATAAATAAGTGAACAAAAGAAGACGATCATAAAAGGATCACAATAGTTTCAATGTTATTAGTTCAAATGCCGACGGGTAATAAATGTGCTTACAAATCTGTACGTGAAATTTGTCTTTGTCGGCGCGTAGGTTGTAACAATATATTCAAATATGTCAAAGGAAATGTAGGAAGAAATTCAGTCAAAAAGATAAAGAAAGAAAATTTTGGACACCTTTGATATTGAATACATTTTTAATATCGCTTCAAAATCGTGTCTCATTACATGCCCAGTCACAAAGCTATCAAAATCTAATAATTTCAACTTTCATATAGCTCCATAGAATTGTGTGCTCTAAACTGCAGGATTTAAGTCAAAATTGGCTTACCTTACCTTGAGCATAGCTCCGATGACATAGCACCCTACTCGACTTGGATGGAAGCCAATAGATTAAGCCAGCGTAAGATGATCCCCCTCATTTGGTATTCGTCGATATACTTTCCAACGTGAAGTGATCAATCATACGGGCCATTTAATGCTAGTTTTCGGGAGATGTTTGTTCCTGGTCTTAATATCGATGTCGCCGAACACCAATCTGGGTATAGTAAAATTATTTTTCACTTTTTCAATACTTTTCAATGATTTATTGTTTTATTGATAATTTTATAAACTTTAATGAAGAACTTATTACTTGTAACTTAGTGGTTGCCCGTGCTAAAAATTCGAACATGATAATTAATGTCAAAGACTATACTTGTATAATCACAGATTTCGCCAAGGCTACATACACTGTTAATTTGACTGGAACAATAAACGGAAGAGTATATATGCGTGTGTGTGTCATGCACATAAAAACCACAAAAAAACATTACACACACTACCATGTAGTTCATGGTAGTGTGTGTAATGTTTTTTTATTGATTTAATGTATTTTTAAGCATATTTTTTAAAAATATTACCATTCGTCGCTTCTTCTCTATATAAACTATAAGTGTGCAAAATTTCATACTCAGCCGTCCGCGCAATTTTCGCAAAAAGGTGTACAAAGTTTTTTATTTTTTTTATTTTTTATTTATTTTTTTATTTATTGCAGGAGTTCAGCAGACAGGCAGACGGCCCACTTGATGGAAAGCGGTTACCATCGCCTATGGATATTCGCAACATGCGCTGCTGCTCTCTTAAGGGAGACTGGAACCTGGTCACTAATGCCGGAACACAACACAAGTTTGTTATAGCGGCATACTCTAGACCAGGGGTGGTCGCCTCCCTACCACCTGGCTGTGGGTTGTTTTATCGCCTCTTACGACAGGCCGCCCCAACGCAGGAAATAGTATTCTTTCTCCGTTCCTGCACGGATATCCGTCAGAATTATTATGCAGCACCCAAAAAATATACAAATTTATTTTTTGATTTCTGCATAATGTAAAAAATGATATTTTACTCTTCATTGAACTCTGATACTAATCGTATGCATATTGAATAGAATCTTATTTAATAAAGCGGTATCTACCTTAAATGTACATCTTAAACCAACCTATCTTCTCCTCATTCGACTTGTATCTCATATAAAGCTACTTTCAGTGAATTGTGAAAGTTTTTCTTTTACAATACAGAAAGTTGAAGGTCTTTTAAATCACTCCACAAGTCGATAAATTTAATTTCCGCTCGCACACATCCGCTCCGGCCACGTATCGCTCGGCGACTGACGCTTCGATATCGTATCGACGCAGGAAATTTTAACTTTTGCACCGACTACCTGCAATGTTATTATTTTATAGAAAGTAAGAGGAGATTGGTTTTTTAGCTTTTCTATTAATGAAGGGAATCTGCAATATTGCAACTATACTATGCAATATTATGCATAAGTCATTTGTTACGTTACGTACGTGAATTGATATTGTTACGAGTCGCATGACTCGAAACAATAAAATGCCGTTAGAATTACCATAGAGTTTATTAGAACTATACAAACACGTATAACACAGGTACAAATATAACAGAACACAACAAGTCCAAACGTAATGCAGAAGGTCGTAATTCCATAAAACGCACAAAGTCCGTCACTTAATAAATTCCCCGATTATAGTACACACGTCTTGCTTCGCATGTGGTTATCGTTCAACTAAGTCCGCCCTTCATCACATCATCGTTTTATACTGCGTAACTGCAATGTCCCCGTACTTAATCCGACACACCTGGCTAATGACTGCCATTAAATATTACAATACCACAATGGGCTGTTTTCTAATCACAAATTTTAAAAAACAAAAGAAAACGATATGCCGAAAGGTAATAAAATGAGTTTTTACGGATATGCAGGTGTGAATTTGTTTTTGTCGACGCCTAGGTCTTTAACTTAAAGTGAAGTTCTAGTTTCTTAGGTCGTAACAATATATATAGTAGTAACAGCCCGTAAGCTTCACATTGCGGGGCTCGGGCTTCCCACTATTGGCTAGCAGTTTTTATGACATTATCCCCTCTTAGGCCTTTCTTACAAAAAAATATATATTAGGAAGCAATATATCACATGAATCTATCACATTTGAAATAGCTGGGCGCGTCACCGCCCTGTCGTGTTGTATTTATAAACACATTAGCGCAATCAGAATGATCGCTCAGCGGACGGAATGGGCATCACACTACTCACAGACATCGCGGATGACAAGACAATGTAATTATTATGCCGAGACCCGGTATCGGTGGTGGTACAAGGCACGAGATTCGGCAGTTCTTCTTTCAGTGTCGCGACCCACTTGCGGAACGTATTGCGACTGAAAGATCGGCGCTGATCAGATCTCGACGTAATTTCCGTCGTAATATGCCGCAATTTGGAAATGAGGTTGGCACTCAGCGTTTTGCTGTGCCGGAACGTAGTTCGACACAGCGCTAATTTTCAGTGCCCACCCCCTTTAAATCGCATATGCCATGCGACCCGTGCTAAATTTGAATTTCTTTTAAGCTAGGTTGCCTGGAAGTGATCGCTTTTAGCGATAAGGCCGCCTGTTGGTTTGCGAAGAAGTATCGTAACTATGCATTTTGTTTCTGTAATTCTTTATTTTGGTGAGCAACAAGGTGTTATCTAATTTAATCTATGATTTTGTGTGTTGAATTATCTGTTATTACAGATTTTTGTCAGGGCCATAAACTTAAAAAAGGGTATATTTGTCGTATGGTGTCGTGACATTTACAACTGTCAACATTCTATATGTCATTGTTTTGTAAGTGTCACTTTTTCATTCTAAAATAAATGGTTTACCTGTTGGTATAACAAATCAATAGATCTGTTCTTATCACGACATCAGAGACAATTATTTGATTAAAATAAGCTTAATGAACCTAATGGCAAACCTGTGTCATGTTTGTAATTAATTAGTGAATGTCGTCAAATGATGTCGAAAAGATTTTTGCTTTAAATACAGCTAAAAACCCTTGGTAATCTTAAAAAAAACTACTGGTTGCGTGAAACTTGTTATATGCGTGTTTAGTAATTTTAGTAAATTTTAGACTTGGATCAACGTTAAAATTGAAATAACATTGATAAATTGACTTTGCTTATAATTCACTCACATTGACTAGATATAGGAACCAGCATATCACGACACTCACTATGAGATGTGTATGAATTTAAGGGAGCTGTAACGAACTACTGGCTAGCACAACGCGGGAGCGCACATATTAATAGTTCGTCTATATTACTCACACATCATCCGTCCTACTCACACATTGTGATATTGTACTAGCTGTAAGACTTGTTAATGTACTTAGGGTTACCGTTTCGAAAATAAATAGTTCACATGAGCACTCGACAGTGAATACTACATCTCGCTGCTACAAATTATTTTATCCCTTACCCGCTTCAGCTCGTGACTTGCATATAAGGGAGTTAAAGATTGACATTCTGCTCCAGTTAGCTTGGCACAGTCGAAATATCGCTACACGTAAATAAAACCGGTCGCCCATTGGCTTTCAGGGCACTCTGAATATTTTCGCATCGCTAACAGCGTTGATGGATTTAAACGAGCTTGTCTATTTATTACGTTAATTATATAAAATGATTATATTATTATTGACCCGGTTGTGTGAGAAAGTTTTGAGTGCGCTATTTTAATTGATCCACACGTTTGACTATGTCCCGATGAAGCTCGTGCGCCTCAGGTCCTCATGTTCTCAGAGTCCTTACCCCAAAAGCCGCAAATATATTTACGGTGTTTTAGGGTCTACTTTTTTCCAACGCAATTGATTGTTCTTTTTTTGTTTCAGGTAAGTGTTAAATGCATAACTTCCTACGTTGCAAGCAGGATTAATCTAACGTGAGTATACTTTGTCTGGTTTGACAAAAATTGTAAGTTGCAAAACAAAATTGTAGTTTTTATTATTGCCAAGTCATTTGCATAAGTCGTAGTAGCTTAATGGCTAGCGCACGCGTCCCTAACTGAAAAGGGCGCGGGTTCGATCCTGGCCGGAACGCATGCTCAACTTGGCTGTTATCTGACCCAATATGTATATTGTTACAATTAAGACGTGCTAACGGTGAAGGAAAATATCATGATGAAATCTGCGCATCGACATAACCGACTGGACGTTCACTGCATGGGTCCCTAAAAATGCCGTAAAAGATTGGCCAGGGGCAATATGGGTGTGAGTGGCTAAGGGATGTCGAGATGTGGACTGCAGGTTCACCGAAGCTACTTCTGACGTGATGCCATTTATCACTTCCACCCCTGGAGCTTGAGTCTTAGCTCTAGCGATCTCCACTCCGTGCCGGCTGGCTAAGGCAAGCACGGAGGCGGGGCTTGCCTTGGCCCCCGGAGCCAGGCTGAGGTGTCGCTACTCACCTAAGGCTTCTCCACAGAGCCCCACTGCGGGTGGACGTTATTATTATTGTTACCAAGCCGGCAAACGCGTAGGCGGCACACGTAGTGGTAAGTGGTTGCCCTTGCCTATAGACATCCGCAACACCAGGCGCGAAGCCAACGCGTTACCAGCCTAAGCATGAGATAGACGGGAATGAATAGAAGAAATGGCACAGAAGGATCATACAGGAGGATTGAGATAGACGGAATAATATAGGAGAAAGGAACAGGCTGTGAAGGCTTAAAATATCGTTTGCAACGAAAAACTTATTTACTAATAGGTGCGAATGTGTGATATGAATTATAAAAAAGATCTTTATTTTAGTTAAGTACATTTTTTAAATTGTAATAATAATTTTATTGGTACCAAATATACATATTACATTATTCAGTATACATTATTCATTGTAAAGTTTATGGGGTTAAATAACACCAAAACTAGGCCGAGCCTGTCTTTTAGGTGTTAGACCCGTCCCGTCTCTTAACATCAATTATCAGAACTATTAATATAATACTAGTGGTCGCCCGTGGTCGAAATTCGACCCTAATTTAAATTATTAGTTTGAACATTATTAAGGTTCTGTTGTCAAAGACTACTATAATCACAGATTTCGCCAAGGCTACACTGTTTATTTCACTTTAACAATAAACAAAAGAGTATAAATATGCATTTGTGTGTTAAAAATACATGCTAGTCTGTGTTGATTTAATGTATTTTTTATGCATAATTTAAACAAAAAAATAGCATTCTGCACTCCTTCCTCTATATATAAGGTGTGCGAAATTTCATACTCCTCCGTCCGCGCAATTTTCCCAAAAAGGGGTACAAAGTTTTTGCTGTGTTTTTGCTTCACGTATTAATGTATATATATATATTATAGAGTATATATAAGATATATATATAAAAGTTGCTTTCGTACACATCTTATTAATGGGCAAATATCAACTGAATTCAATTGAATTTATCATATTGGTTAGTTTATGTTGCGTACGCCGCTAAGAGTTGATTGTTCTAACAAACTATATAATAACGTTTGCAACTTTGTTTTCATTATGGTTCAGTCTGAACGATTTACTGTACGTTTATTGCTGATTTTATAGTATGCCGTTGAATGTAAATGATGTTTAAGCGCGTGTACTTTAAACGTTTTGTCGATTAATTTTAAGGAGATATAACAGGAGGATAAGCATCACGTTCATGAATTAACCATAGTCTTTAAATATATGTAATGGGTCTTTTAATAAATTGGTGGATGAAACGTGACGCAACATGTATTACGAGTATACCTATAATATTTATTAATATTCTGAAATAATTTATCTGTCTATTTTCATATATTACATTCATTTTCCTCTGAAATTATTAGTTTGTATGGAAAAAAGATTACCAGGAAAGTGTACCTAATGAATGTTCCAGTTTTGACAAGCTAGTTGGAGTACCCTAAATGTTGTCCAACATTAAAAGATGCTAAATATACACGTGAATAAAAGCAACTGATGTTTTTCATCAACGCCCTACAATACAAACGTTCTTGTTTCTTTTCTCTCATCTCTTTTTTTGTGCTTTTCCGAATATTATTCTTTGCGTGTAAATTTTTGATTAACATCAACTGTTAAGATTGCACTAGTATCGTGTGTTTAAAAGGATATTACATATTATACCTTTTTTTTAAAGACCCGTCTTTAGTGATAGTACCTCCCGTTGTACAGCATTTATTTTAAGTTTATTATTTTTGTGCCATCTTTAGCTCTTTAAAATCTGATTGCTAACCTTTATATTTCAGTGACATGTATGACAGCAGCGCTTGTCCAAGGCCGATTGACATGATTCATATACCAACAATCTAGTTATATAGAATTTCTCGTCAACATCATGAATTTGTTAATTTTTATGTTCAGTCGTTTTGGGTCTTATTACATACATACATACATAACTTCACGCCAGGTCCCTTGCGGGGTAGGCACGAACAACAGAGCGCCATACAGGCTTATTCTTACACACCTCACTTGCTTCTTTGACATTCATAGCTCTTGTCATGCACGCTCGTCTGTTCTTAAGGCTCCTGACATCACCTTCTGCTAATACACGATCAATTTGATCATGGAAGGTGTGTCGTGGCCTTCCGCGACTTCGGCATCCATCCACTTTTGCATTGTATATCTGTTTAGTCATTCTTTCATCATACATTCTTTCCACATGCCCGAACCACCGGAGCATTCCTTTCCTTACCTTCACCCCGACACTCTCTTTCAGACCAACTCTCTTTCTTACTTCTGTATTACGAACGCGGTCTTATTCATGACTAAATTTCAGATAGACTGACAGAAAAACTTTTGAAAACAGTCATTTGTGATTACTAGTGATTAGGCGGATACATTGTGCAAATAGCAATTTTTGCTTAACTATTGTCTTTTATTTTGAAATCACAGCCGGAAACTTTAGGTTTATTAGTAGCAATTGAAATCATATATCGTTTCTTTTGATCTAGCTTATTTTGTAATAGAATTTTCTAAAGAAATGCTTGTGTTTAGACAATAAATAAAATTTAATAAGACGACGCCGCACCATCTACTATTAAATTAGCACCATTCAAATTTGGACTAGTATCACTCGCTGCATACAATATAGTCTTCGCTATCTCATCAGGCTCTATAATAACATTATTAGGCATTGCAGATGCAATTTTGGAGTACACCATATCCACGCAATCGTCGTCTACGTTGAAATTCGCCAGTACATTGGTTCTGGTTATTCCGGGTCTCACGGCGTTCATCCTAACGCCCTCTGTGACTAGTTCTAGGGCACCTGCTTTAGTGAACCTCTCGAGAGCGTCTCGTATCATCGCGAATGGCAGGAATCCAGGTCTGACTCTCAACGGTGCCCCGAATACGTTGACGACGTTTCCTGAAACCAGAGTGTTCGCTTTATTTTTTGTATGTCGATAGATTAGGTGCTGTTTATGCAGTAATAGAAGCAACCCCCTGTCGAATTATTCAACATTAACTGGCAACATTCTTTTTCTTTATTAGTATTTTTTATACTCCAAGCTTAATGCTACTGTTTATAAAGTAGCAATTATAAAACTTTTTGATTCTCTTTCCATTTCCTTCAAGAGAAATACACGCAATATTATTTTTTATTTATCTAAATTGTACATACAGAACACTTTGATTCTTAACATAACCTTTTATTAGGTATTTGGCATGGTTATGTATTTTATGTTATAGGTAGTAACGTTGGTTTTTAAAATACAGGCTTCGCTAACAAGTCGGGCTAATAGGATGTAATCTAAATACTGTTTATTATATTTTTTGGAAATAAAATTATTATTATATTTTTATTAAGCGAATGAACATGTTTAGCTGTATATTAAAAGATATATTTAACAATGTGATGAGTGGTTTTATCGTCTTCCACAATTTTATTTTAGACAACTTTAAGATGGTTTAAAAGTTTGGTAAGAGCAGTTCTATATTCATTATTCCATTATCATCACTTAATGGATTATAGTATCCTATCGTTTCTATGTTCATAATGCTTTTACTTACATATAATTAGTGAGTATTATCTATGAGCTCAACAGTAGGTAGGGGATTTCAGTGTTACGAAATTTAGTGAACATTCGTAATATTCTTCAATATTTCTACTATTATATAGTTATTTATTAATCTGACAGTTACTTTGTTTAGATGATACTAATATATCAGTTTAAATATCTTTTTCACGGTTTCAAGTGTATCGAAACATTAATCGATTATCTTAATATTAGGTAAAAATGTGATTTCATTAATGCCGTTGAAGATGGATCGAATCGAAATTTGCTCAAGAAAAACCTATGTGTATAAAATATACATATTTTTCTTGTGATACAGATGTTCCAATTATTTTCATAAATCCTACGTCACTATGGAAGTTAAGTTCCGAGGCACAATATTTAAAGACACAATCCATATTATCACAAATGTCAGTTAGTAATGTATGTTTGTTTACCTTTAGTCTTTTTCAAGTGGGGCAAACACAGCTGCACCATTTTATACGGCAGTCTCAGATTCAACGTCATCAACTCGTCGAATATCTCCATGTTGTTATCAAACAGCGATGTCACAGACACTTTACCGGCACAGTTTATCAGCACGTCTATCTTCTTGTGATGTTCCACAGTCTTTCTCACTACTTCTTCGCAATTCGCATCTAATGTCAGATCTAAGAGAAGACATAGCGGCTTGATTTGCTTGAAATCTTCACAAATTTTCGCGACTTGTAGCAATCTCGCTTCGTTTCTTCCTACCAGAGAGACTGTTGCACCGTGCGAAGCGAAGAGTTTAGCTGTTGCTGCGCCTATACCCGAGCTAGCGCCTGTTACGAGCACCACTTTATTGGTGAAGTCCATCAGTGTTGACGTCTCGACGTCGTCCACAATACTGGAGGCGATTTCGTAAACACGTTTTTGTGTCAATATGCATGCGGTTTTGATGTTGGATTTTCCTGTTTGTACTGTTGGTTCTCAATCTTTTATTTGACGACATATTTTTGTCATTGAATAATGATATTTTTGAGTTTATTATCATTATTAATGTATGAAAACGGACAGAGAATTTGTTTCTTTATTAGTTTGCTCATTCTTCACGACTTGGGAAATTATTTTTATTACATTTGTACCTATGATAGATAGATAGAAAAAGGGTATTGTCATATTTAATTTTATAAAGACAGTGAATACTAACTACTCTCTGCCATCTGAAGTATAACCTCTAACTCTTGCTTCTACAAATTATATTCCAAATTTCAAGGGTAAATACCCTTTACACTACCATACCCAAGTCACTTTTACACTTATATAACATATGTATTATACCTATATAAGTGTGAAATTTGACATTATTTTACCACCGAAATTATTTGAGTCAAGGGATATACTATACTTTTAAATCTATTTAAATATACAAAAATCAACTGCTGTTCGTTAATCTCGCTATAATTCAAAACTATTTTGATGAAATTTTGTGTATATGTTTGAATGGGTCCCGGGATGATTTAGATTCATAATTGGACAATTCACCAATAAAACTGTGTGAATTCTATTTGTTTACTTTATTGTCGCTGTCCAGTAAAATAAATTCTTTATTTCTTTTTTAAATATTTGACAACCACTGCCCGGCGCAATGATGTAAGGCTAATTTAACACCGCGGCCTTCACCTCTCCGCGGCCGATGTACTCAAAACGGTAATAATTTTATTAATCATTTTGACCGAGTTTTGTACGAGGTGGCATGATTTTGCATTTTAAAATTTCAAGTGTTATTTTCTCACATATTACATAGTCTATTTTAATTAGGATAGTATGGGAGAAATTACATGAATAGACAAATAAACAACGTGATTCTGAATCATAAGATTATTATTAAATAATGACATGATTAAATATAATGATTGGTTTGGTATTCGATTTGTAAGTTTCGGTTGATTTTTTATAAATATCGCACAATCGAAGAAAAAGTAGTTTTATTTCACGGAAGAATGATGATTCGCACTTAGCATTATATGTATTATTACAATTTGCCACAGTGGCAGGTAAAGGCACCATGTCTATACATCTTTAACATTTGAATAGGCGAATGTCACAATTAGTTATGACATATATATATATATATATATTATACAATAAAAATCATTACTTATTTCGTAGGAAAGTTTAAGATAACGCGTAATTGAAAAGTGACACCGGTAGATGATGATGCTTAGCGGGAATAACTTATCGAGTGGTAACTTATCAATTAACGACCGCCGAGAGTAGAAAGTTATTAAAGTACTAATATCGCTATTAAAAAAAGAAAATAAACTAAAAGAATTGGTAAAAAAATAAAAATGTTTGGGGTGGACCACCCTTATCACTTAGGGGTATGACAAATAGTTTATTACATCGTATTCTCAGACCTACTAAATACACACCACATCATAAGAATCGGTCAAGCCGTTTCGGAAGTGTTTTGTTACAGACTTGCTGTACCTAGTTATTAATATTCGTATTTTTCCACATCTTAGACGACTTAGAACCTTTAAGTAGACGGCTTAGAACCTTTAAGTAGACGGCTTAGAACCTTTAAGTCTCAGAAGAGACGTAGGTGCTCTAAGCGCGTTCTACCGTCTGTACAATGGGGTGTGTTCTGAGGAGCTGTTTGGTTTGGTACCTACATCGCCATTTTATCGCCGCACTGCTCGCCGGCGTCTGGGAGTTCATCCACACTTCCTCGACACCTGGAAGTCATCCACTGTACTTGGCGTACGCTCTTTTATGCCATATGTGAGCAAGCTGTGGAATGAGCTCCCTCCCGCTGTTTTCCCTGAGCGCTACAATATGGGGCTCTTCAAAAAGGGCGTAAACAGATTTTTAAAGTCTCAACGAGGTAGGCAACGCATTGGCTCCCTTAGTGTTGCAGATGTCCATGGGCGACGGTAGCCACTTGCCATCAAGTGGACCCGTCTGCCAGTTTGCCTATAGGTACGCAAACATAAAAAAACAACTTTGAGTAGGTTTTTTACATTCGGGTATTGGAGACCGATATAAGTTACCGAATAAAGAGTTGAAGGACCTCCCCTAGAAGTAACTTGACGCCGTCATGCCCTACACGTCCGGCGCCGGGAGACGACAACCTTCGTATGTTCAACCAAGGCCGCCGAGCGCTATAACTGTATAAGTCTTCAAAATGTCTGTTTAATCTGAATTCGTTAATTTAACTTTAAAATCATAGATTGGTGGCTTCACCACCCCTATTTTGATTTACACATTCCAACCGTGACAGCTTGTATTTTTAATTACTCTTGCCTCTTCCATCCCTCGTTACCCTAGTAGTTCTTTCTATCGACTGAGGTAATAAAGTTTGGTAAGTGCTAAACAATTTTTCCTCGGCTTAATTAATCGCCTATTGTGAGGCACTTTTGTTTTTGTAAACCCAGCCTACATGGCAGCTGAATTTCTAACCGCAATAAATGTCCTAAAATAGTTCTAATAAATTGTATAATTTCACCTACCCAGCTAGCCGAATCACCACCCCTAAAATTTCATCAAGATCAGTCCCTTTTTAATTCAATATATTAATTTGACAATTCCGTGATTTAACAAACTCAATTCTATGTAAATAATTAAACTTGAAACCATCACTTTTTAATAACACTCTGTGACACGAGAATATTATATATTAGATTCTCTGAAGTTTCTTTTCTACTGTGTGTGAACTGCACACACATACACATGTTCTCATTATTGTGTAGTGTATGAGAAAAACTGTGTACGTCATGAAAATAATGAAAAACACACGCGAGAATGCTTATCGTGGCGAATTGGGCGTGGAATTCGAGGCAATAAATCAGGCTGGAATCGTCTTCTCGACTTAGCTCATTGATTTATATGTGTTTGCACGTCAAACCTTATCGAACGGTTTCAGGTGTATTCCCTTTGCAAATAACGGAATTGACGGTGTTGTTATGTGCTTTTTCATTGTTTGTATTGTTACGAGTTACGCAGGACTCGAATTAAAATGCCATTGGAATTACTATAGAGTTTATTAGAACTATACAAACACTTGTAACACAGGTACAAATATAACTGGACGCAACCGGTACAAACGTGATGCACGAATTAATAACACGCGCAAAGTCCGTCACCATAAAACTTATCGAATGTATACATGTCTTGCTCGTGTCGTAATCGTCGCTTGACTACCTCACCCCTCCGTCCGGGCATTTCTTTTATCCTGTACAAATACAATATGTCTCGACTGCATAACAAAAATTTCCACGAATCACACCTGGTTAATGACTATCATAAACGATTATAATACACAATAGGATGTTTTTCTAATTGCAATTTTTAAACACAAAGTAAACAAAAGAAGTCCAAATGCGGGAAGGTAATAAAATGTGTTTCGACAGACGCAGGTGTGATTTTTTTTCCTTTGTCGGCATTTGGTCGTAACAGTATTAAGTTCGATAAGGGTCCAGCCATATATTACTTCACACGAATTTCATGATTTTTTGACCTCTACCCCGTTCTTGTCATAGCTGGTCGCATTCGTGAGACTCGTCCTTCCCTAATGTGACGTCACAATTTTTGTAATTTTACATCAAGTTATTATAAATTAAAACGGGCAGTTTTGTAATGATGGCAAATTCATCCGTGCAGGAACAAAAAAAGAATACAATTTCCTGCGGCCGGGCGGCCAGTCGTAAGAGGTGACAAAACAACCCACATCCAGGTGATGGGGCTTTTGCCCGACTGGATGACCACCCCTGGCATATAAGTATGCCGCCTTAACAACCTTGAGTTGTGTTTCGGCATTAGAGACCATGTTCCAGTCTCCCTTAAGAGAGCAGCAGCGCATTTGTAGCACCTCTGGTGTTGCAACTGTCCATAGGCGATGGTAACCGCTTTCCATCAAGTGGGTCGTCTGCCTGTCTGCTGAACTTAATCAATTTAAAAAAAAATGTGGGATATTGAAAATCTCAGTCAATATACGAAACACGATTATTCTGTGAAAGCGTTGTATAACACCCATGGAAACGATCCTAAGAGCTATAATTGAGGTAATGACTCTAAGCATCCACTTCCTTGAGAACATTCCTGTAGAACATTTCTCTTGCGTACCGTGGGGATTCGGAATGAGCTCCCGGCCGAGGTTTTTTCACAGCACTACGATATGGAGTTTTTCAAAATGGGTGTCATAAAAGTACTTCGAGACCGGCAGCGCGTTGCTGACATCTCTGATGTTGCGAACGTCCATAGGCGACGGTAACCGCTTTCCACCAGGTGGGCCGTACTCCAGCTATAAAAATAAAAAAAAGCATGGCCCCCTACCACGTACGTGTGTACACGGGCTTAGGTAAACAGTGGGGAGTTGGTGCTTTTATCAAACGTGTGCCGGACACGTGAATTTATATGTCCGGAGCAGAGCCTTATCCATTAGAATGCCTTCACGGTGCACACGTCGTATATATTATTCAAGATAGAAAGGTAACTCTTTATTGTACACCATTAAGCCGCGTACACACCTGCGAGCCGCAACCGTTGCAATAATTATAACCAAAAAATTGCATGGACGCAGATCGCGAGCTCGAAGTGAACGGCTCTTAGTGTGCTCGCAACGTGCCCACAAAGCGGAGATCAATGTCGCGACACAACACGGCGCGGCCTATATCAATAGAATCATGTCGGCAACATGCGCCCGCGCGTGTTGCCGACCTTTAAACGGTTTAAAAATCACGGCTACTGAAGTGGCCCAAACGTCGAAATAAAAATCAATTTTTTGAATTTTGAAGAATGCATTTTTTATTTAAACATAAAATTATGCCGCCCCTCCATGCGACCGTAACACCTTTTCGTGGCAGAATAAATCCTAACACCTCGTATATATGGAAGTTTCACTTAAAAAAAATATAAACAAAATACATAATACACTTACTCGTAGGTACTTAATTTTTTTATACGAAGGCAAAATAATTATTAAATTTAAATTACTCTCTTTACATCTATTTCGTCACGATATATAAATTCGAAACCGCACTCGAAGCGAATAAATTTTGCCTTATCTAATTTAAATGACTATATATTCGCCGGTACGATGGCGCTTGTTTTAACGCCCACCAGTGTGAAGGGGGCCTAATGGACCCTAATTCTGTTTGCCTGTGAAGTGAAATACTTGATTATATAATCAGTATATCTATGTAGTAAAAGGCACAGTTGCCATAATCAAATGAAATCTTTAGTCTTCTTTTTTAAAATAGATCATTAATAGAAAGACGAAGTCTTGGCCTCTTGAAGTGAAGCCGGCAAAAGGATGCCGATCGCGCCGCAGTGTGTTACTCAGTAGTAAGTACAGACAAAGGTGGAATAGTTTCCAGTGAATTCTTCTTCTTCTTCAGCCAATCTCTATATCCCGGTCTCCCGTCTTCCTCATCCAGCCCCTGCCTGCGACCTTGCGCAGGTCGTCAGTCCACCGGGCTGGCGGGCGTCCTACGCTACGCTTGCCAAGACGTGGTCTACACTCAAGGACTCGTTTGCCTCATCGGCCGTCGGTCCTGCGACAGACGTGACTAGTCCACTGCCACTTCAACTTGCTAAAGTTGCGAGCTATGTCGGTTACCTTCGCTCTCTTACAGATGTCCTCATTTCTGATTTTATCTATCAGAGAAACACCAGTGGATCCATACTCTACATATTTACCACACAGACGTAAACCACGTGTATACTACATAAGTACACGCGCACCAGTTAAAAAAAATGTTTCACTTCAAGGACAAAGATTATTTATTTCTTAAACATGAGTATTTACATATCAGAGTATGCATGATGGTATAATGATAATCGTGCATCTTGTTTGGCCAGTGAGGTATAGAAAAAAAGTAGAATTAAATGTCCTAAAAAGAATGTTATAATTAATAAACCAAAAATAATATATATATTTGGGGGCCATAGGCCACAGTTTGGGAATCTCTGGTTCTGCCGGATAAATCACTTTAAACAAACATAATTACCCGATGAACGCCATCTATTGTTTAATAATGGTAATAAATATCAAAAGTAAAGGGCTGCAAAGGGAATATAATGGAGATTTATTACAAGACATCCGCTCCGTGGGAATATGATATTTTGCTATCTTATTCCACCACGCCGTAATCACGTAATTCCCGGTTGTCTTGAACTGTTTTAACATTATATCTTATGGTCTTGTTCTTAACTCGCGGTACTCAACCTGCGGCCCGCCGGGCTTTAGTGAGTGGACCACTCACTAAAGCCTGACGTACTACACAGTTGTACAAAATAATGGATTTGCATTGGTTCACACCTCTGGTGTTAGAAATACTCAAATTGAAAAGTTTTTATTCAAAATAAGTTCCACTACTCAGTAAGACGAAGATACAATAAAAGGAAAGAAAAATATTATTATAGTGTTACATACCGAGAAAGAACGCACACCTGGATGTCGTAAAACGCCGTTTATTGCCTTTCCTGCATTCGGAGTTCTTTTGTTTACTTCATGATTAAACATTAAAAACATCCTATTGTTATCGTACTTATTTGATGGCTGTCATTAGAGTCGAACTAATCCTTTTTTTATTGCATTGCGTCGAAGCTTGCCAGATGTGCAGATTAACTCAGAACGTGGCCCATTTGTTCGGTATTATACAGTTTAGTATAAAACAATGCCCGAACGGAGGGGTGGGGCAGTCAAGCGACAATTACGATACTAGCAAGACGTCTGAGGTACTTTCGAGTAGCGATATAGTGACGGAATTTGCGCGTGTTGAATTGCATCGAATCGTGCACTGTGAACTGGTTGCATCCAGTTTTATTTGTACATGTTTTATATGGGGTTTGTACAGTTCTAATAAACTATAGTAGTTCCAACGGCATTTTAATTCGAGTCCTGTAGCTCGTAACAATAGTTATAATAATGACATGACGTACTACAATGTTATGCTACAGTACGAGTATATCTCCATAAATTCTTTACAAGCTTGGCAAGATAAAAACGTTATACAAAATATAGTGTGTAAGAGGTTGGAGCGAGCTGCTATGTAAATGATGTTTTGTCATTGAAGTATTCTTCAATAGTGTATTATCCCTTTTTTAGCAAGATGCGTTTTTAATTTGGTTTTAAATTCAGTGAAAGGCATATCTAACATTTCACTCAGAATCTCATTGAAGAAGCGTATACCAACCCCCATAAATGAGGACAGTACTTCTTGTAATCTACTTTTTGTATCATAAATGATATAACCGCTTTTCATAATGTGGACCATCAGTCCGTCTGCTATGAATTTTAGTAAAAGATCGAAATAAAATGTTGTTGCGGCCCGTGGAACTTGATCAAATACCTCTATGCGGTCCGTATTAAAAAAAAGGTTGAGTATGGCTGTTCTAAACGAATGAATTATTTAAATAACTGTCTTTATGGATTCATAATATTAAAAAGCACCTGAATACCTCTCAGACGCCTGAAGCGGCCTATATACTGTTACGAGTTTAGCGGGATTTGAATTAAAATGTCGTTAGAATTATTATAGAGTTTATTAGAACTACACAAACACGTATAACACAGGTACAAATATAAACGAACACAACAAGTCCAAACGTAATGCAGAAGGTCGTAATTCAATAAAACGCGCAAGTCCGTCACTATTAGATTCCTGCTTGTAGTACACACGTCTCGCTTTGATAGTGGTTCTCGCAAGACTGCCTCCTCTCTTGGGCCCTGGTTTTATACCTCACAAACACAAATGTTCCCGTGTTGTAGTCGACCTAATCCGCCACACCTGGCTAATGATTCGGTCGCAAACGGCCATAAAAGAGTACAATAAAACATTGGGCTGTTTTCTAGAAACGTATGCCAATCAATAAGTAAACAAAAGAAGACGATTACAATTAGTTTAAATGCCGACAGGTAATAAAATGTGTTTTGTTTCAGATATGCACGTTGATTTCGTTTTTGTCGGGACCTGAGTTGTAACAATATTAACGTAACGGTTGCAATATGAGACCTATGTTTACATAATATATTATAAATATAGGAAGAGAAATTAGCACGGTAATAAATCTTAACCACTGCAAAGGATATCCGAAGTGAAGCGGAACTAAGTTAGGGCACATGCATACATAATACTGCCATGACGAGCTTATTTGGAGTCTGTATTCCGTAACCGACCAGGTGTTTATATTATCTGTAATTCTTGTTGAAGGTTGCATTAATTGTTTGCTGTCATTTGTTTACGTTTGTTTTCTAAGCATTGGGGTAAAACATTGGTATAAAACTATATAATACTTTGAGTAGGAATCTAAATTTAATAACCATGACATGCCATAATTTAAGAAAAGCTTTGAGTAACTTTTACACCCTTATTATATTGTTACAACCTAGGCTTCGACAAAGACAAATTCTACGTACAGATTTGTAGAAGCACATTTATTACCCGTCGGCATTTGAACTAATTGTAATTATTTTATAATCGTTTTATTTTGTTTACTTCTACTTCCGTAGTGTTGCAGATGTCCATGGGCGACACTAGCCACCTGCCACAAGATGGTCCGATTGCTAGTTTGCCCAAGCAAACATAAAAAAGAATAATGTTGAAATGTATATATATATCTGTGTGGTGCCAAAATAAATGAAAAAAGGTATTGTTTTGAAAATCGACATGTTTTGCCTGTTCGGCGTACAAATTATTTATTGGGGATCTCTGTTTTGCGAATATGTAAGGTCGGCCCGATGAGGCAGAGTTAGTTGAGTTTCAACTGTGAACGAGACGTTATTAAATGTACATTTGGAATGGGAGTCTCACCTCGACAAACTTAGCGCGTTTTATGATGTTACAATTTTCAGATCCAAGTCGTATTCCTTATGACTATTATATTCGATTGTGTTTGTAAGAATTGTAAATTACGTGTGTGTACATCTAATAAAGTTTGTGTTCTTTTAAACGGATTTTAAATTCGGATCCCGCAATACGTAACAATGTTACCATATTTTTATATATGCAAATTCTCTTGTAAGTAATATACTTACGTAAGCATTTTGATGTTTATTTCATTTAAGACAAGAGTCTCCGTAAACACATAATGTATCTTCGAAAGCACTCTCTTTATAACAAGACGAAGCTAATCCGTCATGAGAACAAAAACGTCGGCATGATGCGTTACGTGACAAATTACATCCAAGTCTGGTAAGGGTTCTACGTACTTTATTACGTTATCATAATTCGTGTTTGAACAATGAAATAAGCAAGCTTTTTAATAATCCGAACTTATATCTAAACTAAAACTATTATAGTAGAATTATTTTCTCCGTGCAGTTTGGGTCATAAATCAAACTCGGCCTCAGCCCGGCTAGGGCGGTGAGCATGTTGCGCGGGCGCAACGCCATTAACGATAAAAACTCATTCTTATCAAAGAAAGATTATGATTCTTATAAAAATCATTATTATCTTTTTTGCTGTTAATTTTAAACTTAGATATAAGTATTTATATTTATTTTTAATATAACTTGTTACATTCTGATCTTTTGTACTTATAGTTTTTTAATACATAGATACCTAATTAATAATTTATTTTAAATCATTATTATTCTTATTTTAATAAATTACGTTGTTTTATCTATTTTTTTCTTTCATTTATATCACTAACCCACAAAATGACAAAACTAAATACACTATCGATAACGCTTATCGACAACAATAATGCGTATCACTTTGCCTGCCTATAAAGCCCGTGAGTGGAAGAGAGAGGGAAATACTCGCTTCACTGCTCCGATTATTTATGACCCAAACTGCACGGAGAAAATAACTCTACTATAATTATAAATATAAAAAATCCTAACAAATATATTGTTAAAGTTATTTAGTAGCTTAGTCATCTTTCTACAATTTTGTGATGTACCCTCTTATTTCTAAACGAAACAATCAGCCATTTTCTTAATTGAATAATAATGTTATATTTTTATTTATTCGGTGATTAGCGGCTGTTTTGTATAGAGTAAGTAGTTCTCTATAATTTAATACGATTTTATGTAATAATGTTTATCTCTAATATGTTGTAATTTTGTACAGATTATAATTCAAAATCTCTCAATTGTACATGGACGGTATTCACTAAATTTTATTACATGTAAAACTTTGAGTATAATATTTAATATAATGTATCTTTTTTTCATTCATAATATTTTAATTAAAATAATTTATCAATGACTTCAATCCGCGCTAAGTTTCATATACTGAAAAACTGTTGGAGGGATGGCGAGGTGTTCTGAAAATGCTTGTCGAGTGTGAAGAGTGGATGACATGTATGTAAGCTGTAAGGTTCTCTGATTATAAGGGTGCTTTTCTACCAGAGATGTGCTATGCTACGTTGCTATGGATGCGTTTGATATCCACCAATCATATTCATTGGTGCACATAGCTTTGGCACTGGTGGAAACGGATTCAACTAAGATATGTTTTTTATATGGAAGGATACGTGCTATATATGCGTGGTATGGATCCCTGCTATGGGCCGTCGCCACTGGTGTAGCTATGTGCAGAGCAGAGTACCTACAGTATGCCCGCGTTTGTCGCTGAAAGTAGACATGCTATTGTGGAAGCAAAAAGTTATTTTATATCACGCAATGTGCGAAGAAGAACTCATGGAAGAAGATCAATTGTTGTTCACCTTTTTACTCCGACGAAGAAAACATTGATGTCGCATTTTTCTCGCGCAGCTACTTTGCGGTGGCGCATTTTCTTGCGCATCTTCCTCGCATAGCTACATAGCTTAGTATTGGTGGAAACGGTCACATATATATTCGTAGCGTAGATTTCACATCTTCGCAGCATGGCTGCATAGCACATCTCTGGTGGAAAGGCGCCCTAAATATTGTGACCAGTTGCTGTTTTTTTTATTGCCATAAATCCTTCTGCGTTGTTGCAAGTATTACACTGTAACTAAGTTCGGTCCAGCACGATCAAACCTTTGTCGTAGACGTAGGGCAATTTACCTATAGGGCTGGCAGCATTACCTCGCTTAATACAGATACTAAATCTGTGGGCGAGATAAGCCTCGGCCTTTCGGTCGGCGGCCATCCACAACAATTTATGGATGGATTATCATGAATTAACACAAATTTCGTAAATTTTATGATTTTTGCCCCTTCCCCGTCCTTGTCCACCATAGTTGGTCACATTTGTGAGACTCCTTCTTCCCTAATGTGACATCACATATTTTGCAGTTTTTGATCCACTTCAACAAGGAGAAGGTTCTCAATTCGTCTGTATATTCGTTAATCGATTTCTCCGTCAATTGTGGACCGATTTCCAATTTTTTCTTTGAATCGAATGTTTTTAACTTTTTACTCACGAATTGGTCCCATCGTCACCATGTCAGAACCTGATGAGTGGATTCCAAGGGATTAGAGATACTCACGAAAATTGTTAACTGAATTTGAACGATGATGATGAATTTTCAAATTGTTTCCTTTACTCGCAAGTGTATACTCCCGAATGGGGTAGTCCCATGGTCCAAAGCGAATAACGACTAATCAAAACGAAGTTTGGTATTAACTTTTTAAAAATTCATTGAATTTAGTATACCACAAAAAAAACATATGATTGGCAAGTGCTGGGCCTAGCTGGACTCCACGCACGAAAGCGTCTGGTAAGTAACATCCCTATTCGTCGGCTTGTGATTCGGGGTTAAAAAAAAGGGGTTTGCGCAATTGACGGACGAATTACTTGTACAAATAAAACTGAACCCAAATGTATCGACATTATATAAGAACGGTTATAATAATAATGTAATATAAATCAATTCCTAAAGTAAAGCACTTGTCGTGCCTAAGATCGCATTGTGCGTTTTGATGAGCTTTTAGAAATTTCTTCGAGTTTATTCCTAAACAATGAATTGAAGGAACATTTCTAATGCGTAGAGGGATATTATTCCCACATCCTGATGCTGCATACTGTATGTAAGCTTCCTCAGAACTGACACTGAACTCAACTGAAAAGAACTGCAACGTGTCGACTACTAAGTATGGCTTCGTGTAATACAAATGACCATTAGTTGAACCCTGTTACTGAATGAGCGAAATCGGCAATCATCAATCACCCGAACAGTCGAACGTGGCGGGATAATGACATTGATATAGTTGAGAGGAAATTGCTATACCGATTCTGTTGACACTGTACTTTTTGTGGAAAGATCTGTGAGTAGGTTTTTTTATTGCATGAGTTCAGCAGACAGGTAGACGGCCCACTTGATGAAAAGCGGTTACCATCGCCTGTGGACATTTACGATGAAAGGTGCTACAAATGCACTGCTGCTCTCTTGAGGGAGACTGGAATCTGGTCACTTATGCCGTAACACAACTCAATTGTGCGTGTGTGTGTGCAGTTCACACGCAGTAGAAGTGAAACTTCAGTGAATATACTCACAGATAATTCTTCACTAACTTCCTTTAGCCTACACCCGTTAACATATTATTATAAGTCAAAAAATTCAATCTAAATTATACTTTAACGAATACGAATGAGCGTTCGAAAGTTTAAAAAAAACCGACTTCAAAAACTAAAAAACTAAAATGTATAAAATAACAATTTAGTTTTTGAAGTCGGTTTTTTTAAACGAAGTTTTTAAATTTTATTTGTTACTTTTTAGTGTCTAGCTATGTATGGGTGGACCCACGAATGGTGCCGCGCTTCTTAAAAAATATAGGTCCTAAGAAGCGGGAACAAAAAAATGTTCGTAAAATGAAAACTACTGGGCCAAACTATGTCAAATTTTTAGGGGACCACATGGCAGCTATTCCGCGTCGAACAAAAAAAGAATCACGTAAATCGGATCATAAATCACGAAGTTATCGGCGAACATATGGAACGGAGTGAAAATTATTTCCATGAAAAATGTTCATAAAATGAAAACTACTGGGCCAAACTATGTAAAATTTTTAGGGGACCAATTGGAAGCTATTCCGCGTCGAACAAAAAAAGAATCACGTAAATCGGATCATAAATCACGAAGTTATCGGCGAACATATGGAACGGAGTGAAAATTATTTCCATGAAAAATGTTCATAAAATGAAAACTACTGAGCCAAACTATGTAAAATTTTTAGGGGACCAATTGGAAGCTATTCCGCGTCGAACAAAAAAAGAATCACATAAATCGGATCATAAATCACGGAGTTATCGGCGAGAACATACATAAAAAAAGCAAAAAATAAATAAATAGAATCCCGACGAATTGAGAACCTCCTCCTTTTTTCGAAGTCGGTTAAAAATTCAATGCACTGTTACGCACAATTTCCTTTGATCTAAGTATAAAAGAATATCTGCTTTAATTATATACAGATAGAGCTAAAATTCATTTGAAATCTTCTTAGTTTAATTTAAATTGAAAATTAATAATTAATAAATTAAGAGAAATGTGTATTATTTCGAATTTAATAAGTTTGAATTTTATGTTTTTATCTCTTTTTAGTGTCACTATTTCGTTTCATCGATTTTTAAATCACAACGATTCTAAAGTTTCACTTAAAAACAATTATAATCGGTCCATAATTGACGGAGTAATCCCGTAATAAACATAACGAATTGAGTACCTTCTCCATTTGAAAGTCGGTCGAATATAATATAATGACGTCATCAAATGCGGAGCCCACAACTTCCAAGGCCGTGCCGACTCGTCAGTTGTGGATTACAATAGTTTTCCTTTTGATAGGACCAATCGGAAGGTTATAATCGCCCGTCGGCCTTGGATTGGGATTATTACGGAGTTTGCAGCCGCGGCACTTTGCGGCGCTGACGTCACGTACGAATTACTTAGGCGGATTGATTTCGGGAAAGTTTCGAATGGGCCTCAGATTGGATATCGTTATTTTCAATAGAAATTAATTGTTAGGCTGATATACCGACTAGGTGAAATTATACTCCCTCTCAAAGGAAGATCTTCCAGCGAGGAGGCTATTGTTGTGCCTCGCAGGCCGATGCACTAATCTAGCGATAGTACTGTAGCAGCGAGAGGTAGAAGTTGACTAATACTTCAGATGGCATAGCCTAGTTGTATTCACTGTCGAGTGCTGATGTGAATTGAAGTAAACCAACTTATTTTGGAAATGGTAACCCTAAGTACAAATATTAACAAGTCGTACTGCTAGTACAATGTATACCACAGTGTGTGAGCGGGACGGATGATGTGCGAGCGAGATAGAGCAACTATAAATATGTGCGGAACCGCGTTGCGCTAGCCAGTAGTTCGTTGTCCGCTGCGATGGCAATATGTATGCAGTTCTCATAGTACATTTGTAACACAGCGAAGGTGCTGCCGGGCTCGAAGGGTGGACTGGTACTTGCTGCTAATGCCGGAACACAACTGATGGTTGTTATGGCGGCATGCATTAGACCAGGGGCTTATTCAGTATTATTGGATTATGTTAGTCAAGAGGAGGATTTCACAAAGTTACTAGCCGTAACCGCGACCGCGAATGAGCGAAACGCAAACTTTCAACTCACAACCGACTAAAACTGTCGTCGGGCAAGCGAATTCAGCAAAGCCGTTGCTCAGATGCAAAAGTTAACAACTGCGATGTTAGTTTGCGGCTGAATCGTGACTTTGCTGACGGGTTAAAGTTTTGGTTTTCGGTTTTGACTTTATTAGCCAAGGCTCGAGTATCGCCGCAGTGTTGCAAATGTGTAGGGTTTCTATCAGATAAACTACCACTGAGGTCTCTAGACCAACGACGGGCCGTTTATGAGAAGATTTTCTTGTCCTATTCTAGTAGAATTTTAGTTTTGGATAAAATTTTATTGTGGTTATATATCGGTACCGATAGCCGATAGAGCAGATGAGTCCTGGAGTGGAGACCGCGTCTCGGTAAACGTAGTGTCGGACGCACCCCAGCCCGGACCGACGACCTGTGCAAGGTCGCCGGTAGGCGCTGGATAAGGAAGTCAAATGACAGGAATGAGTGGCGCCAACTTGGGGAGACGTTAAAACACTCGACTGATCAGATAAAAAAATATGCTTTGATAATTATACCCTGATTGTTTGAACAAGTCAAGTAATAACTGCTTCAGTCACGCAAAAGTATTCTTTTTTAAATTACAGTTAAGTAGTGCATGTATAACTTTTATGTGGTGAGTGAAAAATTGATCTATAGGCTGAGTTTCTCAATCGCAGATAAAAGTAAATTCAATGATAAATCGCAACTATCGCAACATTTTTAGGCTTGTAAAGTATACCACCTGGGGTCTTAAGAGGGAATGCAAAGACCATTTACGTATTCCGTATTTCTTGAAATAAACAGCTGTTATCCCTCGTTAGTAAGAAATTACTTAGGAGTCATTCAGAATTAAGTCACATGAATTTCATGATTTTTCACGCGGACGAGGTCGCGAGCAGATGCTAGTATATTTATAAAAGAGAGTTTTTAAACTTCTGGACTGACTGGACACGAAAAAGAAATTATTAACTGAAATGTTTCACAATGGACGGGGCATTAAACGTATTCACGGCGCTCGCTTCTAAAACCGTCCTAACCGCAGGCTTTGTGGACACGTTGCTTAGTTAACTGCAGTAAAAGCTAATTCATTTTACGTTGTATTTTATTGTTATTTTACCGCTTTTAATCTGTATGAATAAAAAATGAACCTAGAAATGTATATGTGTTATGCGCGTACATAACTTGAGAACGACTACAGATTTTGATGAAATTTTTGTGTTTGTTTGACTGAGTCCTTGGATTATTTAGAATTTAGATTCACAATTGAAACAGGTAGGTCGCGCTGTGATCAGGTCCTAGATTTTTAGTTTTTCAGGGCAGGACAACGTCTGCCGCGACCTCTAGTATTGTATAAAAGCTTATCAAAAAGAACCGACCTAAAATCTCCTACAGCTACACATTAAACTCATCAGGACGGCTGTATTGCGCTCCTCGCAACAGAACTTTCAAAACCAAATTTGTTTTAGCTAGCCACTTGCGCTCGCACAGCCGGAGTTGAGACTCTTCGCCGTTGACGGATACGTCAAGGAGGAGATGAATGTTTGCCTGTATGACCTTTATAGAATCGTAAACGATACATTTGATCATGTGATAATCTTTAGCAAAGTTGTTGTGCATAAGCCAAAGAAGGTTTATTAGTTGGTTCACAATTGGACCCGGTAGGTGGCGCTGCTGCCGGCATATCGATTGAAGCTTTCCCGGGCAGGACGACGTCTGCCGGGACAGCTATTATTATATAAAATTATTAGAGCTAGGCATGTTGCTGGAGTGTTTCTTGCGGCACTTCCTCTCTTCTATGAGTCACAACATGTTGCGAATCGGTGATTAATTAGATTAGGCTTCTATAGAGTAAGTAATAACCATAAATAAAAATTTAGTAATTAATTCAAATGAACAAATTGGGCGTAGATTAAATAATATCTCTAACATTACTCATTGCATGCAATGCATGAAAGAAAAGATGTCAAGTGATCTTTTCTTTCGTGATCACGGCTACTAACAGTATCAAAATCGTCGACATTAAAATCAACTAAAATCCTGCGCTTAAAACCGTTAAAAGTACTTTTAATTAAGATAACGGTTAGTAACTAATACTAATATAGAAATACTTATCTTGATTGGTGTCGAATAACCCCAACGAGTATCGTTCACGACCAAAAGTAATTGAAGGTTATATACTAATAGGCTCAGGTGTTCGGGCCCTCATTTCGTTATGTTAAGCATTCAGCGGTGTAATAAGTAACTTCTCAAATGTTCGTTACATAAAGCACCCGGCTTTTTATGTTTCAAGTTCAACAGGTGCTTTGGAGGTTGTTTGCCAATTTGAATTGGCAGCAGCACTTGGTTTGTTGAAATTTTATTATTTTCACGATATAGCAAGTCTCGCTTTGCTTTTTGATGTAGTCTCTTCTTATTTCTATATGAGGCTCTGCAAGATTAATTTCGTTATCCAGCTACGAGGCTGGTTGGCAACGACCAGCTTTTCGACGACAAAACTCAAAGTCTCGAACATCGACGCAGGGTTGCCAGCTTATCGGTTTTCTATCATATTCATTTTGAACAGTGTGCAGCTGAGCTCTTTTTCTATCATATTCATTTTGAACAGTGTGCAGCTGAGCTCTTCGTTCTGATCCCGCCATCTCGCTTCCATAATCGGACAACCCGACGCACCGGCATGCGGCACTGATATATAGTGGATATTCCATCTATAACAACGAAGCGCCTTTGCATCTAGCTTCATCATACGCACCGTAAAAGAATGGAACTCATTGCCGGAGTCTGCCTTTCCCGATACCTATAACCTGGGTGTTTTTAAGTCCCGTGTGAATATGTACCTCCTGGTTAAGTGTGCTCAATCCTAGACCACATCTTCGCGCCACATGGGGCGAGATTTTTGTCAAACGTGAATAAAAAAAATTGTCTGGTCAGTGAAAAGTAACTCAGAATATTTAAGATTTTATTATATAATCTTCGTGAAAATTACTTGCCAAATTATAAACGTTCGACTCATGCTAAATGCATGAGTTTTTGTGGCAGCTCTAAAAGAAAATTTCACTAAAAAATTGAGATTTTCAAAACACATTTCACTTTTAAGCAGTATAACATTATGTCTTAAAAATATAACTGCACACCAATCTATAACACTTTACGTTCCTAAGTCTTGAGGACTGATTGAATGACGGAGCTAAAGCCGCGTTGATACAATCAGAGTACGCTCGGACTGCGGTCACTCGGACAGCTACTCGGACACTACACGTATGGTGGCAACTGGCGATTTGAATAAACTGTGATCGTGCTGGCTTTACTAGGCATCTTCGAAATGAAGGCTAGTAAAAGGTTATAAAAATAAAGTTAATTCCTGTGACGTAGCCAACCTTTGGTATGGGATGCGACCTGCGTGAACACGTTGACCGTTTCGCCAGCGGAAACAGCTGAGTCACTCAAGCAGCGCATAAATGCAAACCTCGGTGAGAGTTATATGTTTGTGCCGTTTGCTGTTGAAATGCTTGGACCGTGGAATCCTGATGCCATGAATCTCTACAAAGATATTTCAAAACGACTTATTGACTCTTCGTGAGATCAGAGGTTTGGTTGCTACTTCGGACAACGGATCTGTATGGTAATTCAACTAGTTAACCTAGCGGGCCTTCTAGGAACCTTATCCATTGACTTTGATGACCTAGGCTCAATATTCTACTCATATTCTTGAGAGATTGTAGGTGGAATACACTATAAGTTAAGTTTCCTTCACTGTACTAGTTATAATATTTATTAATAAATATTAAATAATTAAAAACTGATATATTGTGGGAATGTCTTGCCATATTATAAAAAATATTCCTAATTATTCCCATATTAAATCTTTAAAATCTTCTGGGAGTTTTCGCCAAGTCACGAGTGGATGGATAGGTATCTTTTAGGTGAGCGTGGTTCATGTCAGACTGCGTCATCACTCACGTGGACAGTGGTCAAATGCGAACCTATGCGAACAAAACAAATCACTTGAGAATAATCAGATTGATACGTGAATGATGTCAAATGAGCGTAAACTGCTACCCGTGCTCACCTGTCACGGATAACGGCCCTTTACTCTGATCAACCTCCGTTGTCCGAATTCGACCTTTGACCGTTACCACGATACGAGCAGTTGTCCGAATGCACTCGGTCCGAACACACTCTGATAATGGCAACGCGACCTTACATTAAGTAAATGTCAAGCATAATATTAGTCTAAAATCTGGCCTTTACTGGAAACTCGATATCTCGTTTAATTTGGGACGCAATCTGTCTCCCGTATGTCATATTCTTAATGTCAGGTAATCTGAAACTAATGTATTGAACGAATTGATGCTGTGCGCGCGTTCAAACCTATCGGATGGCATAGGTGTATTAATTACCGATACGTAATTATGCCTTCGGGTACTGTAACTTTCTATTGCTATAATTAAGTTTGAGAAAAGATGAAAGAATTAGGGTACATTAAAAATGGGTATTCAATTCGGGCGAGTCGAAATATAATTGATAAAAATAGTCAAGAAATAACTTTTGGTACCCTCATGATGGAAAAACAAAGATAGGAGGGCAACATGGAAGATGAGAGGATGACATCAAAGGTATACTTGCACAAGATAAGAACCAATGGAAGGAACTTGCCGATATTAAATATAATTTTAATTAGTAAGTTAGTTAGTGACGTGAAAACTCTTTGCACGGTTGCATTATCAAGAAAAACAGACTCCGTAATGTAATTTAAATCTTCAGCAGTGCACACCAAAAACGATAGAGCTAATAAGCTCTTTGTTCTAACTGACAGTGTTTCCACCATATAACGATGGCTCAAACCAGTGCGTCTAGATGTCTGATGATAAAATGGGGGAAACAGTTCGTGAATTCTATCAACCTTGCATCTGAGCTGACTCAAGACGAGCAATTAAATTTTTACTTCATCATTTTGCCCGGACCCAATAATTTGGGCCTAGATACCAAGGTCCGCGGTGATATTAGTACTACAGAAATAAAGCAAACGGTCTTCAGAAGTCAACTTTCATTAGTCTCTTTGTGAGTTCAAATCGCCTCGAATTCATCCAACGTCGCGACGGCCAACTGATGTCGAACGACGGTATCATCGACGATCCCATAGTAACATGCGGTTGAGAATTGATTAGCCTTCGGAGAGCTTTTGCATCTCTCTGTGCATTCTACCGCCTGTACAATCGGAAGTATACCGAGAAATCGTTTGCTCTGGTGCCAAACTGCCAAGGCCTCAGTTTTACAACCGCACCGCTAGCCAACGACAGGATGTTCACTCACCCTCCATTTACTTGAGCACCATGCTCAACTATGCATCGGTTCTGTAGAACAATTATTCGTCGTACAACAATTACCTGAAGGGAGCGCTATGAGGTAAGAGCTTTCCATTAGGTGGGCCGTCTGCCTGTTTGCTTGCTTCAAGCAATAAAAAAGATAAAGCTCCCATGCGTACGAAGCTTTAGTGCAACATAACGGCTTACGCCATTTCAAGTGAGCTCCGATAAGAACAGTGTTACATAAACACGTCCAGATATACTTATAACCCTTCGCACGCCACGGGCGTTGCGATCGCGTCATGCCGTTCGCTAGCGGGACGCTTGATCCCCGGCAACACGCCCGTTGCGCGTGACACGAATGCTCGACGCTGATGCTATTTGGCTCTGTGTCGGATACAAGCATGTATTCATGAGGGATGTGTATTTTTATTTTGTCGTTATTCGATTCTGGGTGTGATATGGCCTCTGTAATAATAATTTTAATATTTGCACATCAAAGATTCTTAGTTTTGTTAAAGGCTTTAATAGTTAATATATTTTCGTGAGATCGCATTTGTTGAGATGCGTTTGGAGACCAGAATAAAGATATTTAGGCGTTTAGTGATATTTAAAAATACTGTCATCATAATTTAGCACATCTTTAATGAAAATGAGGATGTAATGACCATACAAAAAAGATAGTAATAAAAATATATTTCTGGATTTGACCGTGAAATACCCCATTGCTTATAATTATAATTCAATAGCCATTTGTAGGTCAGATCTTAAAAATCAGTCGCGGAAGGCCACGACACACCTTGCATGATCAAATTGATCGTGTACTAGCAGAAGGTGATGTCAGGAGCCTTAAGAACAGACGAGCGTGCGTGATAAGAGCTATGAATGTCAAAGAAGCAAGTGAGGTGTGTAAGAATAAGCCTGAATGGCGCTCTGTTGTTCGTGCCTACCCCGCAAAGGACCTGGCGTGAAGTTATGTATGTATGTATCTTAAAAAACAGCGTAAACAGATACTTAATGGAACAAGGTAGGCAATAATGGATCAGCGTTTTAATGTTGAAAATGTGGAGGCGACAGTATCCACCTACCATCAAGTCGACTGTCTGCCTGTTTACCTTTTATAGGCAATAACAAAAAAGTTACGAAATGAAGAAATTTCCTACATAGAAAATTTAAAAACCTACCGCATATGATATCATTGTTAAAATTTATTTTTACCTCCCCAATGAAATGGTTACATGCTGGTCGCCAATAACGGTAACATTGATTGCATTTTAGTTACGAGAATGAGGTATTGTTTTCAATTTAAAATCGTACGTTCAGCGGATACAGGTTAACTAGGTAGCTGGATTACGTTGGCATATGCGTTATTCAGCGATATTGTGCATATATGCTTATGTGCACGAATGGCTTTGCGTGATTTATGTAACGCAAATGTGGAAGGTTGTAATTTGTCGTCATTTGCTGCGTATAATAGTACTGTTTTTAATTGAAATACTAATTTACTTGGACTAATTGTATACGACGAAGTAATTACATGGAACTGATTATTTATATTGTGGTTTTCTACTAGGGTGTGTTTAAAGACGCTGTCTTTACCACTATTATAATCAGCTGTAGTTCAAATTCATAAGTTTTTTCTCAAAACAAGTTCCACTGCAAACTTTTTTGAAGGTCATACGTATAAGTCAACAATGAAGTCTACTTCCTGTTCTATGTACTTCCCTCTCAACGTTTAATTGTTGTTTTAAGAAAAAGAAGCGGCACGAAACTCTTTAGCGACACGTCTATCTAACAATTCTTTTACTTCATGTTTGTCTATTTGAATCTCTTCTTTCAACTATATAAATGTGTTATAATACAATTACTTTTCGAAGGATGAATGGAGTTACAACTTGTGATGCACGCTTTGCTACAGCAAAGCGTGCATCACAAGTCAAAACTCACAGGGCAACATGATATGTGTATTATTTGTCTCTATATATCAGTTTAATCATGTCACCGATCACTTTTAGATATATCTTGGTGGGATTTTTTATATTTGCTTGTAGGCAAACTGACAAACGGGTCCACTTGATAGCAAGTGGCTACCGTCGCCCATGGACATCTGCAACAGCCGATGCGTTGCCTACCTCGTAGAGACTTTAGATATCTGTTCACGCCCTTTTTGATGAGCCCCACATTGTAGCGGTTTGGGAAACTCTGGAATCTGTTTATTGTTAAAAGAGTTTTTTTTTAAATTCTGATAAATACATATACAAATAATATAAATACAAAGGTAATTTAAATCAGCAAACACAAACACTGGTCTCAGCAAACAGAACGTCAAAACAACACGATAAAATTGTGCCGTGGCACGTCGCTCTCTGTCACAATTGTATCGCGCGACAATACATCTTGTCGCGGCGTAATAATTAAACGTCAGACGGGTCGCGCATCGACGGGTTGATTGTGACACGCCAGCTATTTCGGCGCGCTACGTAGCTGGTAGTAAGTCCACTATAGTTGACTAATTGACATTATTAGTCTAAGAGCTCTATTTTGGCTTTGAAAAGTTTTTTACATTTGCAATTTATCGGCCAGTGATGTCAATAACAGTCCCGAAACATGCGTTTTACTACCAAAAGCCTCTAAAAGCAAGCAAAAGCCTCTTATTATTTTCATTAAAAAGGCTTTTAATGAAAATTACAGGTGTACGAATAATTCGAACTTACGAATTACGCGTATCGATCGAATAGTAATATTTGATTCGAAACTCAAATCGAGTAATTCGTAAAATTTCGATTAATTTGAATTTTTCCGAATTATTATATTATTCGCAAATTTTCGAGTATCTTAAAACATTGCATGTGTAACCTTTTTTTATAGATTTTTTTCAAACGAAAATTACTAATTATAAAAACCAAATGAAGCATGAAAGTAGGATAAATGCAGTTGAAATGAGAGCTTTGAGAAGTATATGTAAGGTTAATGTATATGATAAGAAACTGTTTTTTAACCGACTTCGAAAAAAGGAGGAGGTTCTCAATTCGTCGGGATCTTTTTTTTTTTGTCGTTACTTTTTTTATGTATGTTCGCCGATTACTCCGTCATTTATAATCCGATTTACGTGATTCTTTTTTTGTTCGACGCGGAATAGCTTCCAATTGGTCCCCTAAAAATTTTACATAGTTTGGCCCAGTAGTTTTCATTTTATGAACATTTTTCATGGAAATAATTTTCACTCCATTCCATATGTACACCGATTACTCTGAGATTTATGATTCGATTTACGTGATTCTTTTTTTGTTCGACGCGGAATAGCTGCCATGTGGTCCCCTAAAAATTTGACATAGTTTGGCCCAGTAGTTTTCATTTTACGAACATTTTTTTGTTCCCGGTTCTTGGGACCTATATTTTTTAAGAAGCGCGGCACCATTCGTAGATCCACCCATACATAACTAGACACTAAAAAGTAACAAATAAAATTTAAAAACTTCGTTTAAAAAAACCGACTTCAAAAACGAAAAAACTAAAATGTATAAAATAACTTATTTCTTAAGCTATTATTATTAATATATATTATCTAAAACATCTTGAAGTCGGTGCAAAGTAAAACATAATAAAAATTACTATATTTTGAAAATTACTAAGCACAGACTTTAAGATGTTTTAGATAATATATATTAATAATAATAGCTTAAGAAATAAGTTATTTTATACATTTTAGTTTTTTCGTTTTTGAAGTCGGTTTTTTTAAACGAAGTTTTTAAATTTTTTATTTTTTTTATTGCAGGATTTCAGCAGACAGGCAGACGGCCCACTTGATGGAAAGCGGTTACCATCGCCTATGAACATTTGCAACACCAAAGGTGCTACAAATGCGCTGCTGCTCTCTTAAGGGAGACTGGAACCTGGTCACTATTGCCGGAACACAACTCAAGGTTGTTATGGCGACATACTCTAGACCAGGGGTGGTAGCCATCCAGTCGGGCAAATGACCTACCACCTGGCTGTGGGTTGTTTTGTCGCCTCTTACGACAGACCGCCTGGCCTTAGGAAATTGTATTCTTTCTCCGTTCCTGCACGGATAAAGTGTGATAAGGGAGCGTTGTGAATTGCAAGAAGATGTAGTGACAAGATTTGAAAAGGGAATGTTAAGGTGGTTTGGCCATGTAGAGAGAATAATTGATAGCAGAATCACAAAACAAGTATATAACAGCAATGTGACTGGTAGAGTCGGTGCCGGTAGACCGAGACGTACTCATCATGATCAAACTGAAGATATTTTGAAGAAAGGTCAGATAATAAGTACTTTAAATAAGTAATGAAAGTTGATGAAGCGAAAAATGTTTGATCGTAACAAGTGGAGATCCATCGTCTCTGCCTACCCTAATGAGAAACGGGCGTGACAATATGTATGTATGTATGTAAAATGAATTCAAAAGATCTCTTGCCAATATTAGTATCTAGCTTTTTTATGTTACTGACAGAAATGAACATATATTGGAATTGAGCAATTGTTTTCTCCGGGTAATTGATTTTTAATCAAAAAGTATATTATTCGTAAGTAGAATATTTTGATACACGTTGTAATGGAATTTAAATTGGAACCAATAGAAAATCCAGTGATATTTCGATAATTCGCGAATTATTCGAAATATTTCAAATTATTCGAATTATCCGTCGAATCTCGAATAATTCGAATTATTCGATTCGATTCGAACTATATTCGCACACCCCTAATGAAAATGCTAAATTGATTTGCTTTTTGTATCGCATCAGCTATTTCGGCGCGTGATGTAACTTGTAATGAGTAGATAACTATATAGTCGACTAACTGATGTTATTAGTGTAAATATATACTATTTATCGGTTAGTAATGTAAATAAAGCACAATTTCAACCTCTGTGTTATCAAAAATAAAGGTCTTTTTAATCTGACTAATCTAACGCGCCAGCTATTTCCGCGTGCGACATATTTTGTAGTAAGTCAACTATATTTGACAATGTGATGTGGTCACTTTCTAGTTCTATTTTGTGACTTTGGAATAGCTTTTAAATTACAATCGATTGGCTAGTGATGATGCCAATAACAGTTCCGCGATCTCTGTGTTGCTACCAAATGCATAGGTCCTCTTAATAAAAATGTTAAATTAATTTGTTTTGAACATAAAAGTAATTAAAACATATTAAAATATGAATGTTAAGCAGATGCTTGTCTACGCTGTGAAGAGATCTATACAATTGGATGGAAATAAAATAGGAGCCCTACAGGAATCATTCTTAGGGCCTTTACTCCTGATAACGTAGACCAAACCGTTTGTGGGACAACAGCGACTTCTGCTGATGGTACAGCCGTCCTTGCAAACTACAAAAACCCGATTTGTAAAGATTCCTTAGAATTGACTAAGATATCTAAACATCATTGAATATTGTTGCGAGTGATGTACCAAAATTATCTACCAAAGAAAAGCAATTTATAATGATTATGACATGACGAAATTATACCGAGCTTGTATTTGGCTGCAAGTTTGCATACGTTGGAAACTTTTTCTAAGTTTTAGCTCGAACGTTATCGAGCTGGGCGTTTCATTCCTCGTAGATTTAAACTAGTCGGATGTCGCGAGAGAGAATGCATGTAACGTACCACTGTTTCGGGCACGGATGGAGGGTTTAACACTAGGGTTGCTAAAGTATCGAAATTAAATATTTTATTACTGGCAGAACCAGCGATATTTCTTTCATGTTGTCACGACGATGACGTGTTTGCTGGTGTGTAGTGTTGGGCAGTCCATAATTTTAATATGGGTTTGTAAGAGTAACATGACATTTTGTACAGGACCAGTACAATGTACCATTTCTAATGAGGCGAGGAGATTTGTACGGTTTGTACCGCGGCAGTACATTTCAAGCGATGAAGCCGGCGAGGCGGCGAGGCGGTTAGCGTCACTCACTCATATGTCCCGTTCAAAACTAGTTCGGAAATGTTCGTTAAGAATCGGATGTACTCGGCCTCGGTCACCTCATTTTACTAATAGTTCATACATTGTCATGTTTTCCCTCTTTGTTATGTCAATATCCGTGGAGGCGTTCTTGTACTGCTGTAGCATAAGCCTCGTTCCATCCTTCCTGCTACTTTTGAGTAGTAGCGCGATAAACATTTTGAAGTGGTACATTTCAAATTTTGAGCCGTATCCCGTACAAGTGTATTTTGTGCGGGACAAATGTGTGGTTCACACGTGTACTGCTCAACGCTATTAATGACCCCAGTGCCGCCTTTTTGACTACATTCGTTTCATATTATTTAGTAGTTATCACGTGATGCTCTAGTTGCAAGACAAAAATTCTAAGTCATTTCAAAGAAATTCGTAAGAAACTCTTTGATACCACCCGTGATCAGAAGGCTCGTTCGTATTTCGCGCAACGAATCAGCATTTACAGCGTGGCAATCCAGCCAGCCTTCTGGGCACGCTTCTCTCGCGGCCAGCGATTTGTTACATTCTTTATATTCATTTATTTTATTTTTAAGTATTTAGTTAATTTATTTTCATGTGTACCTATTTACGGAAAGATTAATTTTAATTTGTATGTAAAAAGCTTAATTTTCTAATAATTATAGCTACGCAATCTACTGGTCCGAATTAGTCCCCCTGATTGATTCTTTTTTTTAAATTGATTATACAAACTCGACACTCAGAACAAGTTTATAATATTAAATATAGATTTACAAATATAATTTGTATTTAGGCGTTTTATTAAGCTTCCTTCTTTGTAGTATTAGTAATTTGTTTTACTGTACTCACTTTTAGGCTGTCGAAGACTTTTATACATGGACAGCATCGTTATGCAATCGACATGTTGGTTCGTTTGTCTGTCTCTGTACATGTACATCATAGTTACTTTAAAAAAAATACTGGTGACTCGTTCTCTATATTTTGCTATTCATTCACTGGTTGTGTCAGGTGTGGGGGCAGGTATTGCCCTAAATGAAAACACCTCTGAGCAAGTTGACTGTATTTATTTGTATATAGGCGCCGCAAACAGCAACAGGTACATTCAGGCACAATGATTAAATACAAGCGGCACTGGTCACGATGTACTGGTGGTTTCACAATATCCACGTAGTCACGTTGGCTGAAGTCTTCTGAATGCTTGTTGATTTTCTTAGTCTTCCTTGTATTAATTACTTCTTCTTGCGTGTGTATATATTCGACTGACGACTGCATGCCGTAGGCTCGCTCCGCGCTTACTAAAGTACTACAAAAATGCAGACGCTTAGCAGCTAACGGAGCGAGCTACGTTTCCGTGGTAGGCGGGGCGTGGGCGCACGGGTTTTACGGGGGTGAGGTCAGCGGGGTGATTCTGTCCGCAACAGGTTGAATTTTGAAATTATATGTATGGACCTTATGTCAAATTTTAACCGATAATGGGGCAAATGTAAGATCAGTAAGATATAAGAACCGGCCCTAGGTCTATATAGACGAGACAGACTGCACACCTGATGAAAAATTATCACCGTCGTCTGTGGACTTTCGCAACAACAGGAGCGTCGGCGTTCCCGGTTAACGCTTGAAACGTTGATTTGAGTCAATAGTAGAACTACTAATAGTGCCAACCCTATCACGGGGAAGTGTAATCCGGCTCATGTGTGCACTCCGCCGTCCGATTCATTTGCATTCTGTTTTACTTCGGATTTGGTTTGCAATGAGAAGTCTGCGCGATTGGTCCAACTTGCGAATATAGTTTTTTGGTTTCTATTTCTTTAGTCTTCTGGCCTTTTGCATAAGCTCCAATGTGATAATGCCATGAAATCTTATGTCTGTGGAGTTTGTGAATGTAAATTATTACGACGTGCTCTCTTAGCTCGCTCGGTGTTTGCGCAATTGGTAATAGTTAAACCGCATATAAAAGAGTTCTTTGACTTATTGCACTTTTTATCCGTGCAGGAACGGAGAAAGAATACAATTTCCTGCGGCCTGGCGGCCTATCGTAAGAGGCGACAGAACAACCCACAGCCAGGTGGTAGAGCATTTGCCCGACTGGATGGCTACCACCCCTGGTCTAGAGTATGTCGCCATAGCAACCTTGGGTTGTGTTCCGGCATTAGTGGCCAGGTTTCAGTCTCTCTTAAGAGAGCAACAACACGTTTGTAGCACCTTTGGTGTTGCATATGTCCATAGACGATGGTAACCGCTTTCCATCAAATGGGCCGTCTGCCTGTCTGCTGAACTCCTGCAATAAAAAAAATACTTGTAAGAACCGTGAATTACTTGTATGTTAATTAATAAACTTTGTGACAATTCCAACATTTTCGAATTTACATTCCACAAATGCTCCACAAATTCGTAACAGTATTTTCAATCACAGTTATTAATACATCTACTTTTTTGATATACCCCTCGTACCGGGATCTACTTCTACTATAAAATATGCATAAACTAAAACAGTAAATCTAACTTAACCCAGAGAAGTTAACTGAAACTATTCGAGACAGGAATAAAACTTAAACTTATTTAAGACTTAGCCCCAGGCACATGCGTTCCACTTTCCGCTACTTTAATATGAGATTTGCAACGAAAAATAATACTTAATGCTTTGGTGATAGAGTTGCAATTGAGTTACAGTGTGGATAGAACTTTGATGCAAATCTAATTAGTGTATTTAGTATACTGATAACTAGTTCTGCTTTCAGCAACTTGGACGTATTAAGTATCTAAAAAAAATTATAACACGGTGTTTAGGCCGCGGTATGCCGGCACCAACTCTACCATTGACTCTATTTGTACTGAATTTGTAGAACTTTTACTAATATTAGAGTATAATGGCTAGTGGTATACAGAAACCGGATGTAAGAAATAATTGGTTTAAACGTATAAGGCGCCCGGTAAACTTTCAAACATTTTTGTCAAATTATTTAACCAAATTATATGCAGCTTTGTTTGATGTGTTTACCAAGGAACCTACGCGTCTGACATGTTTGATGGAAATGTGGGTTGACCACGTATTTGTGACAAACAAGTTTGAAGATCAGCAGTGGTATTTCTCAAATGAGAACAACAGTAGCAGTAGTACGGACAAAAAAAACATATTGCATTTTATATACCTATATTATAAAATTTAAACCATTCTGTTCTCCATGGTTTACTATTCTTTTTTCTAAATACATCATGCTATATGTCTGTACGCCCATTTGTTATGAAACACTCTATATAATGATTACAGGACTTATTGCTCCTTTAATTCGTATTACATGTATACGACCCACAAATAACAGGGTCGGTTAATTCAAATATAGGCACAGACACCGAAACTGTTTTAGCTATATATAGAAGAACAAATAGCCCAAACAACACGTCTGGCTTGTCTAAACAAGTAAATACGCCCACTACTCCTTTGGCTCGATGTATTGTAAGGGCACTTGCAAACGGTATCAAATTAAAACGAATGGTCTGTTCTAGATAGGGCTGCTACCGGCCTATGTTCGCCTAGTTTGTTTATTTTTATCAATTTTCTCAATATTATACAAAAATTAATAAGAAAGAAAGAAACTTTATTTGCAAAAATAGCGACGTAATTACATTTCTTATACATTTTTATACACAGAGCATATTATGAAAATTTGTACGCCACAATTATATCCGACACAACGTTGATTATCAGTGCTGAAAACTACCCAATTTGGTTAATAAAATAATAATAATAACTAATAAAACTAATTCTACTTATGTAATACTTAATAATAATACTTTAATGCGTAAAAGAAATAAATAAATTTTAGTAAAAAAACATCAATAAATACGTTACTTCAAAATTAAAATAAATACTCCTGTAACAACTTGTATCGAATCATTTATTCGAGTACAATTCGCTAGAGTTCTTGCCACATTTTGTGTGCCACGTCACTAACATGCAACAAATGATATTTTACTTCATAACCTATAAAATATTGAATGTGTTATTTTACTACGCTATAAAACAAATTCTCAAAATATAATGTTTTTATTTTTAAGATACATGTCAGCAATGTAATTACGTCGTTAATTGGTCAAATATTTTTTTCTTTCTTTCTTTCTACTAAAATTGTGAAGACTAGGTGAATATTAGAAGTCTTGACTAGATTAAATCTTGTTTAAATATATAAGTAAAAGTAAATTATTTTTAATTTTAAAATTTGTATTTTATTCCGGTTTGTTGTTCTTTACACTTTAATTAAATGACAAATACAGATTTACTATTTCCTGTTTTGTATTTTTAAGAGAACTAGCGGCCCCGGCAGACGTTGTCCTGCTCTGAAAAAATAAAATCTAGGACCCGACCCTAGCGCCACCTACCGGTTCCAATTATGGATTTTAATCATCCGGGGACCCACTCAAACACAGAAAAACAAAATCACCAAAATCGCTCCCGGTGGTTACGAGGATTCTAGAACCCGATCTCAGCGTCACCTACCGGTTCCAACGGTATAAAAAGTATCGTATCTTTCAAGTTGGATCAAACTGCACACGGTGTGCAAATTTGATTAAAATCGGTTAAGTAGTTTAGGGAGTCCATCGCGGACAAACAACGTGACACGTAATTTATATATATTAAGATGTCATTAATTTGAAACATTATATATACATCATTAAATTTTTGAGAAAATCGCTTGACTTGACTATGATTTACGTATTAATTATAGTATCCATATTCAAGTATTAATTTACACCAGTTTAGTTAATTTATGTGCGGCGTTTAGATGTTAAATTAATGATATAGCAGTGAATGTTATACTATGGCATCTCGACCATGCTTTAACAACGGCCGGCGAGTGTTGTTATCGCATAATAATAGACACTTTCTACAGAAATAAAAAATGGTATTTATCTGTTGAAATTTTAAACTATTTTAGACTAAACCTCAATTTGAAAGTTGAACTCGTACACGGCGACTAAATAAATGGCTTTTTTTTAAGCAAGGGGAATTATATTTCGTACACTACCGGGTCCTTTACTGGTATTAAACTAAAGCAATGAGAGTTGTTTACTGAAGATGGCGCAGATAATAGAGTCGATTGCCGGCATGTGTGGAGACTCGGCAAGGTACCCCCTTTTAAAGAGGTAACATATGGGCATACACTCCACTCAAACCCCTTTCCTAACATGTGCCCCGCGCTCATGGTAGGAAAAGCGTGATACTTGAACGTAGTTACGCCCACACTAATTCTACGCATCAGTGCTTGAGAATGCCCCGGGAGAGGCAAACTCACTTCGTGTTGTAATAATAATAAATAAATTACTATGATAATAATAGCTTTAATTTTATGATAATAATTATGACGAATGCAAATAAATATACACACCGTAATATTCCATTTTATAATTATTAAGTCACTAAATAGTCGGTGTTGATAATAATTGTATAGGGTAGTCTGGAGGAGATCGCCTTTGGCGACAAAAGCGCCCATTGTACTTCAATGTTATGTGCAATAAAGTTATTCATGAATTCATTCGTCAACAGGGGATTGGTCCTCCGCTCCCCAGATGCTGGGGTCCCCTGTGAACTCATGAACGGCTGTGGCAACCCTAACGAAAGGCGTGTAGGGGTCGTGTATATCAGACTTTATTGTGAGCGGCGAAGCTGCGAGGTCGCATTGGGTCAATCCTACGCTGATAGAAACGACCTCTGGAGGGTGTAAGGAGTTTCTTTTGCATTAGCCTCGCAACGGGCTGTTTAATAATAATCACGTAGAATGAATGATCTCACGTAACGTGCTTCGCAGTTCATTTTTAAGCTTATTTAAAGCATTTTACTTTCATCTACATATCACCTTTTACCCGCGGTTATGCTCGCGTTAATGTGGATTTTGTCAATGAAATGAAATGAAATATTTATTCTTGCATAAATGTAGATGTATAAAGGTGTCATTTCTTTTTACCAGTTTCACTGGTGTGCAAGCAAGCAGAATCTTAATCGTCATTATTTAAATAGTTAGTCCCTATTTATTTTATTAAGTACCTTTTATGTAATCTGAATAATATTTATAAATGATATAGATATCTGTTTTTAATTAAACTATTTTAATTAATTCTAGTTTTTTTTTATCCCTTGGAATAGCAATTTATTTCCGGATAAAAGATACACTATGCTACTTTGAACAAATCGTGGCAACTTAACAAACATACACGCCGTCACGGCAACCTAGCAAACAAATACACCGTCATGGCAGCAACCTAACAAACACGTTGTCATTGCATGCTAGCAAACAATCAATGTTTTCATTACTGAATTTCAATTTTATCCATGCAGGAACGGAGAAAGGATACAAATCCTGTAGCCGGGCGGCCTATCGTAAGAGGCGACTGAACAACCCACAGCCAGGTGGTAAGGCATTTGCCCGACTGGATGGCTACCACCCCTGGTGTAAAGTGTGTCGCCATAACAAGTTTGAAGTGTGTTCCGGTATTGGTGACCAGGGTCCAGTCTCCCTTAAGAGCATTTGTAGCACCTTCGGTGTTGCAAATGTCCATAGGCGATGGTATCCGCTTTCCGTCAAGTGAGCCGTCTGCCTGTCTGCTGTACTCCTGAAATAAAAAAATTAAAAAAACGGCGTCACAATAAACGGGTATGCACCGCTATCTATTGGGTTTAATTTGTATCCTTCAGAAACAGTAGCATTAACTTTTGATGCCTTGAATCCCGCGGGAATTTTCTTGGGGGCGGTTTATAGTGTCCAGGTCAAAAAGGAATTTGATTCCGATGCAATATTTTTACTGATTCAAATTCTTTGTGTAACAAAAACTGATCTTTTGTACCTATTTAACGTGGACGAAGTCGCTGGCGAATCCTAGGGTTATATATTTTCTTATGCTTATATTACTCTAAATAATCTTCTCGTTTATGTGCTACTTCTTTGTACTAACGCAATAGTATCATTAAATTGATACGTGAAGCAAAAACTTTGTACCCTTTTTACGAAAATCACGCGGAGCGCGGAGTATGAAATTTCGCACACTTATAGTATATATAAAGGAGGCGTGCATAATGCTTATATTTTTTTTTAATTATGCATAAAAAATACATTAAATCAATAAGAAAACACATTACACACAACACCATTTATTCGACACACACTCGCATATGTACTCTTTTGTTTCTTGTTAAAGTCAAATTAACAGTGTGTAGACCCGGCGAAATGTGTGATTATAGAAGTAAATAGTCTTTGACAACAGAACCTTAATAATGTTCAAACTTATAATGTAAATTAATTATAGTGGAATTTCGACCACTGGGCGACCACTAGTTACTGCTTAATCTATCTATCCTTTACTTACTCTAACATCGATGGTTTCGGTATTTGGATAGAAATGAAGCGTGATATGTAACCGGGAATAACGCTAGAATGATAATGTTATGACCGACAAAAAACCATGCACACCTGCAGTTTATTACCTTCCCGCATTTGGACTTCTTTTGATTAAAATTAATTTTTTTTTTAAATTAAAAGTACTCACTTTTCCTTCATTATATATATATGAAGTGATACAGTTTGTTAGGTGCAATATGAATTTATTTGAAACGTGTAAGAGCATGCGTCATAGGAATAAATTATACTACCCTCCCAACAAAACCGCGTTTTTGAATAAAAGTATATTTTGTATAGCACCAAAACTGTATAATCAACTTCCAGAAGAATTTAAATTAATACAATCAAACGCCATTTTTAGAAAACGTGTAAAAAAGATGTTAACCGATAAGGCATATTATAGTATCAATGAATATTTAAATGACAAAACTATAATATAAATTGTTTGAATCTTAATTGACACCATTATAATTTAATACACAATTTTTATAATTTATTGGTTGACATTTTTATTAGGTAAATAATTAAATAAATATATTATAAGAAAATTTGTAAGCAGGATACTTATATATGCATGTCGAAAGGCGGAATTTGGAGAGCTGTACTATGTAAAATTTAACACCTTTTGTATACCCATTTTCGCATTAAATAAATTGAATTGAATTGAATTACTTTTGTGTTTAAAATTTGTGATTAGAAAAACATCCTATTGTTATTGTACTCGTTTATGGTCGCAGGTGTGCGGATTACGTTTTCTTGGAAAATTCAGTCAACGCGGTCGAGTGTTGTATTGTATAGTTTAGTATAAAACAATGCCCGAACGGAGGGTGAGGCAGTCAAGCGACGATTACGATACGGGCTAAACATGTGTACATTCGCTAAGCTATATAGTGTCGGCCTTGGCGCGTGTTATTGAATCGTGCAGTTTGTACTGTTTGTGTCCAGTTATGTTTGTACCTGAGTTATACATGTTTGTATAGTTATAACAAATTCTATAGTAATTCCAACGCCATTTTAATTCGAGTCCCGCACTCGTAACAATGATTATGAATCTGGTTAAATCCCTGTCAATTTTGAGTGGTTTTGTCCAATTTTTTATCCCCAACAATGATGTATGTAAACTCTAGGGGATTCTCAATAAGAAATCTGCAAGTAATTTGAAGTTCATTAATAATTTTGAACCCGTCTGGCGTTACAAAGCTCTTTTTACGTAATTCTATAGGTTTTTTTTCGTAAAATTTGTTATAATTCGCTTTTAATAGTGATTTGATCGATTACTTCTATAGTGGATTAGGGATATCAAATCAATCAATCAATCGAGAGAATCGCTATTTAGCGATAAGATCGCCCTTTGTACATAACTAGATATAATTTGTGTTTTAGCGAAGTTGCCGTGTTCAGTCTAGTCTCCTTTTAGAGAGCCACATGGCAACTTTGGTGTTACAAATGTCCATAGGCGTAGGTAACCAATTTCCATCAGTAAGCTACAACAATATGAGAGACCTAATGAGCGTATTGTATTAAAATTGTCAAGAATGTAACGAATAGAAATAACGATAGATAATTTACGAATTGAAATTCAAGTTTATATAAGACAAACGTAACAAAATATAGCATAGAATAAATAAAGTAAAGGTATTCGAACATTACACCAACTCAACGCCGACTCAACTCCAACTCAATTCACAGTATGGCATTGAAATGTAAGCTCTATGTTATGTTAATTAAGAGTGAACTTGTCAACTTGTAAGTTGAAGGCATACGACGCGTGGTCAACGCGTTGTTCGCCTATTGACTGTCACCGACACGTTTGCCCCTCGTTGTCGACGAATTGGTCATGAGTCGACAATGTGCTTACGGCTGGCGGGCGACGCGTTGCCAACTCGTCTTAGCCGGGCGCGGGCGCAGCGTCCCTCTCTCTATTAATCTATTAATATATAGATAGATCTTGATATGTGAAGCGAGACATTTTATGCTTGCTCTAGATGAAATTCGACTAACGACTGATAGATCTGGCTGAGGTCGAGCTAGTTGACATCGCGCTTCCCACTCGTTGACGACGCACTGCCCACTCATTGACGCCAAGTTGTCCACTGGTGACCGATGCGTTGGTTGCCTAGTTGACGACTCGTTGATACCGAATCGATAGTTCTAGTTGGAAGCGTGTTGGATTGGCGTTGAGTCGGTGTAATGTGCGAAGACCTTAAGACTAGTATTGAGAAATAAAATAAATGTAAATAAAACGCAAAAAGTGTTACTAAGAATACCAGTTTCCTAAAATAATTAAAATAGTAGTAGAAATATGTAATAGGATAAGTAAAATATTATTATATAAATTAGACAATAAGGAAGAAATGTTTAGAAATCAAAATTGTATTTTAGACACACGTACATTAAAAATTAAGTGAATTGGCAATAAAGAAAAGAAAGAGAAAAAAATGAAAACATAAAAACATACACATACATACATACCCTGAAAACGTCAGAAGGAAAAAAAAAGCAAAAACCAATTTCCGTCAAGTGCCGAACTCGTGCAATAAAAAAATTAAAGTTAAACTGAACACTGACCGTTTCTGAATTTAATATTGACCTAATCCATCATAACATTGTCTAGATGTTTTTAATCTTGTCTACGTAGCGCGCGGTCCATGACAACCGGTGGCCGTTTTTAATTAATTCCCAACCCCGGATGTTCGCGCCCGGATGTATCTAAGTACGTCCGGCCGTCATCGTCCATCCGGAGAGGTTCCGATAGGTTATCTCTTTTTTGATTTTCAGAAATTTCATATTGAAGATCTTTAAATTCCGTATTTATCTGAAGGATATACTAAGCTTGATAAGACCATTCAAGGTACACTATCAGTATATTAATACGTGAAACAAAAACTTTGCATCCCTTTTGACGAAAATTGCGCGGACGGAGGAGTATGAAATTTCAAACACTTATAGTTGATATGTATAGAGGAGGCGTGCAGAATGTTAATATTTAAAAAAAAATATGAATAAAAAATACATAAAATCAATTAAAAAAACACATTACACACACTATCATTTTTAGTATTTGACACACACACACGCATATATACTCTTCTGTTTATTGTTCAAGTCAAATTAACAGTGTAGCCTTGGCGAAATCTGTGGTTATAGAAGTATAGTCTTTGTCAACAAATTATTGTGGTCGAATCTCGACCACGGGCGACCCTAGTTATAATAAGTAAGGAATGACAAAAGTCTAAAGTCTAAACAATCCAGTCTATCTATATTATTGTAAAATTGGCTTTTGTTTTTTACATTTGTTTTGATTTCTGTTTATTCGGGATTCACGTAAAAACTACTGGGCGGACTTCGATGCGGTTTTTAACCGACTTCAAAAAGGAGGAGGTTCTGAATTCGTCTGTATGGTTTTTTTTTGTAAGTTCGTTATTCGGTTTCTCCGTCAAATGTGCACGGATTTTCAAAACTTTTCTTTTAATCGAAATGTTATACTCCCAAATTTGTCCCATTGTCACCATGTTAGGATCTGATGAATGGATTACAACGCGACAACACGAAACGCGTTCTTCATTTTTGTTTCTCGCCCTTTCATTGCGGACTCGTTTTGTTATCGCGAGAATGTGGAGCACCCTTAATAATAAATTAGAGTATTGCGTCCGCTTGCAAAGATCGCGCCTAAACATACAAACACCTAATTATTTATATTCTTTTATTTCTAAATTCACTTACGTAGTAGTACTTTGTTATAATTTCATGACACATAAAATTAATGGTTTTTACCGTTTTATTGTCTTCTGTTGTTTCCTGGAGTGCGCTTTATATACTCTGAAATAGGGGCTATAATGCCTCGAAAACGTTGCTGACATGAGGATGTCATATTTTTATGGTCGGCTAATGTCTACTTTTATGATGGAAAGTAATCTAGTGGAGCGTGATTTACATCTTATTTCTTTAGAGACGGAAGCTATGTTGTATGTTTTTGACCGCCTTCAACAAAAGAGGTAGTACTAGAGTTCGTCATGTAAATATGTTTATGTATGTTAAACCATAACATTTTTGTGTCTGATTTTGAAAATTATTTTTGCATTGGATTCAGTGAAACTCCTGGTCCCATATAATTATTTATATTTCATCAAATTTGAACAGAAAATATGTATATAGTTTTTCCTTTTTCTCAATCAAAACGTTTTGAAGTGAAGCTTCTTTAGAATCGTTGCGATTTGGAAATCGATGAAACGAAAAAGTGACACTAAAAGAGATAAATATTAAAATACATAAATTTTAACCTTATTTAAATCGAAATAAAACATTTCTCTTTACATGTTAGTATTGTTTTCAATTTAAATAAAACTTAAAAGATTTCAAATGAATTTTAGCTCTTTTTGTATACACTTAACTCAGATATTCTATTATACGTGTATCAAAGGAAATTGTGCGTAACAGTGTGTTGAATTTTGAACTTTATGCTAGTTTTTTAAAGTGTAATTTAGATTGAAGTTTTTGTATTATAATATGTTGACGGATGTAGGCTAAAGGAATAATATTTATATTTATAAAAGTTCTTCTGCGTGTGAACTGCACACATACACACACACGCACGCATTTTTTTGTGTTTCTGTACCGATCATGATTATACTTTTTGTGTTGGATTTATTACAGTTTCAACGAAGTTTCCTATAAATTACATTGCTGTTGGTTACCATATTCATTACTGAGATTAAAAATTTTAAAAAATCTAGCAAAAAAGAAATCAATTTTAAACGTAACTAAAATGCAAAAAATAAATATTGTCTACAACATATTTAAGTTAGTGCCATGAAAAACATATAAAAAACTATATTTTGTAAATTTGTATATTGTAAACATTGTAAAACTTTGTAACTACTGTTTCATTGTAAATTGTAATATTTTATTTCTTTGTTTCAGGTGAGTTCATTGGCAAGAATGTCAAGCAAACATTCATATTAGAAATCAAGTAAGATATGCATTCATGAACAATCGTAGGGATCAATCAGGGCTTGAAAACCGGTAAAAAAGTCGAACCGGTTACAGTCCGATTCGAATCGGTCGCCTAAGTAGATAATTTTCTTTTCCGATTTGTTCTAACTGTAACTTCAATCAAACGGTTTTTGGTAACAAAAGTTCGTCATCATCATCATCATAGATTCTGTTGAATTAACCGGATGCGAACGGTTTTTGCCGCACACCTTCAAACCGCAGCCATGTGTTGTATATTAAAAATCAAGTAAGATATACATTCATGAACAACTATTAGGACCAGGGCTTGTAAACCAGTAAAAAAGTCGAACGGGTTACAGTCTGGTCCGAACCGGTCGCCTAAGCAGATAGGAAATTTAGTTTTCCGATTTGTTCTAACTTTAACCTCAATCAAACGGTTTTTGGTAACAAAAGTTCGTCAAATAGATGTTGTTGAGTTAACCGGTTTCGAACGTATTCGAACGGTTTTTGCCGCACACCTTCAAAGCGCAGCTATGTGTTGTAGCAGATTTTCAATCGCACACAAATACACGTTGAGAGAGATACAATGAGAACATAATTCTTGCGGAATAAACCGGTTAAATCCGGTTTATATAACTGTTTTTAACGTTTACACTGTGAACTAGAGTTGGGTAGGACATGATTTTAAGGGAGTTTTTGGCGGGAACTGAAAGGAGACGTTGTGCTGTGCAGTTTTATTTCTAAAAATGTGTAAAATTACTCTAAAATGAACAATAGTTGTAGGATATTGATAGTTTTTGAGTATTAATTATGTGTTTTATGAGAAATGTGAACAGTATAGTCAAATGTGGAGTTTTGAGTTGTCACAAGAACTCCGCTGAATGGCACTAGCTGATTACCTACAGTTCAGCTGTGCTACACATAGGCTTAAGAAAATGAAGAAGCTATATAGTAAACTAAGATCTGGGTTAAAGGCCTAGCTGCCAAGCCATAAATCTAAATAAATATATATATATATATATATGACATGATTTCAAAATCGAGTTTTTTAAGAGTACCCATGACATTTCGTTCTAATTTATGTGTATTATGTGTAAAAAAATTAACGTTTTCCACTTCACCACAGTGGTGGATTTGAAATGTAAAGTGTGAATGAAGATTTTTAAGAAAGTTCTCATAAATCATTATTTTAATGCATGCGAATCCTCTCAGAGGCATTCGTAAGTCAGACATACACAAACGGTCGCCACTCATGTGGAAAATATAATATCATAAGGAAATAAATTGTACTACCATTCGCGCTGGAAACGACCAGTCATCGTGAAATTAAAGATTTTCCAGTTCTAAACGTATTGATGGTTTTCTTGTTTGTTGAGGCATAAATACCTTATATCTATACCATTATATAAATGCGAAAATAGATGTGTTTGTTAGTTATCTTTAAGCGATTAATGGGGCTAAACAGATCGTCATGAATTTTATGAAATTTGCTTTAATTTACATGAAATTTACAAAATTGAAAACGTTTACACCATATAATATTGTTACGAGATACACAGGACTCGAATTAAAAATGCCGTTGGAATTACTATAGAGTTTATTTGAACTATACAAACACGTATAAAACAGGTACAAATAAAACTAGACACTACTTGTTACAAACTGGACGATCAAATAACACGCGCAAAGTCTGTTACTATATCGCTATTCGACTGCACACGTCTTACGAGTATCGTAATCGTCGCTTGACTGCCCCACCCCTCCGTTCGGGCATTGTTTTATACTAAACTGTATAATACCGAACAAAGGGGCCGCGTTCACCGAGTTAATCCGCACATCTGGCAAGCTTCGACACAATGCAATAAAAAGAAGGATTAGTTCGACACTAATGACGGCCATAAAATAAGTACGAAACAATAGGATGTTTTAAATTTTAAACACGAAGTAAACAAAAGAACTCCACGAAGGCAATAAACTGCGTTTAACGACAGCAAGGTGTACGTTCTTTATCGGTATGTAACAATATATTATGGTGTACTCTCCTTTCGCAGGCCAAGACTCACTTTCGGATGCTGAGCCAACGAAGTTAGTTAATGATTACAATACCTACGCTTGAATATATTTTTGTCAGCGAAATGCGAGCTAAATAACAAGGAATTTCGCCTTTTCGATGAAGAAATATATTCTCTTTGGAAATCTCATTAGAAATGAATTGCGTTAATTTATTCGCAATATTAAAAGGCATTTATCTAATAAAATGTTGAATTGGTCCGTCGGGCTGTTACATTCGCCGCCAATATCGACGGCGTTATTAGATTGCCGTATTGGAAAATTTGTTTCTATTAGAAATTTTCTTTTGTTCGGATGGATAAAAAATTCCGTGTCGTCCTTTTCTGTTACAAAATATTTGTTAGTTATTATTACACAAATTACTTGCCGTTGCCAACGACTTTGCTCGCCTAGATTAAACACAATCATAGTTTGAGTAGTTAATAAAATTAGCCCACTTTCCACCCCCATACACATGTACATTTATTTCTAACCAGAAGCAGGTACATAAGATTTTATGTACCTTACTTTAAATTTTCATACAAACTTTTCATCCCCTTAGAAATTCAACTCGATTCCCAAAGACGCCGATATACGTATAACATTTGTCTCCAGAAAAGAAATTAATGCCAAAAAAGAATAAATTTAGAAATAAGAAGGTAAATAACAAAATTAATTATTAACCTTTAAAAGAAATATGACAAAAACAACTTTGGAAGTAAACAAATGTAACACAACTTATGCCACATCTAAAATTAGATGTTAGGATTGGAAACGATTTAGATTATTCATCTAAAGCAGTGCTTTTCAATCTTTTTGAGTACGCGACCCCTTTACAGGTTGAAAAATTTTGGCGACCCCTCTTGGGTCATAGACAGACAAAAAGTTAGTAATTTACATGACTACGTTTATGTAATATTTTCTTAAGTTTTCGCGACTTGTATACATAATAAAACTACGTTTAAACGGTTTTAAGCGCGGTAATTTGATATTTGTTTATCCGACGTTTCGGCCGCTTTTCAGTGGCCGTGGTCATGGACGACAGAGATGACATTTGTCTAACGTGTATTGTTAAATTACTTTTATTTTTCCTTCTTTCATCTTTCGTTTCATCATTCTATCGTTTATTTACTAGCTGTGTCCGCGTCCGTGTGGGGTTTTTTTTGTGGAACCCTAAAAAGAAGTAGCCTAAGTTACTCCTTATAACATAAGCTATTTGCCCGTGAAAGTCCCGTCAAAATTGGTCAAGCCGTTGGAGGCCGATAGTACATACTAATGTACTATGTATGCTACTAGGTGCTATGGTGTTGCAAATGTCCATGGGCGATGGTGATCACTTCCCATCTCAGTTGAACTGTCTTCGTGCTGCTGAACTCTGCAGCTGAATTCTTCGATCTGATCCCGCCATCTCCCTTCAATCATCGGACAACCAGACGCACCGGCCGGCATGCGGCATCGATATAATGGTGGATATTCCACCTATAAGAACGAAGCTCTTTGCATCTAGATTCATCATAAGAACCGGAAAGGAGTGGAACTCATTGCCGGAGTCTGTCTTTCACGATACTTATAACCTATGTGTTTTCAAGTCTCGTGTGAATAGGCAAGCGTAAGGCTTCTAGGTAAGCGTGCTCCATCTTAGATCACATCTTCGCTCCACATAGGGCAAGATTGTGGTCAAACGCAGTATAAAATAATAATAAAAAACACAGAAGTTGCCAACAATTTTAGTGGTGACGCGCCTTTAGAGCTATGCAGTCACTGATTTTACTGGGCTCCCATAAGTTACTCATCTTCCGTGCAAGTATTGAAAAAAGTTTCGCGAGTGTCAAACTTTTTGTAGTAATTTCGATCGAAATGCTTTCCAACCTAAAGTCCTTGGAAGATATCCAACATTTGCTGATGAATTGTGTCAGAACAAAAAGGAAAGACAGGCACTGATGAGAGACGTCAGTCTAAATCTTATGGATATTGATTCCTTTTAATATTATTTTTTATAAAAATATAAATATTAATTTAAAAAAATTAATTTATATAAAATTTTTAGAACTAGGCATGTTTGCTGAAGAGTTTCTTGCGCCGCTTCTTCTCTTCGAGCCACAACATGTTGTGAAGCGGTGGTAAATTAGATTAGGCTCCCATAGAGTAAATAATAACCATAAACAAAATTAAAACTAAATAATTAAAAAGAACAAGTTGGCGGTAGGCTAAATAAAACTAACAATACTCGTTGGACAAATGTCATCTTTGTCGTCCGTGACCACGGCCACTGAAAAGCGGCCGAAACGTCGGATAAACCTATATCAAATAAATTACCGCGCTTAAAACCGTTAAAACTTAGTTTTATTACGTTTATGTATTTCCCTGTTTTGTTAACTATGTTCATTATTACGGCATATACTCTGCGAAAAACTGCTGAGCTTAGAATGTACCTAAGTATGAGATAATACTTAATTGCCTTTTCTCTTATGCTGGCGACCCCCCGGCAAGGCTCTGGGACCCCCTTAGGGGTCGCGACCCACAGGTTGGTAAACACTGATCTAAAGTTAAAATCTTGTCCAAAAATTTCTAATAGGAAAAACAAGGTATAGAAGTCTGATTTACCTTGGTTTGGAGCCCTCCTCGAGCCCGTCATGCTTGCGAAGGAGGAGGCGGAGCGGGAGTGTGAGCGGACTTCCCTGCTCCGCTCCCGCCAAAGGAGGACGCACCGGCGCCAGAGGTCGGGTTTCGACCTTCGGCCGCCGTAAGCGGGCGGTGCGGGTGGGGCCTCTTTGGGTATAGGGGTTCTCATTCACCCGTAACCGTCGAGATGCATGCACTCATTTTTCCTCACGTGAGGCACGTTACAAACCGCCCCATACCCCGGATTACACATAGATGATGCTGGGGGATAAAAGAACTCCCCCGGCAGTGGATGTGGCCTGCGGGCTCCCGGAGTTGGTTAAGCTTCTGTACTTCCGTTGACTGGGCATGCTAGTGCCAGCCCGACCTGGCGATCCCACACACGGGTCATTTTGAGACAGTCAAGCGACGATCACGATACCAGCAAGAGGTGTGTACATTCGACAAGTTATATAATGACGGACTTTGCGCGTGTTATTGAATCGTGCAATTTGTACTAGTTATACGTGTTTGTATAGTTGTAATAAATTTTATAGTAATTCCAACGGGATTTTAATTCCATTCCTGCGTAACTCCTAACAGTACAGTATTTTACACGCATGTGGTTAAGTTTTTAACGGCACGCAATCTCCCTATCAACCGGTCTCAATACTCGATCAATAATCGTTTTATAATTCCGGGTATAACGTAAAAAAGGATCGTTCCAACTCAAAGCAGGTGGAATGAATTCATTATGTGGTCCTTGGTTATCAGATATTCATTTATTCCCGATACTCATATTGCCCCTTTTAAATATTAAATCGGGCAATAAAACGATTTTTCTGTCGAAAAAAAATATACTACGCCCTACGTAGTTGTTATTCACTTTGGAAATGTTCATTTGCATAATATCTTTTGGTTTTTTCCTGCACCACCTACATTATGATTAAAATTTCTTTGATTTAGGTTGCCTGGAAGAGATCGCTTTGAGCGATAAGATATTCCCTAGAAAATATTGTAAATGTTTTTTTTTTGTAATTGTATATTTTGGTGTGCAATAAAGTGTTATATATCTGTTACAGTTATTTAGTAGCATAGTTGTTTTTGTCATGTTTTCATTTAAAGTTGATAATTAATTTTGTTATGTACCCTCTTATTTCTAAACGATACAATTGGCCATTTCCTTAATTGAATAATAAATATATAACAATAATATACTGTGGCAATTGTGTAAAATTATAAGAGCTACTCTTTAAGCCACAAAATGTTGCGAAGCGATGGTAAATTAGATTAGGCTCCCATAGAAATAATAACCACAAAACAAAATTCAAATTCAAATACAAAAGTTAGCGGTAGGCTAAATAAAACTTTAACATTACTCATTGACATATAACATCTTTGTCTTGTCGCTGGTCACGGCTACCGAAACGTCGGAATAAAAATCAAATAAAATTACCGCGCTCAAGACCGTTAAAACGTAGTTTTATTGAAATTGACAATCAAAAAATCTGCTTAATCGTATGATCGATTCGGCATAAAGCATTTATCGGGACGCCACTTTACGTCGGCGTCGGTCAGAGCCGATCACAAGTTAAAATGGGCTAAGTGAACGATTTAGATAAAACTTCATCCTAACTCCCAGATGATGCGATGAGATTTTATTGGCATATCTAAAAGCGGCGGAGGTTTAACTTTAACTTTATCGGCGTTTGGATATCGGTTTTATTGCGTCAGTCAGTCGATTCGCCAAAAAAAGAGGGTAGTTAAAGTCATGTCACATGTAAAGATATTATTTTTTATGGTCTACCCTTTAGGTAAGTAAGCATATAAAATACCTCTTTAGCATCGGTTTGGTACACACAAAATGGTCTTGTCATCTGTTTTCGTCAAAAAAGGTGTTTTTTGAAGTGGCAACTTCTTATGGGAGGGTAAACCGCTTCGTTACTTATTGCGTTTCGGCGCCAGTCTGTCTGGCTTCCCTTTCTCTCACGCATACGGCAGCGGTAGGCAGGCACCTGCTCTCTCAATTTAACCCACGCGCTATATAAATAAAATTTAAGTAATAACCTAAGCTTTTCTCAAGTTAAACAATTTCAATATTAAATAGTTCAACCTAGATTAGTTTAAGTTATCACTTCTGTCGGGCGTACCGGAACGCACATTTTTTTTAATTGCAAGAGTTCAGCAGACAGACAGACGGCCCACTTGACGGAAAGCGGTAACCATCGCCTGTGGACATTTGCAACACCAAAGGTGCTACAAATGTGTCTGTCTTACTGTGTTTGCTACAACTCCATTAATTCTTCGAAAAGTGTTTGTGTAACACATTTCTGTATAAAATTTATAAAAAACAAAGAAAAGTTTGAGTTAATAAATTTTGAGCTACACGTGTTGCTGGGGAGTTTCTTGTCGCTTCTTCTCCTTAAAACAACATAAAATTAAATCTTAACTTATATGTATCGACCTGCAAAAAGTGTTCTCCAGGGGAAATGATTTTGAATAAAAACTTTTGAATTTGAAATTAAACACGCTGTTGCTCTCTTAAGGGAGACTGGAACCTTGCCACTAATGCCAGAACACAACTCATGGTTGTTATGGCGGCATACTCTAGACCAGGGGTGGTAGCCATCCAGTCGGGCAAATGGCCTACCACCTGGCTGTGGGTTGTTTTTTCGCCTCTTACGACAGGCCGCCCGGCAGTCCGGCCGCAGGAAATTGTATTATTTCTCCGTTCCTGCACGGATAGTGCATGTTTTAGCTTGTATCTATCATGTTGTTACGAGTCGCGAGACTCTAATTAAAATGCCGCTGAAATTATTATAGAGTTTATTAGAACTGTACAAACACGCATAACACAGGTACAAATTAACTGAACACAACAAGTCCAAACGTAATGCAAAAGGTCGTAATTCAATAAAACGCGCGAAGTCCGTCACCATGGTTCCCGATTTACAATGTGCTACAGTACACACGTCTCGCTTCGCTCGTGGTTATCGCTTGACTGATTCCTCCCTAAATCGGGCCATTGCTTTATACTGCACGAATGCAATATGTCTTCCCGGCGGCGTCAACCGAATTTCCTACAATAGGCCGTATGCCAATAAGTAAACAAAAGATGATCATAAAATAATATCAATGTTATCAGTTCAAATGCCGACGGGTAATAAATGTGCTTTGTTTCAGATATGCAGGTGGATTCTTTTTGTCGGGACCTGAGTTGTAACAATATTATAAATGTATCTCGAGGACTTGGCAAAGAAGTCTAACGATTTCAAAATGACGGTGATGTTCATGGGCTAACATTATAGCAATGTCATAATTTATCCCTTGTATAATATTACTTATGGATTTATAATTTAATTTACTCAGACCAGTACATTAAATTTCTGTCTATGTATTTAATGTTTTGGTCGAAATCTTCGTTTAGTTGTCCCCCAAATAACCTAGCACTAACACCATTGGGACGTCTGCGTATTAATTTGAACTGACAAAAAGCGGCAGTCGAACACGTGTTGCGCGTCATGTCACAATATGTCAACGTTTTAACTAACTTCGCAAACTCACCGCTCGCGTCAAAGCGCACGTGTTACCAATTATCAAGACGGTGCGTTTGCACTTAACAAAATTGGAATCGAATCGAATTGAACTTTATTGCCCTTGAAATAAGGTATCGAAATACGAAATAGTTTAGAATGGTAATAGTCGGTACGTTTGCGGGGAATGCTTTTCGAGATTTATAAACATTGACCTATGTTTTGACATTCGGTAAGCGTGCTAATAATGATTAATTTTTGCGGCGAACGTTTATTTGAATAAAATGTGTGCTAACTCAATTTAGCTTTTAAGTTCGACTATTTAAAGACCGTTGAAGAAATTTCGACGCTTTGAAATTTTTCCGCTAAGATTAATGTGGAAGAATGTTTGCTTAGTAAATAGTACTAATTTGTAACACGTGTAAAAGCGTGTTTTCATGATTACTTTGTATTTCTTCTGCCCGTTGATTTGTAGGCTATTAGGATAATTGGTTGTTTTTTTTTTAAAGACTCGATCGAAAATAGCGATGGTTGCTCTAACTTTGCCTTATTTACTTGAGGTGTGCGAATACAGTTCGAGACGAATCGAATGTTAATATTCGATTCGAATAAAACTAAATTCGACGAATAATTCGAAAGAAATCGAATAATTCAAAAAATCCGAATTTCGAATCGAATATTGACATTCGATTCGGAACGAATAATTCGTAAGTTCAAATGGTTCACACACCTCTATTATTTACCTGAACTATTTATTTGTTAGCCCTGTGTACTTCCGCGCGACACCACCTGAATATGGGTGGTTACAAGGCCTTCTATTTTGTTACACTAACTTAGAGAGAGAGAGAGAGAGAAAGAGAGAGATTTTGAATTTGAATATAGCTTAATAATATTCTAAACGTGTACAATAAGCGATCTCTTTCAGACAACCCTTGGCAGAAATAAAACAGATTAATGTTTTGTCAAAGTTTTAAACATATAAATATTATACGATATGCAATTACTTACATTATGTTTCAGTCAGTAATAAGCATATAAGTATGTAAAATGTTCAATAATTAAGAATTATTCTTAATAAATAAACATATATAAATACATCTATTAATATTATATACATAAATATATCAAACATCACTTTTTTGCAGGTAGTGCTTTTTCGTCGTGTTCTTAAGTATTGTTAGTGATTTAGCTTGTCTAACAGTAACAGGCAGCGCATTCCAGGGTCGAATAGCGTGTACAGTAAAATAATCATTGAACAAAGATGAACAATGTTTGGGTGTATTAAGTCTAAGATAGATAAGTTCAAAGCGTTCTTTGAGATAATACGGGGTGGTTTATATGATATTGTTACGAGTTGGGAGTCGAATTAAAATGCCGTTAAAATGGTTATAGAGTTTATTAGAACTTTACAAACACGTATAACACAGGTACAAATATAAGCGAACAAAACAAGTCCAAACGTAATGCAGAAGGTCGTAATACAATAAAATGTGCAAAGTCCGTCACTATTAGTTTCCCGAATGTAGACACGTCACGCCCGTATCGTAGTTGTAGCTCAACAGACCCCTCTCTCAATCAGGCCGTCGTTTTATACTTCACAAATGCATACGTGGATGCCCGGCAACGTCGACACAATTGTAATCCGAAGCATCTGGCTAATGATGCAGCCTGCAAGCGGCCGTAAACGAGTACAATAGGACAACAGGCTGTTCTCCACAATAACTTAGAAACGTATGCCAATAAATAAGTGAACAAAAGAAGACGATTACAATTAGTTCAAATGCCGGCAGGTAGTAAAATGTGCTTTTACAGATCTGTACGTGGAATTTGTCTTTGTAGGGGTCTAAGTTGTAACAATATTATTTTAGATCTTATTTGTTTGTATTAAAGTTCGAAATGGTGTACAGGTTCCTTGCGAAAAAAGTCTCGCGGAGGGGGTCATAACGTTTTATCCTTACGTGACGATTTGTGCCAGTTGACAAGAATACCGTTCGGATCGCCTCTCGTATTTAAGCCCTAAAAAAGACGTTAGAAGCGTAATTTCTGCTAGGAATTAACGCCACTTTACTTTCTCCCTGTTGATCCCTAAAACGTGCCGAATCTGAATGCAATGACCGCAGTTGTCCGAAAACAATATCAAATAGGCGTCAGCCGTGTCTTTGTTATGGCGCAGTATAAATGCTACTGTCAGTGGCACCACACTTTTCGTTTTTTTTTGCCATGCCGAGAGTCTTTGAACGTTAATTTTGCTATCGGCGTTAATATCGAGTCTTTACCACCATTTTAGCGTAAGCGACATTTGTACTAAGTATATTATTATTTTAGTTCAAAAAGGTATATTTTAAACTATTATATTGTTTTGGGACTTTCAGTTTTTGATTCGGTAGGGCCCCTAATCTAAATAAAGTAATCTAAGTAAAACTGATAGTTTTAAAACATAATAATAGTTTAAAACACCTTTAGCAACAACAAATATACTCAGGTCCACATGTCGCTTACGATAAAATGACGGTCAAGGCTCGATATATCTATACAGATAAATGAAATTGAAGTGTCTGATTGTAATGTGAAAATAACAGCTTTTTACTAAATGCACATGAAAGTATATACGGTATTTACATCAAAGTATCTATTATTATTATTTTTTGACTGTCTGCCTCTTAGTTCGTTCTGGCTTATCTCTAAAATGGCTGGACTGATTATAAGGAGTAGCTTAAGCTCGTCGTAAAAGTTACTTAAAACTGTGAAGAGGGTACAGTGCAACTAGGTTTGCCAACCGTACTCTAAAATAAAGAATCGTTTCCATCATCATACTCTTAAATAAAGTATCATATAGGTGTACTTTATAAATCTATAACACTAACAGGGTATGTAAAATACTTTTGAAGTGATAACTTATTATGGGACGGTAAACCGGTTCGTTACGTAACGCGTTACAACGCCTGCCTGTCTGGCTTGAAGTTATCACTTCTGTCGGGCGTCCCGAGACGCACACGTCTTTTTTTTACATAATGTTTACTTTACTAGTGCCCGTATACTAGTCTATACCCACTGTGATAATCCAAATAGCCGTATGTACGTAAGTACGAAAAACTACCTTCATAAAAAAAAAAATCGTACTCTTTCTTATCTGTCGGTACTCTTATTTTACCTTCTATGAAATCAGATAAAGTTTTTCTTCAAAAAAAGATGCTAAGTGGCGGTCAGCGGCTCTGAGCTGACCGGGATCTTCAATAAAGTAGAATGGTGCAGAGAATATATTCTTTATATTATCAATCAAGAGACTTTTTTTTACATGTGTTCCGTACGCGGCCCGATACAATTCTGATATCGATTGTTTTACGAGGCGTTTGATGTGCTAAATTCGAATGATTATATTTCTTAATGCTTACTGCTAGTAGTATATAAACTGTGCTCTCTTACTTTTGAGTTGAGGGGCGCCTTATGGTGTAGAGTACCCTTCGAACTGAGTTGAATATAATCGAAAGGATAAGTGCGATGACGACTTGGAGCTGTTCTGGTTTTGATTTATGGGAGTACTTGAACGGTTAAGAGAGAAAGTCGTTTTTAATAGGAACATAGTCCTTAGAAATACCATTCCAAAATGTAACTTGTATCCTCTAGGAATTAGAATAGAGTATGACAGAATAGAATATATTAATTGCGTGTACAGAGATGTTATGGTTTTATAGTATTGTTACGAGTGCGGGACTCGAATTAAAATGCCGTTGGAATTACTATAGAATTTATTAGAACTATACAAACACGTATAACACAGGTACAAATATAACTGGACACAACTAGTACAAACTGCACGATTCAATAACGCGCGCAAAGTCTGTCACTATATCGCTTATCGAATGTACAAGTATTGATCGTATCGTAATCGTCGCTTGAATGCCTCACCCCCCCTCTTTCGGGCATTGTTTTATACTAAACTGTACAATACAACAATGGACCGCGTGGACTGAAGTTTCCAAGAAAACGTAATCTGCACACCTGCGGCTATAAACGAGTATAATAACAATAGGATGTTTTTCTTAATTACAAATTTTAAACACAAAGTAAAGTCCAAGTGCGGGAAAGGTAATAAACTACAGGTGTGCAGTCACTTTGTCAGCGTGTAACAATATTTACATTGTCTAAATGATTGACACTTTATGTACAAAGAAATTTACAAGGATTTAAATATATACAAGATATTTTTGAGACAGTTGTCAAATTAAATATGCATGACATCTGGCCTGCCGGCCAGTAGGCGGGTATGAAGAGGCTTTGTTCGCCACCAATAGTAGTTTTCCCATAAACAAACCGCGTTAATCCTAAGCCTGTGACCGCGTTTATTATCGATTCGAATGTACGAAAATAGATCGTCTAGACTGCAACAGTGTGGGTTGCAGCTTGGCCGACAAATACCGTAACAGTATTTACTATAAACTTCTTAAACACCCTTTTGAGAGTTCCAAAGTCTACTAGCTATAAAATAATATAACAATGTTAATTGTTATTCAACAAAAACTAAAGCGATAATAAAACTACGTTTTAACGGTTTTAAGCGCGGTAATTTATTTAATTTGTTTATTCAAGAAAATATTATGAAAAACTAAACCGACTTGTTACGGCACGAATACCAAAAGAAGGTACACACCGGTTCAGCCGGGCATGAACCAGTGCGATCGCGCCGGTGTGTACACGCAATAACATAGATTGTCTATGAGAAACACTCGTAGTCTACGGCCAACGGCAATATTCGAAATCTACTACGACAAAAACGAACCTTTGTACGCGCAAACAAGTTTTTATTGTAAAAATTGTAAAATATTAAATATTTCGAGAAAAGTTGCTTAATTGAAGACTTACTACGCTTCACGACTTAAAAATAAAAAGGATATTTGCTAAAACATCTTGAAGTCGGTGCATTTTGCTGTTGTTTTTTATGTTTGACTTGGCGCCGACTTCTAGATGTTGTAGAAAATATTTTTTGTTTTTTGTCTTGATTTTTGGTTTGGAGTCAGTTTTGTTATTGTTAAATTGAATGTATGTGTGTACAGTTCACAACGCAGTTGAAGTGAAACTTCAGAGAATATACTCACAGATAATTCTTTTTTAAGTTTTATTAATATAAACATAATTCGTTTAGCCTACATCCGTTAATATATTATAATTATAGGGCAGCAGCATACGTCTAGACATCGCAACGAACAACGAACTACTGGCCAGCGCAACGCGGGACGGGAGCGCACATGTTAATAGTTGCTCTATCTCGCTCGCACATCATCCGTCCCGCTCACACATTGTGCTATATTTTGTTCTAGCTGGCTTGTTAATATTTGTACTTAAGGCTACCGTTTCCAAAATAGTTCACTTCAGTTAGCATAAGCACTCGATATTGAATACTACTCTCCGTCATCTGAAGTATCATTTTAGCCTCTACCTCTCGCTGTTACAATTCAAAATAAACTTCTTAAGAAGCACTTTCAAGTTTTCACTGTTGTAGTATAAAAAATGTTATTATCAGTTTTATTTCGGTCCAAATTGGACCTATGTTTAATCATCGGTCTTATTGACTCTCTAAGACTCTCATTCTCTCGCAGACTTAGTCCCATAGATTTATGTATTTGTCTCTTTTAATAAAGCCAATTTAACTTAACAACGCATATAATAGCGACGCGTAGAGCGTCAGTCTGTTTGTTGTTCGGGACCGGATGTGTGATAGGAAACCTTCAACATGGCGCCGGTGGTCGGCGGTTTCCGTTTTAGACCGAGCAATAGTTGTGGGCGATTGTTTGTTCTCGTGTTGTTGATAGGTTTCTCAATTTCCATACTATTGTTACGAATTTGTGGGATGTGAATTTCTAATGCCGTTGGAATTATCACAGTTTATTACAAATACAACCGAATTTAACGAGTCTAAGCCGTAGACATATTAAAATATTAAATTATGAATTTTTTTCCATATAATTAGATTCTATTGATCATTATTTTATTTTCTTCGTTCTTTGTGTTTATGCCTTGGCAGCTAGGTTTTATGCCAGTCATAGTTTAAATATGATAATATTAACAGAAAGTGTGCTTTTTGGGATAGAGATTTTTCTTTATTTTTATTATTTCATTGTTTTGTTAGGGTATAATATTGTATAGTTTTTGTGTTTTATTTTTTATTCATGTAATAGTTTTTTAAGGTTTCCCAAATACTTGGGGTCTTATGGTATATGTGATTTTGGAGGTGAGCACCGTAAACCAGTGCCGTGTCGGAACATGTTTCGGCACAGCAAAGCACTGAGTGCCCCCCTCATTTCTTAAAGCGCAATATGCATTTTTGGAATGTAATATATTGTTACATACCGACAAAGGATTCGCACCTGTTTTACTACCCTTCCCGCATTTGGAATTCTTTTGTTTACTTTGTGTTAAAAAATTGCAATTAGACAATAGCCTATTGTTATTGTTTTCGACTTTGTTGGCCATTCGCAGGAATACATGAACAGGTGTGCGGAGTAACTCAGTAAACGCGGTCCTTTGTTGTATTATACAGTTTATTATGAAACAATGCCCGAACAGAGGGATAGGGCAATCAAGCGACGATTACGATACTAGCAAGACGTATGTAGTATATTCGAAGAGCGATATAGTGACGGCTATGCGCGTGTCATTGAATCGAGCAGTGTGTACTGGTTGTATCCAGTTATGTTTGTACCTGTTTTATACGTGTTTGTACAGTTCTAATGAACTCTATAGTAATTCCAACGGCATTTTAATTCGAGTCCTGTGTAGCTCGTAACAATATTTTCTAATCTGATTTTCTTTTTTCTCTATATAATCTGTCTAACGATCAGCGCTACCAAGCATTTGTTTCCAATGGACAGGCACTCGATAAGGCTAAACGGTTGGAGGGTGTATTTTTAAAAATGTTTCACATGCGGACACTTTAATAGGGGATTAAAGCATGCTCCAGATAAAGCTGAAAAATGAACTCTGAAACGCAACTAAGCTGGAGTTAGCTCGGGCACTGGGATGAAGGAAATTTGCGCTGTTTTGCATGAAGTCGCCTGTAAATAGACAAAGTAGATATCTACATGGAGGAGGATTTATCACTCAAACGGTAGACCAATACGCACGTGGCATGTTCTCGTAAAAAAAAATGACGAATCAACATACCGTCTTATAGAAATGACGTTTGTCGAAAAACATGAATTGTTTTTTGTTTTCCGTGACGGTACTTCGTCCAAGACTGAACTCTGAATCACGAATCAAGTGTGAACATTTATTCGGATATATTGACGAATCGTGAAAAAACTCGTTTCCGTATGCAATTTATTACGAATCGTCAATGACGGAACCCGTGTGAATCGGCTTTAACTCTTGAAGCATTGAACGTAACTATACTTTTAACGACACTCCACTCAAAGATAATCTCGAGAAATTGCATCAAATCTCGTATCTCTAGAAAGAACCACTTAAATAATTAAGAATGATACAAAAACAAACATAAACAGAACGACTCTCGCGAGCGTTATGGTGTGAATAAATGAAAGTGCTCTAGGAATAGTTCTGTGTTGTTGCAGGGATCGCCAACCGTTGGTTAGTTTTTTATATATATGTATATTAGGGTGACGCAAGAAACGCAAAAAAAAGGTTTTTTATGAGGCTCGTGTGAAACAAAAATACTAGTGCATTTGCTTTGCACTAGTAAATTTTAAAAAATTATAAGCGACATTTTAAAATTAAAATTTTGAAGTGAAATTTTCATAAACGTAGGTAATATTTTTTGGTTTATAAAATTATATAATAGAATAGAAAACACTATTGTTCATCACATACACATAAAATAAACAATTTACAGTATTTACATTAAAGAGTAAAAGTAGGATCAACGGGCGGCCTTATCGCTTTAGAGCGATCTCTTCCAGACAACCCGAGGTCTGCATTTTATGAAATGGAATTTCAAGTGTATGACGGTGGTGTGCTAATTACCGCAACGAAAAAAAAATTGATTAAAAAAATCCATTTTTGGCGATTTATGATATCTTAAGAAATTTGGAGCGACCTCTTAAAAAATTGTTTTGAGCTGTCCTTTGGAGGGAGTTCTTAAAACATCAAATCTTAACATTTTTCACTCGAGACTCAAAAAAAGTCTGTTTTTTTTGCGCCACCCTAATGTATATCTTGTTTAAAATACTACCCTTGCGCAGAAGATTTGCCAATAGCCTCATGGGTTGACAAAAAAGGTTACATAAATAGTTGTTGCAATAAATTTATTACTTTAACTTTTTATTGTATATACTTTACATAAGTATAAAATAATAGTATGTAATACAATACAGTAGTAGTAAGTGGTCATTGGCAAACCTGCGCGTGGCTTATATGCCCCACTATTTCGGCGGCGTGGCGACTTCAATTATTTAATGTTATTATAATTGTGAAAAATCGATTGATATACTCAGGCCAATAGAGTAGAGAGGAACGGAAAAAGAATACTAATTTCAGCGGTCGGGTGGCCTGTTGTAAGAGGCAAAAACACCACCCAAAGCCAGTTGGTAGGGCATTTGCCCGACTGGATGGCTACCACCCCTGGTCTAAAGTTTGCCGCCATAACAACTTTGATTTGTGTTCCGGCATCAGTGGCCAGGTTCCAGTTTCACCTTCAATGCCGGCAGCACGTTGGCACAGCTCTGGTATTGCTATGTCTATAGGCGACTATAACCACTTTCCTTCACAGTTGGACTGTCTGCTGTGCTTCAGCAATAGAAAAAATCTAAAATTTCCAAACGATAATGCAACAAATTCTTGTCATTCATTACCTTTTTAACCGACTTCGAAAAGAGGTTCTCAATTCGTCGGGATCTTTTTTTTTTTTTTTTTGCTTTTTTTTTATATATGTTCGCCGATTACTCCGTGATTTATGATCCGATTTACGTGATTCTTTTTTTGTTCGACGCGGAATAGCGTCCAATTGGTCCCCTAAAAATTTTACATAGTTTGGCCCAGTAGTTTTCATTTTATGAACATTTTTCATGGAAATAATTTTCACTCCGTTCCATATGTACACCGATAACTCTGAGATTTATGATTCGATTTACGTGATTCTTTTTTTGTTCGACGCGGAATAGCTGCCATGTGGTCCCTTAAAAATTTGACATAGTTTGGCCCAGTAGTTTTCATTTTACGATCATTTTTTTGTTCCCGGTTCTTGGGACCTATATTTTTTAAGAAGCGCGGCACCATTCGTAGGTCCACCCATACATAGCTAGACACTAAAAAGTAACAAATAAAAAATAAAAACTTCGTTTAAAAAAACCGACTTCAAAAACTAAGAAACTAAAATGTATAAAATAACTTATTTCTAAAGCTATTATCTGTATGTCTTTCAAGACCACGGGCCATAAAAATGGCCCGGACTTTTGGAGGGCTTGCGTGGGGCCATGGGGAGGCCAACACGTAGAGGCCCCTTGACAAATTTAATGTAAATATGTGGCGTGACACTGACCGGCGATTATCCCTGTCTACACCATACAATAATGCACCCAAGGACAAGCTCCGGCCAGTGTAGGACTATTGTGGGAAATGAGAAGAGAAAGTACCAGGCTATTGGGGTGAACTGTTAGTGGTACTAGCGGTCTGGGAATATGGGGACTATGGCGTCTGCCCGTCGCAATGTTCAGGGAACATGGAAAAATGGGCAGACGGTGACTCGCCACTCCCTGCATGGGCCCCAAAAAATGCCATAAAAGGCAGGGGCAACATGGGTATGAGTGGCTAAGGGGTGTAGAGAGGTGGGCTGCAGGTTCACCGAAGCTACTTCCGACATTAGGCCATTTATCACTTCCACCCCTGGAGCTTGAGTCTCAGCTCTAGCGATCTCCACTCCGTGCCGGCTGGCTAAGGCAAGCACGGAGGCGGGGGCCTTGTCTTGGCCCCCGGAGTCAGGTACGAGGTGTCGCCACTCACCTAAGGCTTCGCCACTAAAGCTATTATTATTAATATATATTATCTAAAACATCTTGAAGTCGGTGCAAAGTAAAACATAAAAATTACTATATTTTGAAAATTACTAAGCACCGACTTTAAGATGTTTTAGATAATATATATATTAATAATAATAGCTTTAGAAATAAGTTATTTCATACATTTTAGTTTTTTAGTTTTTGAAGTCGGTTTTTTTAAACGAAGTTTTTATTTTTTAATTATAATAGTTTAATTAATATTACTTCAAACCGCTATCGATATTCAAATTTGCTAAGTTTCTTATACTGTTCAATTGTTGGAGGGATGGCGAGGTATTCTAATAACGTTTGTCAAGTGTGTTGAGTCTGTGTATGAAATGTATTTAAGCAGTAATGTTTTCTGATTATAAATATAGTGACCTGTTGCTGTTCTTTTATTACCATAAACCCTTCTGAGTTGTTGCAAGTATTACACAAAGATACAGAGAGTACAATGTTGTTGTATCTTAATCAGCCACTTGCTATTTTCGACTGCCGCCGTGATTGAGCGGGCTACGCCTTGGCTAGCCTACCTCACTGCAACTCAGACGCTCCGGGTTCGATTCCTGATATGTTAAATTCCTGAAACGAATTTTCTTCATTATTTACTAGAGTCGGGGTGTCTGGGATCGGCCTCCGAGTGTTCCGTTGTATATTACCCATAACTCAGCTAAATTACTAGCTTGCTTAGCTTGGAGATATACAATATGTGTGTTTTGTGTGCCGATTATAATTATTAATATTATAGGTGGAGGGAGTTTTTATTTTGATCTGGTAATTTAAAAAATGTTCCTGATCCCTGACTTTTGTAGTAGCAGTTAACTTTAGCGCTGTGTAAACATAATAAAACATATGCGATCTTGGTAGGGAACCGCAGATCCTGTCATTAAGACTATCCCTCCCTTCTCCCGCTCCCGTTTGAAGTTACCGGCCCTTAAACGCTGGTCTGTGCCGGCACTGTCAGCGGGTAGCGGTAGCGATTATATATTTTCTTTTATAGATATCTAGGTAATATAGCTAAAGTTGTCGACCATACGAAGCTTTCTTCCAATCACATAGTTTTAAATCCTAGCAAGGAAGCGGTTAACAAACAGGCAGTTTTTCTGACATAATGAGTGTATTGACAATGTCTTACACCTTTTTTATACTTTCCTTTTTTCTCTCTATTTTATTAGTAATTATTGTGGTGACATTTTTAAGAAGACATTTTATATAGTTTTCGTATAATTGTATTTTTTGTAATTAATTGTTTGAGCCGAATTTTATCTTTATTATATAAATTATTTTATAGTGGAAACTTGATTGATATGTATATTCATTTTGAGTTTTATATTTAAGAATATTAATTATTGTATGTTTCCCAAAACAAATGAAATAAATAAATAAGTATTGTTCTTAGACGTAATTAAATCTGCGTATCGATGCGATCCATGTGTGAAACTCGCTAATCCTCTCTAGACTAACGCGGTGGTTGTACCTCGTCCTTCATCTAAACGTGTAAAGGCCGGAGCTAAATAGTAGGTCGTTTATGGGCTGATTTTATTAAATCATATTTGTTGCTGGTGATACGTAATTTGGTATACCCGTCTGGGCGGTGGTTATTTCCGGATAAATTTCGTAAACAAGCACGCCATTGTTTACTATGGTCTGAGCGTTGCTGTGTTGTGTTCTACAAGGTCCTTGATACGTCCCTCCCACTTTATCAGGGGGAACGGACAGTACACCCGGCACGCTTGTGCTGAGCGGCTTGGCGGGTTTGATACTGTTACCATACCAACAAACACCGCACAGACGCGTGTTGTAAAAACAAATTCTTTTATTTACTTCGTGTTTAAACTTTGAAAACATCTATTGTTATCGTACTTATTTTATGGCTGTATTAGTGTCGAACGACTTAATTCTTGTTTTTATTGCATTGCGTCGAAGCTTGCCAGGTGTGCGGGTTAATGCGGCCCTTTTTATACAGTTTAGTAAAACAATACCCGAACGGAGGAATGGGGCAGTCAATCGACGACTATGATACGATTAAGACGTGTAGTACTTTCGATTTGCGACATAGTGCCGGACTTTGCGCGTGTTGAATTACATTGAATCAATGTGCAATGTGAACTGGTTGCATCTAGTTTCATTTTGTACTTGTTTTAAACGTGTTTGTACAGTTATAACAAACTCTATAGTAATTCCAACATCTATGTAGCAATACATTTATTATCTGGATGTGCAGGTTTCATCACGACATTGTTGTCTTTCTTGACTTAACTTGGCTGGTCCCAGGCGCAGGAGAAGCCCTGGTCGTACGTAGTTGGCCAAGCTATAATTGCTGAGACTGGGTCCACTTTTAATACTTCATTGTTTACTATGTTTTTGCTGTTTGACAATCATCAGCATTGTTTTTATTCTGAACAAAAAATATTTCTTTCTCTCTAAGAATTGCTCATTTAAAATAATTGGCGTCGTATAGAAAATGTTTATAAAAACGCTTACAATAAGACCCAACGATCTTTGCCCTTTGTGCCGCGTACTTGAATATTTGATGCTCTATGCCCAACTGATTTGTGTTCCCCTGGTATTCGCTTGTAAATAATAACAAGGGATTAATACTATATGGGCAGCGGAACAGGGTTACCCGCTAAAAGTTAGACGTGAGTGCAAACAAAGTGGAGGTAGAATGTTATTTTCTAGTTCTTCATACAGGAACCATCGTTATGGGGTTACTTAAACGGAGTTCGCTATATCACTCGCATTCTACCAAACTTTTGAAGATGTAAATTAATAGAATGTATAATTTAAAAACTCCGAAATAATTGGGAGAAGGTGAAGAAAGAAAAGAGTGAGAGAAATTGACAGACTTTATAATTTTAAAAAATTATTGCAGGAATTCAGCAGACAGGCAGACGGCCCACTTGATGGAAAGCGGTTACCATCGCCTATGGACATTTGCAACACCAAAGGTGCTACAAATGCGCTGCTGCTCTCTTAAGGGAGACTGGAACCTGATCACTAATGGAGAAACACAAATCAAGGTTGTTATGGCGGCATACTCTAGACCAGAATATATTTTCAATAATATAATTTATATTCGTAATAATTTGACTTCGTACGTAATAACTTCTTCAATAAGATTCCGAGTGAAATGTTAGATCTGCCCTTCACTAAATTCAAAATCAAAATAAAAAGTATCTTGCTTAAAAAGGGATACTACACTATTGAAGAATATTTAAATGACAAAACTTCATTTACATAACAGCTCGCTCCAACCTCTTATACTGTGTTTTGTACGAGTATAACGTTTTTATCTTGCCGTACTTGTAAGGAATATATGGAGATATGTTGCAAAAAAAAAATTATTACGTTAAGTCTTTATATTTATAACTATAATTATTTTCTATCCTTTTATTGCGCTTTTGTCTTATTGAATATGCACTGTTTGCTACAACTCCATTAATTCTTCAAAAGTTATTCTGTAACTTAATTCTGTATAAAATCTTTTTAAAAAAAAGTACTTAAATATAAAAAATAGAACAACAAATATAAAGAAAAACAATTTTTAGCTAGACGTGTTGCTGGGGAGTTTCTTGCCGCTTCTTCTCCTTAACAGCAATAACACGTTGCGAAGCGGTGTACATAGACTAGGGAGTAAAATTAAATTTTAACCTATATGCATGAGCTTCAAAAAGTGTTCTACAGTGGAAATTATTTTGAATAAAAACATTTGAATTTGAATTCAGGTAGTTGGTAGCCATCCAGTCGGCCAAATGCCCTACCACCTGGCTGTGGGTTGCTTTGTCGCCTCTTACAACAGGCCTCCCGGTCGCAGGAAATTGTTCTCCGTTCCTGCATGGATACATAATTTTAAAAGCCCAAAAGCCCGCATTGATGTACTTGTTTGTGTCTATGGGTTCTTAGGAAAATATAAGCGTAAATGTATCATTTTTTATACAAATAAGTTTAACAGCATGAATGCGGAAATTCAGCTAAAACTTTAATCTTTAATTAATTATTATTAATTTAATAATTCAAAATTAACATTTTGTGGGTTGGATCCTCTTTGCGTAACTTCGTCCTAATAAGCTCTATATTGACTAGTAACCTGAATTAACTACCCTATATACCTCTTTTGTACTCCGGACGACGTTTTCCGTTATACAAAATAATCTTAACTACTATAAGATTTACAGAATAGCCTAGCAAAGTACAATTGCCGCATCAAGCTCTCGCAATCTAGCTGTGTTGTGCATTTTTAACGGTTTAATCCGGGTGTCTGAACAGCCCCATGCGAGAATGAAACTAAATAATTTCTGTACTATATTATTTAAGTTGCAATCTTCGGGTACTCGGGGTATTCTCTTTTAGAACTGTTCTTTTCTATCGTATTACAAGGAACATCTCAGGTGCGGCGTGTATCTTTTATTTTAACTATATTTGGCTGAGCTCAGCCTTTGACGTTGTAGGGATTTTTTATTACTGGAGTAAAGCAGACAGGCTGACATTTTACCTAATAGTAAGTGATTAACTTTGGAAATTAGTTATTAAAAATGCCAAAATTGATGTCCAAGCATGAAGTCGATGACTTTGTTACATTAAATATTGTTAAGGGATAGTTAAAAAATTAATACGTAGAAATAAGAATACATGTTAAAATATATAGATAAACATATATAGAACAATCTATTGTTACAATTTGGGCCACCTGTATGTTTGTAACAAAAGCTCATTTATTACCCGTCGGTGGTTGAGCTAATAACATTGAAGCACTTTTATGACCGTCTTCTTTTGTTTACTTTGTGTTTAAAATTTGTGATTGGAAAAATAGCCTATTGTAATCTTTATGGTAGTCATTAGCCAGGTGTGATACTTAGAAATTCAGTCTACAGACATATTGTATTTGTACAGTATAAAGCAATGCTACTACGGAGGGATGAGGGAGTCAAGCGATAACAACAAGCGAGGCAAGATGTGTGTACATTCGATAATCTATATAGCTACGGACTTTGCGCGTGTTATTGAATCGTGCATTACGTTTGTACTAGTTGTGTTCAGTTATATTTGTACCTGTGTTATACGTGTTTGTTTAGTTCTAATAAATTCTATAGTAATTCCAACGGCATTTTAATTCGAGTCCTGCAACTCGTAACACTATCAATAAATAAAATGAAAAAAGCAAAAAGTTAATAAAAATACAGTTTCAGTAAATATAATAGATATGGTAATAGATAAGGCATAAACGTAAAATAACAATAAGAAAAACACAATAAAAAAAGAAAAGACACATAAAAGAAAATATACACAAAAAAGAACGAAAAAGATAAAAAAAAGGCCGGAGAGATCTAGTTCGTCTGGAGGAGGCGGTATATAAAAAAACTGGTTAGATTTGCAGCATTGAATATGCTACTAACGTGCTACCGGTCTTGAAAGGGGACTGGAACCTGGGCACCGATGCTGCGACATAACTCAAGAACCGGTAGGTGGCGCTGGGATCGTGTTCTAGATTTTTATTTTTTCAAGCCAGGACAACGTCTGCTGCGACAACGAGTATAATATAAGGATATATGAAACAACCTGCTGTCAAAACCACCTTCGAACCTGTCCATAATGCAGCAGGTCCTTTACCGACTCCACCGTGAAACGGTATACTGTTAAATAATCCAACGGAGCGAATAAGGTGCACCGTTCAGTGAAAACCGTTTAGGGCGACCGCAAAGACCACGCGCTTTGAATATTTTAAACAGCCGCTCCGCTTGTTGTTTTTGGTGTATCGGACGGATCGCTGTGGTCTAAATTAGATGGAATTAATGGCAGTGCCGTTAGGCGATTTCGAATTGCCTAGGGATTTCGTTGTTATATTTTTGGGGTTTTTGTAGCTATTCGGACACTTTTCACTTTAAAATATTTTTACTAGCTACAGGACTCGAATTAAAATAAATGCCGTTGGAATTACTAAAGAGTTTATTAGAACTGTACAAACACATATAAAACAAGTACAAAAGAAAACTGGATGCAACCAGTTCACACTGCACGATTCAATGCAATTCAACATGCGCAAAGTCCGTCACTATGTCGCTATTCGAAAGTACTACACGTCTCAATCGTATCGTAGTCGTCGATTGACTGACTCACCCCTCCGTTTGGGCATTGTTTTATACTAACTATACAGTACAAAAAAAATTGACCGCGTGCCAGTGCACCGCTCGGCATTCTGAAACACCAGTGAATTTCCGAGAAACAGTAATTGCACATCTGGCAAGCTTCGGCGCAATGCAATAAAAGGATTAAGTCTTTCGACACTAATTACAGCCGTAAAATAAGTACGATAACAATAAATGTTTTTAAAGTTTAAACACGAAGTAATAAAAGAATTCGTTTTTACAACATTTTGGCATGTTGTGCGGTCTTTGTAACAATATATATATGGCAAATCCAAACTATCATATTATACGTATTGTATATAGTGTTTATACAATACGTAAAAAACTTTGCTTGGCTTTTAAATCAGCGTCTTCCTTCTGTTACTTTTAAAATGATTTCGATATTTATATCAGCATGGCTGTGAAAAATTCAAGTGTCTACTCTTCTTCTTAAAGCTCCCACACAGTCATCTGCATTTTATAGTGGTTCTTTCTCCATCCACGCAATTAAATTATGGAACGCCCTGCCACATACGATCCGAGATAGTTTATCGGAGAGCAGTTTCAAAAATAAAAAATAAAAACTTCGTTTAAAAAAACCGACTTCAAAAACTAAAAAACTAAAATGTATAAAATAACTTATTTCTAAACCTATTATTATTAATATATATTATCTAAAACATCTTAAAGTCGGTGCTTAGTAATTTTCAAAATATAGTAATTTTTATGTTTTACTTTGTACCGACTTCAAGATGTTTTAGATAATATATATTAATAATAATAGCTTTAGAAATAAGTTATTTTATACATTTTAGTTTTTTAGTTTTTGAAGTCGGTTTTTTTAAACGAAGTTTTTATTTTTTATTTGTTACTTTTTAGTGTCTAGCTATGTATGGGTGGACCTACGAATGGTGCCGCGCTTCTTAAAAAATATAGGTCCCAAGAACCGGGAACAAAAAAAATGTTCGTAAAATGAAAACTGCTGGGCCAAACTATGTAAAATTTTTAGGGGACCAATTGGAAGCTATTCTGCGTCGAACAAAAAAGAATCACGTAAATCGGATCATAAATCACGGAGTAATCGGCGAACATACATAAAAAAAGCAAAAAAAAAAAAAAAAAAAGATCCCGATGAATTGAGAACCTCCTCCTTTTTTCGAAGTCGGTTAAAAAATGTGTGCGTGTACTAGTGTACATACGTAAGAAGTGAAACTTGTTTATGACCTTATTTTTCGAAAATGATCTACTATATGCAACTTTACAGAAATTGGTTAAATAAATAAAGCCCCTACAAAAAAGATGGTGCGTAACGGAAAAAATGTGACGCGTAACCGAAAAATATGACGGTAATTTTTTTTCCAACGCCGATAAAGAAGTTTCACTTCATAAAGTCAAATAGCACTATCTATCTATCTTAAATTATTATTATATGTCTATATTTTACATTATATATGTATGTATGTATCTTAAGTGTATCTTGTATATATATATTTTTTAATCTGTTTACATTATATGTTACATAGTTACATCGTTAAATATCTTAGTGTACAAAACCCTGCCTTTTGGTTTTCCCCGTTCTCGCTAGACTCACAGGTTTGCTGGAAGAACATTCTTTTAGGGATTATCTCACCTTTGAACATCAGCAATATTCTATAATTTTGTATGTAACTTTTTGTATACAATCTATACTTATATTATAAAGAGATAACGTTTGTGAGTTTGTGACGTTGTACGGGGTAATCTCTGGATCTATTGAACCGATTTTAAAAATTCTTATACTGTTGGAAAGATACGTTAACAGGGAGTGTCATAGGCTATATAACATGACGCTATATACCACGGGAGCGGGACAGAGAGCGGGTGAAACCGCACCGGGCTGCTAGTAAAGAATAAAGTAAGTTGAAAAGTAAATTTTCCTCCTATTCTATGTATGCCGCTTCGCAACGTGTTATCACTGTGTAAGGAGAAGAAGAGCAAAGAAAACCCCAGCAATACGTCTAGAAAAAAATATTTTTTTTCATTTTGTTACGAGTACGGGACTCGAATTGAAATGCCGTTGGAATTACTATAGGATTTATTAGAACTATACAAACACGTATAACACAGGTACAAATATAATCGGACGCAATAGTTCAAATATAATACACAATTCAATAACACACGCAAAGTCCGTCACTAATATGTACACACGTCTTGCGTCGCTTGTGTTATCGCTTTGACTGACGATCTCTCCATTGGGCCATCCCGGCCATCCTTTATAATGCACCGATGCAATATGTCTATCTGGCAAGCGTCGACGCAATTTCCCAGAAAACTTAATCCGCACACCTGCATAATTATGCCTGCAAACGGTCATAAAAGAGTACAATACACAATAGGTTGTTTTATAATTACAAATATTAAACACAAAGTAAACAAAAGAAGATGGTCATAAAACAGTTTCAATGTTATAAGCTCAAACGCTGTGGCAGGTAATAAATGTGCTTTGTCTACAGGTATGCAGGTGGTCCAACTTGTAACGATATGTATCTATCCCAGGTTCTTTTTTAAAAAATAAATACATAAGTATGTTATGCAGATACTATATCGAAGAATTAATGATGTTGTAGCATTATATTTAACCGCTATCCGCTTTCAATCGGACAGAAGGTTAATTAAGGGCACACTGCTTGAATCTTTTAGTGCAGGGTGCGCGGAGAAGAGTTTCTTCGACTTTCGGTCGATACTATTTGAATATTCAAAATGTAATCTGTTTGTTGTAAATTAGATTCATAGTTCTCTGTACCCACCCCGCAGTGTTCGGGTGAAAGAGAATAATTGATTTAATTTATTCTTGTACTCTTGTAGACCTTAACTCATTTAGGGAGAATCTAACCGGCTAACAAGTCTGCTGTTATAATAATGTATGAATATTTGTTCACTGGCGTAATGGCACCAGTGAACAACTATGTCTTCTTTATACACAAAAAACTGCACAATTATACAAGGAAGAAATGGAACTTCAGAAAAGTAGCCTACGAGAGAATGAGATAAATATAGAGTAGTATAAGGGGTATTAGGATAATTATAAGGTTTATTATTTTTATAATATTTTTACCAAGCTTAAAAATTGTTTTATATTTTAAAGCAAAATATTACATATTTAAGATATAACACATACATAATATTATTCAGATTCCATTTTTTCATTTTGAACAAATGACCCGAGAAGATTATAACTAAAATAGGAAACAAAGGCTCTAGTTTCAATTTGATTTATGAACTTCAAAATATTTTTACCCGACGCCCATAGCTCGCACATTTAGCAACTAGACGTTGGACGGAACGTGGAATATACAAACGGCCTTGAGGCCGGAGAGGCTCTCGCGCACTCACTTGCCCGTTCGCTTCACATTGCTTATATACAATAGTACCAAGTTAATATAATATAATATATAGACAACTCCAAGAGTTGCATCCATGTTTGTCAGGTGTCGAGCAGCAATTGCCCTCCAAGAATACTGCGATTATCAAGCAGTAATTATCGACCACAATATATTATGTGCTCCTTGTCCAAGACTGTCATTGTAGACTGTCGGTTGTAGACTCGGTTGTAGACTGTCCCCTCTGTCCGAACACCCAACATTTTATAAGGTCCTCGTAGCGCGTCCGCAGCGACACCATCCTGTAATGCTTTGGCGCCACTTCAGTTTCACTTCCTTCATAACACCAACTTCCGCCATCCGTATAATTTCCAACTTCCGGTTACTCCATTTCTGATATCTGTTAAGTTGATAATAAATGCTTCTACGTTGACATCCGGTTATACGATTTCCGATTACTACATGAAAGAATACTTTATCCGGTTACTGACTACTTCCGTCATACGGTTACTTTATAATATCAAATACGATTCCTACATATTGTTACGTACGAGCGGGGGTACGCACTTATGGATTGGAAGAAAACACCAGTTTTTAATTTAAAACTTTTTATTCACTTACACAGCCGCACGCAGTACCTTTCTGCAGAGTTGCCCCTATACCAACGATGCACAGTCCCGACGATAAGTTGCCACCCCCTCAATACCGTCGCCGATATTGCGCGGACCACCTCCAATATGATCGCGTGTAGCTCGCTTCTGGTTCCTCTCTTGAACTACGCTGCACACCTCCTTCGCGTATCTGTCCACCAAACTTGTCACTAAATTCACCACTTAGTTCGTCTGTCTGTCCTCTATTAACCTTCTCTAATAACTCTTTAGTATCGCACTTGTCGTTTCACCGTCTTGTACTGAAATCAACTTTAAACTGCCCGGTAGGCGCGCCTTACGCTGTTTATACACCTGAAAGAATTTACTAGAACCCCTCTATCTATCTCTGTCTCTTCGTTCCCGAACCTTCCGTTCGGGAACTTTCGTTTATACATCTATCCCTTTCTAACATCTATCTATCTCTTTGTCCGGTCATCGTCTATCCTTTTCTAACATCTATCTATCTCTTTCTTTCGTTTATCGTCTATCTCTTTCTAAATATATCCGTCCTTGTCTTTTCCTTCCAGAAATTTCTAGTTCTTTCTAAAAGTTCTAAAACTGATTCACTCTGCTGGGCAGTTCCACCCTCGGTCGCCACAATATTTATTTCTTCTGTGAATAGTTTAATCCGCCAATAATAATCATACAGTCCAGTCCACATCCAGTTTTATTTTAAAAGAAGCAACAGCCACCAATAGAGCGCTATGGCTGCTTTCTAAGGAGGGCTAAGATGTTACCTACTATTAAAATAGATGACAATTAAAGAGCGCTTCTGCTATTTTTACTGGCGACATGAAACAGACGTTCGGAATTTTCGTTTTTGAGTTGGAAACTTAGAGCGATAATCAGAAATTAAAGGCCTTAAAAATTAAAGTGACGGTACAACGTTGCAAGAAAACGTGATTATTTTTACATTTTGTATTCTTTTATACGGAATGAATTTTTCAATTTGGTCTCAGTGGCAAATACGAAACCACAATATGTAGTAAACAATACTCAAAGGAACTGCGCAGGCCGATTCTAATGAAACCTGAAGCGGATGTATCAAAAAAAAAATCTAAAAAAAAAATAATTGGGGTTGGACTACCCTTAACATTTAGGGGAAAATAGATGTTGTCCGATTCTCAGACCTACCCAATATGCACACAAAATTTCATGAGAATCGGTCAAGCCGTTTTGCAGGAATTTAACTACAAACATCGCGACACGAGAATTTTATATATTAGATAGCCTATGTGTTATTCTGATGTTTAAGCTATATTACTGTGAAGTTTTATTTAAATCCATTCAGTAGTTTTAGCGTGAAAGAGTAAAAAACATACATCCATACATATATACATCCATTCTTACAAACATTCGCGTTTATAATATTTATAGAGATTATATAATTATGTTTTCAACGACGATCCCGCTACAAGCTTATGACTTGAACGCGCACTCCAAACAATGGCTACGTTCGAATTCCCGATGTCACAGTGACAAATGGCCGTGTCTATGCGCGGGATACGGCGGGTATCGATCGGCGATGGACGCGGCCGCTTCCGGGTGTCGCCACGTGTATTTAGTGGGTGTTTAGCATCTGTTTGATGTGGGGATTTATTTAATACCGACCGCTATTTGCCTGAAACGTTGCAACTTTCACAACCGTCAACCAAGAATAAAATATATTTTATAATGAATAAAATATTTTATTAATAAATAACCTTTCCTGGCATTTCACATTAATATACATAGAATTTAAGTAATAAGCTAAGCTTTTCTCAAGTTTTTTTTTAAACAAACATAGAAGTTGTATCAGAATTACTTTTCAAAGAAAGAATGGAGTTGTAACAAACAAAAGAATATTGTCACAATTCATACTGCGATAAATCTCCGTAGGTTCCTTACACGTTATGCAAAATATAAACGTGTTATACAAAAGATTGTATATAAAAAATAAAAACTTCGTTTAAAAAAACCGACTTCAAAAACTAAAAAACTAAAATGTGTAAAATAACTTATCTCTAAAGCTATTATTATTAATATATATTATCTAAAACATCTTGAAGTCGGTGCAAAGTAAAACATAAAAATTACTATATTTTGAAAATTACTAAGCACCGACTTAAGGAAATCAAATTCTCTACAAAAGGGTTTCTTTTGTTTTTAGATGAAGTTCATATCCATCGAGATAATCTCATTGGTAAACTTATTAACTTTATTAAATCATTTATTTTAGCACTAAATACTTTATTTTTCTTGAAATATGAACAATTTAGTAAATTTTATATACAATTATGGATATATATATATTTGATTTCCTATAAGCATATTTTCATGATTTTTTTATCAAAATTTAAATAATGTAACAATTATTCCAAAAAACTATAATTTTATCGAAAAATGAACTTAAATTGGCCGCCGGCACGTGTTATTTTTGTTAAAAATCAAAAAGCAAATTTTTTCCCGTAGTTTTTCGTCAAAAGGAAGGATTTTTTGGGCGTCTGAAAGAATTTAATTTTTAACGACCACCCTAATATATATAGACATATGTTATTAGATGTGTATTATAATATTATATGTATAGTTGAATGAATATTGGATAAAATAAATATTTAAGTCTACGTTTATTTTAAGTAAAATTATCTTCTAGAGATTTAATTATAGTTTTCATATTATTGGAGTTTATTTTATTTCTTATTTCAACTGGTATCTGGTTTTTTAGTCTTGGGACTAGATAATCTGTTGTTCTTGTTCCATAAAAATTTGTAGCGTTATTAGTTATTAATTGTTTATGTTTGACGTGTCGCGTAAATTTACCGTGTGCTATTTCGTTTTCATAGGCAAAGTAGTTTTCAATTAGAAGCTGTATATTAACTTTACTATTGATAGGGGTCACATTACATAATTTAAATAAGCCATCTAGGTCTGTTTTGTATTTCGCTCGTATGTTTTTTGGCACTATAGTTTTTACTATTCTTATTTGTAGGTTCAATATTCGATCTAGATAAGTTTTGAATGTTCGGCCGTAGCTGCTAAGTCCGTATATATAATATAATGCTTTCTGCTAGAGATTTATAAATATTTATCATTATTGTATAGGGAATTTTAGATTTAATTATATATAATTTTGCACTATCAGACATGACAATGTGTTTCTCCCAGTTAAAGCGATGATCTATTATTAGTCCGAGATATGTCACTTGGTTAACTTGCTCAATAGATTTACAAAAACACTGTTTCTGATGCAGGCATTTGTGATCATGAGCTATTAATTTGATATCGGTGCTATATTTTAGTTTTGTTTGAGAAGAACACACATGAAGTAACTTCGTCTTTTGTTGATTTAGAACTAGACCATTATCGTGCGACCATTCAGCAACACGTGTGAAATCTTCTTGGAGTTTGCTCTGGGCAGTTAAAATGTCTCGATCTGACACTACTAGACATGTGTCATCTGCGTATTGATATACTTTACAGTGTTGTATTATATTTACCACATCGTTAACATAAACTAAATAATGTAAGGGATCAATGACTGATCCTTGGGCCGTTCCTTCAGTAACAATCACACTGTCACTAAATTCTGAGTATACTTTTACATGGAATGATCGATTTTTTAAGTAATCGGTGCACCACTTGAGTAAAGGTCCTCTAATACCTATCTATTAATACGTGAAGCAAAAATGTTGTACCTTTGTTACGAAAATTGCGCGGTCGGAGGAGTATGAAATTTCGTACACTTATAGTTTATATAGAGAAGAAGCGACGAATGCTAATATTGTTTTTAGATTATGCTTAAAAAATTACATTTAATCAATAAAAAAATCATTACAAACCCTACCATGTATTTGAAACACACGCATATATCGCTTTTGTTTATTGTTAAAGTCAAATTAACAGTGTAGTATAAGCCTTGTCGAAATTTGTGATTATAGAAGTATAGTCTTTGACAACAGAGCCTTGATAATGTTCAAACTTGTAATTTAAATTAATTATGGTCGAATTTCGAGCACTAGTATATTAAAATATGTAATTAATTCACGAGCGAAATGAGAATTCCATTTAGGAAACCTCTTAATTGAAATACACAAGAACACGACACTAAATATGTATTTAGAAGCAATCAACATTTCTCAGAACCTTTAATCAAACACGTGGAAACCACAGTAGTACAAGCAACCAGGTTGGAAGAACTGTATGGTCGAACCGTAACCACATATGTTGAGGTCTACATGAAACGGTTGAAAGCGACCAATATATTATTATAAAAATCATGAATCAAACAATTTCATTCGAATAAATCTTGAGTCTTGTTTACAGTGTTTCCTAATTCCGCTACTAAATCAAACTGGGGTAAAAAATTAGATTTATTTATGTGACAATCTAATGGTGCTGCCAGGTTTTATATCAAGAAATCAATAGAGCGTAACAAATTAGCAGCAATTTTTCTCTGAACTTGTCAATATTTATGAAATTTGACAGAAAATAAAAAAAAACGTGCGCGTCTAGGGACGCCCGACAGAAGTAACTAACTAACTAACTCCTTTGGCTCAGCGACCCAAAATGTGTCTTGGCCTCCGAAACGAGAACACGCCACCTGTTCCTGTCCTGTGCGATTTCTTGCCAGTTAAGAGCTTGAAGCTCACACAGGTCATCCTCCACCGGTACTTGGACACCGACCGGACGTCGCCCATCTGATCGCCCCAAATAGGCCCTTTTCACGCTTCGATCCTCTCCTATCCGTTCTACGTGACCGAGCCAACGGAGGCGGTGAGATTTTATTTCTCCTAGTATGTGAGGCTCGGCCACGAGGTTTTCAATTTCGACGTTGGTTCGGACCCTCCAGTTGCCATCGTCTCTCCTCGTTGGACCAAAAATGTTGCGGAGACCCTTTCGTTCAGCCACTAACAACTGGTTATCTTCCCGACAGAAGTGATAAGTTAAAACTAATCTTAGTTGAACTATTTAATATTAAAATTGATAACTTGAGAAAAGCTTAAGTTACTACTTAAATTTTATGTATATAGCGTGTGGGTTAGAGTGAGGAAGGAGGAGCCTGCCTACCGCTGCCGTATGCATGGAAAAAAGGGAATCCAGACAGACTGGCGCCGTAACGCGTCACGTAACGAAGCGGTTTATCCTCCCATAAGAAGTTATCAGTTCAAAACAGAATAGTATGAAGAGTAATCGCTATGCTATACATGTTACTGAAGATGAAATTTATGCTTAGTTGTTAAGGGTATTTTTAAGTTTGAAAGATTATAACGTCCTTTCATAATACATATTTTTATAGGTCAAAATATGTGGGTAAATATACGTTTTCAAAGCTCTAAAAATATGCCTTCTCATTCTAGCATATGAAATGTGAATTGAAAATTTTTGATAAAAATCAAGACATACAAATTATTTAATTTTAGTAGTTTTCGTGTTAAAATGGGGCGCTTTTTATTTTTATTTACCGTACAGTATTTATGCAATATGTAAACAATCTTGTTTTATTTTGAAGTCAGCGTCTTCTTTGTGTTGGTATTTGACGAACTTATAGATTATGTAAAACAATATTTCCCCCATTTCACTTTCAAAGGTTATAAATAGGTAATAATATAATTTAAATGTCTTCTTACATTAGCCAAGCTGTAAATAAAAGCAATGAATCCTCGAACGTCCACCGAAATCTGAAGGCTGGCAACACTGCCCATTCGTAACATTTGTGTTCTTTTTTTATACGACACGTGTTAAGCAGCAACGATTTGTACAATTCGGTAAACGATGCGATTCTCAGACAAATGTGATGCAATTAGTCGGTTTTAGATTTGAATGTACAGTGTGGTTTAAGTTTTTTTTTACATTTCTGTTTTGAAATTCTTCTCAAAGCACCACCCACGCATTCATCGGCATGTTATAGTAGTAGTTCTTTCTCCTTCGACGCAATTAGACTATTGAACGCCGTCCCTCACACGATCCGAGATAGTTCATCGGAGAGCAGCTTTAAAGAAAGGTAAAAGAGCGCACTATCTTTCTTAAATTATGTTTATACTAGCTGCGCCCCGCGGGATGGAAAATCGTTACATTTTGGATAATTCACACTATGTCTTTATAAATTATAGCCTATGTGTTATTCTGATGTGTAAGGTATATGATTGTAAAGTTTCATCAAAACCCATTCTGTAGTTTTTGCGTGAAAGACTAACAAACATTATTACAAACTTTCGCGTTTATAATACTAGTAGGATTTTACATTGTACTAGATGTCCCGACAGACGTTGTCCTGCCCTGACCACCTTTTTGAATATAATCGTCCATGTCAGGACAACAACGTAATTTATCGATGTAAAAAACGAAAAATAAAATAATAATTTTATACCATACAATGTACATACGAAACAACATGATGACAATTTTATGTGTAATCCCGTTTCCGCCCTCATAATTATTCTTCTCAAAACAGCTATACCACAAAGTGTTTTAACCTATTTTCAGATCGTGTGGCCATAGGGTATCCAGATTGAATGTACAAAAAATCCCCATATCTGTCAAAAATAACCCCAGAATTGATATTATTTTAGAAACTTTTTACTATTCATAAAATTGGACAAGTGCGTGTCGGACCACTCACCTTGAGGAGTTTCGTAGAGTCGACAAACTTTCGTTCGCTTTTAGCGATAAGGCCGCCGTTTGTTTTAACAAGTAACTATTGTTTGGATGTGAATTTTTGTAATTTTTGTTTCGGTGAACAATAAAGTGTTGTGTAAAAAACCTTGCAGAGATTTGGGCAAAAAAGTACCAAATATACCTAATATTAACTATTTGGGCAGAGTTTACCCCTTTAACACACAATAAGCAATGAACCCCGTCTACACGCCACACCGCCTTTTATACGAAAATACTACGAAAACTACCCTACTAAATAATAATATTATTATCTATGAAGATTATCTATGTGATATTAATATAATCTATGGTTCTCATAACTGCTGTGATGGACATCGCGTAACATTCGGCCATCCTACCGCAGCCGTGGTCCCCCGCGGCGTACCAACTATTGAGTGAGTTTGCCTCCTGTCACCAGAGAATTAGTTCTCTTCGCCAGTCTTCTGTGCCAGGTAAAGTAGATACAGTGGCCAAAGTTCCCAACAGTGTCCCGTCCACGCATAGGCCGACTCGCCATCGCTCCATAGGCGCCTTCAGGGCACCACCCCAATGCAGCCTCTAGTTCCGCCGATGGCCGAGTCCCGTTGACGGCCCCGATATGTCGATCCTAGAGCGTGGTCACACATACGTGGTCACACATACGTGGTCACGCAGACTCGGTCACGCAGACTCGGTCACGCAGACTCGGTCACGCAGACTCGGTCACGCAGACTCGGTCACGCAGACTCGGTCACGCAGACTCGGTCACGCAGACTCGGTCACGCAGACTCGGTCACGCAGACTCGGTCACGCAGACTCGGTCACGCAGACTCGGTCACGCAGACTCGGTCACGCAGACTCGGTCACGCAGACTCGGTCACGCAGACTCGGTCACGCAGACTCGGTCACGCAGACTCGGTCACGCAGACTCGGTCACGCAGACTCGGTCACGCAGACTCGGTCACGCAGACTCGGTCACGCAGACTCGGTCACGCAGACTCGGTCACGCAGACTCGGTCACGCAGACTCTGTCACGCAGACTCTGTCACGCAGACTCTGTCACGCAGACTCTGTCACGCAGACTCTGTCACGCAGACTGTCACGCAGACTGTCACGCAGACTGTCACGCAGACTCTGTCACGCAGACTCTGTCACGCAGACTCTGTCACGCAGACTCTGTCACGCAGACTCTGTCACGCAGACTCTGTCACGCAGACTCTGTCACGCATACTCTGTCACGCAGACTCTGTCACGCAGACTCTGTCACGCAGACTCTGTCACGCAGACTCTGTCACGCAGACTCTGTCACGCAGACTCTGTCACGCAGACTCTGTCACGCAGACTCTGTCACGCAGACTCTGTCACGCAGACTCTGTCACGCAGACTCTGTCACGCAGACTCGGTCACGCAGACTCTGTCACGCAGACTCTGTCACGCAGACTCGGTCACGCAGACTCGGTCACGCAGACTCGGTCACGCAGACTCGGTCACGCAGACTCGGTCACGCAGACTCGGTCACGCAGACTCGGTCACGCAGACTCGGTCACGCAGACTCGGTCACGCAGACTCGGTCACGCAGACTCGGTCACGCAGACTCGGTCACGCAGACTCGGTCACGCAGACTCGGTCACGCAGACTCGGTCACGCAGACTCGGTCACGCAGACTCGGTCACGCAGACTCGGTCACGCAGACTCGGTCACGCAGACTCGGTCACGCAGACTCGGTCACGCAGACTCGGTCACGCAGACTCGGTCACGCAGACTCGGTCACGCAGACTCGGTCACGCAGACTCGGTCACGCAGACTCGGTCACGCAGACTCGGTCACGCAGACTCGGTCACGCAGACTCGGTCACGCAGACTTTCGCTCACGTAGACTTTCGGTCACGTAGACTTTCGGTCACGCAGAGTTTAGGTCAACTTATACCCAACCCAGCAGCATAACGGCCTGCCATTCTTGGGTAATCCCACTTCTGAATGTAAAAAGCCTTGCAGAGATTTGGGCAAGAAAGTACCTAATATACCTAATATTAACTATTTGGGCAGAGTTTACCCCTTTAACACACAATAAGCAATGAACCCCGTCTACACGCCACACCGCCTTTTATACGAAAATACTACGAAAACTACCCTACTAAATAATAATATTATTATCTATGAAGATTATCTATGTGATATTAATATAATCTATGGTTCTCATAACTGCTGTGGTGGACATCGCGTAACAATTGTCTATGTCGAATATTTTCGGTCATTTTTAGTAAGTAAGGCTAGGGGGATAAAATATCTCCCCAATTTCCCCAGCACAAAATATTTTCCCAATTTCCCCAGTACTGACGTTTTTGTCATTAAATATATTCCCACGAACTTCTTGTCCCCAAAAGTTCTCCAGCAGCATAATATTTACACAAAATGGTGACTAAATCCCCATCTGGAAACCCTGTGTGAATGTAGGAAAGTGCTATTTTTCTTTATAACAATTTATGTGTGTGCATCAAGACTGAACCTGTCCCACTGAACCCCTTGTGGGCGGGCGTAAGGCTCTGTGGCAACTTTGGCCAGATGCTTTTCTGCTGCGAAACATGGTGTATGGTGCAATTTACAAGATGTTTGCCACGTTTAACTACGATTGATAACAGCTAGATACATCTTCAGAAAATATTTAGCATTCTTATGAAATCATCATGTTCGCCCGTCCATCTCTGCGTATATCCATTAAAGAAACAAAATATCTAAAGTCGTAGTAAAGCTTTTTTTTGAGTTCAGCAGACAGGCAGACGGCCCACTTGATGGAAAGCGGTTACAATCGCCTATGGACATTTGTAACACCAAAAGTGCTAGCAATGTGCTGCCGCTCTCGTAAAAGAAGACTGGAAACTGACCACTAATGCCGGAACACAACTCGAGGTTGTAATGGCTGCATACTCTAGACCAGAGGTGGTAGCCATCCAGTCGGTCAAATGTCGCTATTACCTGGCTGTGGGTTGTTTTGTTGCCTCTTACGACTTGCATTTTTTCTCCGTTCCTGCATGGATAAACGGATTGAGGCTTATGACTTGGGACACACAATGCTCTTTAAGACGGGCGTTTATTGTACTCCTAGACAGTGCACGGATGGGATTTCAAGATGCAAAGCCTCTCCTATTGTATTTCAGTCTCACTCTGAGTACTAAAATTTGTTATTTAAGATTTAGAAACAAACGAAGACAATATTTAAAGCTAGATTCTTTCTAGCTCTTATAAGGTCGTGATGTCTGTCTGTCCGTCTATCTATGTATCGCAGTCGTTCTTCTCAAACAGGTATGGTGTCTATAACGTTGATTTTTTAAGTGATAACTTCTTATGGGAGGGCAAACCTCTTCGTTACGTATCGCGTTACGGCGCCAGTCTGTCTGGCTTCCCTTTCTCTCTGGCAAGTTAACACTTCTGTCGGGCGTCCCGAGACGCACACGTTTTTCTTTTATTGATGGAGTACAGCAGACAGGCTAACGGCCCAACAGTGGTGGAAAGTGGTAATCGTCGCGCTTATAAACATTTGCAACACTAAAGGTGCCACCAATGTGCCGCCGGACTCGTAGGTGTTAAGGTAGTTATGGCAGCATGTCCTGGACCAGGGGTGGTAGACATCCAGACGGAAAAATGCCCTACCACCTGGCTATGGGTCGTTTTGTTGTTTCAATCGTATATGAACCTTAGAGGCGTTTCCTTGATATCGCACACAGGCTTACACAACAAATAAAAAAAACAAAAAATAGTCTTAATTCGTCGTCGAGGCGTACTAAAAATTGACAGTGCCTCTGCCAACGTCACAGATAGATGTTTGACGCGAGTTTTTTTTTTTTTGATAGAGCCATTTAGGCCTCGTGCCAACGTGATCCGCATAAAAATGTCACCGCTCCACGCGTAGCACATAATAAATTTTAATTAATCCCGCGATTAAAATAATTCGACGCTGAGTTAATCTTAATTGTTATGACTCAATAGTTATGGCCGGCCTTAATAAAAAATTGAGGTCGCCCGAGTTTCTGGTTTTTGTTTGTTTTTTTTTTTTTCACATTTGCATTTTGTTGTCTTGAAAGCAATCGTCGTAGGATATCGATTGTTTAAAGAAGTTCTGTTCAATCTTTTTGAATACGCGACCCCTTTACAGGTTGAAAAATCTAAGCGACCCCCTTGGGCCATAGTCAGATAGTTAGTAATATAAATAACTACATTTATGGCTTTCTCTACTTCGTTACCTATATTCATTATTACGGCGAATACTCTGGAAAATGCTGCTGAGCTTAGAAAGTACCTAAGTATGAGGTATAAGCTTAAATTGCTTTTTCCCTTTTGCCGATGATCCCCCGAACAAGGCTCTGCGACCCCCTAGAGCTCGCGACCCACGAGGCACGATTTAAAGCATTGCTTAAGGGTCGTCAGCCCGGTGGAATGACTATCTACGCAACGTCGCCGATAGGGGCTGGATGAGGAAGACGGGAGATCGGGATATGTGGCGCAAACTTAGGGAGGCCTACGTCCAACGGTGGGCAGAGACTGGCTAAAGCAGAAGAAGCATTCTTTGACTGCTTGTTTAAAAAAAACTCAACTGATCGTTAAGTGAACGGGGCTTCCAGTTACGCAAAAGTTTACTTTTTACTGTAAGTCATAAGTTCCGTGAGCAGAGTTACGAACCCTCTCAAGCAGAAAAGAGAGAATGGAAACACCGGGGGCTTAATCCTCCCTGGCTGGTGGAAAAGCCGTTGGCTGACGCCTTCTAGGGGTCGAGGAGTGGGAATTAGAGATACATCCGATGGCCCTGACGGCGCTGGCTCAAAGCGAGCTGACCCCATCATAAAGGAAACATTTTTCTTTATACCTTCGCGTACGGGAACGCCCTATCAGGTCTTATTTCGTTCCTCCTTTCTGATCCCTGTATTCCATCCCCTTTATACTGTGGCGAATGATGGTGGAACCATCTAGTTAGTTTTAGAACTTTTAGAAAAAACTAGAACATTCTAGAAAGAAAAGACAAGGACGGATATATTTTAGAAAGGGATAGACGATGAACGAAAGACAGAGTTAGATAGATGTTAGAAAGGGATAGACGATGAACGAAAGACAGAGATAGGTAGATGTTAGAAAGGGATAGATGTATAAACGAAAGTTCCCAAACAGATGGTTCGGGAAGGAAGAGACAGAGATCGATAGATGGATTCCAGAAAATTCTTCCGGGTATATAAACAGCGTAAGGCGCGCCTACCGGGCAGTTAAGAGTTCAGATAAAGACAGTGAAGCGACAAGTGCGATACGGAAGAGTTGGAAGAAAGGTTAATAGAAGACAGTGACGAGTAAAGTGACAAGTTTAGTGGACAGTTTCGTGAAGGAGGTGTGTAGCGTAGTTCAAGAGAAGAATCAGAAACGAGCTACACGCGGTAATATCAGAGGTGGTCTTCGCAATAGTTATTACCGATATTACTGTATATCGGCGACGGTATTGTGAGTAAGACAACTTATCGTTAGGCCAGTACATCGTTAGTCGTGCGTATAGGGGCAACCCTGCTAAGAGGTATTACGTGCGGCTGTGTAAGTCAATAAAAGCGTTTAATTAAAAACTGGTGTTTTCTTCCAATCCATAAGTGCGAACCCCCGCTCGCACGTAACAATACCATCTTGGAGGCAACACATTGGCTTCGACCTTGATGTTGCACACTTATATAAGTCCGTCACTATATAGCTCATCAAATGTACACGTCTTGCTCGTATCGTAATCGTCGCTTGACTGCCCCACCCCTCTGTTCGGGCATTGTTTTATAGTAAACTGTCCAATACAACAATCGACCGCCTGGACTGAGTTTATTTTCCAAGAAAACGTAATCTGTACAACTGCTTAATTATTCCTGCGAACGGCCATAAACGAATACAATACACAATAGGCTGTTTTTCTAAGTAAACAAAAGAAGTCCAAATGCGGTAAGGTAATAAACTGTGCTTTATGGCAGTCAGGTGTGCATTCACTTTGTCGGCATGTAACAATATCTTCAATTTCGTAACATCATTTTATACTTACAAATTACTTTTCACTAAATTATTATGGAATTTACATAAATTTGAGCTAAATGTTTACTATCATCAGTTACAAAAAAATACTACATAGTTGGTAGAATGCCACAGAAAAAGAAATTTACATGACGTTTCATATTTGACGTATTAAATGAGTTCATCAGATGTAGATATGGATTTAACCCCATGATTTTATTAGAGAAGGAGCTGTTTGTTTAACTAATCAATTTTTATTCACATTGCTCATATCTTCTCTTATAGGTATATAAAAATGAATGTTTGTCTGTATGTCCTTTATAGAATCGTAATCTATACATTTGATCATGTGATGATATTCAGCAATGTTGTTGTGCATGAGCCAGAAAAGGTTTCTGAGTTGGTTCACAATTGGACCCGGTAGGTGGCGCTGCTGTCGGCATATCGATTGAAGTTTTCCCGGGCAGGACGACGTCTGCCGGGACAGCTAGTTCGAAATAAAATGCATTGCTAACTTAGGGTGAAAGGCCTATTTAGGTATTTCCACCTCTCGTGTAACAATCTACTATTAAAGCCCTCTCTTTTACATGAACGTTGGTTTAGAATTTATTGTAAAATGCAAATGTGTCGTCTACTCAATTGAGGGTGGCGTGAAAAAGTTCTCAATGCGATATAAGAAAAATTGTATACAATCTGAGAGTGTGGGGATTGCATCCTGAGTCTAGAGAGACTCGCGCGATGCAATTTAGTTCGCGCACGTAGGTACTGCATATGTAAAGTTCCTATGTAATCTAAGAACTTTTTGTGCAGTACCTACTAACCTTGGTAGTTCTTTGTTGTCCGTTTTCTTTGTTCAATATGGCTTCGTGCAAATTGTGTAGACAGTGAGAATCGGGTTTTCAAACAAATATTTTAATATTTTTGTAATAATCGGAAACATCATTTGTAAGTTTTATTTTTTTTAACAAACTACTTTTTCTCTCTATACTGTTATAATTTCTTACATATTGCGCGACGAAGCCGCGTTGAGTTAATATGAGAAGTTTTAAAATTATAAAAATAAGATAGTTTGTTATAAAACTTACATTATGATCGTTCTATTATTTTTCTTTATTTAGTACAATTATTATTATTTATTTTATAATAAAAAAAATTAAATAAAAACAAAACCAACTTCACACTAAAATCCAAAAATTAATATTTAACCAACTTCTTTGTACAACATTTTGAAGTCAGTGCCAAGTAAAATATAAAAGAACAAAAACAAATTTACTAAATATACTGTATATTATACCTGCTATTAACCCCCTGTTTTTTAATATTGTTACATGCCGACAAAGGTAAAAATGCACAGCTGCCTATCGTCAAGCGTAGTTTATTGCCTTTCCGGATTTAGGAATTCTTTTGTTTACTTTGTGTTTAGAATTTGAAATTAAGAAAAACATTCTATTGTTATTGAACTTGTTTTATGGCCGTCATTTGTGTCGAACTAATCCTTGTTGTCATTGTATTGCATCGAAGCTTGTCAGGTATGGAGCAGCATTATAAAGCAATAGCCCGATGCGGAGATACAAGTACATTCGATGAGCAATATAGTGACGGACTTTGCACGTGTTATTGAATCATGCAGTGTGTTCTGGTTGTATCCAGTTATATTTGTACCTGTTTTATACGTGTTTGTACAGTTCTAATAAACTCTATAGTCATTCCAGCGGCATTTTAATTCGAGTCCTGTGTAGCTCGTAACAATATATTAAATTTAAAGTCAGTTTCGATTTCAGATGTATATTTTATGTTTTTTACAGCTTTTTATTTATAGATATTTTTTAGGTACAATATTTGGGTTATTAATGTAAGACGAGTGACATGTGTGATTTATAATAATATTATGTAGAATGAAATGAGGTTGTAATGATTGAATAGGTACTGTTAATCACAGACACCGCGAAATATAATAAATTTAAAATATACCCAATAGTTTTGTGATAAAATTCGCCAAAATTGCTACAGGATCTTATAAAGCTAGCAACTTAGTACCTACACGATGTTTCAATTTCGTGCTACGCTTTGGGTTAAACTTAACAGAAACTTATTCCCAGGGGCACGTCGGTTAGCGCGCGAATTAATTAACCTTGTTCGAAAGTTGGCGGTAGGTAGCCTCAGAGGGGTTTCCACTCTATGGCAGAAATCGATTGGACGATTTTATAGCGTCTTCAACATCATGACTATGATACTGTCTGAATCGTGCGGGACGCAAATCTATCCGTGCAGGTAACGGAGGAAGAACATAATTTCCTGCGGCCGGGCGGCCTGTCGTAAGAGGTGACAAAACAACCCACAGCCAGGTGGTAGAGTCTGGTCTAGAGTATGTCGACATAACAACCTTGAGTTGTGTTCCGGTAGTGACCAGGCTCCAATCTCCCTTGAGAGAGCAGCAGCGCGTTTGCAGCACCATTGGTGTTGTAAATGTCCATAGGAGATGGTAACCGCTCCATCAAGTGGGCCGTCTACCTGTCTGCTGAACTCCTGCAATAAAAAAATATCATATTAATATACATAAAATTTAAGTAATAACATAAGCTTTTCTCAAGTTAAACAATTTCAATATTAAATAGTTCAACTTGATTAGTTTTTTTTATAATTCGTCCCTCCGGACGAACGGGAGTCCGGGCTTTTTCCTATATTGGGGTTTTTATATTTTATTTTTCTATTTCTCTTTTATTTTTTTGCTGTTTTGTTCTTTTCTTTTATACTTTATTTCCAAAATGATTATACGATATTTCTTAAATTTAGTACATATTCTCGTACGTTTTAGCTTTAAATTTTCCTTCTTTACCAAATGTTTTATACAAAATTCCTTGATTTCATTACACATTTGATTTTACTTATACTGCGTGTGAACTGCACATACACACATTATGTTTTTGTAATAAGTGTTTTTATTGCAAGTATTTTTATTGTTTACCTCATATTACCAAAAAAAAAGTCCGACATCCCAGGCATTTAAAGCAAAATCAAAGAAGTCGTTATGGGTGATAAAACCGCCGATTGTGCCTGAATAAATGTACAGTAGTGGTATGAAAAGGTTCATCACCTTAAAGTCGAATTTTGCTTGCACGAGTACAAGAGACAGTATCGCCAACAATTTAATAAATGTTATGTTTATAAAATATGACAATGTGAAAAAAGAAAATCAATATTTACAATGACACTGAGATTAGAAATAGTTGTTTATAATCATCAGAAACAAAGAGGATATAATCACTTCGCTTGTAATAAATATTTAAACCATAAAAAAGTTTTTACATCTCTAAACAATACTGTTAGACAAGATACAAAATCAAACAACTTTGTCCTAAATAATTTTAAACTTTATTGTTAAACATATTTTTCTGTTTAACAGTCTGTTATATTCTATTATAAGTTTCCTCCATGTAAATCCCGTATATTCAATTGGAATAAATGCAGATATAGACAAATAGGTGGACGAACGGAGATGTTGATTTCATAAGCGTTTCATATTTAGCCACGGAATCGCAATAAAATGGAACGTCAACGCAAAGGTGTTATTAAGTATTTCGAATGTCCATGTCCAATCCACTGGGGGGTGAAATGGGGGTGAAATGAGGAGGGGTGGTTACGCAAGGTGCGCCGTTTCCATTCCAACAAGTGGTTCGCGATGTATTGCTTTGACGTGTGGAGTACGATTGTACAATCTCTTGCAAGGAATTTGGGTAAAACAAATAATAAGACAAAGCAAATTATAAAAAAAATAAAAAATTTGTTACTTTTATGGCCGGTTTTTCGATCATCAGATAAAAGTTATTAACTAAATAAATTATAACCTGACTTTATTTAGAAGTGAAAGAATTCAACTGTTTTATTTCCGCAACTCTAATGTTTAATTTGTTCGCGTATATTATTATTAGTACATGTAAATTATGTAAAATAAATTCAAGCTCATTATAGTCCCATAAAATAAATAATATGCAAAAAAGGTTTAAAAAAATATGTTTATTATTAATATTTTAATATTGTTTCATGCTAAATACCTGCCTATAATTTTTTTTACAAAAAGTATTAGTTCATTTACTTATATGCTGACAGTACAGTATACATACGCAAAAACGTGTTGAAGCTAATTTATCTGTACATATTTTACATATTATAAATTTAATACACATACTAAATATAAGTGAAAATCTGATGTTCTAACTCATATTTATTATGAATGCGAGTGTGAGATTGTTTATTGAGCTTTTACGTCTTATTTACGCAACAGATCGGCACTAAATTTTGCATACGCTTTGTCAGAGATATATATAAAATAGGCGGACGGAAAGACAAGACAAGACAAAGGATTTGCTAAAACTTCAGTTTCTTACAAAATAATAAGGAAACCATCAAAAGTGCCTCGATCGATTTATCTGTCACATATCCTATTTTTATCAAAACTGTTTACTATTTCTGATGCATTGTGTCACATTATTTGCTCCCAAGTGTACGCACGCCGTACGTACTTCAATGGGGTCACACTTAATGCATGTCATTTGAATTTCTAAACTCGTTCTACGCTCACGTCTAAAGTGGAAATATTAACATACATATTTTGGTTCCTGACTTTGCCTGTGTTTATGTGACGTATGTCTTGTCAAATACATTTAGGATTTTTTCATTTTCAAATACACTTTCATTCTTTTTACAATAACATTTAGGATACATTAAAATTAAATGTAGTAATGTAGAATGAGTGACATATATAAAATATAAATAATTTGCTGTTGTAATAGTAATAAATAAATGACGACGATAATAATGATAACTTTAATTATATAACTATGACGGTGCAAATAAATATACAGTGTCATCTTCCGTTTAATAATAATTATTTAAGTTACTTAATAATGTAGTCGATTATAATTGTATAGGGTAGTCTGGAGGAGATCGCCTTTGGCGACAAGACCGCCCATTGTACTTGAATTTTATGTGAAATAAAGTTATTCATTCATTCGTTCATTCATTCAAATAGACACGTAATGAAATTCTACTAATTGTTTGTCAGAAACAGAAAGAACCCTTATGATATTTGTCATGTTAGAGGAAGAAAGAAAGAGAAGACTTTATTTGAAGAAAACGCGACGTAGTTGCACTACTCACATATTATGATTTTAAAAAAAAGTAGCATTTTTTTGAGAATTTTCAAACGAATTTCATCAAAACTACCCGATGTCCGTCTATCTTTGTTTCACAGACATTTTTTTCACTAATTAATAAATTTACATACATAATTATGTGCATAAATACTTTTTTTATTACATATGTTGTGATTATTCCAAATCAAACCAAATCAAAATTAAATCCTATTAAAAACTAAAAATAATCTAAATTATAAATATTACAAGCTATTATAGACTGTGTAACAGATCGCTGCATAAAATTAAATATACATTATCTAATTCAAATACCCTTATAAAATACATACATACATAAATAATTTCACGCCAGGTCCCTTGCGGGGTAGGCACGAACAACAGAGCGCCATTCAGGCTTATTCTTACACACCTCACTTGCTTCTTTGACATTCATAGCTCTTGTCATGCACGCACGTCTGTTCTTAAGGCTTATAAAATGCTGTAGTAAAATCGTGACTGGGGGTTTTCCCTTTCGTTTCCCTTAAAAATTAGTTTTCCTTTCTCATATTAAGAAAGTACCCTTGATGTTACCTGATCTGACTATTAGTGTTTTCAAAGTAGTCGTTAAATTCCTTAGTATAGTTGCCAACACTGACCTCAAATCCACAGATCGGCAGTCGGCGGGAAAAAAAGGGATCACCTTGCACACAATAACAAGACCGTTATTCCCTTTTTTTTTGTATAGTGTAGAAAATACGCAAAACATAATAATAATATTCGGCAGACAAACATACATATTGTATATCACCAAATTAAGCAAGTTACGCTTATATTATACATACATACATAACTTCACGCCAGGTCCCTTGCGGGGTAGGCACGGACAACAGAGCGCCATACAGGCTTATTCTTACACACCTCACTTGCTTATATTATAGGTACCGAATATACAACACACTACTCTGGGACCGATCGCAGACACCCAGACCATAGTAAATAACGGAGAAAATTCGTTTCTCAAATTTACTATACTGGAATTCACAAGTATGGTTATTTCTATAGATAGATAGGAAATACTTTATTGTTCACCACATACACATAAAGTAAATGATTTACAGTAATTTCGTGTCAAGGCAGGAACAAAGGGTGGCCGTATCGCTTTAGAGCGATCTCTTCCAGACAACCCGGGCTGTGGATTGTATGAACGGAATCAAGAGTGTATGACTGTGGTGTGCAAAAAAAAACATGTAATTAATAGGATACATAGATATTACACAATACATATAATTACGAAAAAGAAATAGTACTAATTGTTTGTATTTATTTGTTTCAGGATGTGGTACACACAATAAGTACACCGCACGGCCAGGTCCAGAGGATCGTCGTGTTCAAGAAAAATGGCGTCCAGGCCATGGTTGAATATCCTTTTCAAAAGAATTAGTTTAAATATACCTTTTTAGGGCCTTAGTTATAATAATCTCGTTAAGAAAGGATTAGCCATCTCTTAAATAAGATACTCTTAAGCCCCTAATCAACGGCTGTTTCAAATAAAACTTGCCATCTCGCCTCTTAGCAGTCACTTAAACTATCTCTCGATGTTGGTTATTTTTGACAGTTATTTACGAGTTACTTTACCACCACCTCTTATCCTTAAGAGAAGTTTATGGGTAAGATTATCGTTAGTCAGTTGCTGAGCAGTTTCTTAAAATTTAACAAACGATTATAAGTAAGGCTATTATTTTTTTAATAATATTTCAGTACTGGAATAAGATCACAACATAACAGAGGAAACAAACTACATAGTCTGTGTAGTGAGAGTAGATGTCAGTCTGGCAACATCAAATTATCATAGATAAAATTACGTTTTGACGGTTTTAAGCGCGATATTTTTTATTCCGACGTTTCGGCCAGTTTTCAGTAGCCGTTATCACGGAAGACAAAGATGTCAAGTGTCAATGATTTTTGTTAAAAATTTTATTTAGCCTTCCGCTAACTTGTTCATTTTAATTTTAAATTTTTGTTTATATTTGTTATACTCTATGGGAGCCTAATTTATTTACCATCGCTTCGAAATTTGTTGTGGCTTGAAGAGAAGAAGCGGCGCGAGAAACTCTTCAGCAACATGCATGGCGCTAATCATTTTATGCAGTATTAAAAAAATAGATTAGGCTCCCATAGAGTAAATAATAACCATAAACAAACATTAAAATGAACAAGTTGGCGGTAGTCCAAATAAAACTTTAACATTGCTTATTGACATTTGACATCTTTGTCTTCCATGATCACGGCTACTAATAGATGTCCGAAACGTCGGAATTAAAAAAAATCAAATAAAAAATACCGCGCTTAAAACTTACGATTACGTAAATAATGCTATTTTTGTGTAGACACTGACATATCAATAGATAGGCGTTGTGCAATAATTCAGGTCGCAAACAATTCCCGAGACGTACAAAGAATATATACAAATTTCCAACAATAATGGAAAATTTTCCTATGAGACGCAGAAGCATTCCATCTCGCTCCACTTGCCACTTAGTCGGGCGGGACATCCCTAAATACGTCTATCTTTTGTTGCATCTCCTCGAATTTGGATTGAAAATCAAGCAAAACACTACTTTCCGAACTTCACTTTCATTAAATTTGAATTGATTTCTGTTAGTGATGTGTAGTACGGTTACAATTTTATTTTCGGAGTTTTTCACCAAAAACCGGTTTTTCACCGGAGAATAACCTAAAATCAAATTTTGTTTATTTTACATGAAAGTTGGCTTAATTTCTACATAATATTAGTACCTATCCGTGTTTTTGGAGGAATAGATAAATAAATACATAAAAATTATACAAAAGAACATTTATTCCAAAATAAAAAACTTTATAACAGAAATATGTGTACAGAAACCGTGTTTTACTCGACTATTAGTCGAGTAAAACACAGTTTCTGTTAAAAAAACAGAGCATTTCAACTGCATCTGTATGCACCCTTATTCGCCGACCACATACCATGTAACGTACCGCGCATTGACTTAGTAAGTCAATGGTACCGCGCGTGTACGAAAATACCGGTAAACAATAAAAACACCGATAAAAACCGGTGATGTTTGTTACCTGTTTTTGACCGGTTTTTGTAGAGCGGGTACACATCTCTAATTTCAGTGACTTGTCCATTTTCTCATTTCTAATATTTAGAATTGGTTTAATATTTATAATAAATCAATTGCAGCCATAAACATTATTGCGTAACACTTTAAATGTAAAATCAATGGTTTATTTATCCGTTCCGTTTTACGGTGGAAGGGAATTGGAGCGGCTGCGGTCCGACTTCAAGCGTTTGTTTTTATTATAACGGCGGGTAACGGTTATATAGCTGTGGGTAACCAACCGAAATTACAATAATTAAGCCATCTGGCTAGTAGTAGTTCGTAAGCCGGCTAAAACAATCTCATGGCTTATTAATTAATAGATAAATGACTCGCCAACAGACAGACAGCCGACGGCTGACGGCTAATCAGTTAATATGTCAATTGACAGTTGATAAAGTATATTAGCCAAAGCTTGTGAAAAACTGTTCCTTGAGCGATTATTTTATATAAGTCAATAGATAAAGAGATAATAATTATAAGCTCTCCAAGTCGTGAAAATTGTGTCACTCTCCTTTAACTTATGAGCATGAAGTAACAAATTCTGTTAAAAATCAAAGAATACTAGAGCTTAAAAAAAATTATACGGATTTATTACATAACACACATTCATGCACAAATTCACCCATACATTACAAGTATATTTTTATCCCGGAAACTATCCCATTTTTCTAATATATCGAGTTTGAATTTTTTTATATATATCGAGTTTCAGCCAGATCGGTCCAGTAGTTTTTCTGTAGAACTAGAACAGACAGTCAAATAGATAGACAACGGACAGACATTTATAAGGATTATATTGGTACCCATACTTTAAATAAAAATTGTTCTGAATATTATCCGTTCAGTAGTGTCCTTTATCTGTTTTTTTTCTCGATTATTTGCTCACTGACTCCCAATTCTGACTTCAGGTTCGTGTTGAACAAGAAAAAATCCGCCAAAAAATTATAGTCTGACATCCAGTACACACAACTATTTTTTTCTTTCTGGATCCATGTAACTTATGACTGGTAAAAAGAGCGGGTCGTACCGCTGACATAGGGGACCCACCTTCAATCGAGTGTAGAAAAATAAATGTTCATGTTATGACTATGTTGATAACAACAACTCCTTTTGTACTTATTATTAATGCAGGTTAGGTTACAACATCAACTCATACGTGCATTTATCTTAACTAAATAGTATTTCAACTTCGTACGAAAGATTAAATGAAATAGTGAATACAACTAAGATTGTATATGAAACTTTGCTTCTACAAAGTCTATAGTGAATATAAATAATGCTAATGTTTGGCCTAAAAATACGGACACAACTTAAAACACGTCTACTCGCCCTCACGTCGCGCTTCTGACGATGACACCTGTTATTAATCTCGCCCCACCCGCGCTGCACACCGCCAGACAACATGACAGACAGTGATGGCGTTCCTACCGGGTCTAATTGTGAATCTAAACCATCCCCGGAACCACTCAAACACTATTTTTTTTACACCTTGGGTTACATTATTGAAGTTTTAATAGGGATATCAAATTTTTTTCTACTAATAAATATAACCTATATTAATCTGGGATATTATAGCATTCTAATGGTGAAAGAATTTTTGAAATCGGTGAAGTAGTTTTTGAGTTTATTCGTTACAAACATTTATAATATTTAATATAGATGGATATAGTATATGCATATGGATACTCTATTGTCCATTTTGTATGCGTTAATTTGATGTATGAAGTTGTAACACTAAAGTTTTATCAAAATACGTTCAGTAGTTATTGCATGATAGAGAAGTCAACATTTATTATCACTCACTATTTCGTTTCTAATATCATTGTTAAGAGTTGGCGGAACTCGAATTAAAATGCCGTTACAAATATTATATAGTTTATAAGAACTATACAAACATGTATAACACAGGTAAAAATATAACCGAACGTAACAAACCCAAACGTAATGCAGAGTGTCGTAATTCAATAAAACGCGCAAAGTCCGTCACATTACAATAAGTTCAAATGCTGACAGGTAATAAAATGTGCTTTTACAGATCTTCACTTTGAATTTGTCTTTGTCTAGTTGTAACATTATTATAGATACGATAGGGGAGTATGGATCGGACACAGGTACTTCTTGAATGGTAACAGGTTCGAAAATACATATGTTTTAAACATCATCTTCGAAAATATCTCATTGAAAGATGTTTCAATACTTTCTGTTCGTTGGTTTTGATATACGCGCCGATGGTTGTTACCTCGACATGGATTTACGATCGATATTATATTCGCGTTGAAGTGTTTATTTCGATTTTTGAAAGTGATTTTACCGGATCGCGGTCGAAGACCTTTGTTATCTATATTTACTCATGAGTGATATTTAAAAATATACCAAACGGATGTTTGAATGAGTGAACATCTATAACACGATACGTATATCTAGTGTTAATAACACTTGTTCGAAGTAAGCCACCGATACTTGTACCATTGTAATATTTGCGGGTAGTTGTGTTTACTGATCGGATTCGTGATCTGTACCTAGCGCATTAGGTTTGTCACAACAAGTGTTAATAAAAAAAAATTCTAAGTGGTGCTACCTATTATTATACTATGGTGTAGATTATTGTTCTATTTTAACGAGTTTATTTACAGACGGAATAACAATAGAGGGTAGTTTGCATCTATTGCCTTACTCACTGACAGCGGACGGGCAATGAGACCACATTCTCACTTTGACTTCGGTCGGGTGCAGAGACTAACTCCGGCTTTGGTCCGATGCACGTGTCGTAGTAGCTTTCTAGGGTGACTTATTGTTGTGGAAGAATAATAACTTATAATTGTACTTTAGATCGACATTATTCGTTATGGATTGAAATAAAACAGTTCTCAAAGTTCTACGCAGCCTTTAACACCCGGCTTCGCTTGTGTTAAAAAAGAATATGCATGTCATGAATTGAGCGTGTGGTGATTTTTGGAAATGTTGAACTTGATTTTCAATTCAAAGTACCTATTAACAGATACATGAACGCCGTGTAACGAAGGTGGAACGAACCACGAGAGCAACACGTTCAAGTTGTCTTGTCATTATCGTTTTCATAACGATGTATTTGTTAGTGAATTGAAACGGTGCAAAAACGCAATCGCAGTGCCATCTTTTACCCTAGAGCGCTTGTCACGTTTTATTTTAAAATAAATAAAACGCGATCAAAATAATAATAAGAAAATGAATTTATTTATTTAAACTTTTAAGAAAATAAGCGGGTAACAAGTGAATGAAATGAATGAAAATGTCTTTTTCCTCTCCACCGTCATTCAATCGTCTTTTTTTGTACACCTTGAGACGTTCCTTTACGTGTATCAAATTATAGTAAGACATTATGGTAGGTGACTTTTAAATTATATTATTTTTAATTGATATTCATATATTTTCATTTTAATTATATGTATTATTTTAGTTTGAGTATTTATAGTTTTAATTATATATAATTAGTAATCAACGATTGTGAATAGTTGTTACACGCTACTATGACATTTGAACCCGACTAAATTCGAATTAAGAATGATCGTTCCTATCTACGCAGTGCGTAGTACGCACACTCGCTTTGATATGCGAGCGATGACGAAGCGAGCCGAATAGTTATCAAAACTACCCGCAAATATAACCAAAGCATAATAATAGATGGCGCTGCTTGAAACAATGTTATTAATACTAAATGGAAATTTATCGTAGTCATCTAAAGCTGTATCGAAACGAACTGACAGAAAATTTTCTTCGCAAAGGGTGTATAGCTCTAATGTCCTTGCTCCGTCTGGGATGATGTAAGAGTTAGTGACTGTGGTCCAAAGAGTCTTGTTGATAGCGTTATTTGTCATTGTTGTCATCTATCTTCATCGTATCGTACGTAATATATCTGCGTCGTTGTACAAATGTCTTACTGACATAGACATTTTTCATTCTTCTAAAATTTATGTCATCAGTTGTTTGTGAAGTTATTAATGAGCTTCAAAAGGAAGGTAATACTTATGTTTAGGTTCATTTATTTGTGTTTAGTTTTCCCGTCAGAAGTATCACACAGTATTATGATAGATTGTATTTACCTAACTATTATCTATACTAATATTATAAAGAGGTAAAGTTTGTGAGTTTGTGACGTTATAGGGGGAAATGTCTGGATCTACTAAACCGATTTTGAAAATTCTTTCACCAGTGGAAAGCTACATTATTCCTGAGTGACATAGGGTGTATATTTGATTGTGATTAATAATAAGTATTTCTTCATTTTTTCTGATGTTAGCGAAGTGGGCACGGGTCAGTTAGTTTTATATATTTCTGTTCTTTTTCTATATAATAAGTATAAATTTTTGGTTTATATATATTATTATGTATTGTTTGGTCTATAAATTTATGAAAATACTCGAGGGTACTTTATAATAATAAATAAATAAATGTTTAGCGTCATTAACAATTAATAACGATGTCGCATCACAAATAACGCATTAAACCCATCGCTACGTTTGCTTGAAAGGCTCACTGACACTAATATTGGCACAGATGTGGCTGAGGCATAACAGAACCATAAATATATTTAAAAGAAGTCATCGACGAAACGTTGCCTGTTTATATATGCCTTAAATTAAAACTATTAAATATGAAAATTGATAGCATATTTTGTATATATTTTGATTTGGCCAATCTGGTATCTTCGCAATGTATCATAACAAACATGGCCGCCGCGACTGAAGACCACTAAAATAACACACATCTGTATTTAAAATAATAGTGATGTGTTAAGAAAATGTAGCATGATATCGATAGCGATATAGATATCGATCGACTGCGTATTATTTTAAAAATCCCTTTTGAGGTTATTTCATTCATCGATAGAAATTAATTCGATTTTTATATTATAGTTTTTTATATCGACTTCTAGTTGTGTAGAAACTAGCCATCTCCCGAAAGTTTTGCCTTGTTGTCCTTTATTTTAATACTTGACTTAAGAAAAGTCTCCAATACCGTTTGCTTTACTTCAATTTCTTGTAATGGAGTTTCAAAACAAAAAACAATTTATTTCATTAGAAGCAATAGATCAATACAAAAAAGACACGTGTTGGTGTAGATGAGTAATAGTTTGCGACGCTCGTACGCTAAAACTAATGATTTTACAAAAAATAGTTATAATAAAAAATGTAGTTAATTTACTCTAGTTTGGTTTTGAAATAATTTTTTAAATCGAAAAATCTCTCGGAAAAGAGATGTTGTCCAATATGGCATTGGCAAAGCGAGTGCCAAAGATACGAGGTTTGCAAAGTTGAAATCCATAAAGAGCACATCGAAATCTCTAAAATTACCTAATTTCAAAACCCTCGAAAAACTTTCATGGTAACCTCTAATTTATAGATATGTCTAGCTGGTCAGTAATCTGGTGAATGCAGTTATCTGAAGATCTAGCACGAGGTCTGTTGCCTTTAAGTTTACCAATGACCACCAGTCTCTCCATATTGTCCGAGTTCTTTCGGGTTATGTAGTTAAAGTACATGCATGAGTATCCACTATCGGCGGCATACTGCTGATAATCTCTGGATCTCCAATCTTCTAAGTACTTAGTCTCAGTTGCATAGAAATAATTATATTTTTTTTAATATAAATTAATATAACAATAATGTAAATAAATAAACAATCCGAAATTATACAATTTAAAAATAATTAAAATATGACACTAATATAAATTAATCTTATATTTAAAATCAATTAATGCTCGTTACCCTGGCTAAGACTTAAAAACGGCTTAACCGAATTTGATGAAAGTTTATCTGTTTGAGTGGGTCCCGGGATGATTTAGATTCACAATTAGAACTGGTTAGTGGTACTGCAACTGGGTTCTAGATTTATTTTTTTCAGGACAGGACAACGTCAGCCGGGCCCAATAGTAATACGTTAGGGGAAGACTAAGCTGGGGTCATTAAAAAAAATCTCAGTATCCGTATTTATAATCTGTGTAATTTTAAAGTATCGATTATCGATAAACTTCATGCTCACGTCTATCGATATCGTGGTCGAATACAAACGTCCGTACAACACTAGACATTGGATGGAACTCTTTGATAAAAAAATAAATAACCCAGCCGCTATTAAAAGTTTGATGATTTACGATACAAATAGTTTTCGCTTGAAAGGAGACGAAGGAAGAAAATATTCCTCCGTTGAATTATCGTGAACACGTGGGCAGTCTAAAAATACGCCCCGTCACGCTCGCGATGAAAAAAAATATTTTTGCATCGGAAAAATGTTTGATTCGAACCGTTCGGATTCGATGTGGTTGGTGATGTGTGTATTATTTTGGTAGTGGTGACATACAACTCACTCTCGCTGCTATAGACTACAAAGAACAACAGTAGCAAATAGCCATGTTTTTTCACTAGGCATTGTATAGCAAAAATCAATAGAAATTTAGAAATGTATCCACTCACCAAATATAATCCATCTAGGAACGAAGAAAGAATATAATTTCTTGCTGCCAAGTGGCCTGTCGTAAGAGGCGACAAAACAACCGACAGCCAGTTGGCAGGGTATTTGCTCGACTGGATGGCGACCACCCCTTGTCTAGAGTATGCCGCCATAACAACCTTGTGTTGTGTTCCGGCATTAGTGACCAGGTTCCAGTCTCCCTTAAGAAAGCAGCAGCGCGTTTGTAACACCTATGGTGTTGCAAATGTCCATAGGTGATAGTAACCGCTTTCCAAGAAGTGGGCCGTCTGCCTGTCTGCTGAATTCCTGCAACAAAAAAAAACGCCTTGTGGCACTCGGGGACTGCCGCGGTAAAGCTATTGCATAGCATTTTTTATGAACTTATGCAATTATAATTATTTATTTATTTTTTATTTATGCAGTATTTTTTTTTTCTTTAATATTAATTCAAGTTTTTCTTTGATATTAATTCAAGTTACACTTTTTGAGCGTGGTGACCGATAAGAAAACAAATCACCTATGTAAGTACATATATACTTACGGGGCGCACATGCGGTGAGTGTGGCATTATAAAGATATGATAGATACCTATACAACTATATACTTTCTCACAAACAGCTGCTTACGTATTCGTCCGATTTCGGAGCAGCTCGTCTCAATCCGTTTGAGCTTCGTACAGTCGTACCATATATATACACGGTAAGCGAACGCTCGGCCGAGCTACATGGTAGGCGGAGTGGGGGGTGTTAGGTTTTATTTTCGTTACGGAATTTCTTGATTCGGTCGCCGTGGTCAAAGCCCGCGATAAAAACTATGCAATATCTTAAAAATATATAAAGTAATGTTGGAGCTTAACCGGTTCTGCTCTGCTAGGAGAGAAGCCGCCAATACTCCAATCACACAACCAGTCGGTCTTACACCGTCCGGCGGCGCTTACACATACAACCAACCGTACATCGTTTCCTTTGTCGCGTACAATACTTATTGCGTTGTCGAAATATAGCGCATCAATTTTTTCGCGCTTTTCATTCCTGAATAGCGATAAGTTGCATTAATAGTTGTGTAGTTATAGTGTAAAGTGATATTTAGTTCGATTCCGGCGCGAATCGCAGTTTTTTGGCTTGGGTGAGTCGATTTACTCTTTGCTTGCTTTTCGCGCGCTTTGGCGCATTGCGCAACATTTAACGGTTTATTTTGTACATTAAGTACACCGGCGCGCGTCGCTGGTTTCGCACAGGGAACGGGCATCCAGTAATGGATGCCCAGGACCCAAAACCACCCCCTGGGCTTTCGGGTGCGCCCTGCAAGAGGGGCCACCTAGAGGCCAAGGACGGCTGGCAGGCTGCGGAACTCGGCGAGACGCGCAGGAAAAAGGTCCCGTCAGTGTCCATCGCCCGGCGCAGCAAATCTGCCGCCGGGCCACGTCCAGGCTGCCCGGCTGCTGCCGTTATCACGGCGGCACCTGAGGCGCCTGTCTCGGTAGGAAGGGCGGCGTCCGTGGTGGACCTCACCGCGGATGCCCCCGCTCGTAGGACTAACGTTATGGGGCCACCGGAAGGTCCCGTGACGCGTAGGCCCCCATCCAGCCGTGCGGCAAATAATGCCGCACACCTGGATATAGTTAGGAGCACGTTGCTCGGGTCGCACTCGGCTATTTGCCTGGCCGTGAGCGACGCGAGCAATATAGATATAGGTACCTTCGGGACGCCGTCGACCTCTGCATGGGCCTCACCTGTGCAGGGGAGCGACGGGTACGAAGATGGCTATTGTACGCCGCTGTCAGGTAGCATTCCAGAGTCTCTGGATAGTGCGCTTGACGGTGTCGTTCGCGCGTTTAATTATTCCCGCTCTGCTTCGCCTGCCTGTGGACAAATCGTCTACACGGCGGCCGGAACAGCGGCGGCTGGGGGCGGTCGCCCCACGACGACGGTGGCAAGCAGCGCGCAGGCCTCACCTGCGCCCATGCCACTGGCTTGCGAACTAACGGTGCGCAACGTCGGGGACGGCCGTTCCACGACCCCGGTTGTCGCGCGAGCTTCACTTGCGCTATCGACCGGGCTCGTAGATAGGGAATTTGTAGGCGCGACAGCGACGACCCCTTCGTCTTCCTTCCCTACTGGGATGGGAGTCGCTGTCGCGGCGTCGGCGCCTGCGTGTGCAGCGGCTGCAGCGACGGCGGCGACGGCGGCGACGTCCACGTCCACGTCTTCGTCTTCGGCGGCGGCAACAACTTCGTACGCGTCCACAGGTTCGTCGTCTTCTGCGGCGGGCTCGGCGACGCGGGCTACGTCTTCGGGGACATTTGTGCCCCCTGTTTCGTGTGCTCCGGTATTTGCGGCCGGATCGAGGTCACGGTTCTGGGACCGGTCCCAGAGCAGCGGCGCCGATTCGGCCCCTACGTCGGGTGCGTCCACCCCAGCGCGCGCGCGCTCGCCTTTGCGCCCCACGTGGGGCGCAACCGAATCGGCCGCGTCGGCCGCGTCGGTCCTCGCGGGTGCGGAGGCCTTCCTCCGCACAGAGGGGGGGGAAAAGGGGCGCAAGGCGCGCAAGGCAACCAACGCCAAATTGGTCGCGGCTAGCCAGTGCGCCGCCCTCGTAGGGGACATCACTGCCCTCGGCCCCGGGGAGCTGCGCCTCGCGGCGAGCGCCCAGGTGGCCGAAATCCTCCAGGTCGCCCAGACGTCGGGCAATCTGAAGGGGGGCTACGTGCGTCGGCTGAAGGATGCCGCGAACAGAGTGTCGGACATTGTCGACACTCTGGTCACGCGGGATCCGGATGCCGAGGCATGGAAGCTCGGCAACGAGAATGCGCGTTTGCGCATGGAAGTAAACTCTTTGCGGGAGGAAAATCTCTCCTACCGTAAAGAGTTTGAAGAAATGCGCAAGGCCCTTAAGGCCTCTGCTCCGGCCGTGGAGCCGGCGCCCGCCGTCGTGGCGGCGCCGCCCCCCGTGCCCATCAAGCGGAAGGCACGGGCGGTCGCGGTGGAGGTGGCGGCGATTTCGGAATCGCCCGCCGCGCCCGTCGCGACTAAAAAATCGCGTCCGACCCCCGCCGCGGTGGCGAGGTCGGAACCGGCTCCCGCCAGCGGGGCGGAGCCGGCCGCGGCGCCCGTCGAAGGCGCGGCGCCGCCGTCCGTCCCACTCGGGCGCGGCAGCGCTGAGTACGATGCGCTCGTGCGCGTCGTGCTCGATGCCGTCGCGCCACTCTTAGACGCAAGGTTCGCCGCCATAGAGGACAGGCTGGGACCCGCGCCGATCCTCCGTCCACCGCTTGCGGCCGACCGAGGCAAGGTGCCGGCACCCAGACCGACTCCTCGTGCGTCCTTGCCGAAGGCCACCGGGGGGCCTAAACCGGCCTCGGCTGCCGCTGCAGTCCGTCGGGGTCTGGGGGAAGCAAGTACCCCGGTCCCGATGGAAGTGGTGGCGGCCCCGGCCGCCGGGGTGGCAGACTCCCCACTGCCACCGACCCCCCCCGCGAGGAAAAAACACAGGGGGGGCGTGAAGCGAACGCTCCGAAAGCGGAGAAAGGCGGCCCGCGCCGCCGCCGCTGCCTCGGCGGCCTTCGCTTCGGCGCCCGCCCCAATAGTTTCGGCCTCTGGGCGACAAATGGCCCCCGCGTCCGCGCCATCAGTGGCGCCCGTCCCGCGCGCCCGTCGTGCCACCCCGTGTGTGGCACCGTCGCCGGCGCCCGTGGCGCGCGCCCGTCACGTCGCCCCGTACTTCGCGCCGCCGCCGGCGCCCGTGGCCCCCGCCCCCGCCCCCGTTCACGAGGGGGGGGCGTGGTCCACGGTCGTAGGGCGGAAAAAGGGTAAGGGGGCGAGGGCAAACGAGCCCCCTCCCCACCCCCAGGCGCAAGCTGCTGCCCCACCGACGGGGTGGAGACAGCAACCGCGGAAGCAGGCCGCGAGGCCTGCCGTCGTTCTCCGTGAACCGAAGTCGGCCGCAGTCATCATTAGACTGCTGCCGGCAGCGGCCGCGAAGGGTGTCGGCTATCGCGAGGTCTTCGCAAAGGCCTCGACGGTGGTCGACATCACCGCCATGGGCCTCCGCGAGGGGCTGAAGGTGGTGCGGACCGCCAGGGACGCGCGTCTCCTCGAGTTCCAGCCGGGACCCGAGAGCGCGGCCAAGGCGGACCGCGTCGCCGAAGCCCTGCGCGGGGCCCTAGAAGGGATGGCTGAGGTCGTCCGCCCCGTAAAGCGTGGGGAGCTTTACGTCTCAGGGCTGGACGACTCAGTCACGGTCGATGGGCTTCGTGACGCGATCGCGCGCGCAGGCAACTGCCGGCGCGACGACGTGCTCACGAAGCACATCGGTGCAGGACCGGGCGGATTGGGCGCATCATACGTGCTGTGCCCCGTCGCTGCTGCCAAGACCATCGTCGGGTTGGGCTACCTTCTGGTTGGCTTCACCTCGGCGAAGGTCGAGGCACTGGAAGCCAGACCGATACGTTGTTACAGATGTTTCAACGTCGGTCATGGCACCCAAACTTGTCCGGACACGTGCCCGGACCGGACTAACTTGTGCCTCCGCTGCGGTAAAAGCGGACACAAGATGCCGGACTGCACGGCACGGAAACCCCACTGCGCGGCGTGCGCGGCGGGGGGACTGAACGCGGCCCACCCCACGTTGGCGAGGTTCTGCCAACCTCCCTACGTGAGGGGCCAATTCGTCCACTCGCGGGCGAGACCACGTACCGGCAAATCGGGAGTACAGACAATGGACACATCCAATGCCTAGTACGCCCGTAACAACGTTCTTCCAAGCTAACGTAAACCACTCCCCCACCGCTCAGGACTTGTGCCTGCAGGCGATGGCGGAGTGGCAAGCGAATTTAGCCGTAATAAGTGAACCTTATTACGTCCCTCCTTCTGGGAACTGGGTGGGCGATCTCGATGACATGGTAGCGGTGGTGGCCAGAGCCGGGTCCGGCACACCGCTTACATGTCTCGAAAGAGGAAAGGGCTATGCTGTGGCGGAGAGCGGGAGTATCGTCGTCATAGGCGTTTACTTTTCGCGCAACCGCCCCCTGGCGGAGTTCGAGCTTCACTTGGACAGCGTCGGGGCTGCCGTACGCAGACTGTCGCCCAAAACGATCTTCGTGATGGGCGACTTTAATGCAAAGCACCTCTCCTGGGGAAACGTACTCACGGACGCTAGGGGTCGGGCGGTCGAGGATTGGGCTCTTCAAGCCGGCCTGACCATACTGAACCAGGGGTCGGTCCAGACCTGCGTGCGCGCGCGGGGTGGATCGATCATCGACCTGTCATTCGTCACTCATGCGGCCGCCCGCAGAGTGACCGGATGGAGGGTGCTGGAGGAGGTGGAGTCGCTCTCTGATCATCGGTACATCAGATTTGAGCTCACGACCCCCTCCTCCGGTCCGAGCCCTGTTCACCGTCGCCCCCCTCTCCTCCCGCGTTGGGCCCTTACCAAGCTCGATCCGGAGCAGGCCGAGGAGCGGGCACTCTCGGAAAGCTGGGCCTACCCAGCCGACTTCGCGAATCTGGATACGCAGGCAGAGCACATGCGCAAGACCCTGACGAGGGTTTGCGACGCTGCGATGCCACGCGTCTCCAAGCGGCAGCCTCCGTGCAAGCAATCGGTCCACTGGTGGACCGAGGAGCTGGGCGAGATGCGAAAGGCAGTTCGCATCATCAGCCACAGGCTCAAACGCTGCAGGGCGCGCCGTCCTCCGGACTTCGTCGCGGAAAATGGACTCGTGGGCGAGTTTAGAGAGGCCAGAAAGGCCCTTTCGATTGCAATATTGCGATCGAAAGCCCGGGCTCGGGCCGAGCTCCTCGAGACGCTCGATCGGGACCCTTGGGGGCGCCCGTACCGTGGGGCCCGCAACAAGTTGCGGCCTTGCACATCCACGGTCACGGAAACGCTCGAACCCGAGGTGCTCCGGTCGGTTATCGATGGGCTCTTCCCGGATCCGGGGAACTTCACTCCCCCCAGTATGGGTCCACCCATTCCCGACACCCCCACGGACGAGGAGCCTCACTCCATCTCCGAGGGGGAGCTAGACGTCGCCCTGGACCGGCTCCGGGGCAGGAAGACGGCACCGGGACCCGACGGGGTTCCAGGTCGACTCCTCTTCCTGGCTGCAAAACACCTACGCAGCCAGCTGCGGGACCTCTTCGAAGCCTGTATTCGCGCAGGTAGGTTCCCGTCGCAATGGAAAGAGGGGCGTTTGTGCCTACTTCCCAAGGGAGGTCGGCCTCCCAACGATCCGTCCGCCTACAGGCCCATAGTGCTGCTGAACGAGGTCGCCAAGGTCTTCGAGAAGATCTTGGCGGAGCGGCTTGTGAAGCATCTAGACACTGTGGAGCCGGGGCTATCGGATACGCAGTTCGGGTTTCGGCGGAGGCGCTCCACGATGGACGCCTTCGAGACGCTGCGAACATTGACGGACGAAGCCGTCCAAGCAAAGGACGTCGTTCTTGCAGTGTCGCTAGACATAGCGAACGCCTTTAACAGCCTCCCTCATGAGACGATCAGGGAAGGGCTCCGCGCGCACGGAGTCCCCCCGTACCTCACGAGGCTGTTGGGCGAGTACCTGCGACATCGGCACATCTTTTGGGAGGGTGGTGAGTCCGCCAACCACGTGCTAGGTCGGCGACGTGTCGCGTGCGGCGTTCCACAGGGATCGGTCCTCGGGCCTATCCTTTGGAACGTAGGCTATGACTGGATCCTTCGGGTGACGGTCCGGCCCGGAGTAGGGCTGATCTGCTTTGCGGACGACACCCTACTCACGGCACGCGCCGCGTCTTTTGCGGAATCCGTGGACGTCGCCAACGACGGGCTGGCGATCGTCGTAGATCGAATAGCTAGGCTGGGCTTGAAGGTCTCCCCCGCGAAAACGGAGGCCGTCATGTTCCATAGGAAATTCCGGAATCCTCCCCCGGACTTGTCCGTTACAGTTCAGGGGGTGGCGATTAGAGTAGGGCCCACGATGAAATATCTTGGGCTAGTCCTAGACGGGAAATGGCTGTTCAAAGCGCACTTTGAGCAGCTAGTTCCCAAACTTCTGAATTCCGCGGGCGCACTCTCCAGGCTTCTTCCTAACGTGGGGGGGCCGGGGGGTGCGACGCGGAAGCTTTATTCCGGCATCCTGAGGAGTATGGCACTCTACGGTGCGCCCGTCTGGTCCGATGCGCTTCACCGCCACAACCGAACCCTGCTGCACCGCGCGCAGCGGGTTCTGGCCGTGAGGACCATACGGGGGTACCGCACAGTGTCGTGGTCGGCGGCGACTCTCTTGGCAGGCGAGCTGCCCTGGCCTCTCCAGGCAGACGTCCTGTCCAGAGTTCGTCGCGCCCAGCAGGATGCCCTAGCTAGAGGACTGACCTTCTGTCAAGTCGAATTAGAGACGGTTAGGAAGCGGGAAACCGCCTCCTGCCTCGTCGCCTGGTCTCGTGACCTCGAACACCCTGTGGCCGGCGGCTATACGGTGGATGCAATCAGGCCGCAGCTGGAGAGATGGGTGACCCGCACCAGCGGAACCCTGACCTTCAGGACGACTCAGATACTGACCGGACACGGTTGTTTCGACCAGTATCTGTTTCGCATTGTGGGCTGCTTGCCTTCCCCGGACTGCCGCCAATGCGGCGCACCCGATACGGCGTTACACACGCTTGTTGAGTGCGCTGCATGGACGCCTCAGCGTTTCGAGCTCGAGACACACGTAGGAGCCGTCCGATCGCTTGGCGACTTGGTAACGGCCATGTTGCACAGCGACGACCGCTGGGAGTCTGCGGTCTCTTTCTGTGAGGCGGTTATGTCTCTAAAAGAGGCCGCAGAAAGGGATAGGGAGCGAAGTCCTGCAGCGCGTGCTAATGTCTCCACCCGAGGTCGCCGGCCTTCAGCTAGCACCCGGAGAGGCAGGTACGCGCATTACTTCCCTCCCTGAGTTAGGTTCCGGTACGAGGGGCCCCTTGCTACTAGGCAACGCAAGGGATTCAGCCCCCGTTTCGAAGTGGGGTGTGTTCTCCCAGGGCACACTCCAGGCACTTTATTGCGCTGGATCGACTGTTGCGTAACTATGTTCTATATCTCAGTCTTTCCTTCACAACAAAGCGCAGGGTCGACGGGAGGAGAGGTTTTTTAGTGGGTATTGAGGTTGCTCGCCCGTGCGGCATCGCTCTGAGTCTTCCACACTCCTCAGTGTCAAGCCATCGCGGACGAAGCGCAAAAAAGCATACTATTGCTAGCGTTATCGCCCCCGATGGATGCGCGCCGTTTCCTAGTGACGGCCCTGAGAGTGCGTAAATCGGTCAGCATTTTTCCTCGCCTCAAACAAAAAAAAAAAAAAAAAAAAAAAAAAATACAATTCAAACTGTTCAGTAATTACTACAAGAATTCACACTCCAGGGAACCTAGACAGTGAAGAACAAAGTCTATACATTTTTACTATCTCTTGAGTATGATGCCACTTAATTGCTTGTTAACTAACTTAATAAACTTAAGCTACTTAAAACTTTCATCCTTGTTTTCTTGTTTGTGTCTCTACAGACACACATATATAATATATAAAAATAACAGCCCTATAAATGTCCCACTGCTGGGCTCGGGCGTCCCGTTATAAGGGGAACAGACAGTATACCCGCCACGCTTGTCCAACGCGGCTTGTCAGGTTTGACACATCCGTTATCTCGATGTGCAGGTTGCATCACGATGTTTTCCTTCACCGTTGTTAGCACGTGATGATTGTAACAATATGCTCGTTAAGTTAGAAAACTGATTAAGCGGTGCATGCGTTCCGGCCAGGATCAAACCCGCGCGCTTTGAGTTTGGGATACGTGCGTAATGACTAGATTACGCTACCACGAATTATATAGACGACGATATATATATCCAAGGCTTCATAACAAATGGGCGTACAGACAAAATTGCAGTTTTACACAAGAGACTATTTATTGTATTTAATTTAAGGGACTATTTAGGTAGACTTGCATACTGATAAGACTTTCTAAATTGTAACGTGCATAGGTTTTAGTAAACAACAAAAAATGGCATTTTTGCGTATACGCCCATTTGTTGTGAAGCCCTCGATATGTTGTTTTTTTAGAAGTGATAATTCTATGTACAGTGTGCACTGTACAGCAAACCAATGTATACAAGCGTGATGGGTAAACTTCCCATATTTAAACTTATGGCGAGGCCTAAGTCCAGCTAAGGGGCTTTATTATTAACGATATCATTTGTTTATGATTAATTTATTAATCCAATTAACTAACTATCAAGGCTAATGGATGTACGAAACATTTACGACCTGCAATGGCTTATTAGCTTAGGGTTGCCACGTGGTTGTGCCTAATGTAGATTATTCTGACGATAAAAAATAATTCGCTTGAGTATGGTTAAAATCTGACGTTTTCAACATGTAGAGTCGCGATACGAAAAGTTGGCCAGTTTTCGAATTGATTCATTTAAGGTTCCGCGAACACATTTTACATTTTCAAACTAAGTTACTGAACAGACCATTTGTTCCATACAAAAAAAGGGTTTAACTGTTTGACAATAAAGTTAAAAATTGCTTAGATATAAATTGTTTTTTGACAAAAAGATTGTTTTTTATTGCTCTCGTTCAAACCAAAATGTCTCCTACTGTAGACTGTTTGCATATTGAACACCTCAGTTTAGTAGACGTTGAAAAATGATCCAATAACAAAAAATAAACTTTTTAATCATAGAAACGAGTAAAAATTAAACTACTTTACATATAGCAATGCATGTTTGCGGATAAAAACAGACATATTGTTCCAGCATTTGTATTCTTCTCCTGTAGACATGTATGACATGACATGACTTTTTGGTGTTTCACCCATATAATTTATATATAAGATTTAGTACTAATTACTTAATCTAATATATAAAAATCTCGTGTCGCGCTGTTTGTGGTCGAGCTCCTCTGGAACGGCTTAACCGATTTTAATATATTTTTTGCATATTTGGTATGTCTAAACATGGAGGAATAAAAGTAAATGGAGAAAAAATATATTGTATACGTTTTGCAGATGATATAGCCGCTTTAGCAGATTCAAAGTCAGAATTAGAAAGTTTAATAGAATACATGGATTCAGCATTTCAAGAAATAGGCCTAAAAATAAACACGAACAAAACAAAAATAATGACAATAGCCAAAAATCTATACACACCAAGCCCAATAAAGTTAAGGGATCATACATTTCAACACGTAGCAAAATTTAGATATCTAGGCAGCCTCATTACATCAGATTCTCGATGCACAGACGACATAATAGCGAGAATAACAATTGCAAAAAGAGCTTTTATTAGTAAAAACTATTTATTTAGGTCTAAAATAGCACAACCGGTTAAAAAAAGTTTAATTAAAATTTATATCTGGAGCATAGCTTTATACGGGTGTGAAGCATGGACAATGACACAAAGAGATCGCGATAGATTAGAAGCATTTGAAATGTGGTGTTGGAGACGCATGGAGAGAATAAGTTGGAAAGAGAAGAAGACTAATGAAGAAGTTCTGGATATGGTAAAGGAGAAACGCACAATATTAAAAACTCTAGAGGAAAGAAGGGCGAAGATGTTTGGCCATTTGCTAAGACACGACACCTTCTTATGCACGTTAATCGAAGGTAAAGTGGAAGCAAGGAGAGGGAAGGGAAGACCAAGGCGAGCATTTATGGACCAAATAAAAGAAAAAGTGGGTGTCGTGTCTTACACAGAAGTAAAACAACTGGCCCATAATAGAGAAGATTGGAAGAGGCTCCACCGACAAGAGCATGCTCTTAAATGATAAATGAATGAAAAATGAATGATAATGGTAAAGTATTTTTCACCCTTCTATAGAGTTTTTTCTGTTTATGGCAATACAACGTTTGCCGGGTCAGCTAGTATAATATAAGTATTACTTACAAATACATCTGACAGCCCTAACGCCGTCGTAAAACCCAGTGAAGTTGTTATACTTCGTATCTCGATCGTAAACCCGTAAAAGACAGCATATTATATTGGGATTAGGAAAGAAAGAGAGCACACTTGAAACTCTTTAATAAACTGAGCTTAAATTTAACTGCGTATGTTGTATTCGTTTTTAGATTATTCTAGAGTGCACTCGGGATCTTTAAGGAATTACCTTTAAGATTCATTTGATTATTTTGATATTAATTTTCGCTATAAAATTAGAGCTTTGAGAAGTGAAGATATGTAAGGTTAACATGAATGATATAATACGGAATCGTGCAATAAGGGAACGTTGTGGATTGCAGGAAGATGTAATAACAACAGTTGAAAAAGGAATGTTAAGGTGGTTTGGGCATGTAGAGAGGATGAATGGAAATAGAATTACAAAACACGTCTATGACAGTATTATGAACGGCATGATCAAATAGTAGAAGTGTTAAAACGAGGTCAGGAATGAAGGAAGCGAAAGTTGTTTGTCAGGATCGTCGCCAGTGGAGATTTATAGTCTCTGCCTACCCCCATGGGAACAGGCGTGAATGAATGAAGGAGTGGAAGGAAATGGAAGTGTCTGACGGCCCACTTCTCCATCAAGTGGGCCATCTGCCTGTTACCATTGCCTATGGACATTTGCAACATCAAAGGTAGTACAAATGCGCTGCTGCTCTCTTAAGGAAGACTGGAACCTGGTCACTAATGCCGGAACTCAACATAAGGTTGTTATGGCGGTATACTCTAGGGGTGGTCGCCATCCAGTCGAGCAAATACCCTACCTACCACTTGGCTGTGGGTTGTTTTGTCTCCTCTTACGACAGGACGCCCGGCTTCAGGAAATTGTACTCTTTCTCCGTTCCTGCACGGATAATGCCTGTCTGCTGTACCCCAGCAATGAAAAAATAAAAATAAGTAGCAAAGCGTCTTGCAGCCATGATGAGGCTTCCTTCTGCAACTTCTCCAAAACTCATAATATTCAATGTAACACAAATTATTTCACTCTCTCCGTCCTCCTAAAGATCTGAAGAAATCACGAAAACTTTTTACATCTGTAATTGGCGTTTTCTTTCGTCGCTTTTAGTGGAGTTGTATTCAAATTAGTTTGGAAATTGTGTCGCCATATTGTTAATACAAGCGGCGACATCTGTCTTTCTTAGTCGCGTAACTCGGGTTATTGAGCTTTCGAAATTTGAAAATGGAACTTTGTATTTCGTAATTAGGTTACAGTGTCAAATAATTTTTTAACTTACTTCTTTGAGTATTAATTAATATTATGTTTGCATTAACGTATTTATAAATTAAAGTTAATGAATTCGTTATTCGTTATTAAAAAATAAGTTACAGTAGAAGTGTAAAATATTTTTTGCGAAAATTATGTTAAGTATAATATGAATGTACTGTTATGATGAATGTAGGCGTTGTTTTTAGTAGTAAACTAGCTGTACCCGGGAGACGTTGTCCTGCCTATAAAAAATAAACATCTAGGACCCGATTACGGCGTCATCTACCGGGACCAAATATTAATCTAAACTCAAATTAACTTGAACAGAGTAGAATATTATTAAAGTACTTATATCGCCATTAAAAAATAGGGGATGGTGGTAAAATGATGAAAACTTAGGGTTGTATGTATTTCTCAATGCTCAATCATAATAAAATATAAATAAGAAATTTTGACAATAAATATTTAGAGGAAAGTCACCCTTATCAATTAGTAGGGGTATGAAAAATATATGTTGGCCGATTCTCAGGTCTACCCGATATTCACACAATATTTCATACAATTCGGTTCAGCCGTTTCAGAGGAGTTTGGTAACAAACACCACAAACCGAGAATTTTATATATTACATTACACTTGAAATTGATTTCATTTTTTTATCTACGTACTTGAGTAAGCACTTAGAACGTGTAAACCGATTGTAAGTGATAATAATCTTTTCATCGCCAATTTATGTTTAGTTTAAGTCTATGATAAACAATGGTGTGGTTAGACCGTAGTACTAAATTTGTATGTGTGTGTTTGTTTTTTTTTAGATTATATTTCGAACAATTCATTTAATAGTCCTTAACCAGATTGCCACAAATTTGAAAGTGTCGAGTCGGCGACGAGAGCAAAAGAAGCGCTACACGGTTGCGACATTTACTCAGGGTGCTGCACATTGAAAATCGAATTCGCCAAGGTCAGTATCATTTATTTAATATGCTTACTTCGTGTATGATATTTATATACGTCCACGTAAAATTAAGGGCTCCTTAGCTTATGATTTTGTCATTTGGGCACGGAACCATAAGAAAGCATTCAATCCAAAATACCTAATATCTTAAAAACTCCGAAATGGATATTGCTTAAACAAATTCCTGTTGTAAGTATTTTTGAAGATGTACAAGTTTGACTTTCAGATTTTTGTATATCATAGTTTAAAAATAAGAGGAGGGATCAGACTCGTTTACAATTTTGGATACGTCATCTCCTAACCTATTGGAAAAAAAACAGCCATGGTAGCTTAGTGCTTAGCGCACTCGCGTAATATACTCAAAGAAGCACAAGATGGAATAATTAGATGCCCAATGTGCATATTGTTATAATTACCACGTGCTAACGTTGAAGGGGAAATATCGTTATTGTTGCGTACAGAGAGTACACCCCTGACCCGCCCGCCGAAGTACAGCTTCTCTCCACGGCCCGCATACCGCCGACGCCCATAGCTCGCACAGTTAGCAGTTAGGCGTCGGACGGAACGGGGGATAAAGGAAGCGGCCTTGGAGGCCGAAAATGTTTCACGTTGCTCACATGCATGTGGCACTAATACTCACTACTTTACTTTCTGCCATTCATCATCCTCTCTGTATTTCGTCTATTTATAGTTTTAATTTAATTGTAAATAACGCTAAACCCACCAATCCGCCTTAGAAAAGCGTGGCGGGTATACTGTCCATTCCCCTATAAATTAGAGACCCGAGCACGGCAGTGGGACGTTTATGGAATGATATTACATTGAAATTTACTGTTCTTGAGAAGATAGAACACCGTCATTTACTACAATAAATATTTTTGAAATCATTGCAAAAAAATGTATTAAACCCGATTAATAATTGTAATTGAATTCACTTATTACCGCCATCTACATCTTTTAGTATATATATTTCAAATGCTCGTGAAGCCCATTGGAATGTATGAGATCTGACGCAATTTCAAAGCAAACACCATTCACGTCAGGCCTGGGGGGCTCTTGAAGTCACTCGACGCTCAAACGGATCGAGTTACTGACGGATGAACGGGCAAACAATACAGATTGTATACTTTCATATATCTACGTACATTTGTAATACCTCACTGACTGCAGGAATGTATATTATGAGAAATATTGCTAGGACTATCTTTATTCACCTCTCTTTTCTTTTATCTTCTCCCAGTCATTTGGGGTTGACATAATATGACTTTTCCCTCCACCCTCCTTTATTATGTCATACATCTTCTGTCACGCTACAAATCATTATATCATCCCCTTCACACATTCCATCCATCTCTTTTTTGGAACAGTTCCTATATTCATTCATTTGCATTACCATCGGTTGAATTTTGACATTAGGTTTATGGAGCTATCTCAAATTTTAACCGAGAGTAAGGCAAATTAACGGTCGATAAGATATAGGAATGGACGACAAGTACACGCTCAGTGTATCAGTTGAAATTCTGACACCGTTCATTTTACTCGACGTAGTGGAGATAATATGTTCAACATTGCTTATCCTTGTGTTTCAAATCCTTTGTGTTTCAAAATAAACGAGTTTTTACATCTATCTACTCGTATGGCTATCTTTATTCATACCTTTAACTACTATATTGCAATACTTTCTCTTTGTTTCTTAATTTATCTATTCTGTATCAACAAATAACAAGTTCTGTTTAAGAACTCTTTAAAAGTCATAGATAAATTACAAGAATGGTAATAAATTATGTAATCAAGTCAACCTTAACTGTCGTAGGGAATATAAATACAATAGAGCTAATTACAATTATCGACCAATGGTAGAAGGGTAGATACGACCAGTCACGTTATATGAATCCGAATGTTGGGCCACTAAAGTGATAGACCAGAAATGTCTCCACCCAGCTAAGATGAGAATATTGAGATGAATATGTGGTATTACAGGAATGAATAAGGTGGGAAATAAGTACATAAGGGGATCTTTGAAAATGACAGAATAATTAAAAGGAAGAAAGGTGGTATGGGCATGTAATGAGAAGAGATTGTAGTTACCTGAGAAAAAGATTATTCTATTATTATTTAGTAGACCAGAAAAAAGATCGATAGATGATCTGTGATGTGTGACATAAAGATTTGTGGTGTGCCAGGGAACGTATGCCAGAATAGAGGAGTTTGAAAATAGGAAAAGGCATATTGTACGATTGCGAGAATGTGAAAGAATTGAGAGAAAGAAATAAAACTTTACTACTTAGGTAATTATATAGTTTGCAGCCGTGTATTCTCATCGGCTTTTTGCAAATTTGAAAGCAGTGCGGGTGGACGGCAGCCTGTCGCCCTGGTTTGACGTCAATATTGGCGTCCGGCAGGGCTGCGTGCTGTCGGCTTTGCTGTTTGTCCTATACCTGGACGAATGTCTCCAGAGATTAAGATTGATGGATGTTGGATTGCGGATGAGTGATCTAGTTGTTAGCTGCTTGCTTTATGCGGATGATGCCGTGCTTTTAGCCGAATCGCCATCAGAACTGCAAACACTAGTCACAATGATGAAAGATGACTGTCAAGCGAGAGGCTTACATTTGAATGCGAAGAAAACAAAGGTTATGGTGTTCGAAAGAGAAGAAACCAGAACGAATGCAAGGATAATGGTCGATGATGTTATGCTGGAACAAGTGAATGAGTTTGTATATCTTGGATGTGCATTTAGCAGGGATGGAAGGTACACCGCTGACATAGAAAGAAGAGTAAATTTGGGGAATAGTGTGAATGGAGCGTTAGGTAAACTTCTAGGCGCTAAGAACCTCAGTCAGAAGGCCCAGCTTGCCATACACAACGCGGTGCTTGTACCTACGCTTACGTATGGAAGCGAGAGTTGGGTATGGAACAGAGAGCATGAAAGTAGAGTAAACGCGGTCGAGATGCGAGCACTGCGCAAAATCTGCGGAGTGACGCTCGCGGACCGCGTTCGTAATACCGAAATAAGAAAGAGAGTTGGTCTGAAAGAGAGTGTCGGGGTGAAGGTAAGGAAAGGAATGCTCCGGTGGTTCGGGCATGTGGAAAGAATGTATGATGAAAGAATGACTAAACAGATATACAATGCAAAAGTGGATGGATGCAGAAGTCGCGGAAGGCCACGACACACCTTCCATGATCAAATTGATCGTGTACTAGCAGAAGGTGATGTCAGGAGCCTTAAGAACAGACGAGCGTGCATGACAAGAACTATGAATGTCAAAGAAGCAAGTGAGGTGTGTAAAAAAAGCCTAAATGGCGCTTTGTTGTTCGTGCCTACCCCGCAAGGGACCTGGCGTGAAGTTATGTATGTATGTATGTATGTATGAAAGCAGAATTAAGTACTCCAGATAAAGCTATTGAAAGTGCCCTTATTAATACCCCGCTTTCAGTGTAATAACGTGTACAACAATATCCCATTTATCGGGTACAAATAGGTTTTCCCCATTAAGGGCATATCCGGGACCGATATCGATCATAAAGGGAGACCCTTATTTGTTCACAATGAGCCGCCTTTCCTTGCAGTACTTTGTATAATGACCACCGATGATGACATTTCAGTATAGAAATTATTTAAAAAGAAATAATACCTTTCATCAACAATCATCAGGGGCATATCAGGTCACGTACATTGAATGATTTCGAATAGATGGAGAACGCCAAATCCCGTTTTTCCCGTAGTTTTTGAGAAAAATGGTTTTATCCTGAATTATATAGACAGACGTACGAACGCGACGATTTGATAAGGATTTCATTTTCCACAAGATGGCCGTTTCGGAAAATATGGGCCGTACAACCAAAGTTGTACGAGCATAAATGATTAATGTGACGATCTGTATCACAATGGAGTGGACAGACATTGTACAATAGAGAAGGTGTAAAAAAATAAACACTCCATCCTTTTGTGTAACAAGTTGAATAAACCTAAAATTGTGTTGACAAAAGACCTGTTGGGGCTTTGATAAATATTTATCGCGATTCATTCGTTCGTTTTTTACGAGGTAACAGTTCCGGGTCATATTTGGTTGTTTGTCATCATGCTCTATTGGGAGCAAGATTTGTGAGAACTCAATTATAATTATTGAAGATGGACTATTTGAGTAAAGAGTCCAGTGCAGGTCGATGTAAGTGATTGGTGTCATTATTTTATGGAAATCTTGTATCGTACCTAACCCTGTTGTTCAGCTAATCGCAATTCACTACCTGAGGTATAGTCTCTCAAGTTTGCGCCACATATTTCATCAAAAGTTTTCCCAATTCAGCGCTTGTCGGCGACCTTTCACAGGTCGTCGATTCGCCGGGCTGGAGGACATTCGACACCACGTTTACCGAGAAGCGGTTTCAACTCCAAGACTCGTCTGCGTCAGTGTTCTTCAGCTTGCTAACTTTGTGAGTTCTGTCGGTTATATCAAGTTCTTTACGGAGATGCTTATTTCAGATTTTGTTTATAATCGAGATTCCAGCCACTGTTTGCTGATCGACATAGATTTTGTGATTCACTCCTGCCGGCAATGTTCATATCTCCTTGAAAAGGTTAGTCAAGGGTTAAAACATCCTATCACAAGTTATAGTGGAGGTAAGTACTTGCAATTTATTTGTACTTCTAGTGGATTAAAAATCTATTTGAGCCGAATTAATGATCCTAAAGTTGATCAATAACAAAACTATTTAGTAACTATAAAAATATCCTTTTTTTGAGTTTCGTACTTTTGGATGCTCATTACAGGCTGCTCTCCCTTATTTGACTTCTTACGTCGTGCTGCGGTCAGAATGATGGTGTTCCTGAACTTCAGAAATGTTGGATTCTTTAAACCTTAGAAGAGAAGTTGAGTCTTCGTCTTCTACTTCGTCTGAAACTTATTTTAATACCTGCGTTAATTCTATCACCACACTTCTAGCCAAAGTTTAGAAGATTATCTACAGCCCTTGTCTCTTAGTAATCGTCCATTGTACGTTAGTACGTAGCGCTGGATCCTTCATGCTCTAAGTGTGTAAGCTGTCATGAACTTCCTTCTACGGTATCTAGCGCAATATAATAGGAATATTTTATCTTAAATAAATGCAAATACATCTACTTTCATTTCATGAATTTCATGTCATTTAATACTTATCTCTTGTTCTCGTCTTTTACGACTTGGATATAAGGCACCATGAATATGCGCTTCAAATTAAATTATAAATTCATTAGAAAAAAATCTCCACGCTCAACCGTCGTTCCTTCAGTGGCGCCATTTTGTTTTCGAGATAAATTCAAAATGGCGCGTGCATCGCCGAGGCCTCGTTTAGTGCTATTGTTGTAGATAGGCGCTTTTTATTCGATTTTTTTCGTAGTTCCGCTCAAAAAGCTGGGTTGATTTTAAATATAGGGTTCAATAAATGAGATGAGTTTTTTTTACTGTAAACTATATTAGTGCTAACAACACCTTCAATGGTGCTATTTGGACGTATTTGTTAGTGGATTGAAAAGGCGGCACTAAAAAAACATAACCGCAGCGCCATGGTTTTGGCTATTTTAGTCTATCCTACGGCAACGACGGCATTTATCGAGATAAAAGGTTTCCTAAGTGTCAACTCGGGATATAAGCTAGCTCTGTGTCGACTTTTATTTAAAATAGTAAATTATAATAAATCCGTTTAGTAGGTTTCACCTAATGCTTTTAATGACAGACCAAAAATTTAATTGTTTCATTTTTGAAACGTGATCGTCCTGATTAGGCCAACAAACTTTTTTCTCTTTTTTAAATTCATTGTCTAGTAGAAAGACAAAATGAATTTCTTCCATCTTCGGATGACAAGGCGCTCTAGTCTTCGCCACCGTTTCACAGTGGAACCATCACCAGTGCGAACGAAACGTTTGGGCTCTACGTTCCTTCTGCGTACGGTAGAGCTGTGAAGTGCACTATTAGACTTCGTGTTTACTGAAAAGTACAATCCGGGTGTTTTCAAGTCTCGCATGAATAGGTATTTTTTAGGTAAGCGTGCTCCAAGACTGCATCATCGTCTGGTATTAGGAGTAGTCAAACGCAAACCTATCTTGATATATAAAAAAGAATGTTTGTCTGTATGTCCTTTATAGAATCGTAAACTATACATTTGATCATGTGATGATCTTTAGCAAAGTTGTTGTGCATGAGCCAGAGAAGGTTTCTGAATTGGACCCGTTAGGTGACAACTACTGTCGGCATCTCGATTAAAGTTTTTCCGGCAGGACGACGTCTGCCGGGACAGCTAGTTTATTGGAACGTAGTTCCTTATCGCGCGGTACGAATGGGGGGCTAGACGGAAAAAATTCTTACGAAAAGTTGTCACGACACTTTTTTGTGATTTGCCATTTTTGTCATTTTGGTGCATTTGGTCGCATTCCTTCACTAATTAATCGAAAGGAACTTCGTTCCATCCGGGTGTCCCTTGACACCTCTCAAGTTTTTTTAAAAAGAAGACGCGTCATACTGAACCCTTATTATAAGCACTGCACACGCTTAGACGTGCGTTTTTTCTTCTCGAGTCTGTACTTTCATAAATGCAAAGGGAAATTTAGCGCCTACCCGCATGCAATTGGTGTTTGCGGTTTAACAGTTTAACTGAGCGCCGTGTGAATTCTAATGGAAAATTTATTTTGAATATTGCATTGCGGAGTTTTATTGTTGAAATTTGTTATTGTTGGAACATTTCACGAGTTTCATTTGATTTTGGCCGTTGATAGAATTATTGATTAATGTTTTTTCGTTATAGCAATGTGTCAAGTTTTATTAGTCAATCTATAGATTTCACTAAGCATTTACCAATAGAATTCTCTATCTCTCTCGGTTTCTAAAACATAGTGTGCATGTATTTATATTTTTGTCCTTTTGTTACCTCGGATGAAGTGAAGTTCTGTATGTTCTATTCATATTTGCTACATAAAACTGGACTATGCAACGGAAAATGATCCTTGGGAATGACAATTGCCCGATAACATACATACAAAACAGGGTGATCCAACTCCGCGTGCCCTAGCAGGCAGGGATCTCGCACACAGGCCTTGTCCACTGCCGGGGGACTACTTGTATCCTCCGGCATCTTCCAGGTCTCATCCGAGATGTGGGACAGCTTATAAACCCAAGCCAACATTTTGTCGGTACAGGAAAGGCGTAAGAATACAATTTCCTGCGACCGGATGGCCTCTCGTAAGAGGCGACGAAACAACCCACAGCCAGGTGGTAGGGTATTTATTTGCCCGTTTGGAGATCGCTAGCACCCGTGGTCTAGGTCTAGAGTATGCCGCTATAATAACTTTGCATTGTGTTCCAGCATTAGTGGCCCGGTTCTAGTCGCCTTATAGAGAGTGGCAGCACATTTATACCACCTTTGATGTTATAAATATCCATAGGCGATGGTAACCGGCTTCCTTCAGGTCCCACGTGAAGGAAACCGTCAGTAGTTCAGTAGACAGGCAGACCCCATCTGCCTGTCTACTGAACTCACACAAAAAATCCAATAAAACTTCAATTATATAGTCAAGTAGAAAGAAAGAAAGAAAGAAAGAAAGAAAGAAAGAAAGAAACTTTATTTGCAAAAAAATAGCGACGCAATTACATTTTTACACACAGAGCATATTTTGAAAATCTGTACGCCGCATCTTCAGCAAACAAGGTTTGCACTCAGCATATTGCTGTGCCGGAACTATATCAGACACAACGCTGATTTTCAGTGCAAACCCTCCCTTTGACGTAAAACGAAAAACGACCCAAAAGTAGAGTATCAAACCTAAATAAAAAAATATCGCATCTGGTTCAGATAAACATTACGATGCCTCCATAAAAGTTGAACCATCTCTCAAAGCAACGCGATAAAGTGCTGGGATTGTCATATTCTTCCATAATACTTAAATATACATACATTACGCTACTTAAAATTTTGACTATCTCAAAGATACGAAAAACCAAATTAGGGAAACTCTTTGGACTTTTAAGGACTATCGTAAACAATGCCACCCTATTCTAAAAACATAAGGTTACAATGGCACATTGTCACTGAGTTGCGAAATAAGTATCTCTATTGCAAAGTGTTCTTCCGCTTTCAGATTTTTCGGAAAACGAATAAAAATGAGGAATACTGGCAGTTTATAAACTTGTCTCGGTTACGGATTCAAATGGGAATAAAACAGGTAACAGGTTTCGAATTTCGAACGTTGCGCATTTATTCGCGATACGGACGTCGATGTGTTTGGACGTGTTTTGAAATTGATAGCATTTTTGTGACGCTATTTGCTGATTCATTTCTTTAAAAAACATTTGTCCAGATTTCATCTAGCAGTTCACGCGGGGTAGGTGTGAACTGCTAGATAGACTACTAGACTTCTAAAGATTCCACTTATAAATTTTTGAAGTGGGCCTTCAGAGCCAAATCTTAAACTATACGAATTAACAAAAAACTTCGTTTAAAAAAACCGACTTCAAAAACGAAAAAACTAAAATGTGTAAAATAGCTTATTTCTTAAGCTATTATTATTAATATATATTACCTAAAACATCTTAAAGTCGGTGCTTAGTAATTTTCAAAATATAGTAATTTTTATGTTTTACTTTGCACCGACTTCAAGATGTTTTAGATAATATATATTAATAATAATAGCTTAAGAAATAAGCTATTTTATACATTTTAGTTTTTTCGTTTTTGAAGTCGGTTTTTTTAAACGAAGTTTTTATTTTTTATTTGTTACTTTTTAGTGTCTAGCTATGTATGGGTGGACCTACGAATGGTGCCGCGCTTCTTAAAAAATATAGGTCCCAAGAACCGGGAACAAAAAAATGTTCGTAAAATGAAAACTACTGGGCCAAACTATGTCAAATTTTTAGGGGACCACATGGCAGATATTCCGCGTCGAACAAAAAAAGAATCACGTAAATCGAATCATAAATCTCAGAGTAATCGGTGTACATATGGAACGGAGTGAAAATTATTTCCATGAAAAATGTTCATAAAATGAAAACTACTGGGCCAAACTATGTAAAATTTTTAGGGGACCAATTGGAAGCTATTCCGCGTCGAACAAAAAAAGAATAACGTAAATCGGATCATAAATCACGGAGTTATCGGCGAACATACATAAAAAAAGCAAAAAAAAAAAAAGATCCCGACGAATTGAGAACCTCCTCCTTTTTTCGAAGTCGGTTAAAAAACACTCAGTCTCATCCAGAGCTTGAAAACGTTATCGGGTATTTGCTCAACTGGTTGGCTACCACCCCCGGTGTAGATTATGTCGCCATAACAACCTTGAGTTGTGTTTCGAAATTAGTGGCCAGGTTCCTACCTCCCTTTAGACAGCGGCAATACAATAAAAATAATATAAACTGTATTTCAGACCGGGGTCCATATTTAGTTAGTGCGCTAGTTACAATTATCTTATAAATTAATGTTAGTAGTGTTAGTCTATACTAATATTATAAAGAGGAAAAATTTGATTGTTTGTTTGCATTTAATAGACTCCGAAACTACTGAACCGATTAAAAAATTCTATCACTGTTGGCAAGCTACACTACCCTCGGTTGATATAGGCTATATTATATTTTCAAAAAAATTAGGGAGCTTTACTAGAACTCGAATAACCCAAGGTGTAAATAATTACCTAAAGTCGCGTGCGCTGCGAAAACTATTGATGATAGAATGAAATAATGTACTACGACTTCGCAGAACACATCATTATTTATAAAAATTGTCGCGACAGCATATATCTAACTGTTATAGTTATGCCACAATAAGTGTTTTTTTTTTATTTTAAAAAATTAATTATAACGCCGCCGCTGGAAAAGGCTCTTTATTTGTATCTTGGTATTATCCTGATCAAAATAAATTACTTCATATTCAAGACTGCTTCAATATCTTTATATAACTTTTTGAATTATTCAATTCGGACATTCCATTCGAACGATATCACGAGTTTAAAAATGTGTGGTCACCGCGCACCCTAATCGGCTAGATAGACTTATGCGATGTAGGCGTCACTGGGTACGTACGGGCAATAAGGCAGGAGAAATATTTTGATTTATTTGATTGTGATTAATAATAAGGTTTTTTTTTCTGATGCCCAGCGAAGTGGACACTGGTCAGCTAGTAATATTATATTTTACACAAATTCGTAAACCTATAGCCACTTATTTTAAGCCGATGACTACCCCTATCTAATGTTCTTGGAATGTGCACTCAAATGTAACTGCAATAGCCTTCAGAAGGCTGTTGGTGCTGCCTCGCAACCGTTGTATCAACAAAGCGGATTTTTAGCGAAAACCGTCTGTGCGGTGACAATGGCAGCACCTTCGCTACTGCAAATATGCGATGTTAATCGCTTTCCATTATTAGGCGGGTCGTCTGTCGAAATCATGCAATAAAAAAACTCAACTCGCACGAGGCTACCCAATATTACACGTAATGAAGGTTGTTATTTACAAAACGAAATGATTTCAAATAATATCTCAATGTATTTTTCCCTATCAATCAGTAAATACATCTGAAACACGATCAAATTCAATGTAAATATTTACCAGTACAGATCAAAAGATCGTTAGGTATCAATCGTGACGATTGCTGTTTTATTTAACCTATTTATTTGATCTAGGTTTGTTCTGTGCTTTTATTATATTGGCTGTTACCCGCAACTTTTGTTTATTTGTTATTATATTGACCATACGTTACCTAACACCCGTACTGACATACAGTACCGAGATGTAAGTGAGACGAGGACGGTAGGACTGGTCCACAAAAAAGTCGTTCAGCGGTCTACGCAGAGAAATAGCTCTCTGCTGGATGTTTATTTTATTAGTAGAATAAAAAATGAGAATATCCTTAAGAAAACCGACCGTAGCCGACATACGCGTAAATAAAAATAAAAAAGCCTTCATTCTACCGTCATATTACGAACATAAATAAATTCATAAAATGTTACATAATTTTCTTCTTTTTAAAATATGTCAAATTAATAAAATGAATAAAATCTATCTATGTCCTCTTTCTAAAAAATTTAATACATTATTAATTGTCTACGGAAGTCGCCTCAGCGACGTACGACTCCCCCAGTTTTCTCAATTCATCCCTATTTCTTGCTAGTCTTGTCCAATGTGGGCCGCATCTTTCCATAAATATATCTTCCCATCTTTTATTTGGTCTCCTTCTTTTCGTCTTAGCGACATCCTCGTAGTTCGCAAAATTAACAAGTTCAAGTGGTAGCGGGCCGGTCACATTTGTCGCATGACCAACGGCCGGTGGAGCAAACGTGTCCTGCAATGGATACCGCGTATTGGTGAACGTAGCGTAGGACGCCCTCTGAACCGACGTCTTGCGAAAAGTCGCCAGCAGAGGCTGGTAGAGGAAAGTCTACCTTCAGCAGTAGACATTGATTGACTGAAGAAAAGGAGAAGTTAAAATTGGCCAAAATACAACGATCTAGTATCTATATAACTTAGGCCCGGTTTCCACCAAAGCAGAGAGGAGAGGAGAGGAGATGTGTTTTGAATAACCAATCAGGTTTCATTATTTCCACATCTCCTCTCAGCTTAGCTTCGGTGGAAATAGATCAAGCGGGGACAAGATGTCTTATTTTTCTATAGAATTTTGTGCCGCGAGCGAGCAAGCAAGCGGCGCGGCAGAGCGGAGACGTGTGTAGTTGGGCGGCCGGGCGGCGACCGCGCTCTCGCGCCCCATCCCCCGCTGCCTTCAGCCCACGCCTGGCACACCCGAAGGCGTCATTCGATTGACTGGCTTTCAATGCACACATCTCACAAAGCTCACATCTCTTCTCCGCTACACTTCTCCTCTCCGCTTCGGTAGAAATAACCTGCCAGCTTCGCAGCACATCTCTCGTCTCCTCTCCTCTCTGCTTTGGTGGAAACCGGGCCTTAGGATCACGTAATAATACGATAGCTTTCCCTTCGCACCTTTACAGTTCCTAATAACACTCTCCTTATCCCATAATTCGCCAGTTTAAAATGCCGCGCCACCTAGCGGAAGGAATCGTCGATCTATTACGGCGGAACGATTACGGGCGCGTGCACCACCCTTTTGTTACCCTTATTAAAGATGTACGGGCTACAGCGCGACACCCTTACAAATTGGGATGATGATGATTGTATTTATTGTAACATTTTTGACAAGTTTGTTTATTTTTAATTTAATTTCTTGTAACCATAAGTTTAATGTAATTTGTCCTAAATAACATGATTTTCTTTCTTTCTTAATATATATCAATCATCCGTCACACAATCCCGCCGTCTCATGTTTTGGTCTGCCTTTATATTTGTATCTAACGTTCTTCCATTTTGTCAACATGTTTTTGTCTATTGATTTCATCTTCATCCTTCCGCGTTGCTTACATACCACGTATAATCTACTTCCTCTCAATTCTTATCCTTAGGTTCTTATTTCTCGCCTTATTAGTTTCAAGTAATCACAGCTAATTGGAGACGTTTTTGTTCTCTGGTCTAAATCACTTTATTCCTTACCAAAAGTCCGAAGTGTAAATTTTCGTATCTGTAACTTGAGATATAATTTAGTTGGCAATGCGAATTTTATACTCGCAAACAATCAAAACGTACGACAAAACATCCCATCAAGTTTCTGCCAAAAACTCCTGGTTTTATCTTTGAGTGGAACAGCTCTCGACTTGAGAGCTCGACAGATTGTGTCTTCTGCTCTTTGTCTTAACAGTACACTTTTGTTCAAGGATATTGACATATTCCAATTTTCAATTAGATTTTTTTTCCAAAATATATGACACGTTAGTGATCACGTAAACTTTACAGGTTATTGTTATTATAGTCTGCAATTTTTCAAATATATTAAATACCAGCTGAGCTCCGCGGTTTCACCCGCGTGCTGATGGAAAATCCTTATATTTTGGATATTTCACACTATATCTCTATAAATTATAGCCAATGTGTTATTCTGTTGTGTAAGCTATATTTAAGTTTTCATTTTCATCAAAATCCATTCAGTAGTTTTTACACGAAAGAGTAACAAACATATATAAATATATACATCCATTCGCGTTTATAATATTTTTTTATAGATTATAGAGGTATAGAGACTATAATAGTTGTGTAATTTTATTTTATTTATTTATTTATTTACTCACCCAAGCACAGTAGTAGTCAATAATAATAACATATTATAATTATGATGTGCAATTCTCTTAAATTCACTGGCTAAGTAGTTAAAAGTGTCAAGTTTACAGATTGTATAATTGTATATTTTGACATGTTGTGACATCATTCGGCTAGTAAAATATGAAAAATAAAGTCCAGTTTATTTCCGAATATTAAAAATTGTAGGTTATTAATCGAGTTTATTAAATTTAGTGATATGTGTTGTGCAGTTGCTACAAGAACTCCATAGTTTGGCGTTAGTCAAAAATCTTGTTTGGACTTAGGCTTCTGTTACATTGGTGCTGCTATCGCCTGGTGACTTATCACTTGAGCATTTTTTTAAAACCCGAACGTTGATGAATATTTAAAACGAGTTAAATGCATAAATCGTGCGAAGCTCTGGATAAAAAGGATACGCATTTAGTGTACTATTTAGAAATATGCATTTATATAGTATGTGTATAAAGTATATAACTGCTATGTATATATAACTTCTGCATAATTTATGTATTTGTTATTAAAATGTAAGCAGTGATACTACTATAACGTTGCGAATACCACCATCGCGCGTATCATCTCAACTTATTCCTGTGGTTGTATGGAAGAAATCGCTGTTTAGTGATAAGGGCGACCTATGTGCGCTATCAGGCATAGTTTAATTCTGTAAGTCTATTTTGTATTGGTGTACAATAAAGAGTTATCCATCTATCTATTTATACTAGTGATCGCCCAGTGGTTGAAATTCGACCATAATTAATTTAAATTATAAGTTTGAACATTATTAAGGTTCTGTTGTCAAAGAATATAATACTTCTATAATCACAGATTTCGCCAAGGCTACACTGTTAATTTGACTTTAACAATAAACAAAAGAGTATATATGCGTATGTGTATTTTTTTTAAATGTTGATTTAATGTACTACTTATGTATAATTTAAAAAAATATTAGCAATCTGCGGTCCTTCTCTAGATAAACTATAAATGTGCGAAATTTCGTACTTCTCCGTCCGCGCAATTTTCGTAAAATGGGGTACAAAGTTTTTGCTTCACGTATTAATATAATCATACGTAAACAGGGATCTGTATTAGGCCAGTGCATGGTATTAGAGGTAATAATAATTTGTTTATAAAGCAGGAACCTTATAATCGAATGCGTACCGTTTTTCATTCAAGTCACTGTAAATAAAGTACCTACGTATTCTCTTAAACGTGAATGCACAGTGCCTTTATCTCGTGGAACGTGGCGCGCTAAATGCCCTCGATGCGATCCCCCATTCGCCATTTGCAAACTGCCACTGCAGCGCAACGTGACTACGAGTGGGCGGTTTCCTTGCAACCGCGTGTAATTTGCGCCGTTGATAGTTGTCGTTTGCACATTGATATTGTGAAGCTCGTTGTAATAATATCCTATTGAAATTAAATTGAAAGTTTATTTGTATGAAACGCGGATACAGCGTCTTATAATCTATACATATAATAAAACTGTAGAGGTCGAATTTCTAATGAAAAAAATGTCAGAATCATAACCGTGTCAGGGGGATGTAAGAAGTGAGATAGAACTAATTTAGATTTTTTACAAAAAAAATATTATGGTGGTAGTTTATATCCCTGGTCAACATATAGGATACTTTTGAATTTGGGCCACCTGCATATTTGTAAGCAAAGCACATTTATCACCCGTCTGTTTGAACTAATAACATTGAAGCACTTTTATGGTCGTTTTCTTTTGTTTACTTTGTGTTTAAAAATTGTGATTGGAAAAATAGCCAATTGTGTATTATATTCTTTATGGTAGTCGTTAGCCAGGTCTGATTCTTAGAAATGCAGTCTACAGAAATATTGTATTTGTACAGTATTAAGCAATGCCCCAACGGAGGGGTGAGGCAGTCGAGCGATAATCACAAGCGAGGCAAGGCGTGTGTACATTAGGTATTTTATTTAGTGACGTACTTTGCGCGTGTTGTTATATTTGTACCTGTGTTACACGTGTTTGTATAGTTTCTCAATCAATTCTATAGTAATTCTAACGGCATTTTAATTCGAATCCTGCAACTCGTAACAATATGATGATGAGAACATGTTATGTCATTTTCTGGCATACAAATTTCCTTAAAACTAATATAGCCAAGTATAGTAATTTTTACAATTAATCGTATTGTTCTGTATGCTCTTGACGACCACGGGCCATGAAAATGGCCCGGACTTTTGTAGGGCTTGCGTAGGACCTTAGGAAAGCCAACACGTAGAGGCCCCTTGACAAATTGACGTAAATGTGACGTGACACTGACCGGCGATTATCCCTGTATTTCTGTCTACACCATACAGTAATGCACCCAAGGATAAGCCCAGTTCAGTGTAGGACCCTTGTAGGAAATAAGAACAAAAATGCCATACGAATTAATAACAATATTGCTTCACAAATAACACGTTATTAACCGATCGCTGCATCTGCGTGGAACGGTCACTAACACGAACTATTGGCGGCAGTTGCTTCTTGTTTGGAAATTAAACTCGATATAATGGATTGTATGATTATTATTATCAAACTATTACATAAATTAGAAATATACATAAAGAAGTACGTATGACAAATTAATTGTGCGAGAGAGTCGAGAGAGAGTGGTAAGTCGTCAATGAGTATAATATTGAAGAATTATATTAATTTTGCCTCCTCTCAGTTGGTCATCAACTCCACCTTGGTTGGCAGAGCCGGTATGGGGCTTCGAGTTAAGAACTCTTTACCCCGGTACAAATTCGCGGGGGGCAACTACCCCCCGGTGACGGGGTACGAGAGCCGCCAGACACATAAGGGGTGTGTCGGCAGGCTCGCGTTGGCCAATCAGCGGCTTACGGTGGCCATCACGGGCTTCGCGTTGGCTCCGTCTGCGGCATGGTTGGCCAGTCTGCGGCTTTCGATGGCCATCGCGGGCTTTGGGTGGCCATCTGCGGCGTCTGGTGGCCTGTCTGCGGCATTGGAGATTTTCCCGCGTCCTCTCACATCGCCCTAATCCCGGCGGATGAGGTCACGGGGGGTCGGTAGCCATCTTGGGGTCTCGTGATCGGGAGGTCGCGCGTGTAGGGGAGCAATCCCGTGGAGGTGGGTGTGGCGGCCGTTGTCGGCGCGGTCGAACATTCGACGCGCCGACATCGCCACGAAGTCCTCGACACTGGGAATGCTCAAGTCGCGGGCGATCACGTCGTTCCTTACGAACCGACCCGCGTCCGTACACATCCGCAAGGCGATGTTCTGCTGTCTCTGCAGCAGCTTCTTCCTGGTAGCCGAACACAGCGCATACCACGCCGGAGCTGCGTAGGTCAGCCTCGAGCGGAGATAGGTCTTATAGACCCCGATCTTCGTCCTCAGAGGCAAGCTGGATGATAGGACAGGTCGGAGCAGGGCTTTAGCTGTGCGAGTCGTATTGACCGCATGCTCGACCTGGGGGCCCATGCTCAACGACCTGTCTATGTGCACTCCGAGGTATTTGACCGAGGTCTGCCACCCGATCTCCTGTCCTCGAAGCTGTAGTTGGTCAGGCATGACGCGCCGGCGGGCGACCGGTAGCGCGGCGGTCTTACCCACATTGACCGCCATGCGCCACTTGTCCAGCCACGCCGGTAGTATATCCATCATGCGCTGCATTCGGCGAGCTGCTATGTCTGGACTGCGAGAGGACGCGAAAAAGGCACTGTCATCTGCGTACAACGCCAGCGTGACGTCCCTCTCCCCGGGGGCCAGGGTGCCCTCGAGTGTAGGGATGTCATCCGTGTACAGGCCGTACAACGCTGGCGAGAGACAGCTGCCTTGGGGAACACCAGCAGAAATTGTACGCTTCTGGGAAGTCATCTGCTCAACCGAAACGTAGAAGTCCCGGCCATGGAGGAAAGACGCCACGAGCTTCACCATCGCGGGTGGGGTGTCCGTGGCGATCAGTTTGAAGATGAGGCCTTCGTGCCAAACCCTGTCGAAGGCCTTTTCGACATCGAGGAACACCGCGATGGTGCACCTGTCTTGGTTTAGCTCGTGGGCCAGGTGATGTAGCACTCGCGTCAGCTGGAGCGTGGTGGAATGGCTGCTGCGGAATCCGAACTGCTCCGCGCGGGGCTCAATGCGCGGAGCTAATCGTCGCAGCAGCAGACGCTCGAACAGCTTCGCTAAGTGTGGTAGGAGGGTGATTGGCCGGTAACTTGCGGGCAGGCGCCGATCCTTGCCCGGTTTCGGGAGCATGATGACTTTTCCTGTCTTCCAGGCGTCGGGGAAGTGGTTGGTCCTGAGGATCCCATTGAAAAGGCGCGCGAGTGCCGCGCAGCCTCTCCTCGGGAGGTGCCTCAGGGCTTCCGTAGGTATCCCGTCGCAGCCCGGTGCCTTCCGTCTAGGGAGACGGAGCACCGCCTTGCGAACCTCGGCAGGGGAGATGAATTCCTCCCCGCCCAGAGGCTCGTGTGGGCGCGACAGGAACTCGGTGACCGTTGACTCGACGTACTGGTGGTGTTCCCTTATCTCCTCGGAGACTCCTGCTGGGATGGGGTGCGGTTTAAATTGCTCCTCCAGGTGCGCTGCGAACAATTCCGCGCGCTCCCCGGGAGCAAAGCACCGCCTCCCCTGAGCGTCCAGCAGGGGGTATGTGGGGATAGACGTCTTTTGCAGAGCTCTGTTCAATGCGTGTAGGTCCGTGGCGTGTACGGAGGCCCGGTCTAGTGCACTCTCCCAGGTCTCCCCTCGCCAGGTCTTTACCGCATCTGAAACCTGGGCTGTTAAGGCGTTCAGCCTAGACTTAAGCACCGGACATCTGGTTCTGGCCCACAAGCGCCTGAGTGCGCGCTTGCGGCTGATGTCCTGGCTGATCCGGGCCGGGAGCTCTGGACGTCTGCTCCGCGGTGTGATCATCGTAGTCGCTGATTCCCGGGCGGTCTCGATCCGCTCCATGATGAGCCTGGTGGCAACCTCCACCTCTTCTGGAGCGGAGAGCCTGCCCAGGGGAATATTTTCCAGTTGATTGGTGTATGCTGCCCAGTCAGTCCTCGCGCTCAGCGTCCTCCGCGGCACGGCAACAGCCGCGAGGGCGAGCGACACGAGGATTGGGAGGTGCTGTGAATCCAGGTCGTACAGCACCTCTATGTTGACCGGGCAGCTGATGTTCTGGTGGACTACGATGTCTAGTACGTCCGCACTATGGCGAGGGTTTGACGGGATATGGGTCGGCGAGTCCGGCCCGAGCACTGTGAGACCGCTGGCTTCGGCGAGCTCCAGCAGTCTGGTGCCGGCCGGGTTGATGACTCTTGACCCCCACACGCGGTGCTTGGCGTTGATATCGGCCGCCAGCACGGTGGGGGTGGTCCCGTCAAAAATGTTGTTGAGGTCGGTGCGGACGAATCGGGGGCTGGGCGGCCGGTAGCCGGCGAATATCTTCACCTCCCTTCCGGCCGCCTTGACTAGCACCCCGATGGTGCGGAGCTCCTCGAAATCCGGTAGTGGAAGTTCGTCGTGCACGATGTCTCTCCTCACCAGGACGGCCGTACCCCTATACGGCTGGCCCCGGGGAGAGACCTCGTCACGCCTATACACGACGAAGTTCGGGATCCGGAAACTGGTGGTCGGTCGCAATTTTGTCTCGCCCAGGAGGATGATATGGACATCCTGCGACTGGGCGAGAAGTCGGAGTGGTTGGGTCTTCTCCTTCACCCCTCCTGGATTCCAGTAGAGGAGACGTAACTGGCCCGTTGACGCACTATCCATTATGGATGTTTTCAATACGGGCCAGGTTACGCATCGCAGCTAGCTTGAGATCTCCCCCAGCTGCGATGGTAGAGATCAGGTCCGTCAGGGCCCCACAGAACACCTCCATGCGGTCCAGTCGCTGGAGGATTATCTGTAGTGGGTCCCTGGCGCTGGTCTCCCCTACGGTGGTTGGTTGAACTGGTGCAGGAGGGGCGGGTGTGCGCCTTGTCCTGCTCCGTGGTTCTCGTTGTGGTTTGGGTTGTGTTAAATTGGACCCGGCTTGCGGCCCCTGGCTGCCGCAGTGAGGGCAACCTTCTGTGGTAGTGCTTGGTTGGTGGGTTTTGGCAACCGTTACCCGTTCTGGGGGTGGCCTAGATGGTTGTTTGGTCCGTTCCGCCTCGGTAGGGGCAGGAACGGACTTTTTCTTATGTTTGCGCCCCCCTCTGTGCGGTTTACGCTTCTTTGGGGGGGGGGGGCGCTTCTGGGTGTTGGGTCATTTGCTGGGGGGGCCAAGGTGGTCCCCCCCACTCCTTGTGATGGTGGCACCGTTTGGGGAACGGCTGCCATAGATTGCCCTCTGGTGTCAGGGGCAGGACTTGGTTCGGCCGGTAGGGGGGCTTGTGCCCGTCTCCTTTCTGCCCTCGTTGGACGTGGGGGGCGGTTTCCGGCCGGTTGCCTTGGTTGCCGGGACCTTGGGGCTGGTGGTGGTGGGGGGAAGGCAGCTCTTTTCCGCCTCTGCTCTCTGAGGAGGGCTGGGCAGCGGCGGTAACTTGCTGCGTGGGCTTTGCCACAGTTGATGCAAGTTTCTTCCCCCCTGGGTTTCGGGCAGTCGGCAACCAGGTGCTCTCCAGCGCACCTGAGGCATCTTGCCGGCCGGTGACAGTTTTTAGAGGAGTGGCCAAATTTTTGGCACCTGTGGCACTGTGCCACAATGTGTTGGCCACGCCATGCCTCTATGACTACGCCCGGCATATAGAGTAGCTCGTTGATCGAGTAGAGCCGGGCGAGATCCTCTTGGTCAGTTCTTTTAAGGGAGGCGTGGAAGAGGCATCCAGGTTTGCCCCCCACTCCTGGTATATGGCGGACAGTTTCCACCTGGAAGTCGAGATCTGTCAGGGCCTTCCTGATTTCCTCCGGATCGGTGTCCGGAGGTAGGCCCCTGATGGCCACTTTGGTGGGTTTTTCCGCCTCGGTACTATAACAATACCATTGCAGAGCCGGGTCCGCTTCGGTGGCCTCTATGAGGTATTTTTGTATTGCCCCGAATTCCTCCGGGCTCTGGGGGATGAATCTCACCCCTTGTTTGAAGGGGCGTCCATGTGGGGCGAAACCCAACTGGTCGTGCAATCTTTTAAAATGCGACGTCCAGTTGGGCATTTTATCTACCACTATCGGGGGATAATTTTTGGCCTTGGAGGCCGTCTGAATGGTTTGAGTGGCCTGGGCATCACGGCCCGGCGTGGAGGTGGCCGTCGGTGCCGGCGAAGTCCGACTCGTCCCCGGCCGCGGACTCGTACGCGGCATCGGGGTCGGACTCGCACGTGGCAACGCCGCGGCTTCCGCAAATGAAATATTTGGCACTATTAGGCTAGGCCTACCTTGGGCTTGGTGTTCGGCCGCGGCGTCGCAACGTCCGACGGCAGCAGTGACGCTGTACGCGGCGTCTGTGACGCCGTACGCGGCGTCCGGTGCGCCGTACTCGGCGCTTGAGACTCCGTACGCGGTGCCTTTGACGCCGTACGCGGCGTCCGTGACGCCGTACGCGGCGTCAGTGACGCCGTACGCGGCGTCATTGGTTTCGGTAACAGCGGTTCTTCGCAAGCTCTCCAGCTCCACGTAGGACGTGGAGCGCGAAGGTGGCGTCGAAACAGCCGAAACTTGGCTGCTGCTACTGGATGTCGAGCTGGCGGAGGAAGAGGATGCCATCTCTTCCCCGCCTCCCTCTTCTGGTACGACGGGGGATGGCGTTTTGGCCGTATCTCGGCGCTTGGGGGGTTCTTCTTCTTCTTCGTCGGAAGATGATGCCCTTCTGGCTTTCTCCCCAGCCTGGCGCGGGCCCCTTTCGCCCCCGGTCGGATAATAATATCCGGGGGGTGCGAGCGGAGCCCCGCCTGAGGTGGGGGGAGTGGTGGTTGAGGTGGTCGGGGGGGTGGTGGTCACCGCAATGGTCCTGTACGCCAGCCGCGGGTCGCGGCTTGACGGCGTGGGCTTTCTAGGCGGTTCCGACATGACGCTAATACCTAACAGACATGTCTAACACAACACTAGAAACTTCACAGTATATAAAAACACTTAAACACTAGACACACACGAATAACTGAGTCCTGTCTCTAATAGTCCTGTTGCCCACCGGGACCCTTCTCCATGAAGGGGTGGTGGGCGAACACACACACACTGGTCGTTGGCGGCGGAGGTCCGCACAGCCAACGACAGGATCACTCCCGAAACGCGAAAAGGGGTCCCCCGGGAGTCTCAACGCGAACGGAGCCCTCGACCGGGGAACGATTCCGCGAACTGGAGTGCGAGAACGAGAACACGCTATACGTTTCCGCAAAGTGCGAAAGAGACGGATAGATGGACTGGATGGATTTTGCCTCCAAGGCCGCTCCTGTACTATATCCCGCGTACCGTCCGACGCCTAGCTGCTAATTGCGCGAGCTATGGGCGTCGGCGGTATGCGGGGCCCGGAGAGTAAGTGTGCTCCGGCGGGCGGGTCTGGGGGTTCGCTCTCTGTCCGCAACAACTAACATTATGCCAGATGGAGCAGTAACATTAGGAACATTATTCATGTAAACCCCGTAACGCCATCTAGCGAAAGTGGAACTAACGATTACAGCAACACGCTAAAATTACGTTGTCACTATCGTTGCCGTGAAGATTAATAACGTATTTAATTAAATTGACTTTTTCTGGTTCATCATCAGTCTAATAGATGCCAAATGTGGCTTTATAGAACGGCAGAATTATAGTCAAGACAATTTATGTACAAATACATACTAGTGTTGCAAGGAAACTGCCAACGCTCTGCAATAACCAAACAACCAACTGAAATATTCGTAAAACATTCCTTTAACGCCAATAACTGTAGTGTGGTTCGGTAGCGCGACGCGGAAATATGTTGACGCAATGCGTAACTCGTCATGCAATGAATATTATGTTGCACTGCAATAAAAGTTTATTGTGAAGTCGTCTGTATGTTGTGAAGAAATAATAATCTATAGTATTTTTGAACTTCTTTATCCATATTGCTTCATATTAGGTATGTATTTGTGCGGTGGTTTACCAACTTTCCTTCCACACCGCAGCTTAACAGACGGTATTTCGCCCATTAATAATTTAACTGAAGCCTTTCTAGAGCCCTTCTCTTCCGCCTTCTATCCATACTGGTATTGCTGCTGCCCGATATCAGGGAGAGGAACGCTTATTTTGTGGCGGCGTTTTTTTGTATTTTCCCACGTCGCAAAATCGCCATAGGGCTTTTGTAGTTTTTTTTTCTAAGATAGCTCGCTCCACCGATCTACCCACTACGCCCTTGTTGATTTTGCCGTTGCTTAGTCGAGAACTGTTTATGCAACCTATTCACAGCTGACCACCATATCTAATGGTCCTTCCACTATCCGCCACTTGTGGACCCCGTTAGTAGCCTGCAAGTCAGCCCTAAGTGGGTGTCGTGTCTTACACAGAAATAAAACAACTGGCCCATAATAGAGAAGATTGGAAGAGGCTCCACCGACAAGAACGTGCTCTTAAATGATAAATGAAAAAATGAACTCCTTTATCGTCATTGTGATTTGAAACTCGATAAAACGAAAAAGCGACACTAAAAAGAGATAAATACATAAGTATATAAGCAACATACAGCGCTTCATACTACTGGGTCTCTTGCGCTTCTAGGCTTTTGCCGGTTGGATATTTTATACTGGATCTTAAGTACTGCTGTCAAGCACTTAGCCAGTTTATTTTCCCAAGTTTTTATCCCCTAGTGCGAATTTCGAAGATTTCTATACATTGAATTTTACTCGTCATTTATTTCCTTATATGCGTAAAAGTAGGCCACGCAGCTGAATTTTGGCATCCGCCAATGCGAGCGACGCCGTAGGCAGTTACTAGTAACAAATGGTATCGTAAGCAATAAAAATGTGTAGTGCGTGAAACAAATTCAATGTTCTCTCATAGTTTCTGGCAAGTTGTTCGAGTCACAGTACATTAGGTATGCAGTAGATCAAGTCTGAGTTCTTACACTTCCTATGCCAATATAATTTATAACTTCTATTACGATAATTTTTGCAACTTGGCTAAGTTTAACGCTGTAAATTTTAGATAAAAATTCAGTGTGTACATATTTGCAAAGTGGAATTTCTTTACAACATAATTTTCTTATTTATTTTGTCTATATCTAATAATAAAAATGTAGATGGTTTAAGGCAGGTGAAAAAAAACCGAGAGATTAATTGAAATCAGCATAATCCGAAAATGCAACTTTTAGAAATTCGTCTGACACACGTCACGTGTAAACTACTAAACCTATTTAAATGAAACTCGGCACAGAGCTAGCTTATATCCCGGGTCAACACTTAGTATATTTTTATATTCCGATAAATGGAGTTGTTTTCATGAGACAGACGAATATAGCGAAAAAGATGACGCAGCGGTCGTGTTTTTTGGTACTGCCGTTGCAGTTCACTAACAAACACATGGCCGTTGTCATAGAAACGCGAACGAAGATTCGCTGGCACAGCTAAAGTTGACGCCTACGTCTCTTATCACACTTACAGGCCTAATGAGAGACGTAGTGACGCACCAGTGTAGTATCGATTATGAGTCATCATTGATGTCATAATCATTATAGAATCGATTGAGCGGAGAGCGAGGAGGCTGGTTGGCAACGACCAGCTTCGATGACAAAACGCAAAGTCTCGAATATCGACGCAGGGTTGCCAGTTTATCGGTTTTCTATCGGATTCACTTCGGAGAGTGTGCAGCTGAGCTCTTCGATCTGATCCTGCCATCTCCCTTCCGTCATCCGACAACTAGACGAACCGGCATGCGCCATCGATATTTGGTGGATATTCCACCTATAAGAACGAAGCGCTTTGCATCTAGCTAGAGTAGAACTCATTTCCGGAGTCTGTCTTTCCCGATACTTATAACCTGGGTGTCTTCAAGTCCCGTGTGAATACGTAACTTCTAGGTAAGCGTGCTCCATCCTAGACCACGTCTTCGCTCCACAAAGAGCAATATTGTGGTCAAACGTGAACCTATACTACAATAAAAAAAAGTTATAGTTATCGATAAGTAAGTGTGCACTAGGGAGAGTGTTTCTTCATGTCCGTACGTTTCTCTCCATAGTGCACCGATGATCTATGGCACCGCGGGCAGCGACTGTCTGACTGGACTATTGTCGCACATATAATCCTGTTTTGGTCTACTGGCGTTGCACATGTACTGTGTCAAGGGTTCCAACGAAACCGCCTCAGGTCGAACAGCCGAAGAATATATTAAAATAGCTCACATTGCACAAATTTCACTAAAAGCCAACTCGTTTGACGTGAATTATTGTTTCGATGGATAGAACTAGGCAAACCGTGAATACGCTCACCGGTGAATAAAATTTTTATGCTCTATGGAAGGGGGTCCTTAGTTATGCGAAACCACTTAGTTGGATTTATTGCAGGTTTTTCTTTAGCATTATAGCATTTACTCAAGAGTCTGTGCAATGAAATGCCGCGATTGAAACCGTTACAGCGTCGTTTTAATTATTTATACACGATTGACGTTTCGATGTGGTAGTGCTATCCTGGAATCACTGTCTAGACTCTAGATTCTCTAGATTAAAGCTCTTAGGGCGGGCTCAATCGTATGATACCACGCTCTCACAAAATATCATAAGTCAATTGTTGGTCGTGAGCTAACTAATCGTGTTTCGAACGATGAATGAGAGTTCCGATAGTCCGCTCTTCCTACCCCGTCATCCTTATCGCATCTTTCCTAACCCGTCTTTTCTATACCGTCTTCCCTATCTTATCTATCCCATTCAACTATTCCTATCCACTATCCCATCTCTTTTATCCGATAAGACCCCTCTAAATAAATAAAATAAAATAAAAAAGCCTTTTAATTCTCAATTTTTACAGTAGGTATTCTTAGTCTGGTGTGCACCGACATTTAACCAGTGGTTAAAATAAAATAATCGATCAAAATGTATGCATAAACAGCGATTATTTTATTTTAACCGTCGGTTAAATGTTGTTGCAGCACTTAGTATGTTGATTGGTTAATCATTTTAAATTAATTGTTAGTATTATTGTTGTTAGTTGGATGAATTACGTAAGAATCCCAGATTGGGTAAAGGCCTCCTCTACATACATACACACATACATAACTTCACGGTATTCTTAGTCTGGTGTGCACCGACATTTAACCAGTGGTTAAAATAAAATAATCGATCAAAATGTATGCATAAACAGCGATTATTTTATTTTAACCGTCGGTTAAATGTTGTTGCAGCACTTAGTATGTTGATTGGTTAATCATTTTAAATTAATTGTTAGTATTATTGTTGTTAGTTGGATGAATTACGTAAGAATCCCAGATTGGGTAAAGGCCTCCTCTACATACATACATACATACATAACTTCACGCCAGGTCCCTTGCGAGGTAGGCACGAACAACAGAGAGCCAAAGGCCTCCTCTATTCCATCTTATATGCTTGCAACGTGTTGGTCCGGCCCCTGGTTAAAATAAGTTGAACCGTCTGCTGATTATCAGCTTCGCATTTTTTTTTTATTGGAAACCATAGATAAATATTTCAGTTTAAAAAAATATATGTTTTCATTTGTTTCAGCCGGAAAGACTAAACGTGTTCAAAAATGATCAAGACAGTTGGGATTACACATGTAAGTATTGTTTTTTTATCTTTTGTAAGTTGTAGTGTTTGAATTAATACAATTTACTTTACATAAATAAAGTAATAATACTTAACACTTTTAACAGATTTATTATTATTATCACCAGATATAATTTACATCCACTGCTCGTACAATAATTAGCCACTTTAGAGCGCTACCACGGCATGTGCATCAGACCAAAGTCGGAGTAGGACCAATGGATACAAACTACCCTCTATTATTATTCTGTCTGTAAATAAGCTCTTTGAAATAGTACAATTATCTCATATTAGCGAGTGAGGTTTGAAAAGGAATTTTAAATTGGTTTTGGTACGGATGTATGTGTGAAAGGATGATGACATAGCACACGTATTGACAGCAGCGTGAATGTTAAAGTTGGATATCGGTAGTCTACGTTCTAAAAAGTAGTTTTATTATGTAGACTAGTCGTGAAAACTTATCTAAATACTAAGCTTTTATTTAGTTTCTATTTTGTAACAATTTATTTAATATAATTTGTTCTAAACAAAATTATTTTCTTTCCTATTCCTTTGAAAATAAGCCTTTTAAAAAAGGATTTTAAATACAAGCTTTTGAGATCCTGGATATCATGTAGCAGCAGACAAGTAAAACGAGCCCAAATACGACGGGTCTATCTTGTTTAGTACAGGAATTCCTATGGCCACCTTCCGACTCCATCATCAGATCAGCTTCATAGTACCATATTATTGTATTGTCACGCGATATACATATGCGTGCAAAATTTCAGCTCAATAGGAAACCGAAAAGTTGGTCAAATTTAACTTGCAAGAATCCACCCAAACTTACTTACATACATACATACATTCATTTCAAGTTAAATAAAAGCTTCTAAAAAGACATACAGTCCCATTGAAAATCTCCTCATTTTTGAAGTCGGTTAAAATTAGAAACCTTAGGAATCTCTTCAACAGAAATAACGATCACGTGATTACCGTACACGCCCCCGCCACATTCCGAGAGAGGTCTGCCCTTTTAAAATGCAAAACGGTCCGGCGTGCAGCCACAAAGTCCGGCGAACTCCGGAGTCACTCCGGACAGTGGTTGATCCGGTTGGACGGAACGGTGCGAGCACCACAAAGCACCTTTTAAAACTATTTCCATTTTCAAAGTTAACAAAAGAGGACAGAAAAGTTTCTTCGCCTGTTATAAAGTGCGGGTCATTAATGTTCCTTTTGTACTCGAAATAGAGCAATTCAGATTTATTAAGATTTATTACTTATTTTCTAGTAATATTCTACAAGTTTTAAACATTGAAAGATAACGAGTTTAAGCACGCTAATTTGATTTTTTATTATTATTAGATTAGGTTCCCATAGAGTGAATAATAACCATCAACAAAATTAAAACTAAATAATTAAAATGAACAAGTTGGCGGTAGGCTAAATAAAACTTTAACAATACTCATTAAAACTTGACATCTTTGTCTTCCGTGATCACGGCTACCGAATAGTGGCCGAAAAGTCGTCGAAATGTCCACGAGTAACGATAAACACTTTCCATCAATAAAGTGGGTCGTCATCCTGTCTGTATGTTACTCGATTAATAAAAAAGCCTATATTCGTTTCGAAATTGCATCAATAACTCTCACCGATTCGTCGTGTTGCATGCAAATGTATGCAGATCATATGCAGATATTGGAAATATCGATGACGGGCTCTCTTAGGATACTACCTATTGTTTTTTTAAGGTACCGCAGCTGTTTTTAGGTTATGAAGTAAAATGTCATTTGTTTTTTTTTATATTTATGGCTCGGCAACTAGGCAATGTCATTTGTTGCATGATGCATGTCAGTGACGTGGCACACGGAATGTGGAATACTCGGCAAGCACGGTAGCGAATAGTATTCGAATAAATTATTCGATACAAGTTGTTACAGGAGTATTTATTTTAATTTTAAAGTAACGTATTTATAGTATTTATTAAAATTTATTTTATATATCACGTATTAAAGTATTATTATTAAGTATTTTATAAGTAGAATTAGTTTTATTAATTATTATTTTAATAACCAATTTGGGTCGTTTTTCGTTTTACGTCAAAGGGAGGGTTTGCACTGAAAATCAGCGTTGTGTCGGATATAGTTCCGGCACAGCAATATGCTGAGTGCAAACCTTGTTTGCTGAAGATGCGGCGTACAGATTTTCAAAATATGCTCTGTGTGTAAAAATGTAATTGCGTCGCTATTTTTTGCAAATAAAGTTTCTTTCTTTCTTTCTTTCTTCTTTCTTTGTTTTATTCGTAAGCGGTATCTGTATATTTTCTTCATGTCTGCCCTTCATCAACATACACAAAACAATCATCTCTATGCTCCATAGACTGATACCCTGTCCAACAGTTTATTTTACTTTTGATAGATCTATCATTATTATCAATTAGTAATGTCCTAAGTAGTAGTAGCGTCCTAAAGCGTTATCGATTCGATTTTATATGAAAATTAAGTATGTATATAGTAATACATTTTTATCGATTCAGTGCAGCTATATCACGTGTAAAAAAATGCTATATTCCGTAATATATAAGCCATATAAAGCCACACGTTGAAAGTTGAAAATGAAATATATGCAATATTAGGATACAATTACAACCCAGGCGCTGACAAAGATAAATTCCACGTAGAGATCTGTAGAAGCACATTTTATTACCTGTCAGCATTTGTACTGATTGTATTCCTTCTATGATCGTCTCCTTTTGTTCACTTATTAACCGACTTCGAAAAAAAGAGGAGGTTCTCATTTCGTCGGGGGTTTTTTTTGTTGCTTTTTTATGTATGTTCGCCGATTACTCCGTGATTTATGATCCGATTTACGTGATTCTTTTTTTGTGCGACGCAGAATAGCTTCCAATTGGTCCCGTAAAAATTGTACATAGTTTGGCCCAGTAGTTTTCATTTTATGAACATTTTTTATGAAAAAAAATTCCTTTTCGTTCCATATGTACACCGATTACTCTGAGATTTATAATTCGATTTACGTGATTCTTTTTTGTTCGACGCGGAATAGCTGCCATGTGGTCCCCTAAAAATTTGACATAGTTTGGCCCAGTAGTTTTCATTTTACGAACTTTTTTTGTTCTCGTTTCTTGGGACCTATATTTTTTAAGAAGCGCGGCACCATTCGTAGCTCCACCCATACATAGCTAGACACTAAAAAGTAACAAATAAAAAATAAAAACTTCGTTTAAAAAAACCGACTTCAAAAACGAAAAAACTAAAATGTATAAAATAACTTATTTCTAAAGCTATTATTATTAATATATATTATCCAAAACATCTTGAAGTCGGTGTAAAGTAAAACATAATAATAAAAATTACTATATTTTGAAAATATCAACCACCGACTTTAAGATGTTTTAGATAATATATATTAATAATAATAGCTTTGGAAATAAGTTATTTTATACATTTTAGTTTTTGAAGTCGGTTTTTTTAAACGAAGTGTTTATTTTTTATTTATTGGCATATGTTTCTAGTTATTGTGGAGAATAGCCTATCGTCCTACTGTACTCGCTCATTAGCATCATTAGCCAGGTGTTGCGGATTCTTTTGCATTTGTGAAGTATAAAACGACGGCCTGATGGAGAGAGGGGGGCAGTTGAGCGACGAATACAACACGGGCGTGACGTGTGTACATTCCGGAATCTAATAGTGACGGACTTTGCGCGTTTTATTGAATTACCTTCTGCCTTCTGCATTATATTTGGACTTGTTGTGTTCGGTTATATTTGTACCTGTGTTATACGTGTTTGTATAGTTCTAATAAATTCAGTCAGGCATTTTAATTCGAGTCCCGCTAGCGCGTAACAATATTATCAAATTTGAATAAATGTCATGTTATATTCTTGGAATTAAAACATTTTTTTTATTTTAAAGGGTACGACAGTTGATAGTCTGCATTAGAGGACCCACTAAACTTTACTATTAAGTCGCCTGCTGGAACAATGAATTGTGACATTTGTAGCATGTCAAATTGTTTGTTGGACATTATAAATAATTCGTGAACTGCAAGGCACCGGACCTATTTTTTATTAAAAAAAACCCTTTAGATCCGGGCGGCGTGTCCCCCTATTTTAGGAATATCTCTTTTTGAACTGCGTTTGGCTTCTTTTTTCTTGTTCTTTTCCGTCTCCGTTGTACTTATACTTTATTAAGAAATACTTTATAATTATTTATTCTAATACATTCTCGTCATATTTGTGTACATTGTCTTCTCGTCCATTTATTATTTCTCTCAACTACAGTGTTTTTTTACGTCCATTTTGTTTATTATTTAAATGTTTTATATGTATAGGAATAATAGACCGCCTTTCTCCTGGTAATAACATTTGTTTCAAATAGTGGCACCTATTATTGTACTATTTGCCTGTAATTGTGTACATTAATCAGCTGTAAAAGCGAGCGAGCGTAGTGACGAAAGATCATTCTCACTTCGACTTTGGTCGGATGCACATGTCATAGTAGCTTTCTAGGGTAATTAATTATTGTGCGAGTATCATAATTTATAATTAATTGCACTTTAGATCGGCATCCTTCGTTCGGAAGTCGAATTAAATAGTTCTTCAAGTTCTATGTATTTTGGTGTATAAGTCCTTCAGTAACGCTACTTATTGCACCTTAATCTACCTGCTCTATTTTGACCTGGAGTTATCTGAATCTTATTTATATAATGCTTCTAAAAGAAGTATTATTACCTACCGACCCGTCCCTCGAGTTACATTATTGAAGGGTAGGGATTCCTGAATCGTTTCTAATAGTAAATATAGCCTATGTCAGTCAGGGATAATGTAGCATTCTAATGTTGAAACATTTTTTTAAAATCGGTCCTGTAGTTTTTGAGATTATTTCTCACAAACGTATAAAAATGTAAATCTTTATAATATTAGTATAGAACTATAGACAATAGGATAGGTCTCTTTTGCTAAAGTAACAGTTGGCACAGCGAACGAGCGACACGACCGGCTCCGGCCAATCTTTGTGAACAATACCTCCTGCATTCACTTCCTCAGGCGTCGAGTACGATATATTGTTCAGATAAATTGCGGGTATCTACGAGAAACGATATATTTGTCAGGCGACGTGTTCGGTTTTGTTCCGGATCGTATTTCAAGAGATACATTTTAGACCATTAATATAAAGAGAGAAGGTCAGGTAAAAAGCAAATCAAACAAACGTTCATGTATGAAGAGGTTAACGAAAGTAGATGAAGCGAAAGTTGTTTGTCAGGATCGTCGCAAGTGGAGATCTGTCTGCCTACTCCCATGGGAAATAGGCCTGATTTTATGTATGTATGTATGTATAAAGACGGAGTCTCGCACTCTCAAAGTGAAGCCGACTAAGGAATGTCGATCTTTGAATAGGATGCCGATTGGTGACGCCAATTTAGTTTCAATTACTATTAATCACACAGACGCACCACGTGTATATTACACATATGTTTACGCACACAAGTTTAAAAGAAATCCTTCGCTACTTTTGACGCTTTGGTTCACCTACGCTCCGTTTATATTTTTACTTCTTCTGAGTATATAACGCTTGTATCAGCTTGAAATGTATGTGGGGGTGGGTGCTTGGTTGTTGCAAAATTGGCTCCTTTGATTAAAACATATTTTTAGAATAAACACTTAAATCTTCTTTATATACCTTAGAAAAAACACCTTAAAAACAACTTCGTCTTACACGCAAGCTGCCACCCTCTTACGCTTTCGAGTAACGACTCTCCCAGCTAACAGTTTATTCAATCAAATCAAATCTTCATTCATTCATTCAATCTACACTTGCGTTATTATCAACTTATTTTAACTAACATCAGGAAAAGGAGCTTCTCGACTCGCCTTTATATTTTTTATATGTTTCTTACGCGATTTCTTCGTCAATTATGGACCGATTTTCAACTTTTTTTATTTTAATAACTTCGCCTACGGTGGTTCCATTGTCACCGAGTCAGGATCTAATGATTATATTATAGGCACTTACGTGTTTTGTTTTTTTACTAAGCTATTCGAGTATTTGCGTAACTAAAAAGTAGAAAATAAATCTTTTCTACAACATTTTGTAGTCGGTGCCAGTAAAACATTAAAAAAATATTTATTATTTGCTTTTACATTTCTTCTGAAGTCGGTTTAATTTTTTTTAAATTCACATATAATAATGACAACATGATTTAAATCGAACATACTACCATTCGTCTTTACAATCGCATGTGGTAAAAGCTATCGACGATAAAAACACACAACACTCGACTTCAAAAAATCGGTCAAGAACTACATAACAATGTATCACAGGGGATGAGTTGTTCCAACGAGCCGTAAACATTTCCTACTTCCGATCGCGGACTGGGCGGGAAGCGCTGCCATTTTTAAAAATGGCGGTTTGTCAGTTATTATATGTTTTGAAAATGGAACGAAAATTCGAATTGAAAGTCATTTTTAGTGTTGCGTAGGATGTGATTACAAAATGAGTTTGTACGTGTAACATGATATTTTGTATTGAACCAGTACAATATACCACTTAAAATGAGGCGAGGAGATTTGTACCGTTTTGCACCACGGCAGTGCTGATTTGAAGCGATGAGGCCCGGTGAGATTGTGAGCGTCATTCCCTCGATTTGCCCCATTCGAAACTTCTTTTTCGGAAATGTTCGTTAAAAATCGGATGTGTTCGACCTTGGTCACCGCATTTTACTAGCAGTCGTACTATGACATGTCATGTTGTCCCTCTTTGTCATGTGAATATCCGTAGAGGCGTTATTATACTGTTGTAGCATAAGCTTCGTTCCCGTACTTCATCTTGCGTTTGAGGCGTGAGAGTAGTAAGTACTTGTAGTAGCCGCGACAAAAATTGTGAACATACATACATACATAACCTTCACGCCAGGTCCCTTGCGGGGTAGGCACGAACAATAGAGCGCCATTTAGGCTTATTCTTACACACCTCACTTGCTTCTTTGACATTCATAGTTCTTGTCATGCACGCTAGTCTGTTCTTAAGGCTCCTGACATCACCTTCTGCTAGTACACGATCAATTTGATCATGGAGGGTGTGTCGTGGCTTTCCGCGACTTCTGCATCCATCCACTTTTGCATTGTATATCTGTTTAGTCATTCTTTCATCATACATTCTTTCCACATGCCCGAACCACCGGAGCATTCCTTTCCTTACCTTCACCCCGACACTCTCTTTCAGACCAACTCTCTTTCTTACTTCGGTATTATGAACGCGGTCCGCGAGCGTCACTCCGCAGATTTTGCGCAGTGCTCGCATCTCGACCGCGTTTACTCTACTTTCATGCTCTCTGTTCCATACCCAACTCTCGCTTCCATACGTAAGCGTAGGTACCAGCACCGCGTTGTGTATGGCATGCTGGGCCTTCTGGCTGAGGTTCTTAGCGCCTAGAAGTTTACTTAACGCTCCATTCACACTATTCCCCAAATTCACTCTTCTTTCTATATCAGCGGTGTACCTTCCATCCCTGCTAAAAGCACATCCGAGATATACAAACTCATTCACTTGTTCCAGCATAACATCATCGACCATTATCCTTGCATTCGTTCTGGTTGTTTCTCTTTCAAACACCATCGCCTTTGTTTTCTTCGCATTCAAACGTAAGCCTCTCGCCAGACAGTCATCTTTCATCATTGTGACTAGTGTTTGCAGTTCTGATGGCGATTCGGCTAAAAGCACGGCATCATCCGCATAAAGCAAGCTGCTAACAACTAGATCACCCATCCGCACCCCAACATCCATCAATCTTAATCTCTGGAGACATTCGTCGAGGTATAGGACAAACAGCAAAGCCGACAGCACGCAGCCCTGCCGGACGCCAATATTGACGTCAAACCAGGGTGACAGGCTGCCGTCCACCCGCACGCATGCCATACAGTCCTCGTAAGTGGACTGTACAGCACGCAGCAAATAGCCATCAATCCCATATCTGGGCAATATGTCCCAGAGGTCCTTCCGCACAACCCTGTCAAATGCTCTCTCTAGATCAACAAAACCGCAGAAAACCTTCCGGCCCATAGCCAGCTGCTTCTCCACGATATTGCGGAGCGAGAAAACTTGATCCATACATCCCCTTCCATTTCTGAAGCCTCCTTGTGCATCCGACAGTAATCCATCGGATACTACTCTCATTCTCCTTTCAACAATTTTCGCATACACTTTAGATGCTGTGCTGATCAAACTGATGGCCCTGTAGCTGGCGCACTCCATACGTGACCCCTTGCCTTTATACAAGGGCACGATGACAGCGCGCCTCCAGTCTATGAGAACCTTTCCCGTCCTCCAGCACAAGTTGCATAAGGACAGGAAAGCGTCCCGGAAGCAGGTGCCACCATATTTGATCATCTCAGCAGACACACTATCGATTCCTGCTGCCTTACCATTTTTCAGACTTCTTATCGACCATTCGATCTCTTCCAAAGTGATCTCGGATGCTGACTCCTCGAAGTCAGTCACAGACTCAGTCGTGGTGCCAGCATCCGGGATATTATCATACATTTCTCTAAAATATTCACTGCATCGCGCTAAAACCTCTTGTGGGTTAGCAAGAATGTCCCCTGCTTTAGATTTAATTCTTTCCATTCTGGAAGCTGACGAACATCCCCGAGACTTCTTAACCTATCTCCAAAAGAGTTTGGTATTTGCCTCGAAGTTCTCCATCAGCTTCTCTTCTTCTTTCAATTTCATTCTTTCACGCTTCTCTTTCACTAAAGCTTTGGTTTCATTCTTGCAGAGGCGATACATTTCTTTCTTCATCTCTTTCATGCTGTCATTCTGATGCAAAGATGCAATATAATCCAGCCAGGCTTTTCTCTTTCTCTCTACGCTAGATTTAACATCCGCGTCCCACCATTCGTCACCTTTCGTTGTTATATGCCTCTTTGCGCATCCACATGCTTCTTTTGCGCTTTCCACTATACTTTCTTTCATACTATCCCACTCATTATCCACATCTAAGTCGGAGAAGTCCGCTTTTGCAAGCCTTTCTTCGACTAGGCGCGCATACATACTCTTCATACTAACATCTTCCAATTTTTCACATTTTATTCTTTCAAGCTCCCCGAAATTGGTACGCTCTCGCCAGTGCCTCCACTTCTTGAAAAGGCCCACAAACCGGCTTATCACCAGGTAGGGGTGCGTTCCAAGAGTGGGGCCTCTGTAGGCTCTTGTATCCATTATTGTGTTTCGGAGGCGACTATCTTTTAAAATCAGATCAATCATACTTTCTGATCGTTCATTCTCCATGTATACGTGTGTATATCCTTATGATGGAATAAGGTGTTCGACACAAGCAAGTTTTTTTTCTATGCATACGTCTATGATTGGCTTACCAGCATCGTTCGCTCTCTTGTCGCCATAGGGTCCAAGGACAGCCTCAAAGCCGTCTCGTTTGGTCCCCACCCAGCCATTAAGATCGCCACACATAATTAGTCTTTCGCTCCCTTCAGCCAGATCCAGAATTTCTCTCACAGACTCCCAAAACTTCTCGAGTTCTTGGGGATCCGCTGAGCTTACGGGAGCATAATCTGCGACCAGAAAAACTCGCGTGATTCCCAGTTTTAGACGGACCCAAAGAAGTCTCGGGTTCACCAGACAATAGTTTTTCACTCCAGACACAAAGCGGGATGAGAGTACGACGCCTACCCCCCCACTTGCACGCTCGTCCAGGTCCACGCCGGACCACAGAGCAAGCATGCCATCGGGGAGGTCATCGACGTCACACCCCTTCCGCTTTGTCTCTGTCAGACATAAGGCATCCAGGCTTCTCTCATTCATTATATCAATCATTACGTCCATCTTATCTTTCATTCCACCTCTCACATTCCACGTGCCTATACGGCACTCTGCTCCTCTCGACCCGCCAGGTTTGGCGCTGCGTGAAGGGTGGCGGCCCCCTTCGCCGCATGCGCAAGAGTCCACACCGACGGGGGCGCATCGGTGAGCGTCGCCTGCGGGGGACGCCCTATCATGCTCTGCAGTCAGGTGAATTTCAGTTAGAATTGTGGCCCTCTGGGCCAAGCGGGGATCGCGACGAGCACGCTTCTGACATGACCCCCTATTGTGAAGTCTTACATTTTATTACAAGCTTTTATTTAACTTGCAATGGATGTACTTATGTATGTATGTAAGTTCGGGTGGAATCTTGCAAGTTAAATTTGGCCAACTTCCCGGTTTCCGATGGAGCTGAAATTTTGCACGCGTATGTATATCATGTGACAATGCAATAATATGATACCATGGAGCTGATCTGATGATTGAGTCGGAAGGTGGCCATGGGAACTCCTGTACTAAAGAAGATAGACCCGTCGTGTTTGGGCTCGTTTTACTTGTCTTGGCTAGCGCTCTATTTCTACATGATATCCAGGATATCAAAAGCTTATATTTAAAAACATTTTTAAAAAAGCTCACTTAGATTTTGAACCATATCAGTATCAGTACAAATGTATTTTGTACGGGACAAATGTGCTACCTCACACGTGTTTTACTCGACACTAATTATTGTATCTATATATCTGACCTTTTAGTTTCAGTGACGTTAGTTTACCGCAAGTCACACTGGTTATGGCTTAAGTGAAGACAGGTATTATAGCCAGTCTTCACTTTAGCCGTGCTACATTTATTCTTCCCCGTACATCCTTGTCTATATCACCGTGAATGTGAATATATGCAATGAATTAATAGTATGACATAAGAACCGGTTATGAGCCAACGTACTGGAAGTACGTCGGGGCAATCTGCATGCAATAAAGAGGTCAGTATCCCGGCAAACGCGTCAAAGTGCAATTCCCCCCTCTCCTTTTCTTGTAAAATTGGTGGAGTTTTGTAACATCCCCCCCTCCCACCTACTTTTTATGACCCACTGTCAGATAACCCCGTTTCTGTAAATGGGGGGGTAGTCATATTGCCACCCGTCGAGTCGTGGGAGCCCGAAGTGTTCCCGCTCGCTTCCCTCCATTAAGTTCTGTGGCGGAATTTTTATTTTATTAGGTTACCTGTATGGCGGAAGTCGGAGTTTGTTTTTGTGATTGGCCAAAGAGGCGTTGTTTTTTTTTGTTTGCATAAAAGAGAAAAGAAACGGTTTGATGAACATCATCTTGATTGTCATTCGAACTTTAAATCCCAGTTACGTTTTTCGGAGCCTGCAGTCCCTTTCCCTACATTTTGTTCTCCATATCGCACGATCTTCGGCATGCTCTATTGTGTTCTGACATCCTTTACGACGATTTAATCATTTTATCCGTGCAGGAACGGAGAAAGAATACAATTTCCTGCTTTGGGGCGGCATGTCGTAAAAGGCGATAAAACAACCCACAGCCAGGTGGTAGGACATTTACCCGACTGGATGGCTACCACCCCTGGTCTAAAGTATGTCGCCATTACAACCTTGAGTTGTACTCCGGCATTAGTGACCAGGTTCCAGTCTCCCTCAAGAGAGTAGCAGCGCATTTGTAGTACCTTTGGTGTTACCAATGTCTATAAGCGATCAGTACAGTCCTATCTTTTTTCTGCTCCACCTACAGTGCCAGATTAGTTGCGAATTTCTTTTAAGTTAGGTTGCCTGGAAGAGATCGCTTTTAGAGATAAGGCCGCCTGTTTTGCCAAGACGTATTGTAATTATGCATTTGGTTTCTGTATTTGTTTATTTTGGTCAGCAGTTAAGTGTTATCTGCTATAAATGAGCCCTCAACACCGGCAGATGCCAAAGTGACCGAGGGACTTTAAATAAACTACGCATTCGTTCCATTTCTGAAGATAATAGAATTTGAAACAAAAAATAAATCTGTAATTTTCAGCTTAATGTAAACAATATTCGGTCGTCCAACCCCTTTTGTATTAGGAGTACGTTTCGCCTACAATTGTGACGTACAACACGGACGACTCGGTGAGCGAGCAATTTGTATGCCTATAGTTTGGCCGTTCTATAAAGCCACATTTGGCATCTATCAAACTGATTTTAGTAATTACATGAACTATCGATGATTATACAATTATCGAATAGATTAAAATAAAAGTGTTTATTATCTTAAAAAATATTTAACTTTACGCTGCTTTTTGTCTTTAAATTTTAGAAAATGTGCATAACCTATTTTTTTTTAATTGCATGAGTTTAGCATGCACGTATACAATCCATCTGATAGAAAGCGGTTACCATCGACTATAGGCATTTGCAACACCAAAGGTGCTACAAATGCGCTGCTGCGCTGTTAAGGGAGACTGGAGCCTGGCCACTAATACCGGAACACAACTTTACAGTGCATTGAATTTTGAACTTTATGATAGTCACATAGTTGATTAGTAGTTTCAAATCAAAATGATTCTTAAGAAGTTTCACTTTAGAAACGAAAAATTGGACGAACAAATTGACTCTCCATTCGTACCAGTCGTGAGTGTTACTTGGTTAGTATTCATGGGCCCTGTCTTGGGCCAACCGTATTGACTGCTATTACCCGACCATATTTTATTCAATTATATGCAAAAAAGGCCTTCGTTTCACACGCGACACTGTTCTTCTTTGGCAGCGTTGTATATATTTTTTTATTATTATTACAGGAGTTCAGCAGACAGGCAGACGGCGCGCTAGATGGAAAGCGGTTACCATCGCCTATGGACATTTACAACACCAAAGGTGCTACAAATGCGCTGCTGCTCTCTTAAGGGAGACTGGAACCTAGTCACTAATGCCGGAACACAACTCAAGGTTGTTATGGCGACATACTTTAGACCAGGGGTGGTAGCTATCCAGTCGGGCAAATGCCCTACCACCTGGCAAAAAAAATCTTTTGTTTCAAGGAGTTTTGGTCGTATTTTCTCATGTTTTTGCGACTAGTGAACATTGTGAAACAGTATTAAGCGTGTTATTTGATTTGATGTTTATTCAGACGTTGCAGCCATTTTTCATTAGTCGTGAATGAATTCATGAATTATATTAACACGTGAAGCAAAAACTTTGCACCCCTTTTCACGAAAACTACGCATTTGAAGGAGTATGAAATTTTGCACACTTATAGAGAAGAAGCGACGAATGCTAATAAATAGATGATGTTATGACAAGTAACTTAGGCCATTTTTATTTTAGGGAAAAAAAATTAAAGGCCCACGTGCACGCTGCAACCGTTGCCACACCGGAAGCCAAATTAAATTAAATTTCACGCAGACGAAGTCGCGAGTAACAAACAGATAGTATTAAATAATGGAAAGTTAATTAATCACAATCAATCGCACAATCTAGAAATTGTGCGATTGATTTTCGGAAAAAATCCGGGACTCCCCGAATATAAAATATAGCAGAATTAAAAAAAACTAAGGTATCGTTCTGCTAAAGTCGTATCGGAATCAACCAAATTTTATGCACCCCCAATCACTTTAAACCAATCCCGGGAAAATTCTCGTGCGATTCCCAAAACAAAAAAACTAAAGTGTAAAATCTATATAACGACACTGAAGAGACTGCGCATTTTGTGACGTTATAGGGAGTTGTCGTTAAATGAAGAGAAGTCTGTTATTTTTGTCTGACGGCTTTTGCTGCACCAGTAATTTTGTTGTATTTTTATATTTAATTTATTCATGCCTTGCGAAATCGAGGCATCTTGGTGATAAAGGAAGTACTTAGAAATTTCGGTATGCATGATGCTGACAATGAAGTTTATTACGGGTTAGGATAATAAAGCGATAAAAGAACGTCGTCGTTATTGAGAGTGGGTGTAATGCTATATAGAGTGTATCATTTGTATGGAAGACAAACTAAACCAATCAAAGCCAAGTGATATAACGCTTAAGGGAGTTTGTCGTTAAATTGAGTGACGTTACATGGAGTTTACGCTATATATATATATATATATGTCAGATTCACTCCCACCGGGAGCGAATGACACTCGGAGTATAATGCAATAATAATCTGAAATGTTATAATCAAAGTTTATTACACTAGAATTATTACAATTACAATATTAAATACAGCACAATAATACACAGAAATATTAAGACAACTCCAAGAATCGTCTCCACGCTTGTCAGGTGTCGAGCACAATATGCCCTCAAGAATACTGCGATTATCGAACAGTAATTATCGACCACAATACACTATGGGCCTGTTGTCCAACAGAGCTTCCGCTCTGTCCAACTGATGCACGTAGAATGACAGTTGTAGACTCGTAGACTGTCGGTTTTAGACTGCCCTTCTTTTACCTGAACACCGCGTGTTTAAGGTCCTCGTAGCACGCCGCACTGACACCATCCGGTAATGCTTTGGCGCCACTTCAATAACACCAACTTCCGCCATCCGTATAACTTCCAACTTCCGGTTACTCTATTTCCGATATCCGTTAGCTTGATAATAAATGCGTCGGAAGTCGTATAAACGTTGACATCCGGTTATACGACTTCCGATTACTACATTTGATTACTACCGTCACATGGTAACTTTATAATAACAAATACTACTCCGACACACACACACACACACACACACACACACACACACACACACACACACACACACACACACACACACACACACACATATATATATATATATATATATATATATATATATATATATATATTACTATACATTTTATTAGAACTGTAAAAACACGTATAAAACAAGTAAAAAATAAAACTGGATGCAACCAGTTCACACTGCACGATCCAATGCAATTCAACATGCGCAAAGTCCGTCACTATGTCGCTAATCGAAAGTACTACACGTCTTAATCGTATCGTAGTCGTCGTTTGACTCCCTTACCCCTCCGTTCGGGCATTTTTTTATACTAAACTGTATAATACCGACAATGGGTTCACACACATCTGGCAAGCTTCGCGCAATGCAATAAAAACAAGGATTAAGTCGTTCGACACTAATTACAGCCATAAAATAAGTACGATAACAATAGATGTTCTTAAAGTTTAAATACGAAGTAAATAAAAGAATTCGTTGTTACAGCGGTCTTTGTCGGTATGTAACACTATGTTGCATATAAAAATAAACATATGGGTGTTTGTTCGTATGCATGCCACTTTATTCTTAAATAAATCCCTCTCTAAAGACCTTTTATTATATAGCTATATATATAGCTTATGAGTTAATTAAAACCTTAATTGTTCCGTTTAAATTAATTGTTCCAACCCCTTGTTTCATTAAAATAACTTCATACAAATCAAACGTAGGGCTTTATGTACAGTGATGCTTTTATTTTAATAAATTTCTTTTATATTTTAAAATGACGTGTTATTTCTTTATGCGTACATGGGTTAAGTTAATATCTAAAATATGATCTTTATGAAGATGTATTTTTAATTTTTCCGAATGTATTATGGTTAGTATACTAATGATAAAAATAGCATTGTTGCAGTATTGATTTTTCTGTTCTAAAATTCATACAAAAATAATGCTTACAATGTTTCCTGCATTAGGACTATCCTGTATCGCGGGACATGGAGTACGCGTGGGTAGAAGATATACAGTTGTATATAACTAAGTTATAATGTAATAAATGTAATCCTTGTGTGAGTGTGTCAGTGTATGTATGTGTGTGTATGTGTTAGAAATGCTTTAAGAAAAATTGGTAACTTAATTTGTATAGTGGGGTGTTCCAAACATACACTCGATGTAGGTACATATAGTCCGTCCATAAACTGTTTATAGTTCGTATATTTGATTCAGATGTGAACATTAAATTAATGCACAGTAAATGACGTCTGAAAGTTGTGAAAACTTAAGTGAAATATCAGAAAGACAATTTTTTTTTTAGAAATATTGTAAAGAAATAAGTTGGCAGTTTCATTTTACCGAACTGTCGTGAAGAAGCGTTCGTTGCATATTTTGGAACAAATCTCAATACGTACGAATATAGTTTCTTCTCACCCTTCGTATGTACCAACAGCGGTACATAACCAAAATGGGCACCTTTGGGTTAAAATTCTAGCTGCATTTTTTTGCGATATACGTATATGTACAGAAACATATCATGTACTTTAAAGTATCACGTATTAATTGAAGTTCACGCACCTATAAAATAAAGTGGTTGCACTGTACGCGCCATTTCCTGGTCTTTGTATATCTCGTCCCGCTCTAACCGCTTCAACCGTTTTATAATTAAATTTAAATATTCAACAAACAAAATCATAAAAGGGGGCCGGATGTCAAAGGGAAGCTGTATTGGCGCCCAACGTGGTACTCGGTCGAAATTAGTGATGTGACAAATACATCACCTGTGTCTATCGATAAATATTGTATGATGTCTTGATTCATAGATAATGGTCGCTGGCAAAGTACAATGAAAAGGTCTCGAGACCGTAGTCCGATGGGTTGGTCCGACCTGGGCCACAAATCTGATATTACAATCTGTTTTTTTTTATGGTATTATTTATCGTAAAAAAAGTTTATTACTCGTATATAACACTCTTTTAAACATAATGAAACTCCGTTTTAACGGTTTAAAGCGCGGTAGTTTATTTCATTTTGGTTATTCCACCGCTTTTCAGTGGCCATGATCACGGAAGACAAAGGTGACAATTGTCAACGAGTATTGTTAAAGTTTTATTTAGCTTACCACCAACTTGTTCATTTTAATTAATTAGATTTAATTTTGTTTATGGTTATTATTTACTTTATGGGCCTGTTCTAATTTTTAAAATTTAAACTGTTTTAAACGCTTACACACTCTGAACCCAATAGTTGACACTAAAACCGATTACTGCCTTTTAAAAGCGGTTAATTTTGAATCGGTTCCAAGTTGAGCCAAGTTGATTCCAAGATGAGCATGTTCAGGTTTTCATAATCCGATTTTAGCGTGGCTTTAAAGTAACAACTTGAAAATAATATCGATAAATCGCAAACCGCGTAACTTGCCACACCCTACTCTTTTCATACCTCTTTACGGCATACAAAAACAGGTTCTTTTCAACGGGCCATGAACAAGGCCGTCTCATTAAAAGTTATAATGAAACATTTGAGTTTTAAATAAACACAATTATGTCGCGGTAGGTATTGAAGGGTGATTAACATTGGCGTTTTACGATTATTGGTCCTGTGGTCGAAATTCGGCCATGATTCGTTAAATTTATTCTTGATTGGCATGCGCCAGAGAAACTTTGTTTGCGTTGCCATGACAACCGGCATAAAGCCTGGCCGTTATGTGTGTAGATCATGAACTTTTTTTTTGCCTTCTGGCAATCTTTTTCCTTCACCTTCTCCCAATTGCATAATAATACTACGTTTTAAACGGTTTTAGGCGTGATTTTTTTATTTGATTTTTATTCAGAAGTTTCGGCCACTTTTTAGTAACAATAATTACGAAAGACAAAAATGACAAGTGTCAATGAGTAATGTGCAAGTTTTTATTTAGTATACCCACAACATGTTCATTTTAATTTTTGTTTATGGTTATTATATACTCTATGGGACCCTAATCTAATTTACCATCGCTTAGCAAGTTGTGGCTTGCAGAGTAGGGATGACTAAAAGCTTTAACATTACTCATTGACACTTGACATCTTTGTCTTCCGTGATCACGGTTACTGAAAAGTGGCCGAAACGTCAGAATAAAAAAACGTCTCCCTCTTAAGACGCCAGACAGAAGGGATAACTTAAAGTAATCTAACTTGAACTATTTAATATTGAAATTGTTTAACTTGAGAAAAGCTTAGGTTATTACTTAAAATTTATTTATATTAATATGATAATGTAAGGCAAGGTTATTTTTTTTTATTGACTGTAAAATATATTTTATTCTTAGATACAATTCTTAAATATGTACATTAGAATTTTGTGTACGTACATTATTAGTATCATTATTTAATCTAATTACTGAAATACGGCTAGCTAGCTGTGGCTACCGCTGCCGTATGCTTGAGAGAAAGGAAAGCCAGACAGACTGGCGTCGCAACGCGTTACGTAACGAATCGGTTTACCCTCCCATAAGAAGTTATCACTTGGAAAAAACCGCGCGTAAAACTGTTAAAGCGTAGTATTGTTACAAAATCTCTAAAAGTATAATCCTCTCGATACACGTAATAGCATACAACGAGTATGATTTCAGTGTACGCGATACAATGCTTACAAATTGCTTATCAAATCGGGCAAACAGTTTACATAAGCGGCGATGGATAATGCACGGAGGGGGAGAGTAGTTTGCGACTTTACGTATACGTGTGCTCGTGGAGTAATGGAAGTTTCTGAAAATATTTGGAAGAAGCGGGGGGGGTGTGAAGTATATTTGTTTCAGAGAGCTTACTCTCGAACGCCTTTCGTCGTGCGTTCTCGTCCGATCTACCCGATTGTTAAACGCTCCAACATTTGCTTAATAGATAAATTGTTTTGTTGTGTTTCGCCCACTAGATGTCGCTGTTCTGTAATGAAACGTGGTAATCCTTACAATTTATTATTTTGTGTATTTTGTGTATTCTGAGGTTTGTGTCATTGAAGAATGAAGATTGATGACCTGAAAGTAATGTGGGAAATTGGGAATCGCTCTACCAAATAAAGAACAAAACTTAAAAAGAAGAAACGTACATTAATGTATATTGTACTTACCCCTGACTAGATTCACGAATTACTCGAAGGCATTTTTAAATAAGTAGAAATTACAATACTTGACACTGTTTGAGTGCGACGGTTAGTGTTAAACTTTTATTTATTGAAGTGATTCTTTAGAATCTGTGTGATTTGAAAATCGATGAAACGAATAAGTGACACTAAAAAGAGATGTACACATAATTCAACCTTATTTCGTTCGAAATAAAACGCATTTTTCTTAACCCGTTAGTATTCATTTTCAATTCAAATAAAATTTAAAAGATTTCAAATGAATTTTAGTTCTATCTGTATATAATTAAGGCAGATATTCTTTGATACGTAGATCAAAGGAAATTGTGCATTGAATTTCGAACTTTATGCCAGTGATTTAATGTGTTCTTTAGATCGAATTATAGTATGTTGACGGATGTAGGCTAAAGGAATTATCCCTATTAATATTATAAATGCTCTTGTCTGTCTGTCTGTTCCGTTTTCAGGGGAAAACTACTGGACTGATTTGGATGAAACTCAGTATACATATATTTTCGTGGCCGAGAATGAACATAGGATTTTTATCCCGAGAAATAGGATAATTTCCGGGATACAAATAGTTTTGTCTTTGAGTTTGTTATGCTTTTGCGGAAAATCTAATGGATCGATTTGGCTAAAAATCGGTATATATGTAAATTTTATAGCGAGGGTGGACAAGGGATACTTTTCATCCCGGATCATAGGATAGATTTTGGGATAAATTTATGTAAAGGTTATCCCAGAAAATAAGATAGGTTTTTATTTGTGGTTTGCTATTTTCGTCTTATATATTATTGCTGTGGGTACATTCTCTGAAGTTTGACTTCTACTGCGTGTGAACTGCACACACACACAAACATACATATTTTTTGTGTGCTAAACTGACGTTTACCCAAGCACAAACGCTAGCAACTATCTAGTATCAGTTTTGACTTATTACGAACTAAGTTATTCAATAAACATAAATTGTTGTCAATATCACAAACCATACAGTTTGTATGATAATATGACTGACAGACGCCGCGGCGCCTCCGCCCCATCGTGTCCTTGTAAGTAATATGCTGGTATTTGTTGAAAAAAAATGCGAAAAGCGTGTTACGTAGGCAAAAAGCATATGATACCTATTCAGTTACATATGGGAAGAGACGAGGAAAGGAAGTTTTCCGGTTCTTATTGATTAATATCAGGGGCATCAGTCTCAGCATAATCCTGGTCTTTTAAAACCAGCGCTGATCTTCCGCTGAGCCCTTAAGGTACTGTCACGGTAGACATTACATTAAGGTAGAATCTTAAATTATATATAATTTGTTACGACCGACAAATACCAACTCACACATGCAGTTTATTACCCTTTCGGCATTTGGACTTCTTTTGTTTACTTTGTGTTTAAAATTCGTGATTAGAAAAACAGCCCATTGTGTAATGTAATATTTTATGGTAGTCATTAGCCAAGTGTGATTCTAAGAAATTCGATCCACGCCGCCGGGCAGACATATTGCATCGGTACAGTATAAAACAATGCCCCAACTGAGAGATGAGGCCGTCGAGCGATAACAACAAGCGAAGCAAGACTTGTGTACATTCGGTAATCTATATAGTAACGGACTTTGTGCGGGTTATTGAATTACGTTTGAAGGAACGCCCGACTACGTTGGAGGAGCGAGATGGAATGCTCCTCCGTCTTAAAGGAAGATCTTACAGCGAGGCTAGTGTTGTTCCTCGCAAGCCTAGTGCCATGTGTTATAGTTGAAATTTTGTATATATTCTTTGTATGTTTCGGGAAACGCTTGTGACATCAATTATTGCACAGCGCCATCTATTGGCTTGTAAGTGTTCCACTAAACGTTTGGGCTGGCTGTGTTTAGTTATATTTGTACCTGTGTTATAAGTGTTTGTATTGTTCTAAATAAACTCTATAATAATTCCAACAGCATTTTAATTCGAGTCCTACAACTCGTAAGAGTGTGAATAATTGACACTGGTACACAACACGCTTAGTCAACTTTAATAAGTAAGGCTTTTCTAGAATAGGGACTTCTCCTATCGAACATGAATCAAAACTAATATAATAATATCTCATGAATAAGTAATCCGATATTATTCCATATCACACCATCGATACTCGTCTTCGTCATATCGAGTGGCCATCAACATATTTCTCTATGGATTCGCGGTTTATTGGTTCGCATCGATATGTGATACCGATCTTCTTGTTGATCAATAATTCAATTTGTATTCTTATTCATTCATTAGTGATCGGATGTGCGTATATCAATTTTCGTGTAATATATTCTCCTGGTGAGAAATCTACATTTTATGTTATGGATTTGGTTTGTTTTCATTTTAGATAGGTTCTTTATTATCTTATAGGTACTAATATAATAAAGCTGAAAAGTTTGTTTGCTTGAACGCACTACTGTTCTGATTTCAAAAATTCTTTCACTGATAGATAGACCATTTATCGAGAAAGGCTATGAGCTTGATATCATCACGCTAAGACCAATAGGAGCACCAATAAAGAATGTTTCAAAATCATGGGGGTTTTTTTAACTATTCCAAGTGGACGACGTCGTGGGCACAGCTAGTTTTGGATAATTCACATTATATCTTTAAAAATTATATTCTATGTGTTATTCTGATGTGTAAACCATATTATTGTAGTTTCATCAAAATCCATTCAGTACTTTTTGCTTGAAAGAGTAACAAACATACATCCATACCATATATTCTTACAAACTTTCGCGTTTATAATATTAGTAGGATTATTTATTGTTAACCTAGCTTCTGCCCGCGACTTCGTTCACGTGAAATAGTTAAAAAAAGAAAATTTAAAAACCCCCCGATTTTGAAACATTCTTTATCGGTGGTTCGCTCCTATTGGTCCTAGCGTGATGATATATAGCCTATAGCCTTCCTAGATAAACGGGCTATCTAACACTGAAAGAGTTTTTCAAATCAGACCAGTAGGTCCTGAGACTAGCGCGTTCAAGCAAACAAACAAACCAAACTATTCAGCTTTATATTATGGCAAGTATTAGATATAACGATTTTCCATCACCACGTGGGTAAAACTGCGGGGCTTAGCTAGTCTGAAATTTAGGTTAATGGCTTGGCAGCTAGGCCCTTTAAGCCAGATCTTAGTTTACAATATAGTTTCTTCATTTTCTTAAGCCTATGTGTAGCACAGCTGAACTGTAGATAATCAGCTATTGCCATTCAACGGAGTTCTTGTGACAACTCAAAAGGCCACATTTGACTACACAGTTCACATTTCTCACAAAACACATAATTACTACTCAAAAACTATCAATATCCTACAACTATTGTTCATTTTAGAGTAACTTTACACATTTTTAGAAAATAAAACTGCACAGCACAACATCTCCTTTCAGTTTCCGCCAAAAACTCCGCTAGTCTGAAATAAACTGATATGCAGCACGTTCCACTAGTAGCTCACAACGCCCAAAATGCTCCGTTAGCCGTTCCACAAGGCGACCGCGATCGTGGCGAAAACGATACTAATGACTGCATCATTTTCGATCACACAACGCTCACACCGACCCCATGCCAAGAGGTGGGTCGAATAACAGTTCTACTTGGGCTTACGATTGTAACGCTGGCAAGCGAGTGGAAAGGGAAAAATCGCGGTCGTCAACGTGGTCGTTGTGAGTCCCTAATTAAACGTAGTCATCATGAAATCTATATAATCTCTGATTTTTAATTACCTGGACTAAAATGACAGCTGCGATTGGCTATTTTTTATTGCTGTGTTGCAAGTGTGGAGCGGAGCATATTGTTGTATTTAGACTTTGTACATAGAAATTAGCACGGCGATTGTATTATTGCAACTCTCTCTTTTCTTTCGCCATATCCCAATTAATTGGGGTCAGCAGAATATGTCTTTTCCTTCCACACTCTTCTATTCTGACATACATCTTCTGTCACACCACATATCATTAATTCATCCTTCAGACAGTTCATACGTCTTTTTTTGGTCTACCTTTACATTTGTACCCATCCATCTTGTAGTTTCACATTCTTTTTGTCGCGTGACTTTCATCCCTCCTCGTTATATGCCCCATACTAATTTAATCTTCTTTCTCTCAATTGTTTCAACTTTCAAAGATCCCCATTTCTCACCTTATCGATTCTTGTGACAACACATATCCATCTCAACATTCTCATCTCAGCTGAGTGGAGGCGTTTGTGGTTTATCGCTTTAGTAAATTGTATTTATGAAACTAAAGTTCAACAATCGATTATGCGTTTTGTCTTTACACCAGTCAAGAGAGTCAATCGGGCCTTCAGCCCTCCGTTCGAAGCCCACCATCTTTATTTTAGCAGTTATACGACCCTTCAAAACCCTTCCATATACTTTGTGTTCCGTGTGAATTGGACACATGGCTATATGTTATCAACCCTCATCCGAGCCGCCGAATAAACTACCCCGCCATGTAACTCCACCCTTATGCAGTCTATCAATCGTTCAGATGGTTAAATAGGGACGCGGCTTATCGGATCGGATATATCCGCCGAGGAATTATACCATATAAATAATTTGCTATTATCCGCTAGTTCTCCTTCGCTTACTCTTTATTTTCTGAGTGAATTAAAACACAACTGTTAAGACGAAACGCGTATATTAGTGTTACAATTTAGGTCACCTCCATATGTGTAAAGAAAGCACATTTATTACCCGCCGGCGTTTGAGCTAATAACATTGAAACTCTTTTATGCCTGTCTTCTTTTGTTTCCTTTGTGTTTAAAATTTGTGTTAGGAAAAACTAACCATTGTGTATTATATTATTTATGGTAGTCACTAACCAGGTGTGATTCTTGGAAAATTCAGTCCACGCGGTCGAGCAGACACATTGTATTTGTACAGTATAAACTGCCTCACCCCAAGGGAGGGGTGAGGCAGTCGAGCGATAAGCACATGCGAAGCCAGACGTGTGTTCTACATTCGGTAATCTATTTAGTGACGGATTTTGCGCGTGTTATTATATTTTTACCTGTGTTATACGCGTTTGTATAGTTCTAATAAATTCTATAACAATTTCACGCGGGTGAAGCCGCGGGCGTAGCTAGCAACATAATACTTTCTAGGCAATACAAGGCATATAAGCAATGAAAAGACTGACGGACTTGCACTGCATGATTCTACTAGGCAATAGGAAATACATGCATAGGGGCGGATATTACTGACTTGCACAACACTACTAGGCGATATATTCCACCCATAGATGTCGAGCCGCTAGCCATGAGGTATTCTCTCGTGTTCCCGAATAGTAGTGACTATCTGCAGATTGACGCATTAAGCTGGGAGTTGGACTTTTATTCGTTTTCGTTCAATCCATTTCTAGTATAGATAGATAGATAGATATAACACTGTATTGTTCACCAAATCACGAAACACAAAAATGCACTACAAGACATTAGTTACATACTAGGTGAACAAAAGGCGGCCTTATCGCTAAGAGCGATCTCTTCCAGTCAACCTGATGCACTGAAAGGAAATTCTTAACTTAGTATCTAATTAATAGAAATTAATGAGAAAAGAAGAAAAATAAAAATGTATAAGGTGAGAAATGAGTACATAAGGAGATCTTTGAAATTTGCACCCGTGACTGAAAAATTGACAGAAAGAAGATTAAGGTAGTATGGGCGTGCAATGAGGAGGGATGAAAGTCACGTGACAAAGGAATCTTAAACTACAAGATGGATGGATACAAATGTAAAATAAGACCAAAAAAGAGATGGATGGATTTTGTGAAGGATGATATGATGGTTTGTGGTGTGACAGAGAACCTATGTCAGAATAGAGGTGTATGGAAGAAAAAGACATATTGTGCCGACCCCAAATAATTGGAAAATGATGAAAAGAAAAGAGAGACCACCTTAATCTTCTTCCTCTCTGTGTTTTCGTCACGGATGCAATTCATTTCTCACCTTTCTTTTATTACCTACATTTCTTACCTACCTTTAATTTTCATCTCAACTGAGTGGGGGGAGGGGGGGATGTTTATTGGTCTTTGGCATTTGAAACCGTATAATATGACCGGTTTGAGTATGTTTATATGTTACTTTAAACGAGACAAACCATGCATGCACATTTCATGTCCTAGCTCCGGTAGTTTGGGCTTTGCGATGATATGTCAATCAATCATTATGTTACGTTTAGCGGGATTCGATTTAGAATGCCGTTGGAATTATTATGGAGTTTATTAGAACTATACAATTGTAGTACACACGTCTCGCTTTGATCGTGGTTCTCGCTCGACTGCCTGTCCCTCAATCAGCTCATCATTTAGTACTGCACAAATACAATGTGCCCGTATCGTAGTCGACTTATCCGCCACACCTGGCTAATGACTCGGCCCTAACGGCCATAAAAGAGTACAATAAAACAATGGGCTTTCCCCTAGAAACGTATGCCAATCAATAAGTAAACAACAGAAGACGATCATAAAAGAATTACAATAGTTTCAATGTTATTTAGTTCAAATGTCGACGGTTAATAAATGTGCTTCTACAAATCTGTACGTCGAACCTGACTTTGTCGTCGCCTAGGTTGTAATAATTCACTCAGTAAGTGGGCTAAGCAATTTTTTTTGCTTTTTATTGAAGCCTAGCAGACAGACTTACGGCCCAACTGTGATGGAAAGCGGTTACCGTCGCCTATGGACATTAGCAATACCAGAGGTGGTGCCAATGTGCTGCCGGCCTTGAAAGAGAGACTGGAACCTGGCCACTAATGCCGGAACACTACTCAATGTTGTTATGGCGGCATACTCTAGACCAGGAGTGGTAGCCATCCAGTCGAGCAAATGCCCTACCACATGGCTGTGGGTTGTTTTGTCGCCTCTTACGACAGGCCGCCCGGCCGCAGGAATTTGTATTCTTTCTCTGTTCCTGCACGGAGAAAAATAGAAATATATTGTTACGAGTTACGGAGGACTCGAATTAAAATACCGTTTGAATTACTATAGAATTTCTTAGAACTATACAAATACGTATAACACAGGTACAAATATAACTAGACCCAACCTGTACTAACCTAATGCATGATTCAATAACACGCGCAAACTCCGTCACTATATAGCTTATCGAATGTACACGCGTCTTGTCTCGCTTGCGACTATCGCTAGACTGCCTCAATTCTCAATTCTCAGTTGGGGCATTTCTTTATACTGTGCCGATGCAATATATCTGCTCGGCCGTGTGGAAAATTTCTTAGAACCAGCTTGTATTTTAAATACAAGACACTTGGCAGTGATTACAATACAACAATAGGCCCTAAGAGATTACAATACACTATGGGCTATTTTTTCATTTTATTTTTATTTTTTATTGCAGGAGTTCAGCATACAGGCAGATGGCCCACTTGATGGAAAGCGGTTACCATCGCCTATGAACATTTGCAACACCAAAGGTGCTACAAATGCGCTGCCGCACTCTTAAGGAGCCTGGAACCTGGTCACTAATGCCGAAACACAACTCAAGGTTGCTATGGCGACATACTTTAGACCAGGGGTGGTAGCCATACAGTCGGGCAAATGCCCTACCACCTTGCTGTGAGTTGTTTTGTCGCCTCTTACGACAGGCCACCCGGCCGCAGGAAATTGTATTATTTCTCCGTTCCTGCACGGATATTCCAATCACAAATTTAAAACACAAAGTAAACAAAAGCACACAAAGCTCAAACACCGACGGCGGGTAATAAATGTGCTTTTTTACAAATATGCAGGTGGTCCAATTGTAACAATATGTATAGATAATATCAGTTTGATAATTAATTAATATTCTTATTCCATAGCACAAAGAAGCGTATTAATACGAGCTATGAGAAATTTACATTAATAGTTTAGTTCGATGACAGAATTTACTAAACAATGCATGAATTATGTTGCATGAGTTTCAGCACTTACGTTATAAACTGACATTTTGGTAATAATGATTTCCGCTGCTGTTTAATTTAATGCAAGCGAAAATAAATATTACACAAAGTTGAAGATGTAGTGAAAAATATATTTTTCATGTGTTATGCTTACGTCATGTATATTGGTGACTCGTAAGGCTTCATTTACACTGTGACGCCGTCCACGGTTCAACCTCGGTCGGGACTCGGTCCGTTTCCAGTCTGATCAAATATTCTTTAAACATGAAAGAATCACAGATTTTTTATATCTTCTTATATATAAAAAATGGATGTTTGCCAGTATGTCCTTTATAGAATCGTAAACTATACATTTGATCATGTGATGATCTTTAGCAAAGTTGTTGTGCATAAGCCAAAGAAGTTTCTGAGTTGGTTCACAATTGGACCCGGTAGGTGGTGCTGCTGTCGGTATATCAATTGAAGCTTTTCCGGGCAGGACGACGTCTGCCGGGATTGCTAATAATGAATATATGAAAGAAAACACTTTATTTTTCATCAAAAATTCAAATAACGTTCTTAAAAATTGAGTAGAATAATTGTTGAACAAAGGGCGCCAAGCTTAAAGCGATATCGTCCAGGCAACCCCCTAAACTAAGGACAATGTTAAAACATGATGGTGGCGGCGTAGACCATTCATAATATGGCTTATATTATGAATGGTCTACAGAACAAAAATAAATCAATAAATAATTGACTTTATATAGGTACTATACAAACATAAAAGCATATCATAAATAATCATTTTGTTTGTTATGCATATACGAAAAAACACAATCGTTTTTCCTGAAATTTGGTATATAGTTATATGTCATTTTAATATCGAGGGTGGATAAGGAATACTTCTTATCCCGGATAATGGGTTGATTTATGTAAAGGTTATCCCAGGAAGTAGGATAGGTTTTTTTGAGATTTTCCATTTGGGTAATTTGGTCATTTTCGTCACTTCGATCATCTTTGGTCATTTTGGCGATTTTAGTGATTTTGGCCATTTTGGCGATTTTGTCATTTTTAGCACTTGGCACTTTTGTAATTTTTGGCATTTTGGTCATTTTGTCACTTTCGGCATTTTTTGTACTTGGCATTTTTGGCACTTTTGTTATTTTTGGCATTTTGTTAACTTGTCTTACTATCCGTTAAAATCTGACTTAGGCTCCATACAAGTAATATCAAAACTCAACCGATGGTAGTAAGTCAAGTGAATGACTACTAAATTACAGGAACCTGCCAATATTCAACATAACGTTGCTACTTGGATGTCGTGTAGTGTTGTGACAATGTTACTGTTTTTATATATTAGCTAATACATAATATAATATCAGTCCATACATGTCCCACTGCTGGGCTCGGGCCTGCCATTATAGGGGGCACGGACAGTATACTCCCCACGCTTGTCCAAGGCGGCTTGGCAGGTTTGACACATCGGTTATCTCGATGTGCAGGTTGCATCACGATGTTTTCCTTCACCGTTGTTAGCACACGGTAATTGTAATAATATGCACATTAGATCAGAAAATTGATTAAGTGGTGCATGCGTTTCGGCCAGGATCGAACCCGCGCCCTTTGACTTTGGGACGCGTGCACTAGCCATCACGCTATCACGACTTTATTAGCTAATAATAACGCTTAATTAATAGTCAGTCTTTACAAATTAAATCCATTTTCAATATACTATAATCAGCTTGACATACAGAATCTGTACACAACTTAGAGAAGACGGTTCACCATGATTCAAGACAAATCTTGGATATTTTAATGTTTATTTAGCCAACAGTTCATGTGTGATTATAGATTTGACATTATTCGCAGGTATATCGATCGAGTGTTGAAGCATGTTATCTATGCTATAGCAGAAGAACATTGGGAATTATATCATCCAATAAAAACGTAACTCTTCACACACGACTAGAAGGCGGCACTGGTCATTCTTGTCTCGTTTGACATTTTATTATTTTAGTGCAAATCGTGAAAAGATTAAGTCTTAATAAAAATGTATTGAATTTGTGACAGAGTTATTCTAAATAATGCATTTAAAATAATGAAATGTCAAAAAGTGACAAATAAAAGTTAATAGGGCTTCTAGTCATGAATGATTTGAGAACTTTTCTGACGTTTTATAATATATAGGATTGTCATCACTAGTAATATTCTATTATGTCTGTACATTACTTTGTATGAGTGGACTTTTCAGGATAACAGAGAAACATGATGAACCTACATTTCCTCGCTTACTGTACAACAATGCATATTATTATATTGATGAATTAATATTACTACTATTAATACTTTACTTTTATTACTATTTACTTACTACTTATTAATTAATTATTAAATCTTCCATGCACAATATAAATGACAAACACACTCTTTCAGAAACGGTATTATTATTTTAATGATATGATATGAATAACAGAGAAACATTCAGATAATAATAATTGTATTATTAATAATGCTGTAACAATAAAATGCACAGAAAAAACAGCATCAACATAAACACAGTAACACAAGAATAATAATCCAGATTTATTTTTCAAATTATAACACAATCAGATTCGATGTGTACGTGAAAAGTTATTTTTTAAATATTTATTTTAATAATAATAATAATATTTTTCTTTGTAATAATTATAATTGTTTTTTATTTTCTTTTTGTAGCTTTTTAATAATGTAACTGTTTATTTTTTGGGAAATTGGCATGCACTGTTTAAACGCTGTGCGTGGAAAGGCTAGAGTTTTTATCTTTTCATTTAACCGACTTTAAAAAGAGGATTATAAAGAGTGTGGTTTGTCTTTTATGTGTGCAGGGAAGTGGTGGGGCGGTGTGGTGCTGCCAGGTGTGAGTTTGACCTTTAGGATTTGATGGTAAGTTTGAATGTTCGCACACGAACTCACACGACACTCACTATTACGGCTACAAATCTTTCGGGATTAATTTTATGAATCTCATTGTCTAAGTGTGTAATTTGTAAACAGTACATGTTTGTAATTATTAGGGTAATAAAATATTAAAATCGGTTTGTGGGCTGCACACATAATTTATAGCTTTTTACTCCGATACTAGAGCTTTCCCTGCTTCTACGCCGTGGAAACACTTAACTCGGTTTGTTATATATAAACCTTCAGTGTCAGTTAATTAACAAACTGATGGTGAAAACCGTTCAAAAATACGTTACGTAGTTTGGGAGGAGTTAGCGGATATACAGACGTGGAAAACGACATTTTTTAAGTTTCATTTTTTACTATGTAAAGAAGATAGCGACTGTTAAGATAAACTATAAAGACTATACTGTTGTTAGCATAAATTATTGGCACCCTATTAATTTGTATTTTGTAGCGATACAATGATAATTATTATTATAAAAATATTGCATGTATGGCTACTACATGATAAATATTAGGATTCCTTAATACCTTGAATACATTATCAGAGGGAAATCATTTAGGGGTGGTAGAAGGGCGGTTATTAATTAAATTAATTAAAGTTAACTATTTATTTTGTTAAATACTAACGGTTTTATTCATGTATACCTTAAGAAAGAAAGAAAGAGGAGGAAGGTAGCTCCTCTTTCTTTCTTATAAGAAAGAGGGCCTCATTTCTCTTTTGTTTTTATTTCTATATGGTTTATTTTGCAGAACTATGGGAGAAGGGTGTCTTTATTTCTTTATCAGAAACTTAACTCTGTTACGATTCTTACTAATACTTACATGTTTTGTTCTTATCCTAATACATATTATTCATATTGAGTTAGAGTAGTTTTGAAGGCTTCTTTATAGTTTTCAAAGAAGAATGTTAACTTACTCTTCCAAACAAGGAGAAAATTTTAACTAATTTCCTGAGGGTCGTCGTTATATTTTAGGTTTTTCAGAACTGTTGCAAAAACACTAGGCTTTCCTCCTAATTTGATTTTTGTCTCGCTGCCGGCACCGGTCTCACTTGATTTTTGTTATTGTCCGCAGTGGCAGAGGATGTCCAGCCCGTGCAGCGAAGCGCTCCCCTACTCCAGTCACCGCAGTACACTGGTGGAAGACCACAACCATACAGTAAGTGCCACGTACATAATAAATTATCGTCATCGTCATTGTATTGAGACCATTGGTACGCTTGTCGTTCTTCACAACATCAAGCCAGCGTTTCATGGGCCTACACGTTCGACCGGGACCTGACAGAGTGACTGGACATTTCTCCCTTTTTTTTAGCCAGGGGAAACCCTATTGAGGACCTAAGCCGCAATAAGGCCAGAACCTTGGGGGGATAATTCGCGACCCGTGTGGGATTACCGGATCGGGGGTGTTTGACTGGGTATACTAGTATGCCCAGTCAGAACTGATGCCATGCTATTGCCAATCCCCAATTAGGGATACCCAATAAAACCCCTGGCTGTTCCGTCTTATGCCAGGGCTACGGGTATATGACCTAGCCTCTCCGCAGCCCTGGCAGGAGACATTTGCCCTTCACGGAAGTAGCCGGGTTCTGTAAAACGCGGCCGTACCAGCGTAAGCGACTCTTTTGTAGTTTGTCTGCTATGTCACGGACATGAAGACTGCAGCGGGCGCGAGAGTTCCTGGCGCGTTCATTCGGCTTGACTCCACACATCCACCGCGGCATATTCATACCGTATATGGAATACTCCTCACATCTATGGGCCGGAGCACCCGCCCCCTCGACTCCATCCAGCGTCGCGCTGTTCGTATCATCGACGATCCCATACTAACAGGCGGTTTAGAATCGCTTAACCTTCGAAGAGACTTTGCGTCCCTCTGCGTATTTTACCGCCTGTATAACGGGGAGTGTTCCGAGGAACTGTTTGATCTGGCGCCAACCCGATATTCCGATATCCGATATTCACCCCTATTTCCTTGAGCTCCCACGCTCAACTACGCAACGGTTCTCTAGAACATTTATTCTGCGTACGACAATGACCTGGAGGGAACTTCCCGCCGCGGTTTTGCCTGTGCGCTATGACATGGGGTTCTTTAAGAAGGGCGTTATAAAATTTTGTTGAGGTCGGCAACGCGTTGGCGACACCCCTGGTGTTGCAAGCGTCCATAGGCGAGCGTAACCACTTTCCATCAGATGATCAGGTCTTTAGGCAATAAGAAAAAATCATTACCGTAACACACAGTTCTTATTTGTGTCCCTGGACGACGGGCCACGCTTGACTGCCCTACATAAGGACAGGGGCCAAATTCTGCTATATCAATATCTTGGCGTTCCGAAGATATTCGAAGTATTACAATAGTATTCGTATTCTAGTAAATTCATAATATCTTCTCGATGTCGTAGAGGCGAAATAGTGGTAGAGAAAAAATTGTGTTGCAACAAGTTTTGTTAATAACGCGCTGTTAGTGTGGAAGGTTAGGGATTGGAGATTTGAAAATTGCCTAACGCCGAGTACGCGTATATCGGGGTAGCCATGTATAGAGTTGGGGTAGGGGATTATTACATTTGTACGTTCCCGCCAGGCCTGTACGTTCTAGAAAGTTACTACATTCACCTCTCTGTTACACAGAGGTTCATGTCGCCATACATTCTTTATCAGAACAGTCAACGAATTCAATAAATTAATTAAGTTGGATCATTTCGTTTTTTTATCCGTGCAGGAACGGAGAAAGAATACAATTTCCTGCGTTGGGGCGACCTGTCGTGAGAGGCGACAAAACAACCCACAGCCAGGTGGTAGGGCATTTCCCCGACTGGATGACTACCACCCCTGGTCTAAAGTATGTCGCCATGTCAACCTTGAGTTGTGTTCCGGCATTAGTGACCCGGTTCTAGTCTCCCTTAAAAGCGCAGCAGTGCATTTGTAACAACTTTGGTGTTGCAAATGTCCATACGCGATGGTAACTGCTTTCTATCAAGTGGGTCGTCTGTCTGTCTGTTGAACTCCTGCAATAAAAAAGAAATGTCGATATTGACTTGTTTGCGGCTAGTCTAGCCTCTAAATGGTAAATTATTAAACTCTATACTGTTTATATTTATTTTCATGCTCGACAATTACAGATATTATTAGTTTATAATTCTCCTTTTAATCTAATTTTAAACATTCATTTAAATATTTTTTCTGCCATCTTTGGAGGCTTATCAATGGCTTCTCCTTGTTTATATATATGTATCCTAGTTTTAAAGATTACAGCTGTCAGCCCCCAAACATAATAAAAAAAAACCATACATAAAATGTACATTTGCAATACTTTCTTTGGCATTACACTGAATAAATTAATTTGTAATACCATAGTAAGTAATGGATAATTCGTTTACGATAGGAAACGGTGAATACGGCCCAGATTGTATAAAGATGAGTGTTTTTATGATTTCTTCTTCATTATGTTCATATTTTATGTGATTGTAGTGGGTATACTTATTTTGATTGAATTAATCTTGTGGTGTTAAGTGTTTTCATATTATTAACTAGCTTCGGGCCGCGACTTCGTCCGCGTGGTGCGGTTTTTTAACTATCCCACGGGAACTCTTTAATTTTTCGGGATCAAAAGTATCCTATATGTTGACCAGGGATATAAGCTACCACCGTAAACAATTTCATTTAAATCGGTCCAGTCGTTTCGGAGATTAGCCGGTACAAACAGACAGACAAACAAAGAAACAAGAATATTGTAAAATATCTAAATTAGTTCTATTTCACTTCTTACATCCCCCTGACTCGGTTTTTAGCATTTTTTTCATCGTACAGAAATTTTACCTCTACAATTTTATTCTATGTTGAAATTCATTCCACAGAATAAACAAAAAAAAATACGAATGAATAAAAAAAATGAAAATCATTTGGAAATTGACGTAGATATCACGTAAGAAACATACGAAAGAAACATGCAACCAAATTATTAAAAACTTCATCCTTTTTGAAGTCGCTTAAAATTAATTCTAGTATAAGGTGCATGAGATTAGAGGTACGACACGAGATACGAACTTCTGGGAGCTGCATACTCATCGTAGCGGACAGCGAACTACTGGCTAGCGCAACGGGTTGTGCACACATTAATAGTTGCTTTATCTCGCTCGCACATCATCCGTCGCGCTCTCACACTGTGCTATATACATTGTACTAGCAGTGCGACGTGTTAATATTTGTACTTAAGGTTACCGTTTCCAAAATAAATCGGTTCACTTAAGTTCACATCAGCACTCGACAGTGAATACTACTCATCTGCCATCTGAAGTATCATTTATGTAGAGGACATTTCGCTGCTACAAACTCTTTTAGTAACAAAATTACGTGGTAATGTTCTCTAAAAATTACTTAAGTTTAAAGCCACGTCCTTAATTGAAAACCCATTTACGTTGAAATGAATTCTGATTTAGACCCCTTTCGCTGTTTAGGACAGAAACCGCAACAATCTGTCCCTGGGTGTGTTCAAAACCGCTTTTTCAGTTCCGTGATCCATACCTACCGCATTAGGGTTGTGCCGATTTCTACTCGAGATGACAATTAGAACAGTCGCTCAAAAAGTTTGAGTGGATATTTACAGACTGTTCTGATAAACTATAAGATACAAGTGTTAGTAACACTTTTTTTCCCCAAGTAGTGCCACATATTATTGTACTATTGTGTTAGATTATTGTTCCATTTTTAACGAGCGAATTTACTGACTCAGTAATAATGGAGGGTAGTTTGTATCTATTATTTTACTACTCGACTCGTTACGTCAACGGTCAAATATATGAGCGTGCGGACGGAACGATGAAACAACGCTGAGCTGTCCCCAGCCCTGGTCCTCTTACTCAAAACTAAGAGCCACCAATCGCACCCACTCCTCACAGACAAGTGGCCACACAAGATTAACTTAGGCGTGTTACTGGAGAGTTTCTTGCGCTGCTTCTTCTCTGCTAGCTATTAGCGGTAGTAAAGATAGACTAGGATAGGCTCCGCCGGAATCGATAGGGAGAGTCCCCATTTTAACACATCAGCCTGTTGGCTTAGATCATTCAGCCTCTCACGGCTTAATCCGATAGAGTCATTCCGCAGCGCCGAGCCGAGGTCAAACCTTACAGGAGATGCCTCCTCGAGCGCGCTGCTTCCGGGCTGAACGCCTCCGCTCTCACGGAGTCGGGAAGCCTGCCAAGCTCGGTATCGCTGAAACAGCCACTTCTCGCACTCAATTAAATCAGCTATTAGTTGTAATAGCTAATATTTACGGGGAGTTGTGATTAGTAATCGGATACAAAAGCGAGCGAGCGTAGCGACATAAAATCATTCTCCCTTCAACTTTGGTCGGATGCTTAGGCCACATAGTAGCTCCCTAGGGTGGCTAAATATTGTGCGAGAAATATTACTTATAATTAATTGTACTTTAGATCGACATTTTTCGTGCTGAATTAGAATAAAACCGTTATATTAATCCCTCACTAACTAGCTAAACCTTTCGCTGTGGCTAAAAAAGAAAGTACGAAAAAATTCTTTGAAGAAATAGTGCCATAGGCTCTTTCTTTTCTCTCACCTCCTACCAATTATTTGGGGTCGGCTGAGTATGTATTTCCTTTCCTACTCGTCTATTGTGACATACGTCCCTCTATTACACCACAAATCATGGTCACACGATCCGTCCATCTCTTTGTTGTGTCTACCTTTACTATTTTGCCATCAATCTTCGAATTTAACATTCTTTTTGTGACGTGACTTTCAGCACTTCATTACATGCCCGTACCACTACGGTCTTCTTCCTCTACCTGTGGTTCAATCCGATATTAATGATCAGAGAATTCAATCCATCGACTACTTCTCGAGTTTTGATAACACAAACCTATGATTTAACACAAACCATTGATGAAGTTAAATTTTTGACGCATGTCTCGAAGTGTCGGCAAAACAAGTAATTTTTTAAATTTGACATGTTTTTAAATTATTAAAACAAAGTAACGTACATGATGTATATTAAGCTGTTCACTTAAATCAATGGTTCCCAAACTTACTATCTCGTTAGACCATTTTCCATATATTTCAATTTTAAGTAGAGCGCCTGCTGAGCCAGTATAAAGTTTACGCAAGCGAGGCTAAATGATTATTATCAGGAAAACAACATTAATTATAATTATGTGTACTCTTGGGATAAATATGGGATACTATATTCTGGGATAAATATATTCTGGAAAACGGGTTAGTTATCAAAGGATTCTGGACTGAGAGTTAGCGAGTGAGCGAGTAATTTAATATAATACTTGATTACGCGTCTTGAAAATTTGCATTCCGAAAATTCACTCCATAGATAGTTGTTTTCATTAAAAGAGATGGAGGATATGCTTTCATGCATTTTTGGTCCAGATGGTAAAAAGAGCACAGTGATCAAGATTTCTTTTTATTATTTTAATTTTTTTATAATTGTAGCGTGTGTAGTTATTCTGTATGTCAGATATTTGAAGATGTTTTCCACTTTTAATAGAAAAATATAACACCTTTTTTAAGTAATATCAAACTAATTACATTTCTTTTACCCGGTCCTTGTCTCCTTTAGGAATGTAATTATATATCGTCTACAGTATATCGTGGCTACTCTTTATATATGTGGGTTATTCCATTGGTGCAGCCAAAGTTATGCTCGCGACCAGCAATGAGCTCCCCATTATTGCTAATTCGTATTACAAAGTTTATATATTTAGGGCATATTGTCAATAAAAATTTGAATTACGTTGACGACACTGAGCGGGAGCGGAGTGCGCTAGTAGTGCTGGGTAATATGTTGAGCCGGAGGCCTGTACGCTGTTCGACAGGAGTCAAAATAACATGTTTTTATGTCAGCAGCCGTGTTCCATATAATAATATGTTCAGGATGCCGCTGGGGCTGCCTCGATTCTTCAGTGTATCTCATCTATGTGCGCCGAGGCACGTACTGATGACTTTTACGCCACCAGGCGTAAGAAAGCAGCCATTTTACTTTTCAGAGTCCAAGCTAGCACCAGCAGTATCCTAAGAGTGTTCACAGAGAGAATAGACTCCCTTTTCTTTCGATGCTGGGTGAGGCTACTTATCTAGTGTCGAGGGAGGCATGAGGCCATTTGTCACTAACAATGTAATGTCTGAAATGCAAATATATTATTATTATTTTAAATATTATGGACTCGGCTTTAGGTCATGAAATGAAATAAGTGTATTTGTTTCAAAATGGAATCTTACAGGTACTAATTGAAAGTCGTGAGTCTACCACCGCTTCTAAAGTAACTTTAGTTTATAGTTCATAATGATTATTCCTCCTTTTTTAAATTTATTTTATACTAATACAAGGTTTAGCAAAATAATTTAAACGAATGACCACTGAAAAAGCTCAATAGTCGACCCCCGTGGGTTGACACAGACCAGTTTGAGTATCAACGATAAAAGCGAATAAAACGAAACTTTACAACACTTAGACGTAGGAAACGTTTGTATTGCTCTTTTCATACATGTACCGAAGTGAAAACACTCCGGTTCCGCGCCGTGTTGGTTTTTAATAATTCATACGTTCAGCCGGTGTAACGGCAGGGGGCGGTTGCGACGTACTAGCCTTGTTGCTCTTGTTGTAACATACCTACGTATTTTGTGACGTTTTTATATGTACACCTTTAGGAAGGGACGGTTTGGGCAATTTCTAAATATTTAATTTTTGACGTTCTATTTTGTAAGGTTTCTTTTGGGTTTCGTAGCCATTTTGGAAAATGCGGATCCTTCGTCCGTCCTTTTGTACTATTTCTTAGTACATCACTGTATTTTTTTCTTGAACACTACTTGGCCTAACATACATGCTATGACTATATACATATAATCCCTATTAATATTATAAATGCGAAAGTAACTCTGTCTGTCTGTCTGTCTGTTCCGTTTTCACGTAAAAACTACTGGACCGATTTGGCTGAAACTCAGTATATATATGTTTTCGATACCGAGAATTAACATAGGATACTTTTTATTTGGTAATTTTGGCCTATTTGGTCATTTTGGCCTTTTTGGCCTATTTGGTCATTTTGGCCTATTTGGTCATTTTGGCCTATTTGGTCATTTTGGCCTATTTGGTCATTTTGGCCTATTTGGTCAGTTTGGCCTTTTTGGTCGTTTTGCCTATTCGGTCATTATGGCCTATTCGGTCATTTTGGCCTTTATGGTCATTTTGGCCTTTTTGGTCATTTTGGCCTATTTGGTCATTTTAGCCTTATTGGTCATTTTGGCTTCTTTCGTCATTTTGGTCTTTTTGGTCATTTTGGCCTATTTGGTCATTTTGGCCTATTTAGTCATTTTGGCCTTTTGGTCGTTTTGCCTATTCGGTCATTTTGGCCTATTCGGTCATTTTGGCCTTTATGGTAATTTTGGCCTTTTTGGTCATTTTGGCCTATTTGGTCATTTTGGCCTTTTTGGTCATTTTGGCCTCTTTGGTCATTTTGACCATTTTGATTATTTTGGCCTTTTTGGTCGTTTTTGCCTATTCCGTCATTTTGGCCATGTCGGTCACTGTGGTATTTTGGTCATTTAGACCATTTTGGCCTTTTTGGTCAAGTTTTGTAATTTATTTTGTTGACAGATAGACGGGGGATGGTATATATAATTAGCGATATAAAATGAAGTGAATCTTCCGTGGGCAAATACATAAAAATGTAATATAATATAACCTGTAGCATTTGCTCTATAAACAAGAGACACGCACTAGAGGTCAACCCGCGGCGCAGCCGCGGTGTAAACTCTAGTTAGTGTATATATTTCTATGTATTGTTACGAGTTTAGCGGGACTCGAATTAAAATGCAGTTGGAATTATTATAGACTTTATTAGAACTATACAAACACGTATATCAGAGGTACAAATATAACCGAACGCAACAAATCCAAACGTAATGCAGAAGTTCGTAAGTCAATAAAACGCGCAAAGACCGTCATTATTAGATTCCCGAATGTACAGACGTCTCGCCTTGATCGTGGTTTTTGCTCAACTGCCCCCTCTACATCAGGCCGTCGTTTTATACCTCACAAATACAAATATGCTCGTATCGTAGTCGACGTAATCCGTAACACCTGGCTAATGATTCAGCCGCCGTAAGCGCTTACAATAGAACAATAGGTTGTTCTCTAGAAACGTATGCCAATAAATAAGCAAAACAAAAGAAGACGATCATAAAAGAATTACAATTAGTTAAAATGCCTACAGCTAATAAAATGTGTTTTTACAGATATGCAGGTGGAAATTGTTTTTGTCGGAACCTAAGTTGTAACAGTATACATATAGCCCGAGTTGTCTGGAGAGATCGCTCTAAAGCGATAAGACCGCCCTCTGTTCCTGCGTTGACATGAAATGACTGTAAATTTACTATATAAGTCGTGCGCAGATGGTTTGCCGATAGTCGCCCCTCCCGCTTCCTACGACTGGGACCGGGGCTTGTCTAAGTAGTACTAAGAAGTAGACGACCGCGGGGCGCGGTTGTGAGACGGGGGGGGGGGGGGGGTGTCATCGGCAAACCTACTGCGCGCGTCTTACATGTCCACGTGGTTAGTCCATCCACAAACAAGTCAATATCCACATAATCCCGTTTGCTGTGTTTGTTAACTGACAAAAAATAAGTGGCGAGTGAAAGCTGTACTAAAAAAAACAACTGTAATACACTTTGTAAACGATTGAGAACACCATGCAATTTTTTTCGATTCCTTGTCTGTTTGTTCGGGATTCACGTAAAAACAATTGGGCCGGCTTCGATGAGGTTGTCGTTGATCGACAACAAATTCTTAGATTTAAAATCCCAGCTATTCATTATCTCGAGAATCCCGCGGGATTTTTTCTGGGAATTATTGAAAATGGCTAGATAAAAAAAAAGGATTCCTATGTGTTTTTTGATATCTATAACGATAGAAAATTCTACGTAATAAAATATGTGATACATATTTTATTGTCCCGGGAATTTTCCCGGAAGCGGTTTTCAGTTGTTCGGGTGCATACAATTTGACTAATTCCGTCGCAGTTTTCACTAAATCGATAGCTTATTTTTTTTAATGTTGCGGTAGTTGGTGTTCTGGGAATCCCGCCGGAATTTCAAGTCAAGCGGGAACGAAGTCACGGGCATATCCAAGTGGTATTGTATTGTGTTTTTTGACACCGCCGCGCGCTGTTGCAATTCTTTCACTGCCAGTTACGTGGGGATGGCAACGCGAACGAAGTGTCCTAGCCACTACTAGTTGACTAGTTGACAATAGAGTTGACTCAAACTCACTACTCCTAAATGTGCGGAATCGAGTGAATTTTATATCAACTCACTCGGCGTTAGTTTCTTTTTTTGTTATATTATTTTCAATTCGTCGACGGCACTCGACGAGTAACGTGCCGTGTGTGTGTATGGTAATAATTTTGGTGAAAAAAAAGAACAAAACATCGCTTTGTCTAAAACTCTGCGCGTGATATATTCCGGTATAAATAAACGGAGTTTTTTTTTTGCGGGGAACGTTGTATGAATGCGTTTTTCTGAGTGCACATACATTTTCGGCATATATTTTTCGGTGTGTTATTTTTCTGATGAAACGGAATAATACATCGTATTGTCTAACACTTTTGGATATTGTATTGCACAGATTTTTTTCGGGATCGTTGGATGAATGCGTTTTTCTGAGTGCACATACATTTTCGGCATATATTTTTCGGTGTGTTATTTTTCTGGTGAAACGGAATGATACATCGTATTGTCTAACACTTTTGTATATTGTGCTTTTGTATATTCTATTGCACAGATTTTTTTCGGGATCGTTGGATGAATGCGTTTTTCTGAGTGCACATACATTTTCGGCATATATTTTTCGGTGTGTTATTTTTCTGGTGAAACGGAATGATACATCGTATTGTCTAACACTTTTGTATATTGTGCTTTTGTATATTCTATTGCACAGATTTTTTTCGGGATCGTTGGATGAATGCGTTTTTCTGAGTGCACATACATTTTCGGCATATATTTTTCGGTGTGTTATTTTTCTGGTGAAACGGAATGATACATCGTATTGTCTAACACTTTTGTATATTGTGCTTTTGTATATTCTATTGCACAGATTTTTTTCGGGATCGTTGGATGAATGCGTTTTTCTGAGTGCACATACATTTTCGGCATATATTTTTCGGTGTGTTATTTTTCTGGTGAAACGGAATGATACATCGTATTGTCTAACACTTTTGTATATTGTGCTTTTGTATATTCTATTGCACAGATTTTTTTCGGGATCGTTGGATGAATGCGTTTTTCTGAGTGCACATACATTTTCGGCATATATTTTTCGGTGTGTTATTTTTCTGGTGAAACGGAATGATACATCGTATTGTCTAACACTTTTGTATATTGTGCTTTTGTATATTCTATTGCACAGATTTTTTTCGGGATCGTTGGATGAATGCGTTTTTCTGAGTGCACATACATTTTCGGCATATATTTTTCGGTGTGTTATTTTTCTGGTGAAACGGAATGATACATCGTATTGTCTAACACTTTTGTATATTGTGCTTTTGTATATTCTATTGCACAGATTTTTTTCGGGATCGTTGGATGAATGCGTTTTTCTGAGTGCACATACATTTTCGGCATATATTTTTCGGTGTGTTATTTTTCTGGTGAAACGGAATGATACATCGTATTGTCTAACACTTTTGTATATTGTGCTTTTGTATATTCTATTGCACAGATTTTTTTCGGGATCGTTGGATGAATGCGTTTTTCTGAGTGCACATACATTTTCGGCATATATTTTTCGGTGTGTTATTTTTCTGGTGAAACGGAATGATACATCGTATTGTCTAACACTTTTGTATATTGTGCTTTTGTATATTCTATTGCACAGATTTTTTTCGGGATCGTTGGATGAATGCGTTTTTCTGAGTGCACATACATTTTCGGCATATATTTTTCGGTGTGTTATTTTTCTGGTGAAACGGAATGATACATCGTATTGTCTAACACTTTTGTATATTGTGCTTTTGTATATTCTATTGTACAGATTTTTTTCGGGATCGTTGGATAAATGCGTTTTACTAAGTGCACATACATTGTAGGCGTATATTTTTAAGTGTGTAATTTTTTTTTAAAGGAATAGCAGATCGCATTGTCTGATACTTAGTGCGTGATAATTATATTTCGGTTTAATAATCGGGTGTTTTTTTTCCGGGAACGTTAGATGAATTCGTTTTTTGAAAGTGCGCATACATTTTAGAGTATATAACAAATTTCAGCGTTATCGCTGTCTTGGTTATTCAATGAGAGCGTCATAGATAGACGACGACATTATTATCGGCGACTCTGACCCCTCGCCGGTCACTGTCGCTGCATGGGCGCGCGGTGTCGATCCCAAAAAAGCGCACGTGTGTCCAAGTCTTTACCCTCTATATTTATAGTTTTGAAAATTAGTTTCAATATATGAAACTCGAACAGAACAAACTGTATCCGAAAAGTTTATTACACGATATTATATTACCTGAAACGATACGATAGACGAGTTAATTGTTTAAAAGCACACACGTGGCTGGGAGTAATTGGACGGCGGTTGTCTCGATGTTATAAAGCTGAAGTACCCTTTTAGTAGAAAACTAAAAGTGTTACGGTTATTTCCGTTGCCCACGTGAATGTTGTTGTTATAGAAAATAACACTTTGCGGCTATTGCAGTTTTTTTTTAAGTGAAACTTCTATACAGAAGAAAATCACCAAAAAGCTTCACGGTCGCGTGGAGGGGCGGCATAAGTTTAGAGTAGACTATGGATGCGTTTTTTGGTGCCGGAACGAGTTCAGTTTTTTTGGTTGATCAAATAAAATATTGTTACGAGTTGCAGGACTCGAATTAAAATGGCGTTGCAATTGTTATATAGTTTATTAGAACTATACAAACACGTGTACATTATCAATACACAGGTACATTAATTCGCCACACCTGGCTAATGACTCGGCCGCAAGCTGCCATAAAAGGGTACAATAACAATGGGCTGTTTTCTGAACACAAAGTAAACAAGAGAAGACAGTCATAAAAAAATTTCAATGTTATTAGCTCAAACGCTGACGGGTAATAAATGTGTTTCGTTTACAAATATGCAGGTGGCTCAAATTGTAACAATACGTTTAAATAGAAAAATGCATAAATTAAAAAGTACCTAACCTAACCGAATCATAATTTGCAGTAAGCGTGCGAGAAATCGAAATGTACGCTGGGACATTTAGTAGAAGTGAAACTTCGACGGACTAGTGAAAAAACGAACCGCAACGGACAATTTTAACTTGAAGTTTTACGGGCAGATTGTTAATGTCTAATTTGAAATGCTGCCAGTAAATCTTCAAACTAAAATTTTGTTGCGATTCATTTTGCCACTTTTCCGTTGCCATTAGTTTTTCCACTCGTCCGTTGAAGTTTTTTCGGATTCTAATGACGTTTGGGCAAAAACGGTTTTTGTTATACAAAAACATAGGTTGTACAAACACGACTCCTCTACGATTTTATTATGTTATACGAATCCTCACCAAAATGAAATTAACAATGTGCTCATTAAAGTTTAATTACGTAAATATTGTATTACATTATCTTATAAGAAGATTTGAATTACGTTCGTAATGCCTCTTCAAACAACAAAGGATTTTAATATTTCATTACGCAACTGTATTATAAGAATGTAAAATCATTTTCACCTCATAAGCTCAACGAGTGCGTCTTTGTTAATACGAGTGAGTAAAAAATAACTAGCTTTTTTATGTTTGCTTGTAGGCAAATTGGCAAAAGGGGCCACTTGATGGCAAGTGACTACCGTCGCCCATGGACATCTGCAACACTAAGGGAGCCGATGCGTTGCCTACCTCGTTGCGACTTTAGTTTAGTACTATATCTGTTTACACCCATATTGTAGCGCTCTGGGAAAACCGCGGGAGGGAGCTCATTCTATACCTTGCTCACGTATGGCATAAAGAAGCGAGCGCCACGTACAGTGGAAAAACTTCCAGGTGTTGAGGAAGTGTGGATGAACTCCCAGTCGCCGGCAAGCAGTGCGGTGCTAAAATGCCGACGTAAAGCTACCGAGTGAAAAAAATATTTTAAATTTAGAACACGAAAAATCGCCTACGAGAAGCGTTCTGAATAATGCCGCCATCTTCAATTTTATGTTTTACGATATCGTGAAAACCATCAAATTGTGGTTGAGCACATTGTTATGCTGCCGGCGGTCGATGCAAACTATTGGTCCACATTTATGCTGACCACACTCACGGCTGCTATTCACGACCGACTAAGCTCTGTTATGCTATCACTAAAACTATATATAATTTCTACCAGGAAGCCTATACACAAAATACAAGAACAGATACACAATGTGAGTAAAAATATGTACTACCTACATATCGGGTTAAGTAACACAAGATACACAGTACAGATATCGTAACAGCGAAATATTTAAAAGTCAACGAAGATGATGTCAATATACATATTAATAAAGAGCATTGATAAAGAAGTAATAAATAGTATAGGAAACAAATTGTAAACAAGAAATTTCTTACTATAACTGCAATGCAAATCAGATAGAAGGTAGTTGACACTCCGACTGTAAAAAAAACAAAATACATGATTATTCCTATCTATGTACGAAATTAATACAGTAACAAACCAACGCTCTACATTTCTACAGATACTCACAAAATATTGTATATTACAATATAGAGAATTCCAAAATATACAATGTCACAGAACATGTACGTGAGATTAGAGGTCCTAATGACATTGGATAACAAATAAAAGATAATCATGTCCCAGAAGAGAAGGAGATAGGTAATACTTATATACATAAAGGAGATAAAAGAATATGCTGATTGAGATCTAATTCTGCAGATTCAGCATTGGCGACGATGCAGACTAAAAGCTGCACTGAAGATACTTGCAGCCAGCACAGCCAGCAGTCTTGTGACCATTCACAGAATGGTTTGTATCGTTTTCAAATGTGTGCTCCTGTATTTATTTTTTCTTGGTGTAATAATTACCATAGTTGTATTGCAGTAGGAAAGATGTTTTGTTAACAAGATAACCTTTTCAGATGTGTCTCCTTGCTTTACTTTCACTTTTTCTTCTCACTAACTCCGTAAAATTATTCGATTCAATAGATTTCCTTCTATGGCATCGTAAGCTAAATGCAGTTTATGGTTAAACGTAGGTCTTCCTAAGATTACGCCTCATATCAAGAGTTTTTGAAGAGAGAATTTATTATCCGGCCTCTACTGATTACTTTGAGCAGATTAGTACTCCATAAGACTGGAAAATGTCCTCCCACTCTACGTTAAATAAGTTGCGGTTTCCACCCAAGTATTCGCGTGTCCTCTTTTGCTTAATTAATAAGACGAGATCTCCAGGGTCTTTTACTTAGCTATGGCTATAAAAAAATCCTTTTTCTAAATCAGTAATTCAACAAGTTGCAAATGTTTTGCCAAGATCTAAACACTTTATATTTAGTCCCGTATTTTCGTTTGTATAGTCATAGAGTTCTTACGCTCTTTTTATGCTTTCTTTGACTTTCTTCCCACATTGACCTCCAGATTTAAGCTTTATACTACAGAAGAGTGATCTGGTCAAAGTTCTAAATCTGTAATTCAACAAGGTGCAAATGTTTTATTGAGATTTAAACATTTTATATTCACTCTCGTATTTTCGTTTGTACTGTCCTAGAGTACTTACGCTCTTGTTATGCTCTCGTTGACTTTATTCCCACATTGGCCACCAGATTTAAGCTTTATACTACAGATGAGTAATTTGGTCAAAGTAGTAAACGCATGTTTTGAACACTAGCTGAAAACTGTAATAAAAATAACTAATTAATGTTTGTCTGTATGACCTGACTAACTGTTATGACTTTTCTACTGTTAATCACATGATTATTGTCTGTATACTCTTATACAAATTAGACAATTTTGTTACATAAATAATTTGAAATCTCTCTCTTTTCTTTCACCATATCCCAATTATTTGGCGTCGGCACAATATATCTTTTCCTTCCACACTCCTCTACTTTGACATACATCTTCTGTCACACCACATATCATCATATCATCTTTCACACAATCCAGCCATCTTTTTTTTGGCCTACCTTTGCATTTGTACCCATCTATCTTGTAGTTTAACATAAAATGATTTGAAATATAACATTGTAATATATTATAAAAAATTATGATATCTACACATATTGTACTTAATTAAATACCAATAAAGCATACACACCTTATACATACTTTTTATTTATACAACCTTTGCATGAAGTTTTATCCTGTTTGTATTTGAAGATAGGTGAGCAAGTAGTATTTAAAATTTAATGTTTGACTTTACTCATGCTTGTCTGGTCAAAGTTGACTTTGGCCACAATATTGTGTTTCACTCAAATTTCAATGTTAAAAAAACTTAATTAACTCGACTTTGGTGGAATTCTAAACTACATAACTAGTGCACCTTATTTTCAAAATTTAGTAATAATTAATTACTTACATCACTGCGAATCCAATTGCGATACTGCGATTGAAAATAATTTTTCTTATTTATCAATATAATTATGCACTTGCGTTAAACGTTAGTTGTCGCTCGGTGCTCTTCGCGCTTTCCGTATTTTAAAGTATGCGAGTGAGAAAGCCATTGTGACGTCACTTTATTGAAGTGCACAGCTAGGACGACGCATTATTTTCTATAATGATATTCATGCCTAGAGATGCCACGAATATTCGGCTGCTAGTCGATATTCGGGCGAATACCGAATAACAAGTTGTGAAAACAAAACGCACATATTGCTCGAAATTGTATATGTTTCCATCAAAAATTGATAGCTACTTTAACTAGATTTTAACAGTGTTAAATGCGATTTTAATTATTTTTTCATTTTAATATTACGTTCAGCCAGTTTTTAAAATGTCTGAATCAGAAATAAAGAAAGAAAAAAAACGTTTATTTGCCAAATGCGACAGACAAAATAGAAAATAGACGAAACAAAATATTTTTTACAGGTATATGCCGCAATTCGGCAAATGAGGTTGGCACTCAGTATATTGCTGTGTCGGAAGATATTCCGCCACAGCACTGAATCACACAAAAAATAATAATTTAATAATTATGTGTACCTATCATTCGCGAGAACTTAAGAAAATACTTCACAAGTTATTGCTTTAATGCCAGCTTGCTAGGCGCGAAATGGGCATGTTTCACGCCGAACATGCGGTAGCCGAATCTTCGGCGCTTCGGCCGAGGGCGTGGCCGAATATTCGGTAATCGGTCAAATCACTATTTGTGGCATCTCTATTCATGTCCGTTTGGTTTTTTTCAGATATGGACTACGGTAGTGGCGGGCCCCCGCCTCCGGGTATGATGAAAGACAGACATGGACCGCCACCGCCTCATCACCCGGTGAGTTGTTTGATGTGGCAATACGTTAAAGTTACTTACATCCTTCTATCTGTCTAGTATTTATGACAATGTTCATAAGAATTGGATCACTTCCAAGGCCGCAAAGAGGGAGGAAATAAGCTGTCCTCGGATGATCTCAACTTTTGAGATTTTTTTGAGGTGGAGGAAATGCATTTCGCTCACTACCGGGTAGTTTGCTAGGGATTGCACCACCAGTGGCCATCAGAGTCAATCGCCGGCATGTGCGGAGACTCGAATGCTCAATACTCCACTAAAACCATCCTCATCCCATGTGCCCCGCGCTTATGGTAGGAAGAGCGTGACGCTTAGAACGTAGTTACGCCCACGCTGATCCTAGCGCATCAGTGCTTGAAAATGTCCCGGAAAGCAGTGCAAACTCACTGTGACAGCAGGGGGATGACTCCTCCGCTCCCTAGATGCTGGAGGGAACTTTTGAGACTTTTTTTTTTAACAGGGTTTGAAGACCGTTGGCCGCGCGAAAGGGAAATGTCGCGGCCCGTGTGTGGGATTCGCCGGGTCGGGGTGGTACTAGCACCCCACGTTGAGATGTGGGGAACTATTGCCACGCCGCGGTTAGGGATACCCACTAAAACCCCTGAGCAATCACGAGAGTCCTTTGTCCAGGCTGTGGGCTCGCTCGCGCATTCACCACCAGCCTGGACGGACGGTGGCCGGCCCCTTGCGGGCTGGCCTCTCCATTTGGTAGCCGGAGATTTGGGTCTCTCCGGCTTCTCTACCTCACCGCGAGGTGAGAGAGGGCGCGCGGGTCGGCGCGCGTCCCTCCTCTCCGACCTTTGTGTGCGGGCGGGTCCGGTTTCCCCGCCGGTCGCAGGGGGATGACTCCTCCGCTCCCTAGATGCTGGAGGGAACTTTTGAGACTTGCGGCAACTACGAGTAAACTCGTGTATTGCTGTAGCGCTAAACGTTATTGGTCGAATATCCACTAAAAACAACCTGATGCTAGTAAGTAATTCTGTTATGTAAGACACGGTCGTTGATGATAATTTGGAAATCAAATATTCTCTCTCGAAGGTATTGACTTGAGTACTACGTGTACTCAAGTCAATACCCACTGTTGTCAATACACAAGTACTAAGTGGGTATTACAAAAACCGGCAGAACCAAAACCGAATACCTGTTTTGTGATTTTGGCGGGACCTCTAGTGCTGTGCCTCTTAAACTAGAATCAGCCACACTACCATGCAACCCCGAACTCAGACCTTGGTTCACTACTGCAGAGTAATTGTGATACAGAGAGGGATGTAAGGAGAAGAATAAATGTAGCATGGCTAAAGTGGAGACAGGTAATCGGTGTGACGTGCGACAAACTAATGCCACTGAAACTAAAAGGTCAAATATATAAATCTGTCATATGACCAGTCATGCTATATGGGTCGGAATGTTGGGCCACTAAAGTGATAAACCACAAACGTCTCCACTCAGCTGAGATGAGAATGTTGAGATGGATGTGTGGTGTTACAAGAATCGATAAGGTGAGAAATGAGCACATAAGGGGATCTTTAAAAGTTGCACCCGTCACTGTAAGAGATTTAGAATCGAGAGAAAGAAGATTAACTTGGTATGGGCATATAATGAGGAGGGATGAAAGTCACGTGACAATAAGAATGTTAAACTACAATATAGATGTGTACAAATTCAAAGGAATACCAAAAAAAGATGGATGGATTGTGTGAAGGATGATATGATGATATGTGGTGTCACAGAAGATGTATGTCAGAGTAAAGGAGTGTGGAAGGAAAGGACATATTGTGCCGACCCCAAATAATTGTGATATGGTGAAAGAAAAGTGAGAGGGTATTGATTTGAGAAAGGATTGTTTTCCCATGGACGATTACATGTTGGCTTGTCTCAAGTAGCGGCCAGCGAAATGGGCACGTATCATCTAGCAAGATTAATAAATTAATAGTCATTTTGGTTGAAATATTGAAAATTAATCAATTGTTAATTTGCATAATAGACACTATTAGTGTCGCGGCGTTAATTAATTAACCTTTATTGGTTTTATGTCGACCGGACCGGCGATTGTACCAATTTTTTCCATAACGCAAACCACTTTGGTTAATTAAATAGCGCGCGTCGAACGTTTATTCTCTGCGAAAATATGCACTGTTTGTTTTTGGTTAGGTTTCTTTCGTCTCTTCGTTTGTATTGTTTGTGTATTATAGTAATTGTTTATGAATATTTTTATAGTGTACTAAATTACTCCTTATTGCATTACTTTATAAAGTCATTGACTATTGTAATAGTTCTAATCCCTACTATCCCTACTAATATTATAAGTGTGAATGAAGTTTGTTTGTTACGCTTTCACGCGAAAACTACTCAACCGATCATCATGAAACTTTGTACACATATTCTTGGAGGTATTAGAAGTAACATAGGATACTTTTTATGAAAAAAAAATCCACTCGGACGAAGTCGCGGGCAGAAGCTAATATATTCTAATAATAATTATTGTATTTTCAGGTTTTCGCGAATACTAATTAATTATCTTAATTAAGTTACACGCAGATACACTTATAATCTATACAAATAAATCAAATTGAAGTGTCTGATTGTAATGTCCAAAATAACAGCTTTTTACTGAATGCATATGAAAGTATATGTGGTAGTTATATAAAAAAAAACGATTTTTAAAATTTTTGTCTTACTATCTGTCTGTTTGTTCCGGCTTATCTCTGAAACGCCTGAACGGATGTTGACGGGACTTTCACTGGCAGATAGATAATGTTATGAGCTACTTTTAAAATTAGCATTCGGCAAAAACAAAACATGCGGATGAAGTCGAGGGGACAGCTAGTACACTATATGGAAATGAAATAAAATATTTATTCTTGCATAAATGTAGTTGTATACAGGTGTCATTTCTAGAAATACATGGTTCGGTACATTTTATCAGTTCCACTGGTGTGCAAGTAAGCAGTATCTTAATCGTCATTATTTAATTAGTTATTTGCTATTCGTTTTATAAAGTACTTTTTTTCCAACTTGAGTAGTATATATTACCTTTATTTATTAATTAATAATATTTATTACCTTCATTCATTACTACCTATGCCCGCGACGTCGTCCGCGTGGATTTTCTTTTCAAAGCCCCCCCGATTTTGAAACCTTTTTCATTGCTGCTCCGCTCCTATTGGTCTTAGCGTGATGATATAGCCTATAGCCTTCCTCGATAAATGGGCTATACAACACTGAAAGAATTTTTCAAATCAGACCAGTAGTTCCTGAGATTAGCGCGTTCAAACAAACAAACTCTTCAGCTTTATATATTACTAGCTGTGCCCGCGACGCCGTCCGCGTGGATTTTGTTTTCAAAGCTCCCCGATTTTGAAACATTTTTCATTGCTGCTCCGCTCCTATTGGTCTTAGCGTGATGATATATATATATATACTATTGCCTTCCTCGATAAATGTGCTATTTAACACTGAAAGAATTTTTCAAATCAGACCAGTAGTTCCTGTGATTAGTGCGTTTAAATAAACAAACTGTTCAGCTTTATATATTAGTATAAGAAGTATAAGATATTCATTATATAGATGTCTGTTTTTTTAAAATTATTATTTCAATCTGTGTTTGTATAAAACTAGTCATAAAAAAATACTAATTACAAATACATCTAATTTTTTCCGGGGAGAGAAAGACTGGTGATCAGCACAGAGGATTTCCCTTCTACTGAGACCGGGCTCTCACCTATTGTTAGTAATTAAGAACCTTTTCTAGCAATTATTTAGGATATGTTTTGTTTTGAGAGCAAATCATTAACAATTAAGCAACACCGTAATCCATATTTTTCAGCGCGATGGTCGTGGCTACGGTCCAGAGGGCTATGGCGGCGAGGGTTTCGTCCCACCACCGCCCATGCACCATCCCAACATGCCGCCACAGAATCAGGTAAGAATAGGTACTATCAGTCCATAAACTCAGGCGTCTCCTTTTCATTTACTCCTTGAGAACAGGAGACCATCGTATAAAAATATGATCAGCTCATAAACTCGGACCTCTCCTTTTTCTTTACTCATAGAGAACAGGAGACAATCAGGTAAGAATATGATTAGCCCATAAACACAGACCTCACCTTTTTATTTACTCTTTGAGAACCGGAGACAATCAGGAATGACTGATCAGCTTGTAAATTCGGATCTCGCCTTTTTATTTACTCCTCGAGAACAGGAGACAATTAGGTAAGAATATGGTCAGCCTATAAACTCAGACCTCTCCTTTTTGTTTACTCCTCGAGAACAGGAGACAAGCTAACGGCCCATCTGATGGAAAAGTTGGTGGTTACGCTTGCTTACGGATATTTACAACTCGTGGCCGGGCTATTAGCTCGTGGTCGGGCTGTTAGCCGCTAAGCTACCAGGGATTTTATTATTGTTTACGTAAATAAATTGAATGAGGCGAATCGTTCAAATGTTTCAGGGTGGTCCGCCGCAGCAGGGCGCTGTGATGATGGTGTACGGGCTCGACCCGCAGACAGCCAACGCCGACAGACTGTTCAATCTCTGCTGCCTATATGGGAACGTTGTTAGAGTGAGTATATTTGTTCAATACACATTGTTTTCCTTATATCCCTGCTACAGCTGGGATAGTGGCTTTATTGCATTATTTGAGATGTGACTTCCTACCTTACCTATCTACCTTACTTTTGTGACAAAACGTTTATTGTTAAATTGAGAGGAAGAAGATAAAGGTGGTACGAGCACGTAATGAGGAGGGATTAAAGTCACGCGACGAAAATAATGTTAAACTGGTATATTGATTGGTACAAGTGTAAAGGGAGTCCAAAAAAGAGATGAATGCATTGTGTGAAGGATGACATGATGATTAGTGATGTGACAGAGAGACGTATGTCAGAATAGAGTTGATCCCATTTTTTTGTTTTTATTGTAGTAGCTTTGCATTTGACCGCGATTTCGCTCTACGTGTACCGAAGATGTGATCTAGGATGGAGCATGCTTACCTAGAAGGTATCTATTGACACGGGACTAGAAGAGTATTCGGCCGAACGTCGAATAGAAGCCGAATACTCGTGGTATCTCTAGTCTAACATGCATCTATGTACTATGTTCAAGTTTGTGATGAGCTCCTTGTCTGCGAGGAACTGATCACAAACATTGTCACATACACTTGGGATTCATATGTATTTAATGTTATTTTAATGTAAGTAATAATAAATTAAGAAAAGGTACGATGGGGCTGACATAGCCTAAACGGTTCAAAGCCCCCTTTAAAAAAAGAATTAAAAAAATGCATCTATCTAAAAATATTTGATTTGGTGCCTACGTCGCCCTTCTACCATCGCACCGCTCGCCGGCGATTGGGAATTCATCCACACTTCCTGGACACTTGGAAGTCCTCCACGCTCCTTCATGCCATATATGTCCAAATTATGGAATTAACTCCCTCCTGCGGTTTTCCCAGAGCGCTACAATATGGGGCTCTTCAAAAAGGGCGTGAACAGATACCTAAAGTCTCAACGTGGTAGGCAACGCATCGGCTCCCTTAGTGTTGCAGATGTACATGGGCGACGGTAGCCACCTATCACCAGGTGGTTCGTTTGCCAGTTTGCCTACTAGCAAACATAAAAAAACAACTAACTAACTGCTGCGGCTCACCGACCCAAAATGAGTCTTGGCCTCCGAAACGAGAATACTCCACTCCTTCGTGTTCAGCGCTGTCTCCTGCCAGTCATCGGCATGAAGCTCGCGCAGATCAGCCTCCACTACGTCCCTCCAGCGATACCTGGGCCTACCAACTGGTCGCCGTCCCGCTGGTCTGCCCAGATAGGCTCTTTTCACCGCGCGATCCTCCCCCATTCTGTGTAGGTGGTCAAGCCAGCGCAAGCTATGTGCCTTGCTCTCGCCTATTATATTGGGCTCATCCACCAGTTCTTGGATTTCGGTATTTTTACGGATCCGTCAGTTGCCAGCGCTTCCCCATGTCGGACCCTGGACCTTTCTTTCAGTCACTAACTGCTTGTTCTCCTCCTTCAGTGTTAGCGTCCAAGCCTCACATCCGTACATCAATATTGGACGTATGGCAGTTTTATGTTATATACGTATCTTGGTCTTACAAGAGAAGCTTGGATACTAACACCTTATGAAGCGTCTATCCAGCCTCACAAGTTTTCTTGTTTTTGATATTAATAAAATTATTCCTTACGTTTTCAGATAAAGTTCTTGAAGACTAAAGAAGGCACCGCGATGGTACAGATGGGCGATGGCGTGTCCATGGAGCGCTGCGTCCAGAACCTCAACAACGTCACAGTGGGGGACTACACTCTCACGTTGGCGTAAGTGTCATTCTCAACCCACTTCCAAAAAGGGAGGAGGTTCGCAGTTCGTCGACTGATCCTTTCGACCAGCGTCGTAAACATACGCTTGGAGGTTTTTTGTCACCAGTTGGTTCGACCCGGATGAGGCGAGCAACTTAAAAAAATATCTTTTAACACATTTGTAACTTACTCAGAAAACATTAAAAAAAAACTTCGTTTAAAAAAACCAACTTCAAAAACTAAAATGTATAAAATAACTTATTTCTAAAGCTATTATTATTAATATATATTATCTAAATCATCTTAAAGTCGGTGCTTAGTAATTTTCAAAATATAGTAATTTTTATTATGTTTTACTTTGCACCGACTTTAAGTTGTTTTAAATATTATATATTAATAATAATAGCTTTAAAAATAAGTTATTTTATACTCTTTAGTTTTTGAAGTTGGTTTTTTAAACGAAGTTTTATTTATTTATTTGTTATTATTTAGTGTCTAGCTATGGGTATGCCTACGAAAGGTGCGGCGCGGAATGGAATTTTTTTCATAAAAAATGTTCATAAAATGAAAACTACTGGGCCAAAAAATAAAAAAAAGATTCTGACGAATTGAGAACCTCCTCCTTTTTTGAAGTCGGTTAAAAATAAGCCTTTAAAAGTCTAAAAACAATTATATAACTTTAAATAAAATTTAACCCAACAATTTATTACATCACACAATTCATACGGTACTAGTTGCGCCCGCGGTTCCAACCGCGTGCTGATGGAAAATCGTTGTATTTTGGAAAATTCACGCTATCTTCGTATATATAAAAAATAATATTTGTCTGTATATCCTTTATAGAATCGTAGACTATACATTTGATCATGTGATGATCTTTGGCAAAGTTGTTGTTCATGAGCCAGAGAAAGTTTCCGAGTTGGTTCACAATTGGACCCGGTAGGTGGCGCTGCTGTCGGCATATCCATTGCAGCTTTTCCGGGCAGGACGACGTCTGCCGAGACAGCTAGTATCTTTATAAATTATAGCCTATGTGTTATTCTGATGTGTAAGCTATATTACTGTATAGTTTCATCAAAATCCATTGAGTAGTTTTTGAGTGAAAGAGTAACAAAAATACATCCATACATCTATCATCTATACTACCATTCTTAGAAACTCTCGCGTTCATAATACCTACTTATAGAGAAGAGATAATATCATATTAATCTGAAGCGAGAATTGGGGGTCAGGGAGCAAATAATCTAGAAAAACCCAAGAAACCGATATAAATCAGATCAGATACGCCAAAGAATGATTATCTGACACCCAGCAAATGCAACTATGCATTTTTTGTGGAGCTGTGTTATATTTTGAATTCGGATCATTTTTTCAGATTCTCAAAACAGGCGTTCCTATCGGAGGTGATGAACCCCTACCCGCTGCCGGACAAGAGTCCCTCATTCAAGGACTACGTCGGCAACAAGAACAATCGGTTCTTAACACCGGCGTCCATACATAAAAACAGGATACAACCGCCGTCCAAGGTGAGCTTTTAGAATTCCTTGACCATTTTCGCTAGGATCCGTCTCCATGTACATACATCGGTGTACCTTTATCATCCTTGGAGACGGATTGTTTTGATCATATAGCTATAAGGGCGAACTCGATTGGTGTGATACCACGGAGTCACAGAACATCGGCTTGAAACGGTTAGCTTTGACCTAATCGTGTTTCGTATGATAAGTGAGAATTCTGATGGTCCACTTTCCAGTTCTGCTGTCCTATCCCCCTATTTCAATCTCCAATCCCATAATTCTATATCATCCTTCTATACCATCCCCCTATTCCATATCGTCCTATCCCCTCGGCCCCATCCCTCTAGTTCAATCTCCTATCCTGTCCCCCTATTTCAATCTCCGATCCTATCTCCCTATTTCAATCTCCTATTCTATCCCTGTATTTCAATGTCCTATCCTATCCCTCTATATCATCCTTCTATCCCTTTCTCCTATACCATCCCCCTATTCCATATTGTCCTATCCCCTCGGCCCCATCCCTCTAGTTCAACCTCCTATTCTATCCCTGTATTTCAATGTGCTATCCTATCCCTCTATATCATCCTTCTATCACTTTCTCCTATACCATCCCCCTATTCCATATCGTCCTATCCCCTCGGCCACATCCCTATAGTTCAATATCCTATTCTATCCCTGTATTTCAATGTCCTATCCTATCCCTCTATATCATCCTTCTATCCCTTTCTCCTATACCATCCCCCTAGTCCATATTGTCCTATCCCCTCGGCCCCATCCCTCTAGTTCAATATCCTATTCTATCCCTGTATTTCAATGTGCTATCCTATCCCTCTATATCATCCTTCTATTCCTTTCTCTTATACCATCCCCTGTTCCATTTCCTTCTATCCCCTCTATCTCATTTCTCCTGTATGATCTCTCTCTTCCATCCTGGAAGCCAACTCGTTGCCAGCCAGAATGGCTTCGCTCCTGGTGTTGCAAACATCCAAGATCTTAACGGAGCTGTCCTGGCACGGAAGCGCTTACAAAAAGATGGCTTTCGGAAACGAATTTTCTTCGTTTTTACTATGGTCTGGGTGTGTGGGATCAGCCCCAGAGTAGACCTTTGTATATTACCCATAACCCTTGTTCCAAGGCGGTTTGGCAGGTTGTACAGGTCGATATCTCGATGCGCGGGTTTCATCTCGATGTTTTCCTACACCGTTGTTAGCACATGGTAACTGTAACAATATACACATAAGGTCAGTAAACTGCCCAAGTGGTGCATGCGTTCTGGGCTGGATTCGAACTTGCGCCCTTTGAGTTTGGGACGCGAGCGCTAGCCATTACGCCACCATGACTTATGTAGATATGTATGTAAGTATATATGTATGTAATGTGTATATGTGTGTAATGTGTATATGTATGTAATGTGTATATGTATATAATGTGTATATGTATGTAATGTGTATATGTATATAAAGATTTTGAATGACAGCATGGTGTTAATCTGCAACTATGGATGTTTCAGGTGCTGCACTTCTTCAACACTCCGCCAGATGTCTCCGACGAGCAGCTGCTGCAGGTCTTCCAGGACTACGGGGTCACGCCCCCTCACACCATCTCCAAGTTTCCACTGAAGAGTGAGAGGTATGTGGTGGCCATGTCTTTTAATAGGTACTACAAAAAATAGTGTCATTATTGGGACAGTGACAATATTTGTTTTGTTTGTTACAACTCCATATCTCCATATTGTTACAACTCTTGTCCTGACAAAATCCACCTGCATATCTGAAACAAAGCACATTTATTACCCGACGGCATTTGAACTAATGGTCGTTATCTTTTGTTTACTTTGTGTTTAAAATTTGTGATTATAAAACAGCCCATTGTTGTATTGTAATCTTTTATGACAGTCATTAGCCAGGTGTGTCGGATTAAGTTGACTTAGATACGGGGAAATTGCAGTTGCGCAATAAAAAACGATGACTGATGGAGGGAGGAGTCAGTCGAGCGAGAACCACGAGCGAAGTGAGACGTGTGTACTACAATTGGGAATCTAATAAGTGGAGTACTTTGCGCGTGTTATTGAATGACGACCTTCTGCATTACGGTTTGGACTTGTTGTGTTCAGTTATATTTGTACCTGTGTTTGTATGGTTCCAATAAACTCTATAGTCATTCTAACGGCATTTAAGTCGAGTCTCGCGGCTCGTAACAATATACATGGTATAAAAAATAGTTTACGTCTTATTCTCAGACCTACAGTATATACTCAAATAATTTCATAAAAATCTGTCAAGCCGTTTCGGAGGAGTTTGGTTACAAACACTTCGACACGAGAATTTTATATATATGGATAGATTTATTTACAGATATGAAAATGTACATTTAGGCATAAATAAGTAGCTATAGATTTATGCGTAGAAACTTTAATTTATACAACCCTGCCTCTTGTTTTCCCACTCTAGACCCATAGGTTTACTGGAAGAACTCTTTCTAGGGCTAAGCTCGCCCTTTTACGTTACCACTGTTCTGTAGTTTTGTATGTAAATATTTTGTGTACAATCTATACGAATGAATAAAATCAAACTGTCTGTTTGTAATGTCAAAATAACAGCTTTTGAAGTGATAACTTCTTATGCAATTGTTAACCGCTTCGTTAACACACATGGCACTAGATAGGATAATATATAAGCATAGACATGAGGCCCACACTGCACATGCACTTCCTCACAACACCAGCACGTAACAGATACACTCTACACTAGTATAAGTTTAGTATTTAAATTAGGATAAATTATTATAATAAGTCACTCGTAAGATACATACACTTCAACACAAATTAATTAATGTCACACACAAGAACTAAAATAATAAGCGTGTTAAATTTTAAAAATTAAATCCAGAAATAAAGCTTTAAAAAAGGGTACGGAACTCGAGTCCGTAGAGTTGTTAAAAAAGAGAGAGAAATAAACCCCGCTTCGTTACGTAACGCGTTACGGCGCCAATCTGTCTGGCTTCCCTTTCTCTCACGCATACGGCAGCGGTAGGCAGGCGCCTCCTCTCTCACTCTGACCCACGCGCTATATACATAAAATTTAAGTAATAGCCTAAGTTTTTCTCAAGGTAAACAATTTCAATATTAAATAGTCAACTTAGATTAGTTTGAGTTTTTACTAAATGAAAGTATATACGGTACTTATATCAAAAAATCAGTTTTTAAAATGTTTATCTGTTTGTTACGGCTACTATCTGAAACGGCGGGACCTATTTTGGTGGGACTTTCACCGGTAGATAGCTGATGGTACATGGAGAAACTTAGGCTAGTTTTAAAGTTAAAGTTCTTTGATTAAAAAAATGCAAAGAATAAGAAAGAGTCATTTAAATCGATAATGGTTCCAGGTCCTCGTCAGGCCTCATGGAGTTCCAGAACATATCGCAGTCGGTGATGGCGATAATGGCCTGCAACCATGCGACCATACAGCATCCAGGTAAAAACCTTTGTTTTCAACCCCCCCTCCACAATATCCAACGCAAACCAACCATTCCCAACTATGACCAACTCTAACTCCCATAAAAATAACCGTATTCCAAAAATTATTTTTCTTGGATGTAAGTATTTTTCATGTAGGTTCCGGATCTTTATATATTTTTCCCTTATATCTCGTTTAAATAAATAAAAAAATGTAAATAGTATAAGCGGCCTGCGTTTGCCTACGAAAGTGCTGACCACGCGGCGCTTGATCATCGTTTAGGCTAATAATTAGATTTTAAGTTAAATTAGTTTCTAACAATTTCTTTGTAATCAAGTAAGTCTTATAAGAACTGTCGAGAAATAAACTTGTCTTAAGAAATGATTTCTATAAGACTTCTCCGCTCCACCTTGCATATCCTATCAAAGTTTTTTTTTAAAATTAATACGGAAAATAGTGAGTGAAAAAGTGTAGTACCAGTCACTTTGACTATCCACTCGTTGGATTCATCGGTGCTTAAAAACAAAAAAATCTATGTTTTCAAGGTTCCAGTCTATAAAGGTAAACACACACACACACAAAAATATGTGTGTGTGGAGTTCACACGCAGTAGAAGCGAAACTACCACGTTTCGCTAACCTATTTATTGGAAGAATTTTCGCATTTCTATTCTATTATAGGCGTCTTTATTCTTAGGTATTTTGGCCCTTATTCGTAATAATTTAAGCTAAATTACACTTTAAATCACTGGTATAAAAATTCAAAATTCAATGCACTGTTACGCATAATTTCCTTAGATCTACGTATAAAAGAATATCTGCCTTCATTATATACAGATAGAGCTAAAATTCATTTGAAATCTTTTAATTTTTATTTAAAGTGACAATTAATACTAACGGATCAAAAAAATGTGTTTTATTTCGAATGAATAAGGTTAAATGTTGTGTTTATCTCTTTTTTTTCGTTGCATCGAGTTTCAAATAACTCTGTTTCTAAGGAAATTTTAACCGAATTCGTATTACAGGCGCGAAATTCCCGTTCGTTATGAAGCTGTGCTTCTCGTCGTCGCGACAAATCGGCCAGGGGAAGGGCCAGACGCCGAACAAGGGCGAACAGAACGCGAACCCGAACGCGAGCACGAACTCGAACCAGCGGCAGAATCAGAACAACGGAATGTCGGAGCACGAATACTAGTAAGGTGTAAAGATATTATTATTAATTATTAAATTTAAATTATCTATATGATGATATATGATTATAATATAGGCATTCCACATTCTCGCGAGAACGCAGGAAAACGCGCGAGAAACGAGAATGTGGAATGGATTCTTGTATTCTTTTATCACGTTCTTGTAACGTTGTAGCCGTGAACTCGCGAAAATGTGGAGTGCCCTTTATCTGTAGATATATTGTTTGACTAAGACTGTGACCGATTGCCTAAATTATTAAAACATCCTGTAAATACGCTTATATTTACCACCCGGACGTGGATCGTGACGTCACGGTTCAATTGCTTGGCGCATTTTACAGTTAATACAGTTATTTTATATTTTAAACAAATTTTTTATCGATTCAAATTAGCAATGGGCGATTCCGAAACGATTGAACAATCGAATGAATCGTAATCGACACAACATTATAACCGAGTCCACGATCGACTCGTTCCACAATCTAACGATCGAGACGTCTTCCAATAGTTTCGATTCGGAGGCCGGTCCGTCGACGTGACCGATCGTGACTCGTGATCGTAAATCGTGTCGAATCGTGCCCGGTTTCAATATATCATTACCTATTTTTTTATACCTTAGCATTGGTAGAAATTGTTTGGGTAAAAGAATGGGTGGTACCATGTAGGAATCCGGCATCATCGGCGCACCCGAGTCGATTGTGATTCTCGAGTCTCTAGACTCGAAACCATCGATTACGAAAACAATCGAGATTAATCGTTGTATTTGAACAATCGAATCAAACATTTCTTCATCGACCATAGCTAATTAATACACTCTACGGTAATAGAGATTTCAAATGCAAACCTTTGACTTATTTTTAAACTTTCAGAAGTACAATATTTACTTACTTACATACGATACGTGAAATCACTTTTATATTTTTAGTCAAACAATAGATCTTTTATATTAAATATTTAATAAATATAAAGTGATGATTTATTAATATCTATATGGTGTAGTAGAAATTCTACTACGTAATTTAACAATGGCGACATTAAAAATAATTATAATAAGAAGTAAAAAGTCGTAAAGCTATAGAAACCGTGCTAAAACATAATTATAAGCTGAGTGACAAGATTTTTTTATTCATATAAAGTAACACAGTATACATAGATGTGAGTGAGACAAAAAATAACATAATAGATGCCTATTGTTGCAGACAAGGCATAAGTATGAATTAACATTTAGTGTCTTATACTATTTTGTTCTGATTATGCTACAAGTGCTAAATTTAAATTGTACGTGCAAAACTAATATGCGTTCTTGAAGTTAGTACGCGTCACTGCGCAGAACATAGTTATAAGGTTCACAGACGGAGCTGAGAGGGGAGTATTGCGCTGTCTCTCGGCCGCTATGCGGAATCTCATGCTATCTCTCTCTTTCACACAACGTACTGTCAGGTGTAACAATCAATAACACTTGACTGAATCCGCGCAACACATGGAGTTAACTTCTCTTCAGACGCATTTTAGTTTTGCGCGAATTGCACAACTGTATACGTTTTTAATTTAATACGGTTTTTATAACTTGTTGTTATTGGAAAATAACAATTCGAATAGATATTGAGTGAATTAATTAATAAAACATCACTGTATGTTGGAATTATATAAATATTGATAGACGTATTAAGTTTGTAACGGCGATGTGGTGAAATTTATTTTTCGCGGTTGCGGATGGACTTTCGATTTTGTTGTTGTGTAACGGATTTATTTGTCGTACACGTTATATGACTCGTCCGTACATAATAACGGCCCACAATTTTCCCACTGCTGGGCTCGGGTTTCCCCATTTTTCGGAGAAGTGACAGTAAGCTCCGAACGCTTATCTAGATATCGATATGTGGATATTACGTGTCTAGATATGCAGATTGTATTACGTTGTGTTTCTTTACCGTCAGCACGCGACGATTGCAACAATATGCACATTCACATGCAGATAAGGAAAATTGTCTAAGTGATGCATACTTTGCGACCAGGAGTCGAATCCACAATATCGAGATAGGATGCGGATGCGTGGTTGCATGCTGGATAGCGATCCAGCATACAACCACGACACAAAAGATAATAAATATTCAAACCGGACAACCCTTAGTTTCTTTTTCTCTAACCTCATTACAACATTGTGTAGCAGCATATATATATGTAGATTAAATATCGTCGGTATCAGTATAGGACCTTTTTACTAAGCTTTTTTTAATTCATCAAAATTGTTACATACTCGTATGGCAAATGTTAATAATTTGACAAAAAAAATAATATAACCAAAAAATGTAGTTACAATGTCCTGCACTGACGCGCCAAGGATATTTCATATATTTACCCGAAATTTTCTAAGATAATTGACTATTACATAAACAGACTGACGGATGGGTGTAAAGAATTCATAGGAGTTCCCTAAAAATGATTCGATAGTGTTCGGTATGTCAGAATTGGCCATGATGGCCATCTGAAATGTCGTTATATCCATTTTCTTGTGGAATTATAGATTGCAAATAGTTTAAGAAGCAAAACACTGTAATAACAGGTAAATCCGTTACCGATGCAAAGTGATTTAAAAAAAGACATGTAATTGTGTTTAGGGGACGACGGACCAATGTTAAGTCGAGCGGAATTACATAAAGTTTTTATAGGTTGGCAGCATAGTCAGCGGTGTTGCCAGTACGTGCAATTGTAGTTTATTTTTCTGTTTTATTAATATTAAATATATTGGTATTTTAAGCCAAAGATAATTAATGTTACCGACTTTTAAAAAAAGTAGATTTTAATAATAATAATAATAAAATATATAGAGTTATAAGTTTATGTTTATTAGTTGCCCGTAATTTTTTGTGTTTGTTCGTTGTTTAGATGTAGATGTTTTGTAATTAAATAGTTTAATGCTGTAGATAATATTCGTTTAAACAATCCGTTGAATGATTTTGTACAGTGTGTGACTTTATTGAGAATGTTGTCGTTAAAAAAAATATTCAACAGGTACAGTGATAAACTATTTGCATTAATAGACAGGAGTTTATGGCGGTAGCTTGAATAGTGAAGTATTGCGCTGCAAATTTATTTAAAAACAATGTAATGGTAAAGAATATTAAGGAAAATCAGTCTCCCGCAAAAAAAGTAACTCGTAACACTAACTCGAATTACAGCTGGCTCCAGTGTTGCCAGCTCTCGCTTAAAAAATACCTAATTAGTTCTTACGGGTTGTTGCAGGGGTAAAACTACCCGTGCATTATGAATATGTATAATTTTCTCTATGTTATTTACATGGGCGAACTAAATAATATCTTTAACAGGGATATGCCCGCGACTTCGTCTACGCTTGATTTGAAATTTCCGCGGGATTCCCGGGTCACAAAATAGTGCGTCATTTGAATAAGAATGTTAGCTATCGTTTTAGTGAAAACTGTGTCGGAACAAGCTAACTTTTACGCACCCGAACAACTACAAACCGCTGCCGGGATTATTCCCGCGAGATACCGGGAAAAAAATATCACACATTTTATTACAATAAATTTGCTATCGATCAGTAAAAAATAACATTGCTATTCGAAAATTTGCGCGGGATTCCCAGGATAAAAGTTAGCGCAGAGTTTAAGTCTAAGAATTAGATGTCGATCTGTGAAAACCGCATTGAAATCCGGTCAATTGAAAATAATTAAAAATAAATAAATTTTAATAATAAAATTAAAACACCAAATGAATGAATTAGATGCGAAGCTAATGATTAATAATTCTTGCCACTATTTATATACAAAACTTTTATTTTGCATCTCATAATGTTGCCGGCCTAAAAATGAGTAAATAGCAAAATTTTATTTTTTCAATTTTCTAGTCAAATATTTCAATGCAACTTTAGACTGATATATAAATTTTGAAAAAATTGTGTTAAATTTTTAACCCTTTTAAAGGCGTCTGCATAATTTCTAAGTAAAAATAGTAGGGACCATATTATGTGTTTTATTAAATATTTCCACGTTTTCGTTATCTAAATTATATATATTTTAAAAATATACAAGATTTTTTTAAATATAAAAGTGCATTTTATAACACTTATGACCAGTTATTAATACTCGACAAACATTATGAAAATACTATAATTTTTTACATCTTTGCTACAAATTCCTTAAATACATAAATAAATAAATAAGTTCCCAGTTTATTTGTAAATTGATAATGTATCCATATTCTTATAAAATTGTACTTTTTAGGCAGCTACAAATAAAACCAAGAGTTGCTAAATTTTTCTAAAAATATTTTCGTATTTACGCGTTTGAGAGAATAATAGATATGTATTTGATACTTTATGGGACATGATAAAAATCGAAAAAATCTGTTAAGTTATACTAAATTTTTATATTTAGAAATATATTCATTTATTATCATAAACATCTGGTTAATATAATAATAAATAAATAATTAATAGTAAAGAAATAATTTCAATAAAAAAAAATTTTTTTAAGTAAATAACAGTATGTATAGTCTGCGGCTGGTCAACATGGCAATTATCTAGTGATGTGACAACTAGGGCTCCAATTCTGCTATTTCAATAAGGCTCGTGTTTAAACGCCTACCAGAAATGCACCTATTTTACTACCAATAAATTCGAAAAGCCTGCCAGAATGGATAAATGCCCACCAAATTGTGTTTCAAGAAGTGTTGTAGAAATGAACCTATTTTCCTTTTTATGCTATGCCATAAAAATATACAAACGTCTTTTAAAGCTAATTTCAGACCTAATAATTTATATTATCGTTAAATAGATATTACCAATATTTTCTTTCACCACTTTCAATTTAGTCATTTTTGCTGAGGCAAAAAAGCAAACAGTCGAACGTACAATTATTTTTAATACCAAATATAATATTGCGTATTCCAAACACATGTTGCTTGTTTATGGTTTTATGAATTTGATTAAAATATGATAATATAGCCAAATAAATACTTCAGTCTCAATATTACTGCAACACAAATGATTAAGGTAGGTAAAAAATGAATCACTAGTAGGAAAATAAAAAAAGAAACAAAAGTTAAACGAAGTTATGTTTTATTATATTTATAGGTACTTCTAAGATTAATTTCTACTTAAGATTTATCAATGGCACTTTAAGGAACACAATAGTTAAAAGCAGTCAATCTCCCTGGGCGTCGGAGTGAATGCTCCGAACGCAACCGGGATTTAACGCTCGGATGATGATGAATCACATAAACTTTTTAAAAAACTAACAAAGAAAATAATTATTGAATCAACAGAGGTTTTTTAGATTTAGCTGGGCGCACTCTCTTTCTCTTCTCACCAATAGGGATATTCCTAGCTTCAAGAGGTGATTCCACGTACTTCAGCGTGACAATGTGTGACGCTTGCGTGACGGGAATGCGTCCTGCGGACTGTGCGTCACATGCCGGTTGTGCTGGTTGCAGGGTAAATAAGTAAAGGGAAACGACTGTAATCTTAGTTTAACAATAATATATTTTGGATTCAGGTTGGATAATTTGATTACACTTAACCTATTTAGAACTGTAATTTTCGGTTTGAATGTTAGTGTTTTAGTAAAATAATATTTGGTGGACATTTATCCATTTTGATAAGCAAAAAGAATTTAAATTCAAAACGTACAATTATTCTGATGAGTGTATATTTATTTTGGAACGTAAAACGTTGTTGTTTTTAGGCACCTCGGTATAGAGTGGATTAAATTTATATGAAGTAATATATTTTATTTGGTGCTTAGTCTAAGGGACAAAAAATATTTTTGGTGAGCATTTAAATTGTACCCTTTCAATAATGCGAAAATATTCAAAGTAGGATTGCCTTGCGATAATTTCAATACTTCGTAATCTATTAAATTACCAATATCGTTCCGACGGAATAATAGTAGAAAATATTAATATTACCATCAGCAGAAATGACGTCAGCCGAAATGGATGTTGAAAAACTATCAAAATTTGATTTGAATAATTTTATTTTACTTTAAAGTATTTACAAAGATAAAGTGGCCCGCCACGGGCGAGCCATTGTAATTAACAGAATACCGAAACCGGGCAAACCTGCTATTGAGACGATTGTGTCCCGCGATTTTGTAATAATAGAATTGTGCAAAAAATAGGAGTACAATTATTATCACCTTTTTATTTCTAGTAATAGTTTCAAACACAGATCTATACAATGTCAACGTCAAACGTCAGAATAATGAAAATCAAATAAATTATCGCGCTTAAAATCGTTAAAACGTAGTTTTATTATGTATAATAGTCGCGAAAACTTAAGAAAATATTATGAGATCTATGTCGACAAAAGTGGTCGATGCGGACACGTGCAGCACTAGAACTAATTGTATGATGGTGTGAGAGTCACTCCCCCCTCCTCACCTCATACCCCCATTGCCATGTTGACTTTTCGTGAACTTTACATATATTTTTGTCTCGCGATTGCTGTTATTTCTATCAAAATCCTTCCTAAATAATTATTAGTATCTTAGCGTGCTTCTCCGTTCCTTTCATTATCGTATTAAGCCAAATAATGCGCCAAACTGAAATATAGTTATCACTTAGAATTTTAATCAAAAAAATATATTTAATATATCATATAAACTGTATATGCAAATATAAGATATATAACGTTTTTGAGTGATAATTATTATTACACGTATTTAAATGTCATAATATCAAGTCGTTAAGACATTTTGTGTGATCATATACCAGTTGCAGAGAATTATTAGAATGTAGTTCACTGAAACTGGGAGCAAATATAAATGTATTTTTCTTACCCATGCTATGTAATAATTCTTTTAAAGATATTAGGTCAAATTTATAAATAGTTTAAAATTTTGCTATTTAACTTACGTTGGGTGAGAAATATTTCAATCGTCAACATATAGGTACACTAACTATAGTGTAAATAACAGGTTGATTAAAAAGGACAGAAGAATCATTATTTAAAATACATATTTACACTAATAAATAAAATGTAATATAATACGTAATAAACTTTAAAAATCATAGTTAAAAAATTGGTACCAAACCACTGTCGCATACCGGGAACATTCCTAAAAGGCTGGCCGGTGTTGCCACGTTCTATAGAAACGCTAGATCTTTGAGCAAAATTAACTCCAGCCCTTTGATCGTAAGAGATCCTCTATCAAGCGTTAACGACGATAACATATTTCAGTATATTGGCTTGATATTTTCACATTTTTGGGCAACACCTTGTTCACCACTCCTGTAATTAAACTACAACCCGCAAGAGTTAACTTGAGACTTCGCTCGGATGACGTAAACGCGAGGTACTGACGCGTCGATGCCGTAGCGGTAAGAAGGCGAGGGTCGGGAGGGGAGCGCGCATTCCGCTCAGGTCTCAAGTTAACTCTTGCGGATAATAACTCAAGCTTCCAATCACTTTCTAAACCGATTTCGGTTATATTGACCATTATTATAATTATGATCGGTAGAATTCTAGATTCCCGAGCAGGGTAATTCGAACAAGACGAAACGCTGCCACGAAAATTATGGATTATAGCAATAAATGGACAGGCCTAATTTTATATTTATTTTAACCTTTTTGTACACGGTTATACAAAAAATCTTCGACTTGATACTATGACCCAGTGCATGCTGCAACTGAGTCTACATCACTATGATTAGATATACGTCTTGAAAAGTCTAAAACATGTATAAATAAAGGGGCATGGTTTTAAATGATAAACGAGCCAATTGTATGTACCTTGTATATTAAAAATATATATAAATTGGTGTGGGACTCCAATGTATGAGTCGTATTTAGTGAATGTTCGTCAACAGCATGATGTGGGTTGGCGATTAAATAAATGTATGTAAAAAATGTACAGTCGTGCACAACTTGTCTAAATAATATAAACAAAAAATATTTTTCGTGACGATATTAAAAATATAAATACAATGCAAAAAATAATTTGTGCCGCTTTTAAGCTTTATTAATAATTAGAGCTGTACTTAAATAGTGTAATGTAATGTAGTTTTTAAATCTATAATAGATTAATTATAATAGTTCGTGCTCGACTTCGCAGGAATGCTTGTCCTGTTGGTGAATATTATGTCAATTTTTCGTATGTTTATTTAGCTGACTTACGCCTAAGGAGATTTTGTGAGCTCACATAATTTTAAATGTTTAGAGCAATTTTTAACTTACTATTATATTTTTGGATCTATAAATCTCAATTCATGTAATTATTGTAACATTTTTCTCTGCGGTTTATATTTAAAAAAATTATGTGAGCTTATAAAAAAACAATGTATCAATTATGCTTCAAAATTACATATCACAGTGACAAATAATAAAATTAATTAAGCGTTTAAAATTAAATACATATTAAATTACGAGTACTTTCCACAAAACGCCGAATAAACACACAGAAGTCAGTCTACTGCTGCTCAAAACTTCTTTTTTAACAATTTTATTTTTTTGTGACCACTATGCATTTTTTGTTTATTAATAATACTTTACTCTGTGTTTTCTATCTGTTATTTAATTTCGTTACAGACTTAAAATGGGTATCTAACAATTTTCATGTTTTGACCGTTCAAGTTGCAGTGATTCATTGTATAGGTGTTATAGGAAATATACATAGTTGAACGCTATTTTTTACTTACTGTATAATAAAATAAAATTACATTTATTGTTAGAATACAACAAAGGGGATAAAAGCCCTTTATAATAAGTTTCAATACTTCTTGTTAGTATTGAAGCTTTGTGAAGATTTTCATAAAGCCATCAAAAAAATAAGTGTTTTAATAGCTATAACTTTTAATTTTGGTCAAAACATGAAATAAGCCATACATGCAAACTCACAAATAACTATTTGCTTCTAGCTAACGGCGTACCGGCGGAGCATACACACAAAACACATATCAAGATGGAAGGCAACACACAGACACACACAGGCACACCACAACGAGTGCAGGGGGTGATGGGGGGCAGTTACCTTTGTCATTGAAATATTCTCTCATTAAAAAAATATTATGGTTTAAAATTTGAATTTGACAGATCAATGACAGAATTTTTCACAAAGGTAACATCGATAATAATTCCTTACTTTACATTTTGTGATTTAGATCACTCTTATAAAGACATTAACGGTTAGTTCTCTTTTTAATTTTAATTTTTATGTCGATGATACACGATTGTCTGTTTGTATTCACTGTCCTGATTTTTTTAACTTTCAATGTAGGAAGTTTTAATTTTTAAATAATAATTAATATAAAATAATAATTATTTAGATTTTTACAATAATCAGATGAATGATGCGGAGATACGAAGTAGATGAACGCATATAGGCCTTTTTTATAAATAAAAAGATTACAGATTCAAATTTTAATATAAACATAACTTACTTTCTTCTACTAGTTTATCCACTATTGCAACAATGTTTGAGAACAGTAGAGTAAAACACATGATTACTTACAAAAGAGTAGGGATATCCTCAATAGCATTGTTCGTCAAAAAGAGCAGAAGTCTTTATGAATCATCTAGTTTTCATTCAAAAATTATCAAAAACATTTATTTACTTGCAGTTTTTTTGTATTTTTCATTAGCATAGACAATCGCGTAGTATTGGCATTAATTACACAATAACATGAATTCATACTTATTATAATATTATTATTAAAAATAACACATTTTACATTTCCATTTTATTTCTTTTTTCCTTTTTTGTTTGTTTATTATTTACGAAGCGATTCGCTACGTTCTATGCATTGTGCATTTTGTTTTATTATATTAGCTTATTAGTTATTAATTAAGTAATATTCCCATTTTGATTTCTTTGTAATTTAGATTTAATTTGATTTTGCAGTGTCATTTTCAATTTTTCTTCGTATATAACTCCATACATAAATATTTAGGGCTGGCGACATGTGAAATATTCGATGCAATGAAGCATCCCCTAGCCAAGATTTCCTTTTTCAATTATAATTTAATTACAGGTATTTTAATTTGGATAAAAATAATACTGGGGAGGAGGGTGTAATAAATAGATATGCTGAAACAGCGGTAAGTTTGACATTGTAAGACGGATAATTCAGACCATTATGGTTTTTGCGCAAACCAGGGAAATACCACACGTCCGAGGGCTTTTGTGTATCAGATAAATAAAATTCGTCAGGCCTGTCTATAATATATGAGACTGTTCAAAAATTATAATTAACTTTGGTCAATGATTCGTTTATGAAATGCATGTTTTGAAGATGACACTGTTTTTACCGTTTTAGTGATGATTTCTAGTTATTTGATATTACTTGTGAGCAATATTGATAGAAATGAATTAAGCTTTTCATTCGTTATTCTTTATACGTCTATTTTTCAGTCTAGTTAGAAGTAATGCATATGAACATTTCACATGAAACGAATTAGTAATATATACATTTCTTATTTGATACTGAACTTCACGGTTGTTTTTTTTTGTAAACATTACAGTTGTAAAAATGTACAAGAAATTAAAAAAAAAACTGTGGTATAATATGTAATATTTGAGTTTTATTTGTTTTACAAGCTTGGCGTGTGCATGATATATTGTGCATGTGCTGGCATTTAGCGATGAATTTTTCAAAATATTTTAAATATTATAATTAATGAACCAAACTACTCTTACATCTAATCCAAGAAAACATTTATCTTTAAGTAATAGTTTAGCACTCTTTAGGCTAGTATAGTAAGTGTCATTGCAATGTCAATTATATTCGATTAGTGGAAAAATTACAGTAAAAGATTTTCTATAAATTTTTCCTAATGTTAAAATTATGGCAAATTTAACATTAGCTTGGGTTGATTCAAAACGGAGCAACGGTGAGGCAACTCTCTTAAATGAACCTTTCTTCTTTCACTATATTTAACTAAATTTCACCTTGAAGGGGCTTAAAGCTGCACTCAGAGAACTTAACTAGGTACAAATTAAAAGAAAAATGAAGAAAAATGTTAATTAGTGTGACTGAAACCGCTTTCATGAAATTCTGCAACTCGTTTTATGGAATCCACCGTGACTCATTAAAAAACTCACTCAAATTCCATGGATGAAGTTGACATCAGTGAAATTTGAAAAAGCGAAAAATACTTGTGGCATAGGACAGCTAAACTTTTTTTATCGTTGATTAACGTGGAAAAAGACGTAAATTAACTATGTAACGCAAAACTTTAATGGTGTCTAAATAGATTGTTATTTCTTTTCTGAGTGCGGCAGTTTGTATTTTAAAAATAACACCTCGCCTCGTTTGTTAGCAAAATTGACCCCTTAACTCCGTAACATTAATGCGTGGGTTTTAGTCGCTTATTTGTAATTTTATCTGATTTTTTCTATGCATAAGTCAATGCATGAGGTTTTCATATCAACTTTTCAAATCCCCGACTACCAGCTCGATATTGCCAAATCGGTAGGGATTTTTCTGTCACTGTAATAATTTTGCACTCTCTGTTTTGAGACATTGAGGACTGTTTTGATAATTAGTTTTGGTTTTCAATTAATTGAAAATTAAACATGTTCAAAATTCTTCTATACAATTATTTTATAATTGATTATTATAAAATTAATATTATAAGCTACATTATAACTGAGACAAATTAAACCCCGAGTGAAGATTGAACCGAACAATCCGGATTGATAGTACGTACGCACCCTTTTCTAACGATATTTTTGCGCAGCCATTGAAACCGTTACTTCAAATAAGCGACTAATAGCCTCAACTGAAGATAGAGGACTATAAGTTTTGTATAAACCTGCACGAGGATTAGTATAAGAAATTTCGTCAATAACAAATAAAAAAACAACACCACGATTGCGCTATTTTGTCAGTACCATTTGGGTTTTGTATTAGATATAGATGTGTGTATGGTGTGCTCTTTGTAAGTTGTCTATGTTACTATTTATGAAGTCAATTAATACTTTATTAATTAATTTTGCATCCATCTCTGCTATTTTTCAAATGTAGGATCATTGATAAATAGTACTATAGACACTTTAAAATAATTTAGATCTCTTAAATATCTGAGTAAATGATTAATGAAGTAATAGAAAAATTAAAAATCAATGTTATCAGGTAAATAGATGCATATCTTTTTGTCTAGAAAATATTTTCAAATGGAAAACTAAATGTTTAGCTATAGGACATCGGTGTCGTACTAGAATATTTCTTTTGTTTTAATTGTACAGAGAATTATATATATGAATATGTGTGATGTTTTTTTCATTGTTTTCTTTTTAATTGACAGAATAACACAGCTAAAGTCATATATACTCTGAATTACACGCGTTTGAGATATTAAAATTTAAATGATATCGGATTGCAAAACTATAATGGTTTTAAAATGTTAAAAAGTTACAATTAATAAAATTTAAATATCTCAAATAACACTTTATAAGATATTACAGAAGTGAAGCTTCTCGAATATAACCTAAAAGTTAATAATGTAACACTCAGTGTGACTCACCCGAGTGAGTGCTCTTCATTATATACAAAACACTTATTTACTGAGTGGTTCTATTGAAATCGCGCACGAGTCACTCATAACTGAGTTGTATTTAGTTTCGTTCCCAAACGTAAAGGTTTCACTTCAATATTAAAGAAATTGTCGCTAAAACGATGCTTACAAATAATATTACATGAGAACAGCACTCTGGTATTATTATTACATTTATATAATATAGTTAGGATACTATAAATGTAACATCTGTTTCTTTCTTTTAGACTTTCATTGTTAGGTCTTGTAGTTACATGGTAATACATTAAACATGTCAACACAACAAAATATTCTTTCATTTCAACACTTCAATAAACACGCAAATGAAGTGGTACCATCTGTCTGCGTGATTTAGTATTTGACACATTTAAAATAATATTTTTATTGGGACAAGTTATAATTTCAACTCATTTGGGAAATGTAAACATTTCGGAAGGCAATTGACGCCTTTTAGGCTTGCAGTTTAAATAAGTGTTCCTTCTACTACGTATTTTGAAGAAGATATCAGAAATATCAGTCAAATATCCTGCCTTCAAATTCTTTGTTTAATCTGATTGAAACAAATATTTTAAATTTTATATCTAACTGTATTTAAAGATTATTAAGTTGCAAATTTGGTGGTTATTTTTAATTTGTTTATGCCGTCGGCGTAGATCTTGCGATTTTGTAAGAAAATATTTGTTCAAATAACATTCCAAATATACTTAAAATTTAATGTTTGACATGTGTCAAATTTAAAAAATATGACAGATGGTAACACTTGTGAACGTGACTGTACATTTGCAGCAACCTCCTAATACCACACAGTTTGACATCACAAAACTTTCTGGATTGTTTTGGATTGAAATTACAAAAAACAAATATAAAATTTCATCATTTTGATGTGGTATAACCAACTTTGACTCAGCAGACGCGGGCCAGCTTTCTTCCAACATAATTATATATATAACTTATATTTATAATGGACGTAAGTATATTTTGTCTTTAATGGAACTTGGTCTCTTAAAAGTTCAACGTTACGAAAAATATATAAATAGTAGCTGTGTTGCCTACTATAAAAAACTAATGAAGGTGCTTAAAATCTCAATTATGCCACGCTTTAATAATAATTGGAATAAAGTGGTAAACTGCGAACAAAACAATTGTGCCATTATAGAAAATAATTAATTGCTCAAAATGAACATTCAGGATATATCACAAAATGACACAAATTATACACATTTCAAGTATTAACAATATCACCACAGAAACTCCACCACTGAAATGTGTACATAGATAAATTATTAAAAAATAATGGCGAAGACATTTGTTGATATTGTAAATAATATACGCCGAAAATATTTTTAGCTGTATTATTAAATAGGTAAATCAATTTCTAGCGAGCTGCACTTGAAAGCAAAGGATGTAAATTGTATAGAAATAAATAATGTTTTTGAATGAAGCGTCTTATTTCTTACATCATCGGAGAAGCCATTATAGATACTACATAGTACATACCTTGAAAATAATGATAGAAAATAGACATTGTCTGGAAACTAGACAAGTCTAGTCTACCATTCTGGAATGCTTGAAGACGAAAAATTTAGAGCAATGTAGGTACTACTTACTCGTGACATACGGTGCTGAGACGTAACCACTCACCGAAGAACTAGTTTACAGAGGACTTGGCCCTATCTGTTAGGAGATCTGGGCTTCATAGAAAATACACGAGCCATTATGATTTTTTCACTATTTTTGGAAATTTTAACAGTAAAAATATTTAAATCCTTGCTCAATGTTTAAGAGGAATCTTCATTTTTTCGAACAATAGGTGCTAGGGTATTTTCTCGACTGGATTGCGACCACCCCTGGTCTAGAGTATGCCGCCATAACAACCTTGTGTTGTGTTCCGGCATTGGTGACCAGGTTCCAGTCTCCCTTAAGAGAGCAGCAGCCCATTTGTCGGACCTTTGGTGTTACAAAGGTCTATAGGCGATGGTAACCGCTTTCCATCAAGTGGGCAGTCTGCCTGTCTGCTAAACTCATGAAATAAAAATAAAAAAACAATATTTCTTAGAAAAACATAAAAATCACGTTCTTTTATTTATTTGTTTGAGACATAGACTTTTTGCACATCAAAGTTCAAAACTAGATGGCGCTGTTCAGCATTCACCATGGTTTGTTACATCTCTTTAGAACATTTTATTCTTGGTACAAAAAGTTTGTTTTTCCATCTGCAGAAATGAAGTCAGCCAAAATTAATATTTCCCTAGTTTTCGCTTATAAATATTTATAAAAATGAGTGGCGCGCCACGGGCACGACATTGTAATTAACAGAATACCGAAATCAGGCAAACCTACGATTGATTGTGTGTTCGGCAATTTGACGAGATAGTAATAGTAGAATTGGGCCACTGAAGTGGAGATCGCGTCTTGATAATTGTAGTGTAGGGTGCCCTACAGCCCGCTGCCCCGATGACCTGCGTAAGGTCACCGGCAGGGTCTGGATGATGAAGGCTGGCGACCGGGATATGTGGCGCTCCCTTGGGCAGGCCTGCATCTAGCAGTAGACATTGATTGGTGGAAAAAGAAGAAAGTTCTGAACGATGTATTATTTGGAATCGGTTCCCTACACTAAAAGAAACAATTCACATTTCCAAATGTTATTCAGCTATTCAATTCCAAAAGTGTTTATTCAAAATAAGTTCCACTGGAGAACACATTTTATAAGGTCATGGTATAAGTTAAGTAATACCTCTATCTCAAAAACTACTACTACTACAGAATTATTTAAAACAATTTTCATTGAACCTATTAATAGACGCATTTCATTAAACAGTAAAGATTTTCAACACAAATGCATAATTGGATGAGACAGTATTCAATAACTTTACGTAGTTTAACTAAATAGGTTATCAAATTACCGCCATCGGATGTCATTTAATAAGAAACTTTTGGCGGGAATTCGAATAGTGATAATCTAGGCATATCAAAAGTGAAAGAGAATATTGCGATTATTAAACGAGAATAGTTTTACGTGGAAATGTTATTTACGATTCTACAGGCACACCATTTTTTTGTGAAATGTAACTTTTCAATTACTTCAAAAATCCCGATCTTTGGAGTCATCTAACCTGCAATTAACCATCAAAATAATAATTGTATAACAGCTTGTATCTAAGCCCGATAAATAGTGAATAATTTCCATTTAACATAGCTGTAATGATCGAGTTCCTTTGCTTGCCATTGCATATTATAAATCACGGCTAACAACGGTCACGTCGCTCAGCCGCAGCGGCCCCGATCGTCGCGTCCCGTAATGTGCGAGCACCTTTAAGTTCCGTTTCATACGCATTAACCAATATTCTTGGAATGTTTATTTTTATAAACACAGATTTTTACCACACTATATACATAGTAATTACGTATTTCTGTGGAACTATCTATATTCTACGTAGTTCTCTTCTTCGTTTAGAAAAATATTGTAAACATTTGCTATTTAAATTTATTAATATTTATGTATTTTACAATAATTGTGCACACCAAAATAAAGTCGTTCAAGTTCCCACCAAAAATTAAAAATTATCTATAAAACTTTGATTTAATTATGAGAAAGTAAAATTCTGTGTGTAATGAATATAAACGGAAATCACTAGCGTCACTTGCGGTCCAATGCAGAATCGTTAAAAAACGTAATGGTGGCTGCACGTCGAACGCATTGCTGACAACGTAGTTGAAAAACTATCAGAAAACCTGCAAAAACAAACAAGTATGTAAAAAAAAAATATTTAACACAATATAAATAATGCACAAAATATTATTCTAGAATATAGAGATTAACATAAGTAATTTGTTATCATGGCGGCCATTGATCTTGATAAATACGCCAAAATTAATACCGTTTCTGTAGTAATTATTTTGATTATGGTGGTAGTAAATTTTACAATAGTGGCTAATTTGGCTTACTAGTTACTGATAACTTGATAAAAATGTAAACAAAGCAATTTCCAATTTGATACAATTTTTAGGCTATTTGGGTATTTGCAAATAATTTTGTTAGTATTTTTTGTATTATGTAACAATGGATATACTATCAGTATCATCAAGATACATTACAGTAAGTATTTTTTATTGTAAATACCGTAATACATTTACCGCTATCGATGTTTAGAAATTGTAAAAAAGCTTCGATCGGAGACAAAAATTGATTCACAAATTTATTACATTTATCTAATGAATACACACACGATTAAGCTATCTAGACCAATGACCTTACGAGTGTCTCGGTTGTCTTATAGTAGCTATATCAAATTTTTAACCTTCAAACATTGTGTCATCCCAGGTCATTGATTTCTGAGAATGTAAACAATGAACTTTAGAGGGTATTTAATGAGTGACTTTTTTTTAACCTGGCACGTTAAATTGAAAATCTCGTGAACCAACATGCTGTTATTAATCAGAGATCCCCGAAAGCTGTGTTTGTTGTGTATTGTGAACATGTTGTATTAGGGACAACAAATTAATAAACTCTTTTATTACAGATGTGTAACTCAGGAGTGATTGATTTAAAAGATGTATAATCTTTCAAAATTCGAAATCACTCTTTAAAATTAAATCTTTCGTTTGGAAAATACATCTTTAACTCACTACGTTAAGATTGATTTTAGTCACACGGAATGATGAAAACTAACTAATCAGATACTTAGATGTAGTATGAGACAAAAGAGACAGGATATTGTGAATTGAAATGAAATAACATGCGCACTCTAAGAAATACAATGATGATACACAGTAAATTAACTCTCTGGCGTTATTGTAAAGCTTAAAGCTGGTCAACTGAATAAATTATGTCATTCGAAACCAAAGATTTAAAACAGTTAAAGATTTAAAAGAGTGATTTAAATCTTTTAAGCAAAAAGATTTATAAATCACTGATCTCATTGGTGATTTAGTTTGCGCATCGCTATCTTTTATACATGTAGATAAACTTTATAATTACAATAGTTTAGCTTAGCTTCACATTGTCTCGGTATTCAGCCACTTCTTTAACTGCTGAGCCTGAATTTTCATGACATTTCTCGTTAAATACTAGTTTAATAGCTATCAATCATTTGTAATCGAAATATATATATATTTTTAAGTAATATGCATGTTTTTTTTTAAAGATTTTGTATTCAGTATTCACCTGAACACTACACAGTATTTAGCTGAATACTGAATGGTTAGAAAAGCAGATAAATACTGAATATTCATGACATCTCTACTCCAAACTGTTCCATAGAGATGTTCCCTTACATTAGGGATATAAACTGTTCACATAAATTATTCATAGCATAATTGCTCGGTTGGCTTGTTGTCTGTATTTTAGATTGTTTTGAATCTTTTTTACATTCAGCACCAGCTTGTTTCTGAATTTCTCATCTTAGGCAGTATGATATAAGTACAATAATAGTGAAAAAATAAGTAAAGTTATGTTTACAAAGTTATAGTCTTTCACAGAATATCAATGTAAGACGGTAGCCTTGAGCAAATTGTGTTTCGTGGCTAAATACACCATTTATGCAGTTTTCTGACCTAATGTGCATATTTTTACAATAACTATGTACAACGGTGAAGGAAAACATTGAGATAACCAATCTGTTAAACCTACCAAGCCACCTTGTACAAGTGTGGTGGGTATACTGTCCGTTTCTCTTAGTGGGAAGCCCGAGCCCAGCAGTGGAACATTTGTGGCCTGTCATTATTATTGTTTGCAAAAAAATTAATATCTCAACCACTACATGTTTCCCAAACGGGGTTACAGAAGCGAGAAGTACTCCGACCCCCTCTGCCCCTCCATTATTTAAAATTCAGTAACCACTAAGCTAAAGTTTAATGTATAGAATTCTAAAGAAAGAAAGAAAAAGATTTATTTTGAACTACAATAAAACTACTAGCTCAGCCAAATTGCCGGTTAAGATAACCAATGCTGATCTTCCACTAGGGCCATTAGTGACATATACAAACACAGGCAAATGAGAAAAAGATATGAAGTGAACATACAACAATTAAATGATTAAGACAATCTTAACTGAAATTTTGTCATATATATCTCTCTCTCTGTTTCACTCTATCTTACTCTTACAATATGAAAACAATTCACATTTCAGCATGAACCAATGTTGCTTAATATGCAATGCCAAAACTGGTGCGACGTTAAGGAGCTCTGCTATCATACTATTTGGAGAACATGTAAGTATAGTCATGTCTTGTTATTTATTATTGTGGCGAATGATGGTGGAACCATCTAGTTAGTTTAAGAACTTTTAGAAAAAGCTAGAACATTCTGGAAGGAAAAAACAAGGACGGATATATTTGAGAAAAGGATAGACGATGAATGAATGTTCTAGAATAGAGAGTTTGGGAAGGAAAAGAAAGAGATAGATAGATGTTAGAAAGGGATAGGATGATAAACGAGAGTTCCCGAATAGAAAGTTCGGGAAGGAAAAGATGGAGATAGATAGATGTTTAGAAAGGGACAGATAGTAAATAAAAGAATAACGAAATTATGGGTTCTAGAAAATTCTCCCGGGTATATAAGCAGCGTAAGGTGTGCCAACCGGGCAGTTTAGAGTTGAGTTCAGTTCAAGACACTGAAGCGATAAGTGCGATATGAAAGAGTTGGAAGAAGAGTTTAATAGAAGACACTGATGGGTTTAGTGGTGAATTTAGTGAAAAGTTTAGTGGACAGTAAGTGAAGGAGGAGTGTAGGGTAGTTCGAGAGATGAACCAGAGGCGAGCTACACGTGGTGATATCGGAGGTGAGCACTGCAGTAGCAAGAGGTGGTCTACGCAATATCGGCGACGGTATTGTGAGCGAGATACCTTATCATCGGGACTGTGCATCGTTGGTCGTGCGTATAGGGGCAATCCTGCAGAGAGGTATTACGTGCGGCTGTGTAAGTCAATAAAAGCTCTTAGTGATAAACTACTAAATGAATACTTGTTATTGACTACTTCCGTCATATGGTTACTTTAAAATAACCAATATGATTCCAACACGCGCCTCTCTCCTTTTTTCTTTCCGCGGGCTTCTTATAAGACATGACAGTCTCGCAGAAATTGGCCGCACAAACCAACAGACCTGTCTTGACAGCTGTCAATGTGTTAAAATAATTGATGAAAAGACAAATGGCCGTGGAAACAAAGGCTAATTTTATTTATTTTATTGTTTTTAAATTTCAGACCAACCTCCCATCCGGCAGGAAGCTGCCGGAAGTAATAAGCGAGATAATTGATAAGCCTGTTGTGAAGGACAATGTGCACTCGGATATAATATGCAAGAAATGCTCTAAGATGTGCAATGAGTATGACTCCTTGCAATTAAAGTAGGTGAAATATTTATTACATGCAGTATGTATGTGTGATATTTAAATTTGTAAGATGTTATCTCCGTGAGGTTGCTCAGATCCAATGGTAGTTAAACTTTTACTACACATAACAATGTGTGAAATAATAATACGGTAGTTGACAATTTTTGAGAAACAGGTTTATTTTGAGCCTTATGGTCTATTTTAGCCAAAATTTTAATATTTCAGCAAAAAAACAACATTAACATATTTAATTTAGCAATTTTATAAATATTTTGACATTTCGTCACAAAAACGCGTCAAGCTGTCATGGCGTCTCGCATGAAGTCACAGTGTGCAAAACAAACATCTGTTTCGTTGAAGTGTTATCTGAGAAGTCATTGATAACTTGTTGTGTTTTGCACGCTATGACGTCACGCGCTCTGATCGGCGTTCATTGTCACTTGGCTAATGGCTGCAATATAACAATTTTATTTCTCAAAAATATCAATTAATATTTAATATTTTAGTAAAAACAATTTATTTTTGTCATATTTAGATCGTAATCTACGATATATATTAAAATCAGTCTATATTTTTCATACTGTCAACTACCGAATTACAGTCCATAATAAGTCCTTATTATTTATTTAGGTTTATAGCTTGGCAGCTAGGCCTTTAAGCCAGATATTAGTTTACAATATATTATCTTCATTTCCTTAAGCCTATGTGTAGCACAGCTGAACTGTAGGTTATCAGCTGGTGCCATTCAACGGAGTTCTTTTGACAATTCAAAAGGCCGCATTTGACTATACAGTTCACATTTCTCACAAAACACATAATTACTACTCGAAAACTATCAATATGTAGGATATTTATTTATTTATTGTTCATTTTAGAGTAATTTTACACATTTTTAGAAAATAAAACTGCACAACACAACATCTGCTTTCAAAAACTCTCATAATAAGTCCCACTGCTGGGCTCGGGCGTAACATTTCATAGGGGAATGAACAGTATACCCTTTGCGCTTGTCCAAAGCGGCTTAGAAGGTAAACTGCCTAAACAGTGCATGCTTTAGGGTCATATTTCGAACCCCTTGAGTTCGGGACTCGTGTTTTAACCATTAAGCTACTATAGTTTATTTCCTTTTAATGACTTTTTGGAAGGAAGTTCCTTATCGCGCGTTGCGAAAGGGGGCTAGACGGAAAAAATTAAGACCAAAAGTTGTAACGACACTTTTTGCTATAGTTGTAAGCCGTGCGGCGTGCGCGTGTTTCTCTCTCTGTCTCTCTCTGTCTCTCATAGAAAGCAAGCCAGTTAGTTTCGTTTCGTCTTTCTATTTCGCATTGAACAGTGTGGTGTCGCGACGATTATTTTTGTTGAGTGTATACAGGTTTTTTGTACATAATAAATAATAAAAACTTCGTTCCATCCGGGTGTCCCTTGACACTTGTCAAGTTTTTTTAATTTAAATTTCGTAATGATTAAATATGATTGAAGTAAGATATAGAATTTTTCGGCCATTTGGCCGATTGGATGGCTACCACCCCTGGCCTAAAGTACGTCGTCATAGCAACCTTGAGTTGTGTTCCGGCATTAGTGACCAGGTTCCAGTCTCCCTTAAGAGTGCAGCAGCGCAATTGTAGCACTTTTGGTGTTGCAAATGACCATAGGCGATGGTAACCGCTTTCCAACAAGTGCCATTTGCCTGTCTGCTGAACTCCTGCAATAAAAAAAAAAGAAAAACAATACAGACAAATTGAGAACCTTCTTCTCTTGGAAGTCGGTTAATAATCACAGTTGATAGTCTGTGCGTTAGTTTTTTTTTTGTTTCTGTGTTTCTTGCGATTATTCTCTACAACTGTCAGCAAATATGTTAAGAGCAGATGTCGATGAATGTCGATACGAGCGTGTCTCCCAGCAGAAATAACTTCTCATAAGGTCTGTGTCAATTGGTTTCAGCAGTTATTCAGTTGCAAGATGACTGGCCTTTTTAGCCATGTCTCGCAGCTGGCGTTTAACTTTTTAACAACTGCGCTGCTTGCTCATTGAGGTGTTTAACTAGCCTCTCTTTGTATGTACTGCTGTAGCTTCGGATTTCCACCCTTACAGTATTCATTCATGTATCTCATGATTTGTAATAAACCATGGGACATTTGATATGTTTCTTATCTATACTTTTTACTTTGTTTGCTTGAACACGCTAATCTCAGGAACTACTGGTCCGATTTGAAAAATTCTTTGAGTGTTAGATAGTCCATTTATCGAGGGAGGCTATAGTCTACATATCTTTACGCTAAGACCAATAGGAGCGGAGCACCAATTAGAATGTTTCAAATATGGGTGGTTTTTTTAAATATTTTAAAATCTTTGTTAAATATTGAGGTTTGAGTCACTGGGGTTTTTTCGCAGTTGGATTCTATACATCCAACATGGTTTTAGCATACTCTTGTATCTTGTCTTTTAGATCACTCCCAGAATGTCACTATTACGTGTCGCATGGAACAATGAAGTATGACATTTGCAGCACGTGAAATTGAATGTCAAATAATGCACACTCGATAGGTGTGCAAACGTCAAAAGTGGAGTAAATCATTGGACAGGGTATAGAGTATTGGCAGTTTGAAAAACAAACCTGCGAATAAAAACCTGTTTTATTTACAGACTGTACGAGATGAGAAATTATATGCAAGAACAGTTCAAAACGTCAATACAAGGTTATGAACTAACGTACAACAATTACACTACCGATGTTAAGAAATCATCGAAGAAATCGCAACAGAGTGTGACCAAAAGTGCACCTAAGAAAGTGGTGGTGCCAGCGTCGAAATTACAGCCCATACCGCCAGACATGTACCTGAAGGTCGGGAAGTTGCCTGTGGCAACACACACCATCAGCAGTGCCGGGAGAGTGGTAAGTACAGTGTAAACTCTATATAACGACACTGAATGGACTGCATTTTATGCCGTTATAGAGAGTTGTCGTTTAATGGAGGGAAGTCTGTTATTTTTGTCTGACATCTTTTGCTGCACCATTAATTTTTTTGTATGTTTTTACTTATTTTATTTGTATCTTGCGATATTGAGGCATCTTTGTGATGAGGGAAGTACTTAGAAATGTCGGTATTCATGATGCCAACAGTCGAGTTTATTACGGGCTAGGATAGTAAAGCGATAAAAGAACGTACAGCTATGCAGTTTTGACTAATTTTAACCTTTAAAGGTACTTTTTACTACTTAATTGTTGTTGTTATTGAGAGTGGGTGTAATGCTATATAGAGTGTATTATTGTATGGAAGACAAGCTAAACCAACCAAGCCAAGTAATTTGGACGGGTCGGATTAAGGGACTTTCTCGTTACACGGAGTTTACACTGTATTTGAATTCTATGATAATAACAGCCCATGTATTATGGATATGTGGACCCAGTTTCAGTCATTGGGGTGGCCTGTCGTAAGAGGCGACAAAACAACCCAGCCAAAGCCAGGGGGTGGGGTATTTGCATGGAAAGTTTTTTTTTATATCACAGCTATAATATTTACAGTACATGACGGTCACACACACAACACAGTGTTTAAACCTGACTATAGAAGTCAGGTTTAAACACTGTGTTACTAATTATAATTCATAACTTCCAGGTACCAACATCGTTTTCACAATTCAAAAGCATAGGAAATTCAATCATCACTACTACGAGCGTAGGAACAAACAAACAAACAGCCAAACAAGTGGGAAACATATATACAATAGAAGGCGATATAGATACTGTAGTCGCTAACAGAAGTGATATATCTGTCTCTCCACTCAAAAATAATGTTCTAAGTTTCAACATCAACAATTTGCCTAAGGTAAGTTATTTTTGGAGACAGGTCAGCTTGGTAATAGGATTGGGTGAAAGAGAGAGGTGAGATAGATATTTTTAACCAAATTTATGGAGGGTATCATAGGATAAATTTTAAAAGAAGCGCCAAAAGTAATTAAGAGTGAGATAGAAAAAAAAAAAAAACCCGCAGGGGGTTTTATGGCGAAGCCTTAGGTGAGTAGCGACTCCGGGTAATTGCCTTGGTGATTGCCTTAACACTTTTGACGGTACAAAGTTAATATTATTTTTGTCCAAAGCTACCAGCTGCCATCAGAATTGCCATGCCAAAACCAAGAAAATTATATCGTCTCTTTTATTCTAATACGAATTCTATGTAGTTAGAGGGAGAAAGCGTCAGGTCAACATTCGTTTCAATTATCTGTATTTAACCACAAATTTGTGGTGGTTCCGTCTTAAAGGGTGTCAGCACGGAGTGGAGATCGCTTGAGCTAAGGCTCAAGCTCCAGGAGTGGAAGTGATAAATGGCATCACGTCAGAAGTAGTTTTGGTGAACCTGCAGTCCACCTCTCCGTATCCCTTAGCCACTTGTACCCATGTTGTCCCCCGCACCCATATTGCCCCTCGCACTCATGTTGCCCCTCGCCAATTTTGTACACCATTTTTTTTGGGGCCCATGCAGGGAGTGGCGGGTCACCGTTTGCCCATTTTTTCCATGTTCCCCGAACATTGCGATAGATGGACGCCGCAGTTCCCATAATCCCAGATAGTTCCACTAGCAGTTCACCCCAATAGCCCGGTACATTCTGATCTCATTTCCTACAATAGTACTACACTGACCGGGGTTTGTCCCTGTGTGCATTTTTGTATGGTGTATACAGACTTACAAACAAGCAACAAAGCTTGTAAGACTAGGAAAAATTATGTATAATAAAACTAACACAAAAAAGGTACAGAACTAGATTCCGTAGCTGTCGTATAAGAAAAAACCTGGGGCCTACAGATACTTCGCCCTGTATTGGGCCACCCCACTGCATTATAGCAGGACATGAACAGCTGTTTCTTCTGCCTCCAGGCCAGCTTCGTACAGTGATACCTATATTGAGAAGATTCCTGTTAAAGTTGCCATGTGCAGTGGCTGCACCAATAAATAATCTTAGCCGGGATTAATTGAGCTTTAGAATCGTCATGGGGAAACGCAAGTTGGCTTGCCTGCATTCCTCCAGGTTGTGCTGTTATTACTTGTGTCATTAAGATACTATTTCAGGACCTCCTATCGTCGATGCTGATATCGAAAATCGAAACTATCACACAAGGTTCTAATGAGGAGAATTCAAAGGATGACGAAGAAACAAATAATGAAAGTAACAATGAACAAAACGACATGGAGATTGATGAAGGTATTATTATACTGTATACCTTTATTTTCAAAAATTAAATTAAATATATTAAAAAAAAACCGTTCCGATCAAATAATTTTATAGTATGAGCAAAACTTGAATGCGTCTTTGAAGTTGGTACACGTCATTGCGTAGTACACAGTTATAAGGTTCACAGATGGAACTGAGAGTGGAAAATGTTGCGCTCTCGCTCGGCTGCTATCCGTCTCTTTCCCACAACACACCGTAAGGTATATAAACGTTAACATTTGACTGGACCTAAACAAACTCCCGTAACTAACTTCAGTTGAAACGCAAATAAGTTTAGCGTGTACTGTATGACGAAGGTATATTATTAAAATAATATATATAATAGAAATAAAAATATTTTTAATTATATATTGTGCATAATTTTTTATTATTATACTTATATAGTAGTTAATTTAAGTTCAGTTTTTAATTTTCAGTATTCGCTTTATCTGTTGTTCCCGTGACGACGGACGACGGAGATTTGGTGTTGGAAGTAGAAGGGCTTAAGGTAGGGTTTAGATTAGTTTAGCAACCATGGTATTTGAAACATTCGTAATTTTACTGTTAAGATTTGTGTAATACAGATTTGTCGTTAATTCTGTTATTTATTATATGATGGAGATGACTAACTCCATAAACAGGGTGTTCCATTAGTAGCTCACAACGCCCAAAATGCTCAATTCGCCTTTCCACAAGGCGACCGCGTTCGCTGTGGTCGTAACGAAAACGTCACTAATAACGTCATCATTTTCGATCACACAACGCTCACAACGACCCATGTCAATGGGTGGGTCGAATAGTCGTTCCACTTGGATTTACGATTGTAATGCGGGCAAGCAAGTGGAAGGGGATAAATCGCGGTCGTGAACGTGGTCGTTTTGAGTCCCTAATGGAATGTAGCCTTGGTTATACGCTGAACGGTTTATTTTAATTTGACAGGTCGATCATTTATCTATTCGTGATGTCCTGGTTTACCTGGATAACCTGGTTTAGGTATGGGCAACCTTTAACATGTTGAGGGCCAAACTTTAGCGTGCAAATACGTTCGCGGGCCGCGTTTAAAATTACTTAGTGCATTTTAAAGTAGTGATAATATTTTTTTGCGATAGATATTACACATGAAATAATACGATAATGTTATTATAGTACAATTTACTAAAATACCAAAATGAAATTTTAAAAAATGGTACATTATAATTAAATCGTTAAATTTGCAATTGTTACAAATTACGAAAGTTAAACACACCGAAATACACGGCCTCACTGTCACTCCCGTGAGTATAAGTACGTAATGTAATATTTTTTCATTGGGTTTTTTCAAAATGTCTCGCGGGCCGGTGGTTGCCTAATGTCCTAAACCATTATCAATTCGATTTTATATAAAAATCTCATTTCTTTGTCAATTTTTATACCGTGTCCAACGATTTACTTTCTTTTGGACAGGTCGAGCGTTGATCGACTCGTGATGCCCTAAAATAGGAATTCCCAAAGTGGTCGATCTAGACCCCCTGGGGTCGAAATCAGTATAAGAAAACTGATTTTGGGGGTCGACCCCTATTAATTACCACATCTTCTTATTTGAAACCTTCAACATACATACATACATACATAACTTCACGCCAGGTCCCTTGCGGGGTAGGCACGAACAACAGAGCGCCAAACAGGCTTATTCTTACACACCTCACTTGCTTCTTTGACATTCATAGCTCTTGTCATGCACGCTCGTCTGTTCTTAAGGCTCCTGACATCACCTTCTGCTAATACACGATCAATTTGATCATGGAAGGTGTGTCGTGGCCTTCCGCGACTTCGGCATCCATCCTCTTTTGCATTGTATATCTGTTTAGTCATTCTTTCATCATACATTCTTTCCACATGCCCGAACCACCGGAGCATTCCTTTCCTTACCTTCACCCCGACACTCTCTTTCAGACCAACTCTCTTTCTTACTTCGGTATTACGAACGCGGTCCGCGAGCGTCACTCCGCAGATTTTGCGCAGTGCTCGCATCTCGACCGCGTTTACTCTACTTTCATGCTCTCTGTTCCATACCCAACTCTCGCTTCCATACGTGAGCGTAGGTACCAGCACCGCGTTGTGTATGGCAAGCTGGGCTTTCTGGCTGAGGTTCTTAGCGCCTAGAAGTTTACCTAACGCTCCATTCACACTATTCCCCAAATTTACCCTTCTTTCTATGTCAGCGGTGTACCTTCCATCCCTGCTAAAAGCACATCCAAGATATACAAACTCATTCACTTGTTCCAGCATAACATCATCGACCATTATCCTTGCATTCGTTCTGGTTTCTTCTCTTTCAAACACCATAACCTTTGTTTTCTTCGCATTCAAATGTAAGCCTCTCGCCTGACAGTCATCTTTCATCATTGTGACTAGTGTTTGCAGTTCTGATGGCGATTCGGCTAAAAGCACGGCATCATCCGCATAAAGCAAAGTGCTAACAACTAGATCACCCATCCGCACCCCAACATCCATCAATCTTAATCTCTGGAGACAGTTGTCCAGATATAGGATGAACAGCAAAGCCGACAGCACGCAGCCCTGCCGGACGCCAATATTGACGTCAAACCAGGGCGACAGGCTGCCGTCCACCCGCACGCATGCCATACAGTCCTCGTAAGTGGACTGCACAGCACGCAGCAATTGGCCATTGATCCCATATCCAGGCAATATGTCCCAGAGGTCCTTCCGCACAACCCTGTCAAATGCTTTCTCTAGATCCACAAAACCGCAGAAAACCTTCCGGCCCATAGCCAGCTGCTTCTCCACGATATTGCGGAGCGAGAAAACTTGATCCATACATCCCCTTCCATTTCTGAAGCCCCCTTGTGCATCCCACAGTAATCCATCGGATACCACTCTCATTCTCCTTTCAATAATCTTCGCATACACTTTAGATGCTGTGCTGATCAAACTGATGGCCCTGTAGCTGACGCACTCCATACGTGACCCCTTGCCTTTATACAAGGGCACGATGACAGCGCGCCTCCAGTCCTTGGGAACCTTTCCCGTCCTCCAGCACAAGTTGCATAAGGACAGGAAAACGTCCCGGACGCAGGTTCCACCATATTTGATCATCTCAGCGGACACACTATCGATTCCTGCTGCCTTTCCATTTTTCAGACTTCTTATCGACCATTCGATCTCTTCCAAAGTGATCTCGGATGCTGACTCCTCGAAGTCGGTCACAAACTCAGTCGTTGTGCCAGCATCCGAGATATTATCATACATTTCTCTAAAATATTCACTCCATCGCGCTAAAACCTCTTGTGGGTTAGCAAGAATGTCCCCTGCTTTAGATTTTATTCTTTCCATTCTGGAAGCTGACGAACAACCCCGAGACTTTTTAACCTCTCTCCAAAAGAGTTTGGTATTCGCCTCGAAGTTCTCCGTCAGCTTCTCTTCTTCTTTCAATTTTATTCTTTCACGCTTCTCTTTCACTAAAGCTTTGGTTTCATTCTTGCAGAGGCGATAAATTTCTTTCTTCATCTCTTTCATACTGTCATTCTGATGCAAAGATGCAATATAATCCAGCCAGGCTTTTCTCTTTCTCTCTACGCTAGATTTAACATCTGCGTCCCACCATTCGTCACCTTTCGTTGTTATATGCCTCTTTGCGCATCCACATGCTTCTTTTGCGCTTTCCACTATACTTTCCTTCATACTATCCCAGTCATTATCCACATCTAAGTCGGAGAAGTCCGCCTTTGCAAGCCTTTCTTCGACTAGGCGCGCATACATACTCCTTATACTAACATCTTCCAATTTTTCACATTTTATTCTTTCAAGCTCCCCGAAATCGGTACGCTCTCGCCAGTGCCTCCACTTCTTGAAAAGGCCCACAAACCGGCTTATCACCAGGTAGTGGTCCGTTCCAAGAGTGGGGCCTCTGTAGGCTCTTGTATCCGTTATTGTGTTTCGGAGGCGACTATCTATTAAAATCAGATCAATCATACTTTTTAACCGACTTCGAAAAAAGGAGGAGGTTCTCAATTCGTCGGAATCTTTTTTTTTTTTTTTTGTTCTTTTTTTTATGTATGTTCGCCGATTACTCCGTCATTTATGATCCGATTTACGTGATTCTTTTTTTGTTCGACGCGGAATAGCTTCCAATTGGTCCCCTAAAAATTTTACATAGTTTGGCCCAGTAGTTTTCATTTTAATAATAATAATAATAATAAAAACTTTATTTCGGACCGGGGTCCATATTTAGTTAGTGTGTTAGTTACAAATTATCTTATAAAATAATGATTAGTAGTGTTAGTAATATTATATTTTACACAAATTTTAAACGTATAGCCACTTATTTTAAGCCTATGACTACCCCTATCCAATGTTCTTGGAAGGGGCAGTCAAATCTAGCTGCAATAGCCTTCAGAAGACTGTTGGTGCTGCCGCGCAAACGCTGCATCAGTGAAGCGGATTTTTTGCGGATAATCGCCTTAAAACCGTCTGTGCGGGCCTCCGCAAACATCCCAGACGCACTGCAGTGTCGCGGCAACCCCAACAGCATTCTGAATACATTATTATATTGTACTTGTAGGGCGTTGATGGCTCGTTGCCTATAGTCCACCCACAGGCCGCTCGAGTAAAATGACTGACAGTAAGCTTTGAACAGAGTAGTCTTTACTTCAACTGTGCTTCGAGCAAACCTGCGAGCCAACATGTTGCCCCGAACCGCCAACGCCCTACGTTCCCTTTCTATATCCTCGTCGTCCCTAAGGTCACTCGTTACAATATGCCCCAAGTACTTGAACCTATCAACCATCTCAAGAGCTACGCCATTGAGAAATACAGGAGGGACATGGGTAGGTATACGCTTCTGTGTTTTTTGTGTTTTAAACACTAAGATTTCACTCTTCTTAGAGTTGTACTTCAGCCCATGCTCCTCCGCGTAGTTCTCGCATATAGACAACAATGTCCTTACGGCGTTGATAGACGGACCCAGCAACACCATGTCATCCGCGTAACTAATGTTATTAAAACAAATTTCATCTATATAGCATCCGACGTGAGTGCTGCTGAGTCGCTCAATGAGCTGGTTGATGTAAAAGTTGAACAGCAATGGCGAGCTGATTCCCCCCTGCCTCACTCCACATTCTAGCCTATATTCATCCGATAGTGTACCGGCCCATCTCACCTGGTTTGTCTGGTTTGAGTACCAGAATTTGAGAATAGAAACAAGTTCGGTCGGCACACCCGCATCTCCCAACTTGTTCCACAGAAGGTCATATGCAACAAGGTCAAACGCTTTAGACAAGTCAAGAAAGCACGCGTATACCGGCGTCCTCCTCTTAGTATAGTACTTGACAGTATGTTTTAGACTCAGTATAGCGCTCTCAGTTGACAGGTCAGCCCTAAAGCCAAACTGCGCATCAATTAAATTCAATTGACGTGTGAGTCTGCTGTTAATCACACTGTCAAGTACCTTAGCTGTTATAGTCGCAAGTGAGATTGGCCGATAATTGTTTTTATCTGAGGAATCTCCCGTCTTGTTTTTAATTATAGGCACCACTTCTGTGCGCATCAAACTTTTGGGTAAGTAAGAGTGAGCAAGGCACAGATTAAAAAGCATCGCCAATGCTCGAGGCAAATGCACACCAGCGTATTTGAAGTGCTCGACGCTGAGACCATCGTGACCCGGTGATTTACCTCTTTTCATGGTTTTAAGAACTTCAGAAATACTCTTGGCAGAGATCAAACCACCACTAATACCGACGGCCCCACCGTCCGACATCTTCCCAGATGCCGAACCTAAGGGCGACGATACACTAAAGTGCTCCCTAAATAAGTCTGCAATCATTTTATGATCATGGATACCGCCCACAGCTGCAGGAAGGCTAGACTTACAGTTTAGTTTATTTGTATTTTTCCAAAAGCTCTTGAACTTTTTTTCAGAATGATTTAATGCCAGGATGTCCATTTTTAGCTGTTCCTCTCTATCTTGACACCACTTTAATTTTCTTTTAAAAGTCCTACGACTTTCAAGCATTTCACTATAAACAATACCGCCAGAGGGCTTCCCCGCTGTCACCCATGTTAAAAATTTAAGTCTAGCCTCCCTATGAGTGTCAGCAACATACTTATTCCAACCAATTACATGTTTTTTCTTCCTATGAGTTTCTTTCACAACATAGCTCTGTATAGCTGCATTGGATAATATACTTATTACACTACTGTACAATTGATCAATGATTACATGGTGATCAGTATTTAAGCAGAATCCATTGCCACATAGTTGTAATTCTGAGGGAAAGTCTACTTTGCGAAGACCCACGTGACACATTTCGTGATATTTTTCAATCTGCTTAATTTTCCTATCCCCCCACATAATACGTTTTATAAAATCATCATTTATGACAGGAGAAACTTTCTCGTTAAGCCTAAAAAGATTACACTCTATTATTAGTGGGAAGTGGTCAGACCAATATACGTCATGTTGAACCCATATGTTTCTGATGGTTGCTAAGGCTGACTGAGTGACAATACAGTGGTCTAACCACCTGAGACACTCGTGGGCATCGCTTCGAAATGTAAATGTATTCGAATGAAGTCCTAATTTAAGCTCATCCGCACAACACCATAGATTATCATTACAAAAATTCATTAGTTCCTTATAAAATATTTCATTAGGATGGGCATTAAAATCCCCCAATATATAAAATGCTTCCACACCGTTAGTCTTTTCTATTTCAATAATTGATTGGATCACACCTAAACATTCAGTAAACAAAGAAATGTTCTCGTCACTATTAATGGGCATATATACGCTAAAAAAAACTACAGTCCTATGACTTACGGTTACTTTTATTGCCGCAATCCGAGAGTTATCACAATTAATCACAGAAACTGATTCAAAGGCACTTTTTCTCCACAACAATGCAACACCTCCATATGGCCTACCAACCAGCAAGCCCACTGAGGTGTCTACCGCCGAGGTACCCGTCGCACTGAAATCCTCGTCAATAGAATTTAACATTGGCAACTCATGCGGTAGTAACCACGTTTCCTGGAGGGCTATCACGTCAGCTGACTGACATAAGGCTTTGACACCTTCTAACGATCTTTTGATCGACTTGCAATTGTAACTGATTAGTTTGCTATAATTTGTATTATCCATTTAGTGGTGAATTAGTCTTTGCCGCTTTAGTTCTAAAATTAATAAATCTCCTGAAAGAGATACCTGCTGGCCACAATGAATCATTTAAAAATAAGTCCACTTTATATTTCGTCACGTAAATTTTATATGCATTGTAGTCTCGTTCTTTCGCCATCTTTAATTTTACTAACGAAACTGTTTCCCCCGTTTTTTTCAATATATACTCAATGATATCCTTTTCTGATACATCTCTATGTACATTAGATATAAATAATGGTAACTTGGTTTCAGCTGCCCTAAAGATGCAACTTCCTTCCGATTCTGGAATTGCGTTACCTTTCCTAGCTATAAATCTGTCTTTTAACCTCTTCTTCTTTACTACTGTCCACTCTTCTTCCTTCTTTTTTCCGTTAACTTCTTTCTTACTGTTTATTATCTGCGCAAAAGATGGTCTAGAGACTGGTAATGGGGCTACAAACGGTTCGTTTTCGTTATTACTTGAAACCATATTTTCTGGCTGAGAAATACCACATGAAATATTCACATTCTGTGTTTCTAGTAATCGTTTGTCTTTCTGGTTCAGTGCGCTTTGTTTCGCGTTGAACTGGTTTGCCATTTTATTTAAAACACTTTCTTGTTGTGCCTCATTTAAACACCTTTCCTCTATAATTAAATTGGTAGATTCCGTCGCACTATCTTGAGGGGCAGGAGGGCTCCCCACACACCTACTCGGCGTCTTTACCACCTGAAATTCATTATTTACATACGCTGATATTGCCATCGGTCCGCTATCAAACATTGAATTATCTAAAACGTATCCTCCACGTTTCATATTCACATTCGTTCTGACATTGTAAGTTGGAGATTCACGGCAAGTTTGTAGATAATCTTGCATTTCCTTTTTTGTACAATAGTTTTGTTGTATGTCTCGAATACTCTCCTGTAATAGCACAATTTTTTTAAGCAACGGTGTAACATCAATATGGTCGAAGGTTACAGGGGGTAACCTTTCCAAATCTTTCGCCACAAAAACTGGTATTTTTTCGGGATCAGTCCCTTTAAATAATGCAATAATATCATCCAGGTTACGTTGATTTTTACCCTGACGTTTTCTTATTGTTATTTTATGTTGCAAAGATTCAAAAAGCAACGACTTTGCTTCTGCTATGTCATCGCTGGTAAAAGCACTCTCACAAATACGAATAAGGCTTTCTTCATCCATTACATCCAATTTATTTTGTACAAACGCTAATAATTCACATATCACAATATTACAAGTCGCACATTTTAATCTACCGCCCGGCGACATCTTTGCAACGGAGCGAAAGTTCATTGACCGCGCGCGCCCGATGCCGCGGCCCAGCGCTGATTTTATGGACATTTTTCATGAAAATAATTTTCACTCCGTTCCATATGTTCGCCGATTACTCCGTCATTTATGATCCGATTTACGTGATTCTTTTTTTGTTCGACGCGGAATAGCTGCCATGTGGTCCCCTAAAAATTTGACATAGTTTGGCCCAGTAGTTTTCATTATATGAACATTTTTCATGAAAATAATTTTCACTCCGTTCCATATGTACACCAATTACTCTGAGATTTATGATTCGATTTACGTGATTCTTTTTTTGTTCGACGCGGAATAGCTGCCATGTGGTCCCCTAAAAATTTGACATAGTTTGGCCCAGTAGTTTTCATTTTACGAACATTTTTTTGTTCCGGGTTCTTGGGGACCTATATTTTTTAAGAAGCGCGGCACCATTCGTAGGTCCACCCATACATAGCTAGACACTAAAAAGTAACAAATAAAATTTAAAAACTTCGTTTAAAAAAACCGACTTCAAAAACTAAAAAACTAAAATGTATAAAATAACTTATTTCTAAAGCTATTATTATTAATATATATTATCTAAAACATCTTGAAGTCGGTGCAAAGCAAAACATAAAAATTACTATATTTTGAAAATTACTAAGCACCGACTTTAAGATGTTTTAGATAATATATATTAATAATAATAGCTTTAGAAATAAGTTATTTTATACATTTTAGTTTTTTAGTTTTTGAAGTCGGTTTTTTTAAACGAAGTTTTTAAATTTTCTGTTCATTAATTCTCCATGTATACGTGTGAATATCCTTATGATGGAATAAGGTGTTCGACACAAGCAAGTTTCTTTCCATGCATACGTCTATGATTGGCTTACCAGCCTCGTTCGCTCTCTTGTCGCCATAGGGTCCAAGGACAGCCTCAAAGCCGTCTCGTTTGGTCCCCACCCAGCCATTAAGATCACCACACATAATTAGTCTTTCGTTCCCTTCAGCCAGATCCAGAATTTCTCTCACAGACTCCCAAAACTTCTCGAGTTCTTGGGGATCCGCTGAGCTTACGGGAGCATAAGCTGCGACCAGAAAAACTCGCGTGATCCCCAGCTTTAGACGGACCCAAAGAAGTCTCGGGTTCACCAGACAATAGTCTTTCACTCCAGACACAAAGCGGGATGAGAGTACGACGCCTACCCCCCCACTTGCACGCTCGTCCAGGTCCACGCCGGACCACAGAGCAAGCATGCCACCGGGGAGGTCATCGATGTGACACCCCTTCCGCTTTGTCTCTGTCAGACATAAGGCATCCAGGCTTCTCTCATTCATTATATCAATCATTTCGTCCATCTTATCTTTCATTCCACCTCTCACATTCCACGTGCCTATACGGCACTCTGTTCCTCTCGACCCGCCAGGTTTGGCGCTGCGTGAAGGGTGGCGGCCCCCTTCGCCGCATGCGCGAGAGTTCACACCGACGGGGGCGCATCGGTGAGCGTCGCCTGCGGGGGACGCCCTATCATGCACTGCACTCGGGTGAATCTCGGTCAGAATTGTGACCCTCTGGGCCAGCGGGGATCGCGACGTGCACGCTTCTGACATGACCCCAAACAAGTTATACAGTATCCTGAAACCTTCAAGATACTGTATAACTTGTGTTACGTGTACAAATGTGTTTCTTTTTCAAAAACTAATTACCCACTTAAGTATTTTTACGTAATTTGTATTAAAAATTATTAACTTGATATTTGCTGGATTTTATGTGTACTTGTTAAATTTTGATGACAAAATGGTGCCAAGTTTACTCACATAACCAACTGCAAAGATTTTTAAAGTAAAGCTAGGGGGGGGGGGTGTCTGAGGTATCAGTTAATTTTGGAAAAGGGATCTCTTGCCCAATATAGTTTGGGAATTCCTGAAAGCATTACTAAGTTGATTTTATATAAAAAATAAGCTTGTTTGACAATTAATTTGATTAAATTTTGATATGATGACGATATTTTATAGTTTATGCATTAGATTGTCTGGAGCAATGAAATATGACAATTGTGACATGTGAAATTTACTGTCAAAAATGTGCAACACGATGGGCGTGCAAACTTCAAAAGTGAAATAAATAGTTGGACAGGGTATAGGCCCGTTAAGATCCGTTTCCTAAAAGAAAATCTTTCTTCTCTTTCATAAACAATAGAAAGAGAAAGGGAAGGACGACGACGAGTACATAGACGTGAGCATGCTGGAAAGTGTCGCCACATCCGGTGACGACAACTTCATATTGGGCAAGTTGAGGATACTGAATGAGGATGAGGTCCAAAATGTCAACGGAGACGAAGATGACGATGCGCGTGAGTGGATTTCGTGCTTTCCGGGTTCCGTTATGTAATTTTTGACCACCATTGTCGTGTTTCAATTAATTGAATTCAATTAATCCCTTGATTAATGAAGGGATTAACTGAAACACGACAATGTCTCAATTAATGAATGGCATGGAAGGAATGGCTCTTAAATAGAATGTTTTACTCGGTGGACGAATTCCCCAATTGTAAATAAATACCTTCCTTGACTTATGAATGTTATTATTACTATTGTTTTTTGACATTTATCAGCTTATTTTTCATATGATTCATTTAATGTTATATAATTTAATAAAATTTATTATAATTATTTGCATGCTCCTATGCGAGCAAAACATGTGTACACTGCCATATATACTAACTGTTTAACCATGTTTTGTACAAATAAATTTGATTTGATTTAATTAATACCTTATTATATAATATTTAGGTTTTTTTTTCAATTTTTGAAATTTAAAGTTTTGTAACGTCGATGCTTAGAGTGGTTAGAACAGTGAGAGTGTCACTGTTCGAACCACTCTAAGCGGTTATTTTGATTAAGAACAATATTTAAGCACTGTTAGATTATAAGAACATATTTAATGTAACTCTTAATTTATGTTGAAAACAATGGACAAAACTACAAATATCTCATTCTCTCTACCGGGGGGGTAGTTTTATTTTACTTTACACTACTTTATTGTGTTTCAAAAGATATAGTTAACAGAAATCAAACTTTACAATACAATAGGCGGTCTCATCGCTATTAGCACAACCTTTGATGTGTTTTACAGTATCCGACTCGTACAAGGCCACGGGCTTAACATTCGCAACGTTTCGATTTTTTAGATTCGAACGACGGGTCCCAAATCGAGTTGCAAGTTTCCGGTGACGAGGAGACCGCCAACGCTATCATAATGGCGGCTCAGGAAACGGGTAAAGCCAACATCATATATATTTTTTAACGTGATTCTCTTTATTTTCACATTATCCTGTTAATTTGGGGTTGGCACAATGTGTCTTTCCCTTCGATGCTCCTCTATTCTGTCTTCCCCCAGGGGATACCTCCTGCTGTACAGTTGTCCGTCTAGCAGTGCATTCGGATAAGAGAACACGGGACTCCAGCCTCACTGTCATAATACCCATGTACCGTGGCAGTGGCGTCCCACCTCCTTGTTTCTAGTTTCCTTTCCTCTTTATTCCCTTCCTTCCTATTCTCCTTATCACATCTTCATGTCCTAAGTATTCCTCCTTTCTCATCCAAACCCTCCTCCAGTCGTAGCGGTTCCCGCTCCGTTGGACCCAGGAGGGTGAGGACGAGCTTCCGTTTTACTAGATTTTTAAACGTTGAACAGCCGATAACTGAAGCGGTCGCCGTAACCAATTTCGGCTAGGAAGAGACATTCTGTCAAACGTCCTCTGGCACACCACAAATCATCATGTCATCCTTCACACAATCCACCTGTGGGGGTTGATTAAGTCGATGATGGTTACCTCGTTGGATAGGGTAACGCACCACTGGCGAGAGCCCATGGCTCAATTGCCCGAGAAGAATTACATCCCAACCACACCCAACCAGACCCAACCAAAACCAACCAATAAACCATATCCAAAATATCCGGTACAGCCACCCTCATACCTCCACCAACCTTTTACCCAACGCGTTGTATAAATCATACAAATTAGGAACAATAGAATTAGTAGTAGAACAATTGTAAATATTTAGTAATATTAAAGAGATGGAAAAATAAAAGAAAAGAAAAACCCTGTCTTGACCAATGACAGGGAAGCCCGTATTACAAATTAAAAAAATCGTCCGAGAGGGGAGTACAAAATAAGACGAGGAGTTGATAGGAGGACAGGGTATAAATGTTACATGTTCCACGCGACAGGTGGCGCTTTCATAAAGGTGGAGAGCGGCGAGATGTACCGCGTGCAGTCGGTCGAGAGCAAGAGCCAGGAGGAGAGTGAGACGATCACCTCGCAGTCGGTGCAGATGGTCGCGCAGGAGGGTGACAAGTTCAGGTGTCTGCTCTGCGAAAGGCCCAGGGAAGGTGAGTTGGAGCGACGAGAGAGGGAGCGAGTCCTCGAACGTAAAGGGAGGAGAGGCGTAGTCGAAGGAGATGGGAGGAGGCGACCTCGTAAGAGATGAGAGAGGGGGGGGGGCTCCTTGTAGGTAAAGACGGTTGATTTCATTTTAGGAGAAGGGTAAGGGCGTCCTCTTTAGAGACCGTAGAAGAAGAGACGATGTTCTCGTAGGAGACGAGGCGGGGAATGTATTTGTAGAAGTGACAGGGGGGGTGTTCTTGTAAGTAAAGGGGTGATTTCCACGTAGGAGAGGGGTGTCCTGGTAGAAGAGAGGGGACATCCTCGTACGAGAAAGTCGTGGAGTAACTTCATAGGAGAAGATAAGGGTTGCGTTCTCATAGAAAGAGGTTGCTTTGTAGGAGAAGGGAGAGGAACGTGGGAGAAGAAAGGGTGTCAACATAGGAGAAAGGACGGTGCGTTCTTTTAGAAGAAAGGGATGTTGACATAAGTAAATAGGGTGTGCAGGGGTCCTCTAGCATCTAGGGAGCGGAGGATTCATCCCCCATTCATGCTGACGAAGTGAGTCTGCTCTGATTCCCGGGGTATTCTCAAGCACTGATGCGGGGGGTAGCTACGTTCTAAGTCTCATACTCTTCCTACCATGAGCGCGGAGTAAATGGGAGGAGGGTGGTTCTAGTGGGTTATTGGCCCATGGGCGTTGCGGAGACAGGATAAAATAATAAAGCAGAAATTTGAGAGACTGTTCTTTCTTGTAATCGATGGATATAGTTAATTTCTTATGACGGTGGATATGAAAACGGTCGGATAATATTAAGCGCCTGTAAAACGCCATGTATTCAAAATTGGTGTTGCCAATTTAGCAGGCGCTTCTTAACAATGGGTGACCTCTCCACATAGAGGGAGGATCCTTGCTGAGTCCCTATCTTCAGTGGCTTGCCTCTCATCACTTTGGTCTAATTCCTAACAAAGGACCAGGTAGTGTACGAAATGTAGTTCCCCTGCCTAGAATCTTATACTAATATATAAAGCTTGAAGAGTTTGTTTCTTTCAACGCGCTAATCTCACAAACTACTGATCTGATTTGAAAAATTATTTCAGTGTTAGATAGCAGTATATCATCACGCTAAGTCAAATAGGAGCGGAGCAAAGAATGTTTCAAAATCGGGTTTTTTTTTTTTTTTTTTATTGTGGAATACGCGGGCGAAGTCGCGGGCAGAAGCTGGTAGGGTATAAAATAAAATGAGGAGCATCGTCAGGAGAGCCATTTGACTGTTTCCAGACGGACAGAAGCAGAAGAGGTTCGTCAGCGACGCGGAGACGATGATGCGCCACCTGAAGAGTGCTCACGACGCGACGACTTACATCTGCCAGTTATGTGGTGTCGTCATGAGGAAACGGAGCGAATATACGTTACATATCGGTGAGTAATATCAAAGAATAATAAAAAAAAAATTATACACTAGCTGACCCGGCGAACTTCGTACCGCCATATTTATTGAATTCCTAAAAGACTTTGTTTCATGACACAAAAACAAAATCACCATAATCGGTCCAGGTGATTAGGAGGATTCTAGAACCCGATCTCAGCGCCACCTACCGGTTCTAATTGCGAATCTAAACCATCCGGGAACCCACTCAAACACACAAAAACAAAATCGCTCCCGGTGATTAGGAGGATTCTAGAACCCGATCTCAGCGCCACCTACCGGTTCTAATTGCGAATCTAAACCATCCGGGAACCCACTCGAAACACACAAAAACAAAATCACCAAAATCGCTCCCAGTGATTAGGAGGATTCTAGAACCCAATCTCAGCGCCACCTACCGGTTCTAATTGCGAATCTAAACCATCCGGGAACCCACTCGAAACACACAAAAACAAGCCCAAGAGAGATGCTGGGGTTTTTGGCGGGAACTGAAAGGAGATGTCGTGCTGTGCAGTTTTATTTTCTAAAAATTTGTAAAATTACTCTAAAATTAACATTAAGTATATTAATTACGTGTTTTGTGAGAAATGTGAACTGTATAGTCAAATGTGGCCTTTTGAATTCTCACAAGAACTCCGTTGAATGGCACTAGCTGATTAGCTGTGCTACACATAGCCTCAAGAGAATGAAGAAACTATATTGTAAACCAAGCCAAGCCAAGCCATAAACCTAAATAAAATAAAGTGAGATAGCTCCTCAAGGGTGGCTCGTGATTGTCTTCCAGCGGAACACGCCCAGAGTGTGAAGAGCGAGTCGTCGTACAAGTGTCGGATGCACGAGTGCTCCGTTTGCCACAAGTCGTACAGCTCGCGGACGTTGCTCACGGAGCACATGAACGTGCACAACGGCGACAGGCCCTACGTCTGCCACCTGTGCAACAAGTCGTTCGCGAGCAAGTACACGCACCAGGCCCATCTCAAAACTCACGCGGTGAGTGTGTACTGTAGAATAGAATAGAATAGAATATATGTTACGACATCCCGTCACATTCCCGGAAAGCATCCCTTTCCCGGGAACATTTCCTCTTCCACCTTCGTTCGGCCGGTTTGCACCAGAGCGCGCTGCGCACACATACAATCGCCAAAGCTGGCGGTTAACCAGTTCTCTAACATTTTGCTTTGAACGGCTCATAACGTATCAATACTCACGCACACACTCTCAAATTTCAAATACACCAATCAGGACGTTTCGAAAATTTATACCTGACACGCTTGTCCAATATTATTGGCGGGTTTGACACAAGGCTATTGATGTCTAAAGTTTTATTACGATTTTTACTGTGACCGTTAACACGTGGCAATAGTAACAATATGCACATTTGGTCAGAAAACTGTCTAAAAGGGGCAATGGTTTTCCTAATCAAGATTTGAACATGAGCTCTTTGATTTTGAGACTCGAGTGCACTAACTACTATGCTAAGACATCTGTATTTATATATTTTTCTTTTTTACTTAGAGTTAATGAATTATTGAATTGCTGGTTATGATTACACACACATTATTTGATCTCAATACATTTGTGGCAGAGTCAGTTTCATTATACAACTGCAATAACACTAGTAAAAATAGTGGATAGTATTACTCTTGTCACTGATTCTGTTTAACTCACTGGTATACGTTTCAAGATATTAACATTTAATCCCTATTGACAGTTACAATGTCTACAAAAATATAATACTTTTGCTATAATCATGATAACTTGATTTTATTTAAATAGCTACAATATCGATTTACGTAGTCTTAAATTTTTAAAAATACTCAAATCTAACACAAATAACATAGCAACTGTGCTTGTAAAATAATTAGTAACTTATCTTACACTCATAAAAAATTAAATTTCAAGTGAAAATATTGAAATTAATACAATCATTTATGGCTCTATTTTGTTATTACTAGTTAGGGGGTCATAAAGACGCCGCCGCCATGTATTGTGCATTAGAATCCTTTATTAATTATTTTGTCTCGTAAAGTTTCGTTTAGTAGATTAGAGGTAACAGTTGAATGCCGACTAGTTATCGGAATTAGTCATAGACAATTTTACTTAACATTGTTATACAATAAAATTCAAATGTCCACATCTGTAAACAGCATTTTATTATGGAATTTTGTTTAAGAAATAAAAAACAAGAAATATAATTCAAACGTTCAAGCGAAAATATTGAAAGTAATAAAACAATTTATGGCTTTATTTTGTTATTGCCAGGTATTTTTTTGTCAGGTGGTCATAATGACGCCGCCACCTACATTTTCTGTGTACCGAATTGTAATCCTTTATTAATTCTTTTTGTCTCATCAAGTTTAATTTAATAGACTACAGGTATCAATTGAATTCCGACTTGTTTTCAGAATTAGTCGTAGCCAATTTTACTTAACATTATTATACATTAAAATTCAAATGTTCACATCTGTAAATAGCATTTTTTTATGGAATTTTCTTAAAGTATTGGAAAACCAGAAATATCATTCAAAAGTTATTCAGACTTAGTGCCGCAAGACGGGAGAATGTTATAACGGGACAAGTAATCTTTAATAACTTCCTAAAATGTAATAACAAAATCTTTATTTAATTTTAAAACCTGTTTCAATAGGCTTTTCATTTGTAATATATTTTTTTACATCACAACCATCCCCTTATGAGAACTATAACTAAATAAAGATATAACAGTTAAAATAAATAAAGAACAAAAGTTTATTTCATGGACGACGAATATTAGAAACTTGCTAAGAAAGACAAAGGCCCAGTTAAAAACAATTCTAAAAAGTCCCTAAATCTTACATGAAAATACACATCATTTTACAGATAATAGTTCAACTTTATCTCACTACTACATTATTTATTATTTAAAACACATTTTATCCAGACTAATGTCAAGTCTTGGACATGAACAGACTTATTCGAACTAATCTGATTTAGATATAAGCTAATTATATTAAGGACTACATATCAACTAATAATAATTCGATTTTAAATTAGCAAAATTTGAATTTACTGTAAAGATAATAATAACAACCATAAAAGTTACAATATTGTTCTCGTGTCTTTTCTATTTTGAGGAGGGATCCCGCCACGTTTCTCATAAGCAGATTTAGAAGTTTGACACGGTATTGTCTCAAACTCCTAAATATCAATATAAAGGATTCATAGTGATGTGTTTTTACTGTCAGCAACAATTAGCTTAATTAATTGCGCATGGTTGAAATAGTATGCACATTAAGTCATAAAAACCTTGAAGTGGTTAATGGTTCTCATCTAGGATTCGAACCCACAATTAGTAAAACCGAGTTTCCGAACCGAAAGCGTTAACTAATTAAGCGTGAATTTTTAGAAAAAAAGGGCAACTAATAATTTAAAAAAATTACAGAGGTTATAATAGTTAATTATTAATACTAAGTCAAATGTTTTACTACGATAAATTTTGCTTAATCTTTTACTCTTCCCTTTTACATCAAATACATAAAGTATATTATTTAGGTATTGTAAAACAGCGTATTCAAAAAAGCGGCTTGCTTTCTATTGTCTTAAACGCGTAAAACCCAAAACAAACAATAAAACTCCGCCCCCAAACCAATGTTTTACTTGTGTGCGTGTTCTCGGGTTGTTAACGAAAGTGTTTGCCAAGCGATTTTAGTCTTAAGCCTGGTTAACCGCCAGCTTTGGCGATTGTACATGCACCCAATTCGGTAGTTGACAGTATGAAAAATATAGACTGACTTTAATATATATCGTAGATTACGATCTAAATATGACAAAAATAAATTGTTTTAACTAAAATATTAAATATTAATTTATATTTTTGAGAAATAAAATTGTTATATTGCAGCCATTAGCCACGTGACAATGAACGCCGATCAGAGCGCGTGACGTCATAGCGTGCAAAACACAAGTTATCAATGACTTCTCAGATAACACTTCAACGAAACAGATGTTTGTTTTGCACACTGTGACGTCATGCGAGACGCCATGACAGCTTGACGCGTTTTTGTGACGAAATGTCAAAATATTTATAAAATTGCTAAAATAAATATGTTGATGTTGTTTTTTTGCTGAAATAGTTAAAGTTTTGGCTAAAATAGACCATAAGGGTCAAAATAAACTTGTTTCTCAAAAATAGACAACTACCGAATTCCTTAAACAGTTCCAGTGATGGTAAGCGTTAATTTTTTTTCTGCTTGATTCACTAGGATTTGCATCGGCATCAGGTCTAATAGAGATCAGGGTTTGCTCCGGCTAAGTAGCCATTCGTAACTTATCAATATACTTTATTGCATAACATTACAGAAGACGATGGGCGGTCATATCACTAAAGGCGATTTCTTCCAGACAACCTTAGGATGGATTAGAGAACATTGTGTAAAATGTGGGTTCTGCAATATAAATAGAATGAAAAAGTATATATATAATATTTTGAGATGGCAAGTATAAATAGACATGGAAATAAGACAAAAATATACTTATATTGATATATATTACAAATTGATCGTGTACTAGCAGAAGGTGATGTCAGGAGCCTTAAGCACAGACGAGCGTGCATGACAAGAGCTATGAACGTCAAAGAAGCAAGTGAGGTGTGTAAGAATAAGCCTGTATGGCGCTCTGTTGTTCGTGCCTACCCCGCAAGGGACCTGGCGTGAAGTTATGTATGTATGTATATTGATATACATAAATAAATAATAATTACGTACGTACTGTATCTAACATTCGTTTGCCTTATTGGAGTGATAACTTCTTATGGGAGGGTAAACCGCTTCGTTACGTAACGCGTTACGGCGACAGCCCGTCTATCTGTTCTGTTTTCACGGAAAAACTACTGAAACGATCTGGCTGAAACTCAATATATTTTCGATGCCGAGGAATGAACATAGGATACTTTTCATCCCGATAAATGGGATAGTTTCCGGGATTGAAATATATTTGTTCCTTTGTTTGTTATGCTTTTACGAAAAAACTACTGGACCGATTTAGCTGAAATTCGGTATATATGTAATTTTAATATCGAGGGTGGTCAAACTTTTTACCTCGGATAATGAGATAGATTTTGGCATAGATTTATGTAAAGGTTATCTCAAAAAGTGAGATAGTTGTATGTGATTTGCCATTTTGGTATTGTTGGTTGCAATTTGACATCTGTATTAATACCATAAAGAGAAAGATTTGTATTTTTGTATGTTTGCAACGCATAAAATCAAAAACAACTGGATCGTTTTCTAAAAAAAATTTCACTGTTAGAATGCTACATTATACCTGAGTAAAATGCCTATTTTTTACTAGAAAAATGTAACCCAAGGTGTAAAGATTTTGATGAAATTTTATGTGCATGTGTTTGAGTAGGTCTCGGGATGGTTTAGATTAAACATTAGTTCCGGTAAGTGGCGCTGGAACCAGATTCTAGACTTTATTTTTTCAGGGCAGGACAATGTCTGACGGGACGGCTAGTAAACTATATACAAGCAATATAAATTATCTACTAAAGTAATATATACGTATGGACCTGGTGCCTTTGTTTATTATTGATGCCGCAAAATGAAACAAATCGTTTTATTATGATCCTCTAAAATAGAATAATTAGATCCATGATGCAGTTAAACGATTCCATGACGGCTTTAACCTTTTAAGACGGAACCTCAACTGATAGATAGATAGATAACACTTTATTGTATACCATTACAGAAAACTTACGAACTAGTATCATTCTAGTTGCGTACAAAAGACGGTCTTATCGCTAGAAAGCGATCTCTTCCAGACAACCCGTGGCAGGGATATTACTGATTAGGAGTGGCGATGGTGGTACACATAATATTACATTCATACTTACATACACTTTAATAATAAATATATAACTATACCATATATACAAATATACATATATTTATATACTGATTTGTTGCCGAACTGTCACACACGGCTAATTGGGAAGCACCACAAATTTGTGGTCAAATACACAATAATTGAAACGAACGTTGAACTGATGCTTTCTCCCTCTAACTACATAGAATTTGCATTATAATAAAAGAGACGATATAATTCTCTTGGTTATGGCGCTGCAATTTTGATGGCAGCTGGCCGATTATGGACAACAATAATTTTAAATTTGGCCCCTTTTAAGGGTTAAGATAAGTGTGAATAGTTCCATGATCCCGTTAAGATAAGAATGAATGGTTCCATGTTCCCGTTAATATAAGAATGAATGGTTCCATGTTCCCATTAGGATAAGAGTGAATGGTTTTATTTTCCCATTAAGATAAGAGTGAATGGTTTCATGATCCCATTATGAAGAGTGAATAGTTCCGGGATCCAGTTAAGATAAGAGCGAATGGTTCATGTTCCCGTTAAGCTTAAAGTGAATGGTTCCATGTTCCCGTTAAGCTTAAAGTGAATGGTTCCATGTTCTCGTAAAGATAGAGTGAATGGTTCAATGATCCCGTTAAGATAAGTGTGAATGGTTCCAGGTACGTCCGCGTCCGTTCCAGTGCAAGCAATGCGGGAAGGCGTTCCTGACGACGCAGAATTTGGCACAACACGAGAAGACGCACTCCGGCGTCAAAGACTTCGTTTGCAACATTTGCAGTAAGTTTTTAGGATTTCGTAGCCATTTTGGCATTAGCCTTACTTAACTTACTATTGAAGTGATAACTTCTTATGGGAGGGTAAACCTCTACGTTACGTAACGCGTTACGGCGCCAGTCTGTCTGGCTTCCCTTTCGCTCATGCAAGTTATCACATCTGTCGTTCGTCCCGAGGCGTACATGTTTCTTTTTTCATATATTTTTTTTATTTTGTAGACAAAGCTTTTAGCACCCAGCACAATTTGGAGGTCCACGCTGTGGTTCACAGCGGTGAGAAGCCCTTCGTGTGCTCCGTGTGCAACAAGGGCTTCGCCAGAAGGGCCGAGTGCAAGGATCACATGCGGATTCATACGGGTGAGTTATTTTAAACAAGCCGAAAAATGGCTTTATAAAGATATTTAAAAAAAACACTATTTTTCGCTAGAATCTATCTATAATATTATAAAATGCTAAACCTGTCGTCTCTGTACATTGAAGCTATTAAAAAAAAAACAACTAGAATAGACTAAAATGGGGGAAATCGGGGCACTTTTTAAGTTCGACATTGGTTTTTATCGTTTTTTTTGTAGTTATAGTAATAAAACGGAGATCATAATGGTTCCGGTAGTTTAAATTTTCATTTCTTATGCATTAAGATATAGTTTATTAAAGAATAATCATAAAAAGTTACAAAAACTCACTTGTCCCTATTCACCCTGGCGTTGGGGTGAATCGGGTCGCTTAAGGGGTTAATAGAGTTTTTCGCTAGGGCTGATACTTCCATACTATAGGCACGTACTAACAATACAAATTTCACACAACTTTGACCCAATGTTTTGAAGTACGTTTTTTTAAAGTACTTATGACAGGATGACTGATTGTTGCCGAAGAAAAAATATTGCAAGCTTCAAATTTAAATCCTACCACAAAGTGTAACACGTAGCATAAATGTGTATATAAGGTCGCAAATAAAACTTGAGGTTTGTCCCAATTCATCCCTTAGACCCCATTCCCCCCATTTTACGGTATAAGCTTTTGGATAATGAATGTATTTAATGGAAAAATGGTAAAAAATACAATGTGATCTTTTACTACGAGCATGTGGCAGACAGAGAATATTTTTTTTTCAAAGTATTTAAAAAATATATATAAAAAATAGCAATTACGATACAAATTTTTTTTAGATTTCTGTTTGTTCGAGATTCACGCAAAAACTACTGGACCGATTTTGATGTGGTCTTCGCTGATCGACAGTAAATTCTTAGATTTAAAATCTGCGTTACTTTTTTTTCTGGGAATCCCGCGGAAATTTTCCCGGGAACGGTTTGAAGTTTTTCGGGTGCATAAAAATCAGATCAATCAGCTTATTCCGACACAGCTTTCACTAGAACAATAGTTAACATTCTTTTTTTTAAAGCTACGGTAGTTTGTGTCGCGGTAATCCCGCGGGAATTTCAAGTAGAGTTTAGATGGAGTCGCGGGCATGTACTAGTAAAATAATAATAAAAAGAAAAGATTATAATTTTGCATTCTATGTGAACTAAATTTTGTTTACCCCATTTGTTTGAGTTTTAGAGTATTTGCTTAGAGTTTACTCTAGTACGTGCTTCTTGTTTAAAAGAAGGTTGTTACAACACAGGTTACATTGTATTAAACTTTTTTGTTACTGCTATTTGCCCCGGAAGATTCACTTCATTTTATATCGCAAACTATTTCATCTCCCGGATTAAAATATCTATGCCAATTTTTGGTATTAAAACTACATATGTACACCAAATCGACCACATCGACCACATCAACCAAACCGACCACATCGACCACATCAACCAAACCGACCACATCGACCACACCGACTACATCGACCACACCGACCACATCGATCACACCGACTACATCGACCACACCGACTACATCGACTACACCGACCACACCGGTCATAACGACCACACCGATCACACCGACTACATTGACCACACCGACCACATCACCCACATCGACCACATCGACCAATTACACCAAATTGACAAAAATGCCAAATCACATAATAAAAACCTATCCTACTTTTGGGATCACCTTTAAATAAATCTATCCCATTATACAGGATAAAAAGTATCCTGCGAGTATATACTGAGCTTGAGCCAAATCGGTCGAGTAGGTTTTGCGTGAAAACGGAACGGACAGACAGAGTTTCTTTCGCATTTATAATATTATTAAGGATTTACTTATTAATAATATGTCAGGCGAGCGTCCGTTCGAGTGCGACATTTGCGGCGCGCGCTTCACGCAGAACTCGAACCTGCACTCGCACAAGCGCGCCACGCACCTCGACGACCGCCGCTACCACTGCCACCACTGCCCCAAGAAGTTCAAGAGGAAACGGTGAGGCCACCACAGGTCTTGGGAATCGGCGACAAGGTTGAACCGGTTACAGCCAAATTCAAAGGTTTTTCAAGTCTGGGTTGGGTGTTTCTCTTATCCGTAAGAGAAACAAAGTGACAAGGTTGACCGATGGTAAACGTAGTGTTGGATGCCCTGCGCTGGACGAGGAAGACGGAGCACCGTGACGAGGCCTACATCCAGCACTGGACTGTGATTGGCTGACGAAAAATGATTTTATGTCAACCCTATTGAGGGACCAAACATTTTTTTCCCCCGCTAGCTGCCACCTGCCATCAAAATGGCCGCGCCAAAACCAAGAGAATTATATCGTCTCTTGTATTCTAATACAAATTCTATGTTGTTAGAGGGAGAAAGCGTCAGTTTAAAATTTGTTTCAATTATTTGTATTTGACCACAAATTTGTGGTGGTTCCGTCTTAATGGGATAAATATATAAATATTTTTTTTTAATAAACCAGTTTCGAATAGTTTTTGTAATATACCTTCAAAGCACAGCTATGGAGCACAGCAATTTGCCAGTCGCACACGTTAAAACTGATAGAGATGAAATGAGACAGTAATTCTCACGGAATAAACTGGTTAATTTTTATTCAGATGCATATAACACTTTTTTTAAGGTTTACGAAATAGGTTGACTAAAATCTTGTATACTAAAACCGGCCAATTTTAAACCGGTTCCAGGCCTTTGTAACAAATACGGTACGCGCAAAACTTAAGTGCGTTTCGAGTGAAGTTAGTTGTGTGAGTTTGTGCAGCTCAAGTCGAGTGGTGGCAATGCGAGAGAGATGGCATGCGAGATCGTATGGCGAGTGAGCGAGACCGCAACACTGTACCATTTCAGCTCTGTCCGTACTACCTCGCGGGTCTTATAATTGTTATGATCGCAATGACGTGTGCGAACTTCAGAGACGCATTTAAGTTTGGCTCGTACTGTACGTCGTATTTAAATATTGTTACGGCACGAATACCAAAGGAAGGTACACACCGGTTCAGCCGGGCATGAACCAGTGCGATCGCGCCGGTGTGTACGCGCAATAACATAGATTGTCTATGAGAAACACTCGTAGTTTACGGCTAACGGCAATATTCAAAAATCTACTACGGCACTAAACGAACCTTTGTATGCGCAACCAAGATTTTGTAATAAAATTTTAAATCATTAAAATATACGCAATATTTCGATGAAAGTTGCTTTATTGAGGACTTACTACGCTTCATATATTAATATTGTTATAAGGGGTTCAGATACAGGGATGAGACAGAAGAACAGAGAATTATATAGGGATGGTGGGATAGATTTTCATGTCATTTCATGTCGATATTCTGTAATTTATGGCAACTGCTCTCCCCACCCTTATTCCGTGTAGGAATGGGGATACTATATAAATCCCTGCGGTCTTGCGCCCTGTCGTAAGAGGCGACAACACAAACTACCAGGTGGTAGGGGATTTTGCCGCCATAACAGTCTTCGCTAGTCTTTCGGTACCAGTGGTCAGGTTCCAGACCCCCTTCGGGGCCTGCAGCACGTAGCTGACCTTATTTTAGTACAATATCCGAAGAGAACGCCTAAATTTAAGGCTGTAAGGAACAGCAACCAGTATTTCCCCAACGCCACCTTTATCCAATAACAATAGAGTGGACTAAGGTTATTTTATATGCAAGGCGGTGTTGTAAAGAAATTCCTAAAAAAAAAAAATGTTTATTGCAGGAGTTTAGCAGACATGCACACGGTCCACTTGATGGAAAGCGGTTACCATCGCCTATGAACATTTGCAACACCAAAGGTGCTACAAATGCGCTGATGCACTCTTAAGGGAGACTGGAACCTGGTCACTAATGCCGGAACTCAACTCAAGGTTGTTATGGCGACATACTTTAGACCAGGGGTGGTGGCCATCCAGTCGGGCAAATGCCCTACCACCTGGCAAATAATATCCATATTAAGTGACAACTTGTGTAGTTGGCGGGCTAAACCATTGCCGGGCTAACTTAATTTAACGCAAAAGTCCCACGTTCGACTCCTGGTCGATATAACCACAGTAAATAAATTTCCGTTGTTTACTTTGGTTTCGATGTCCGATATAATAGGTTGTTCGGAAAGTAATTTCGTTTTTTTTTGTGGCAATGTAAAACAGTTTTCGTATAATAAACAAATACTTTATTAAATTATATATTGTCCGTTCTGGTCCAACGCCTTTTGTCATCTTTCTGGTAGTAGCATAATTCCACGTGTTGTTATTCGCCGGTCCGCATCAACTAATGCCTTTATCGCGTCTTTGTCGAAATTTAGCGAACCAGTTCTGGCACTGGCTTACTGTTAACACATCGGTCAATTTCTTTCTGGCTTGAACAACATTTTCACCCTTTCTGTAGTAAAACAGTAAGATATGTCGAAAATACTGCTTATCGCTCTCCATTTTTATAAGGCACCAACCAAAAACCACTGCGTAGAATTAATTGGAATTTTTCACACACAATCCTTGCTATATGAGCTCTCAAAGCATATAAAAAATATATGGCTTAAGTGGGAAGTTGGGTGCAAAATAATACAATTAAATCCTCTGTCGGGAAAAAATGAAATTACTTTCCAAACAATCCAATATATTAATCATTACGTATAATACCTTGAGGATGTACAAGGTGTGTATTTGTATTCCGATTTACAATAATTAGATTTTGTGATTGTAGATTATTGGAGTACCACATAAAGGCGACGCACACCGGCGAGCGCCCCCTGCTGTGCAAAGTGTGCGGCTCCACGTTCGTGTACCCCGAGCACTACAAGAAGCACGTCAGGATACACAGCGGGGAGAGGCCCTATGTGTGCGAGGTGAGTCCATTCCACTTCGTGTCTTTCTTTACTTTAGCTTTTTCATTCATAAAATGTATAATTTTATTTTTGACTTTGACACAAAGGCGACAGAATTGTGCAACCAATTGTAATGATACACGACAATCAAATAAAAATACAAAATGTTTATAAACCATATATTAGGGGTTTAAGAAAATTTGTATGCCAGTAGATGGCGAAACATGTTTCTCGCTATCATAAGACCTTGTTTTTCATGTTTCATACGAATAAAGATTTCGTTTCATTCTCACGCGGCTTCTGGCGTGTTAACTTTGTATTTGTACATTGATAGAAAAAAAAACATGTGTCCGTATACAAGTTTACACACGTAAGAAGTGAAACTTCTTTATGACATTACTTTTTCGAAAAATGATCTACTATATGCAACTTTACAGAAATTGGTTAAATAAAGTTTAATTATGAGTTTGCTGATCACTTTAATGTATATATATCTATGTAGGATACTAAATAAATAATTTATAAATCATCAAACTGGTATATTAATTAAAATACAATAAAGTAAAGAAATATTACAATGCTCGTTTCACAATCCTCACGTCTCACTCGTTGCTACGCAACGAGTTGTTGATAGATGGATTGTGGAAATATGTGACGCGTAACCGAAAATTTGTGACGGTAATTTTTTCCAACGCCGATAAAGAAGTTTCACTTCTAAAAAATACTAATAAACTGTATTAGTATTTTTTGAAGTGATGATAATGATAACCTTCTTATGGGAGGGTAAACCGCTTCGTTACGTAACGCGTTACGGCGCCAGTCGGTCTGGCTTCCCTTTCTCTCACGCATACGGCAGCGGTAAGCTGGTTCTTCCTCTCTCACTCTAACCCACGCATACATAAAATTTAAGTAATAACCTAAGCTTTTCTCAAGTTAAGCAATTTCTATAATAAATAGTTCAACTTAGATTAGTCTTAAGTTATCACTTCTGTCCTCTTGCGTCCCTAGACGCACACTTTTTTATTTTGTAATGTATGTTTTAATATAGTGTGGAAAATATTGTTAAAATAAGAAAATAGTAATAAATAATAACTGCATGCAATTACAGCGAACATCAAAAACAGCCTAGTCTTTAATGTCTTAGCACTTTTCTCTTATCCTAATATTAGAATTCATTATTAAACGACGCGGGTTCGAATTGTGGCTGGTAGGCATACATTGCTTAGACAGATTTTCTGACCTATTGATATTGTAGTAATTAACACGCGTAAAAGAACGGTAAAACGTCTCCCAGTAAAGAAAAACTTGATGATACACCCTCAGATAATCGACCTGTGTATTCCGCCTTGGATAAGCATGGTTGGTATACTGTTCGTCCCCTGAAAATAAGTAAACCGAAGCCCAGCCGTGGGATGTTTATGAACAGATATTATTGTTAGAAAATTATATCGAGTAAATATTTTTTTGCATTACAGATATGTGGTAAATCCTTCAATTCTCCAGACAACCGTAACACACATCGATTTACACATAGCGACAAGAAACTTTACGAGTGTTTCACATGCGGTGCTGGTTTTATGAGGAAACAACTATTGTACATGCATATGAACACTAGTGTAAGTCATATTTCTATATTATAGCCGTATCTTATAAAATCTACATGAGTTAAAGAAGCACATGTATTGAAGTTGAAGACTGTTTAAACTTATAACTATGAGCAGAAATTGTCAAGGACTCAGAGGGTAGTTGAGAAATGTTAGAAGAAAAAGGTACATATTCAGTTTTATCATTATTTAATGTAAGCACATTAATTGAAAACATTGCACTATGACAGCCAATAGGCAAATTTAGCAACTTGATCCGACTACCTACTAGATATTACAAATTAATAGGGCCGTATTATCTACATAACTTAAAATTTTGCACTTAGAGTTTACAGAGATTATTTACATGTAATAAAAACAATATAGGTCCAAGTTCACTACCTTGAGGCATTCCAAAGGTAATGTGTAAATTTTGACTAACGTAATCGCCAATTTTGATTAATTATGGCTAAGATTTCATACTTCTTTATGTAAGTAATTTTTGGAGATTTTCAGCACTAGGTTCCTAATGCTAATTTGGTTATTTTTTTTTAGAAATATAGGGAAGGAAACGGTATCAAATGCTTTGGATACATTGAAAGATATTCATAAGAGTAATATTTGTTCCAAAATGTATCTAGACTCAAATGGAATATATAGAGAGATCTTTGTTTACTTTACACTATAGATAATTGAAGCTATTTTAATGTAATATTGACGCAAAATGTAACACATCTCGTATTTTAATATGTAAAGTCCTCATTGGAGGTCAAATCAAATTCATATATGTATATTTCTTTCAAAGTGATTCTTTGTTGTTTTAATTAGATTAAAATTATGACCAATTTTCTAATGTATTTTTCAAAAGGCTAGGCTATAGCGGCTATTGAAAGAATACACGTATTATTTGCAATTCTTTTCACAGGGCCATCTGGCGGAGTCGATAGTAGTTAACCAGCCTCGTGTCACTAAAGCTATCGAAAATGTAAGTCATGAATAATCTAGTCGCTTTTAAAAACTATATTTTTACTATTGTCATTTGTAGCATTATTCTTTGATGCTTTTACTAAAATTTTATTGTCTTTTTTCTTTAATCTCCAGACGGCGGCAACACATTATATAGAAGACAACGGCACTGAGTATAAGTTAACAACTGAAGCTGACTCTGCAACGGTAAATAATTAATATTGTCTCTAAGTAACGCCCCGGTTTGCCCGTTTCGGACCTCAAGGTCCGCCTGTCTCTTTCACTTTGTGCGTGCTGTGACATGTTTTAATGTGATATCATATAGCTTTAAAACATACCTATGTTCCAAGGTTGCAATGTGGACCCCGGGGTCCGACATTCTATTATTTCTCTCCAGAATTGTTTTATGTTACATTAAATGATATTCACAGTAATATTTTTTAGTTAAATGCAAAATTTTGTATACAAACATCGGTGTTTAATTTTCCTACATTTTACCTCCTCTTTGTAGGTAAAATTTGGCTTTATATGAAACATAATCTATTATTAAAGTCCGATTGGCTTGTGAATTCTTTTTATCCATGGTATTACCAAAAAAAGGTTAAAATAATAAATAAACATAAAAGTTATAATAATGATATGTCATGCAAGCTATTGAACGGTTCTGAATTCAAAGTTAAACAATCACAATATGTAGCGGTCGCTGTAACCGAAATCGGTTTAGACGAATATTGTATCGTAAATAATTATTGCACTATCAGTCAATAATGCTTACATTGTAATTATTTTTTTTGTGTATTTCAGATATTTGAAAGTGCTCAAGAATTAGTATTAGAGGGTCAAGGTAATTTTATTTTTTTTGATTTATTCCCGGATTCACTTACGTTTTTGACACAACGGCTACCTCGATGTGCAGGTTTCATCACGATGTTTTCCTTCACCGTCAGACGTGATAATTGTAACTATATGCGCATTAAATTGGAAAAACTGCCTAAGTTGTGCAGGTTTTTATTGCCGGAGTTCAAACTCGTCACATTTAAAAAAATATGATAAATTCACTCATGATAACTTTTGTTCTTTTTATGATAAGTATCTTTCTTTTCACTTATGATAAATTTCGTTCTTTTTACTCATAGATGGATTTCGTTCTTTTTCGCCTACAGATAGATTTTGTTCTTTTCACTCTTAAAATAAGTTTTGATAATAACCAGTTTCACACTGAAAGTGTTTTTATTTCATAGACATTTCTATTTTTCAGATAAGAATGAGGACGATGATATACCAAAGTATTTTGTGACAACAGGTAAGATCATATTATTATTATTGTATGTATCAGTAGAGTCAAAGCCCTTAATACAGATTAAAAACATACTATATTTATTTAAATTCCAGCTAAATCGGGTTTGAACGTTTTACAAGAAGGCGAAGACGTTTTATTGAATTTGAGTAAGTATTCAATTATTTCAATACTTTCAAATTTTTACTAGAATAAATCTGTAAATGGTTTGACTTTGTAAAATGCGTTTAAAAATGTAAAAAAATATCGAGGGGGCTAATTCGGACCAGCCGAATCCGAAAACACAATTTTTAGAATTTTTGTCTATCTGTTAGAGCATCACGTGGAAACTACTGAACGAATTTAACCCTTAAAAGGGGCCAAAATTAAAATTATTTTTGTCCATAATCTGCCAGCTGCTATCAAAAATGCCGCGCCAAAACCAAGACAACTATACCGTCTCTTTTACTCTAATACAAATTCTATGTAGTTAGAGGGAGAAAGCATCAGTTCAATGTTCGTTTAAATTATTTGTATTTGACCACAAATTTGTGGTGCTTCCCAATTAGCCCTGTGTGACAGTTCGGCAACAAATTTGTGGTGGTTCCGTCTTAAAAGGTTAAATGAAACTGGATAAAGATGTAGCTTTTATTCCGGGGCGTAACTTACGATACTTTTTGTTCCGATAAATTACGTTGTTTCCATAGAATGGATGGATTACCAGAATAGATGGCGCTGCAATCGCGATTTTCAATTCACTAACAAATACCTACATAGTCATAAACAATGTGTATATAGATTTATTTTACATAATTTGACTATTCTAATAATATATGTATACAACTTAATTTATAAAAGACCAATAAACAACATGTCAATTATTGTATCACCTCAAATGGCTTCGACTCGTCTCTATGTTATGTTGGGCAGTTGTTTAGACTACATGGACTTAGTTTCGTTGTTATTATTATATGTAGTTACTAGGATACGCTCGCGACTTGTTCACGATTGACTTGAGATTCCCGCGGGATTCCCGGGACAAAAAGCACCGCAACATTTGAAAAATAATATAAGCTATCGTTTCCATGAAAACTTGTGTCGGAACAAGCTTATTTTTTTTCTATGCATTACAGATAATCTCGGAGAGCAGACTGGGGTGAGTGTGCTTATTCAACTTATTTGTATGGTAAAAATACAGGGTGACTAGAATAGTGACGTTCAAGAGAAAATTTAGTTAAATTACATGAAGGGGTACCAGATTTCCCCCATGCATATTGTGGTGTAATTTAATTTTGGTGGACTCTACCAAATTTGTTAGTTTTAGAATCATTAATTTTTCGTTTTAATGATTTTTGGGAAATTACGATCGCACCTGCATTAAAAAAATGTTAATCTTTTTAAATTAAATAATAACGATAAACTTTATTTTTAGGTAGCATATTTTTTTTAGATGTAGTATAAATATGTTTTTGACTAAGACCGAAACTAAGAATAATCTTGTATCCTCGGCCTCAGCACCTCAACCTACCAACCTCAGCACTTATTATATTATATAATAATTATTATTAAATAATTATATTATCTATACATATAAATAAAATTGGAGTGTATGTTTGTAATATTGAAATAACCGCTTTTTACTACATGCATATGAATATAATATATACGATACATACACCAAAATAGCATTTCTTACAATTTTTGTCTGTCTGTCTGTTTGTTCCGGCTAATCTCTGAAATGGCTGGACCGATTTTGACGGGACTTTTATTGGCAGGTAGCTGATGTAATAAGGAGTAACTTGGGCTACTTTTATTTTAGAAAATTCTTTTATTTTGGAACTGACTATTTTCAGTCTCCAGGCGGGAGAGACCGCGGGGCGCAGCTAGTATAATAATTATAATAGGTGCTGAGGTTGGTAGGTTGAGGTGCTGTAATAAATGAAAACGCAGTGACTGTGGAATAAGAAATTAATTAATTTACAATCGAATCTCGAAGATATTTTCCTAAAAATATAAAATCTAAGTCATAATAAATATTGTTCTTTTTAGGTAATGTCGAACGATGAGAATGGTTCCACGGTGCGACTGATACAGATTAAACTCCCCGACGGCCATGACGGTTGGGTTGCAATCAATAATTAAAATAAATAATAAAATTATTCGTTTTTACAATAATGTATTCTACTATGTTATGAGGAACGGTACTGGTGGCAATTGCTTCATTCTTTGGAAATGAAAAATTCGATATAAAATTGGTCTGTATGATTGTTATTAATCTATAATTTACGGCCTTACAATAATCTCGTAAAGAATCAATTAGGCATCTCTTAAGTAAGAGAATCAGAATCAGTATCCTTTTTTTCACTTATAAACGTGTATTACCTGTTGTTTACCTAAGAGGAGCACAGATAAACGAAATTTGAATGATTAACGTAGGTTGTACCCAAAATATTTGACTAAGAGGAATTTATGGGTAAGATTTTCACTAATCAGTTGCTGAGTAGTTTCTTTAAATTTAAGAAACGATTATAAGTAAGGCCCTTAGAATCGAAATATACGTAAAGGGCCTTATTTATAATAATTTCGTTAAGAAAGGATTAGCCATCTTTTAAATAAGACACTCTTAAGCCCCTAATCAATCGCTGTTTCAAATAAAACTTGCCATCTTGCCTCTTAGCAGTCACTTAAACTACCTCTCGATGTTGGTTATTTTTGACAGTTATGAGTTACCACCACCTCTTATCCTTAAGAGGAGTTTATGGGTCAGATTTTCGTTAATCAATTGACGAGCAATTTCTTAAAATTTAACAAACGATTATAAGTGAGGCCAAAAAAAATTACGTAATTACAAATTGTGGAGAGTCGAGAGAGTGGTCAGTCGTTAATGAGAATTGTGCATAACTTTGCCTCCAAGGCCGCTCCTATATCCCGCGTTTAGTCCGACGCCTGGCTGCTAACTGTGCGAGCTACTGGCGTCGGCAGTATGCGGGGCGCGGAGAGTAGGTGTGCTCTCTGTCCGCAACAAACGGAATAATTAAATTTTGTTTATAATAATATGTATTTGACACTTGAGAGTGTTAAGTAAATAGATGAGCAATAATGAATGTGATATTTGACGATTCATATCTTTCGATTTGAATGATGCAGCCAAAGTGATGACGTAAAAGTAAAATTGAGTCATTCAATGTATGTACATGTTATAATGTTATGTCGTCGGTATCTTCAGTTCTGCGCTTTTCAACCAAATTGATTAGACTTGATTGAAGCGCGTAATATCCAAATTTACAGCCGTTAACAAGAGTGCACCAAATAAAACTCTCATTCGCAGAGCAAGACGTTAAAATATATGCAAGGCTATTTTATCAAACAAACTAGAATATGCCCGCGACTTCGTCCACGCTTGACTTGAAATTCCCGCGGGATTCCCGGGACACGAAGTATCGTAGCGTTTAAGAAAAGAAAGTAAGCTCTCGTTTAAGTGGAAAATGTATCGAAACAAGCAAATTTGTATGCATCCTCACAACTTCAAATAGCTCCCGGAATGATTCCCGGGATAAAAAATATCACACATTTTATTACATTAAATTTGCTTTCGATCAGTAAAAATCATATTGGAATTAGATTTTAAAAACCGGCCATTTTAAATCATTCGCAGAAAAAATCCCGCGGGATTTCCAGGTTAAAAAGTAACGTTGAGTTTAAGTCTAAGAATTGGCTGTCGATCAGCGGAAACCGCATCGAAGTAGGCCCAGTAGTTTTTACGTGAATCCCGACCAAATAGAAGAAAGATAAAAAAAAATGTATCGTGTTTTCCATCGTTTATATAGTCATTTATATTATATAGTCGTTTATATAAGCATTTCAAATAAACGTACATGTATGAAGAGGTTAATGAGTGTAGGTGAAGCGAAAGTTGTTTGTCAGGATCGTCGTAAGTGCAGACCCATAGTCTCTGCCTACCCCCATGGGAAACAGGCGTGATATTATGTATATATATAGTCTATTCCTTATTGTTTTTTTTAAATAGCTTCAATGCACAGACTCGGCATGTTTCGAATTTTATAATATTATAGATGACAATGCAAATAGTCCCCTATTTTCGCAAGTTTTTTTTTATCTTACTTCTATCTCTTTCTTACTTACTTACTTTCTCTCTACGATACTGTAGATAAGCATCTGTCAAGACGTTAAACAAAATTATATTATATATATGTATTAAATTATATCCACTTCCATGTCACGAAGCAGGTAAGTGACGAGGGAAGTGGGCATAATTTAAACGCATCGTGTTACCGCTCAATATTACGTGTAAAAATGTAAATAATCCTTATGAACTCATTAAATTATTTTTATAAAAGAACAATGTAATTTTTATTGTTTTCCATACTCTAAATTATCCATTTTTTCGTGATATTGTTTGTATTGTCAAATTGAGAGCACGAAGATTAAGTTGGTATGGTCATATAACGAGGAAGGATGAAAATCACTTGACTAAAAGAATGTTAAACTACAAGATGGAAGGGTACAAATTTTAATGTAAAGTTAGACCAAAAAAGATGGATGGATTGTGTGAAGGATATGATGATATGTGGTGTGACAGAAGATGTATGTCAGAAAGAAGTGTGGAAGGAAAAGACATTGTGCCGACCCCAATTAATTGGGATTTGGAGAAAGAAAATAGAGATTGTTTTTATTGTCAATATTGTGATATCATATATCTTAATATATTTATTTATTTATACATAGTTTTTCTTTTTCTGTACGTGTGTGACTGAACTAAACGCTTGGACCGATTTTGATCCTTAGCTTGATCCAATTATAGCACATTATATGCCGATCGTATCTTCTGATATTTTGTGGTTGGTGGCTTTATTTAATACTTTTAGAGTCGCTTGCTTATGGTTGCTTAAATTTATTTAAGAAACAAAACGTATTTAACACCCTTAAATACAATTAGCGTCTTGCACAACGCAAAATTTGCCGCTAAATATGTTTAAAGAACTGTCAATACGTTTTGTGTAAAACTTATTTAGGCAGTTTAATATGATTAACTAATTTTATTTAAAGGCGATCGTTATGCAAGCGGCACTTAATGTGTTTGTTTTACTCGTGTATGTCCTAAAACTAAACCTGTTTTCTTTCTTTCTATATATACAGATCTACAAAAATATATAACAAAAAATAAATGAGTAAATAAAGAATTTGGCATGGGATAAAGTAGAAAAAACAAAAAAACTACTTAATTAATGTATTTATTTAATTAAAAATAAGGTACAAAAGGACTGATCCATTAACAATCGATACAATGTTTTACGTTATACTTAAATAAATAGACAACTTGCAGTGATTTATCAAATACTTGAGTAAATGTTGAGATAATTCTATTGTTACAGATTTTTTTAAAGTACCCGTTTGTTTGGAGAGTTGGGTTTCATATAAAATTGCACGAAGCCATTATGATTGTTTTACCATTTTGCAGAACATTCAACTAAATAAACTGGCGCACAAAAACAAGTGCGCTGTACTTTTGACTGACTGACAAACTGACCCCATATTCGGAGTCAGTGCCTTGAAATACATAAGAATGGATGGGTCTGGTCGAATGTACAGTCCACTTATTTTGTTTGGTCCATACACCCTCATAATGTTCAGGGTGTAATGGACCAAATTGATCCCAGATTCGGATTTAGCGCATCGAAATACATAAGAATGGATAAGTCTGGTCAAAAGTACAGACCACTTCTTTGTTTGGTCCATACACTCTCAAAATACATAAGAATGGATGAGTCTGGTCTAAAATACAGTCCACTTTTTTTGTTTGGTCCATACACTCTCAAAATGTTCAGGGTGTATGGACCAAATTGATCCCAGATTCGGATTTAGCGCATCGAAATACATAAGAATGGGTAAGTCTGGTCAAAAGTACAGTCCACTTCTTTTGTTTGGTCCATACACCCTCATAATGTTCAGGGTGTATGGACCAAACCGATCCCAGATTCGGATTCAGCGCCTCGAAATACATAAATATTTTTACACAATTTCAAAATTTATCCCTATGAATAAATGGTAACTTACACCATGAAACTTTGAGTAATTCCAAATTATCTTATAGAGAATTAACTACACAATGTTTATTTATACAAACAAACAAACAACTCGTTGTTTGGTTTTGATTTAGAACAACATTTTTTCACCGAACTCACAAGATAAGTCTAGTACATTTTGAAAAACTCCGGTCTATTTTTTATTAGAGAATCTTTAGAACTGAGTTTTGCACTTTGACGGTAACTTAAACAATTTAATGGCATATTAGAATAATTTTAAAACATTCCAATCATCATATTTCATACCGAATTCCTATATATTACTATACATTCTTATACCCTACCATTGGTATAAAGGAGACGGGGACTTTTGGGCCTAAGAAATGTAATGAGTTGGGATATGAATTAAAAGAGTTATATTTTTCTATTACCAAAGGAAAAACATCAGACCTAAATTATATCCGGAAGACGAGAAATCTTAAAAACAAGGTCACAAATAAAATAATAATATTCGGCAGAAAAACACACATATTGTATAGCCCCCTAATTAAGCAAGTTACGCTTGTGTTATGGGCAATATACAACGGACCACTCTGGAGCTGATCCCAGACACCCAGACCATAGTAAATAACGGAGAAAATACATGTCCGAAATTTACTATACCAGGAATCGAACCCGGAGCCTATGCGTTGCAGTGAGGTAGGGCGGCAAAGGCTTAGCCCGCGCAACCACAGTGGCCGTCAAAATGAGTTGTCGATTACCATAATTTCGATTTATATGAATGACTTTCAAAAATTAATAAAATGAAAACACAACATTTACACCACTTCCCATGATTCTATTGCGTGTGTCCAAAATGCGTATTTTGGACACACTACTAAAGACACACAAACATACAATAACTTGATATCGTCGCGATGGAATAGTAGTAGAAAAAAAGGTGTTTTTCGCGCCGCATAATTTAAAATCCTGTCCTATCAAATTATTTCCACAACTACCCGCTTTCCAAACCGCGTTATCCAATCACCTTCTTTCCATACCAGCAATTCTACCACCATTTGGATACGCGTTTAGTCCCTAATACTGGGCTGCCGCGTTGACTATTATTATAGTTTAGTTATTTATGACTATTATAAACATTAGTAGAAATGGCATTAGTGCCGAAATAAATATTGAAAGGCGACCAAAATTATAATCACTTTTGAAGTGATAACTTCGTTACGTAACGCGTTACGGCGCCAGTCTGTCTGGCTTCCCTTTCTCTCACGCATACGGCAGCGGTAGGCAGGCGCCTCGTCTCTCACTCTAACCCACAGCGCTAGGCGTATTTGTTCTAATGTACATATTCAAGAATTGTAACTAAGAATAAAGTATATGTTATAATCAATAAGAGATTTTATGAATAAATAACCTTTCCTTAAGTAATAACTTAAGCTTGTGTCAAGTAAAACAATTTCACAGTTTAAGGACTTTTTTTCACTAGTTTTATTTTTTTTTATTTTTATTTTACAATTTTAGGATGACTTTCAGCTATTCATACTTATAATAATGACACATTAGTAATAGTGAGCTATTAACAAGTCACCACAGATAGACACAAATAGAGATCAGATCTAATCAGTGATCAGATAACCAAAAACATAGAAAAAAGAAGTAATAATTATAACATAAAAAAGCAATATATAACTTAATAAGAAAACCTGTTCATTGCACACTAAAGTTCAAAATATAAATTATTGAGTTTATTCCTAAAACTAGACACCGAGGTACCCGTTATATCCAAATCATAGCTGCGAATTAATTTATTATAGTTAGCACACGATCGATGAAGGAAACTATTCTGGCGATAATTCGTGTCAACCGATTTTAAAGCAAAAAAGGGACTATGACGGAAAGAGTGTCGAGGAGTATATATATCTATTTTGTTGAGTAATTCAGGACAATCGAATTTTTGTGAGCTTACAATACCAGCTAACAAGGTTAAATCAGCGATTTCCCGGCGTTGAGCAAGTTTCAGAAAATGGTGATTCTTACATGATATATTAATCTTTTAATTTGGAGTTGGTCCTAAAATTCAGATATTTGATAAATTTTACTTGTATTTGTTCAATGCGTTTAATGTATATATCGTATCTTGGATTCCAGACTTGAGAAGCATATTCTAAATGAGATCGAACATACGTAGAATATAGAATTTTGAAAGTTTTAGCCTGAGTAAAATCTTTCGAGAAACGCATAAGAAACCCAAGTGCTCTAGAAGCTTTATTAGTAATAGCAGTGACATGCCTATCAAATAATAGTTTCGAATCGTGTATAACACCGAGATCTTTGACCTCATGTACTGATTGAAGCTTTTGCCCTTTTAAAAAGTAATCAAATAATATAGGTGTCTTTTTTCTGGTAAAAGTTATACACGAACATTTGTCAATATTTAAATCTAACTTATTTAGTGAACAGTAAGTATCCAACCGAACTAGATCCTCTTGTAATGCTATAGCATCATCTACGGAGTTCACAGACTTGAAAACTTTCATATCATCGGCAAAATTTAAGATATATGAATTCATGAAGCAGCTGTCTATATCGGAGATAAAAATTAAAAACAGTAGAGGACCCAGCAATGAGCCTTGAGGTACGCCACTTGGAATGTACATCCATCTGGATATGTAATTTCCTAAAACAACGGCTTGACTGCGATTGTCAATATAAGAGCTAAACCATCTTAGGAGATCGCCTCTTATACCAGCATTACATAATTTGCAAATAAGAATTTCATGGTTGATACGGTCGAACGCTTTACTGTAATCCGTATATATAACATCAGCTTGAAACCCACTGTCCATAGCATCCGTTATAAATTCATTAAACAGTATCAAGTTACTTACAGTCGACCTACCTCTTAAGAAACCATGTTGAGAATTGGGAAAACTAGTTTTTAATGCATCATAGAGCTGTTCATACACAATTTTCTCAAATACTTTAGCTACGACACAAAGTTTAGATATCGGACGATAGTTGGAAATTAGATGCTTAGGACCTTTTTTGTATATTGGAGAAATAAAAGCTGACTTCCAAATATTAGGCATATGTCCTGTTCGAAGAGACTCTTGCATTAGATAAGATAAGGGATAAGACAAATTGTTAGCACACCGAATAAAGAACACTGGAGGAAAGTTATCTGGACCAGCAGACTTATAAGAATCCAAGGATTTTAGTTTATTTTTAACTGTACTACAATTTATTTCAACAGTAGATATATTTGCATCAAGATTCGTAGAAAAAATTGAACTATTTAAAGGAGTAGATGCAGTGCTAGGCTGACAAAAAGTAGAATGAAAATAATTAGCAAATAGGTCACATATTTCATTACCTGATGTAGCTACTTTATTATCGAGAGTCATGTTCTCGGGGATATTAGAGTTTTTAGATGTATTTTTTAAATGAGACCAGAATAATTTTGGATTGTTTCTAAGCGAATTTTCAATATTTACAATGTACGATTTATACGCCTTTTTTTCTAGAGTAGAGGCTCGCTTACGAAGCAAATCTAGTGTGTGGGCGTCCGATAGCATACCGTAGTTTTTATGTTTTTTGTAGTATTTATATTTTTCTTCTAAAACTTTTTTTAGTGCCGGCGTATACCACGGCGGATAATGTTTACTCATAATAGTTCTTAGCGGGACATACTTATCGCGTATTTCATTTAAACGTTGGTAGAAGAAAGCGATACTTTCTTCTAAAGACTTGTTTGAGAAACCACTAGTCCAGTCAGTGTTTGAAAGTTCGTTATTAATATCCTCATAATTTGCTTGCCAAAAACAATATTTGATACGTGACGCTGGTTTAAGCATAGTCTTAACTTCAATTGGGAATGACAAAACTAAGGCATTATGGTAGGGATCGAGCGGGACCAATGGATCGGTACAATTACTGACAATCATATTATCATTACATAAAATTAAATCAAGTAGTCGACCATAGGCATTACAGACATTATTGAACTGGTGTAGATCTAACAGCGCAAGTTCATCGATAAATTCAATTTCATTGAGCCCAACTACACTCGGCGCTTCTAAGTAATTCATATCGTTACTTTGTACCCAAGTAATAGAACTCATGTTAAAGTCTCCAGCCACTAGGATTTTATCGTTAGGGTGTGAAATTACTATATTACGAAGATTATTTAAGAAATTTGTCAACTGGTCTGAAAAATTATATCCTTCCTTTTGATTACATAAATAAACTACACAAATGTGTAAATAGTTTTCTTCACTAATTTTTAATGAGACCCATTGATCCTCAGCCGAGGAGCACCATTCTGGACGACCCACTATACAAAATTTCTTTTGTGCGGCAATAAGAACTCCGCCTCCCATAGTCTGTTTTGTTAAATAATAGCAGCGATCACGGCGCCACACTGTGTATCTACTATCAAATAATTCACCGTCAAGTATGCTGTCAAGCAGCCAGGTCTCCGTCAAAAGAAAAATATCATAATTATTCAAACATACATTGCGCCAAAAAGACTTAGTTTTCGTTCGCAAACCACGAACGTTCTGATAGTATAAGTTTATATTAGTCATAATGAAGTTATAAACAAAAACATGATAAAAATTATAATTTCGTAAAAGGTATAAAAATAACATATGTGACCGCCATGTTTAACATTGGTTTCACTAGTTTGGATAAAACAGAGTACCACAATAGTCGGTAGTTCAGTAGAATGAACCAAATCAAAACATTGTGAGAATAAACAGGTTAATAAGAAACAGTAATGGCGATACATAATACATATACAAATGAAAGAGATAAATATGTTTTCAAGTCGACATCTGCAAAGAATACAAGTAGATCGCGTTAAATAGTTAAGTAGGTAGACATTTTTTTCACACAAATCACTAATCCGTTCAGGTATTGTCAACAACAGGCTCAACTTTAATCCGTATTGTAGTTTGCATACAATACTTAATAAATAAGTTTTAAATAAGTGGTAAATGAACAATTTTAGTATTAACGTACAACAATTGAAAATAATAGTGAGCAAGGATACAATTATTTTAATTTTAACAAGTCTTGGGGTGAGTTTATCGTTAGGACGTGGGAAGTATCGTTTTTTCGTACATGAATTTTTGAAAATTTTACCCATACATATTGGAACCCTTTTTCTTTTGCAATTGACTTGGTCTTTGTAAGAAGTTTCTTGTATTCAGGGGAAAGATGATCATTAACAAAAACTCGTTGGTTACTGTCAGCAAATCCTAAGGCGCTTGCCAATAATGATTTTCAGTTTTCAGAGTTTTCAGTTTTTATTTATAAAGACAGACTGGCATGCCACGGGCACGCCATTGTAATTAACAGACTATCGAAACCGGGCGATTTTGACGCTATAGTAAAAGCAGAATTGGGGCCCCTGAAGTAATGTCAATTTTCTACCAATGGTAGGGTAGAAGGATGGTTAGTAAGCATATAGGAATCAGCCACATATATGATATAAACGGTTCAAACCATGTTGAACATTGGTTTAGGGTTACTTAGTACTGGTAGCCGCCTCCTGAGGCTGGTCCGCTGCCGTATCCTTGACCTTGATCAGGGTACGAAGCTTCTCCTTCGTACGAGACCTGGAAAAGAGAATAATTAGATTAAAATATCTATCAAGTTTCCACGCGTTTATTTTACTTTTGACGTTTGTACGTCTATCAAGTTATATATTTCTTCACAGTAAAGCCCACATGCAACAAACGTCACAATAGGTTTATGGCTTGGCAGCTAGGCCTTTAAGCCAGGTCTTGATTACAATATACTTTCTTCATTTTCTTAAGTCTATATATAACTCGGCTGAACTGTAGGTTATCAACCGATGTCATTCAACGGAGTTCTTGTGACAACTCAAAAGGCCACATTTGACTATACAGTTTACATTTCTCATAAAAACACATGATTAATAGTCAAAAACTATCCATATCCTACAACTATTGTTCATTTTAGAGTAATTTTACACATTTTTAGAATTTAAAACTGCACAGCACAACATCTCCTTTTAGTTCCCGCCAAAAACACCTTTACTGTTGTGGGTGACGTGATAATGATGGTCTGTGAAGCAAGTAACGCACAGACTATTAAACCATTGACACTATACGTAAACAAATCGAAAGTAATCGATTTGAAAATAAAAAAAGTTCTACTTTAAGGAAAAATAATTGATTAAAACTTATTTATTGATGAAGTCGATTTTTATAACCGATCGAGTCGGTAGCGCATTAGGTCATTACTAATCGATCATCGACCTGTCAAAGTAAAATAAGCCGTTTGTTTGCTTCATTATTTAGGATGCTTGTTTCGGTGATTGATTTGATTTACGAGGATTTTTGGGCTGTTAGAAAAATGTCAACACCGATGCGTTTTCAAGAAGACTTTTTATTTAGTGTTACCACTCTATAAAATGTAAATTGCACAACCTTTTAGTGTTAACATTAGTATAAAATAGCTATATTCAAGGTCTGACTTGAAATAAGTATATAAATATGTAAATAATATTGTACACTTGCTCTTGCTTGAGTGGTGGATGCTGGCAGTAGTTGCTGGAGTGCTGGTGCTTTCTTGTAGTAGGGGGAAGAAAATACACCTTGTTGCTTTCAGGGATACTATTAGGTCTTGGATGCCGATCCCTGGGTTCAATTTGTGGTAGTAGAAGTCGTATGGTACGACTAATAACAGCTTCATTGCAACTCAATTACAAAGTATTTGTGAGCATTATTTATACTAATATTGTAATATTAAAGTAGCCTAAAGTAGGCCGCAGCGTCACGAAAACGCTGTATGGTGAACCGTACAAATGTAATATAATATAAATACGCGATTTAGAACTAAGAACACCTAGTTATAAAAGATATTCTGACTAATGTCCCTGACTATGTTAGGGGTGATGTCTGGCCCGAAGGACCAGAATATTTTAGTGTTGCCATTTGAATAATGGTTTAGTGCTATGTCGCGACACCTTATCGTAAACACTGGTTATAGATGTATTTTTTTCGTTTATCTACACATTCGTACAGCGCCGTCTTTTAGCTATGTAGCTGTTACTGCAGTTACACTGCTTTAGGGCATCCCTAATGGATAAATAATCGACTTGTTAAAAGTAAAATAAGCCGCTGGACTGGGTATAGGGTAATTACATCGTTAATCTATACTTCTTTACAGCGCCATCTGTTATCTAAGGTGTTACTACAGTTTGTTAACCACAACAGTTGGGTTAGTTTTAGTTAGAACCCCGGCCAATAAAGAGATACTTCACAAACTCACCCCAGCAGCAAACCATCGACATAATCGTGATTGACGACTTTCCGTTCTCTTGGTGTTCTTGGTTGGGGTGAGCTTGCTTCAAGGCTCGGTTCTAGCATAACCTAACCCGATACACATATTGGTGTCAATATTCATGAATCAGTATCTTCATTGCGGAAGGACAGTCCCAAACTAAATAATAGCCAGGTGGTAGGGTATGTGCCCGACTGGATGGCTACCACCTGGTCTAGAGTACGCTACCATAACAACCTTGAGTTACGTTCCCGCATTAGTGGTCAGGTTCCAGTCTCCCTTGAGAGAGCAGCAGCGCATTTGTAGCAAACGTCCAAAGGCGATGGTAACCGCTTTCCATCAAGTGGGCTGTCTACTTGTCTGCTGAACTCATGCAATAAAAAATAAAAAAGAGAAGTAGTTTGTTTGTTTGACTAAACCGTTTTTATTTACTTTACTCATATTCGAAATGAAAAGCAGACTGTTAACCTCGGGTGAAAGGCAGACCTATTTAGGCACTCGAACTATAAAAAAAGAAAAGTAGTTGTTTGTTTGACTAAACCGTTTTTATTTACTTTCCTCATATTCGAAATGAAAAGTAGACTGTTAACCTCGGATAAAGCCCTATTTAGGCACTCGAACTATTCATGAAAACCATCTCATGCCCAAATAGGTCACCTTCACCTCTCGTGTAACAATCAACTATTTACGACTACTGAAAACGTTTAGTATGAGATTGTTTTTTTGTTCTCACCTCTGCGTTGAACCCGTTCTTCCAGTCGGCTGTGTACTTGACGATCTGCGTCCTGCCATCGGGGAGGGCCACTCGGTACTCCCCCTGCGTGACGTCACCGTCCGATATCGCGTTGTGGCTATAGTCGTTGCCATTCTCGTTGACGTTGTAGGAGAAGTCGAAGGGCATGCCTGGTTCGTGGTGGTGATGGTCTTCGTGGTGATGATGCTCTTCCTGCTGGAAAGAAGGAATTTTACTACGCTTAAGGGCTCTGGTGCACGCTAAGAAAAGTCCCTGGGTCTACGTAAGAATTCGTGTCGTTTCCATACACGAACCGTGTATAGTCGAGTATATCTTAGACTAATATATAAAGCTGAAGAGTTTGTTTCTTTGCTTGAACGCGCTAATCTCAAAAACTGCTGGTCTGATTTGGAAAATTCGTTCAGTGTTAGATAGCTCATTTATCGAGGAAGGCTATATATCATCACGCTAAGACCAATAGGAGCGGAGCACCAATGAAGAATGTTTCAAAACGGGAGGGTTTTTTAACTTACTTTTTTTAAACTATTCCACGCGCCCGAAGTCGCGGGCAGAAGCTGGTTAATATATAAAGCATTGCAAAGGATATCATAACGTGTCACGAAACTGAAAATTTATTTATGAAATTTACCATGTGTGGTATCGAACCCGGTGACTGTACTGCAATGAGCAAGGAGAGGTCGACTTTCTTTGACATCAAGAAACATTGAATGATTATTTTTTTCTGCTGACATTAATCACTCGGTTTATTCATCCAAAATGAAAGACAGAAGTGAACTGTGTAATATCATTAAAAGTGAATTACACGGTTCAACCAAATTGTATCAATTCGATGGAAAGACGCAGAAAAGAAAAGAAGAAAAGACACGACGTTCAATGCGATTGATATTCATGATCACATGTAACACTTCATGCTGCAAAACATTTTAGGACTAATTACAAAACATTGATCTACAGAGATCTGAAGACGAGTCTTCGAAGCGGGACTGGTCCACAAATTCAACGTCGCTCAACGGGCTATGGACCGGGCTATGTTAGGTGTTTCTCTTATGGATAAAATCAGAAATGAGGACATCCGTAAGAGAAAGAAGGTGACCGGCATAGCTCGCAACGTTAGCAAGTTGAAGTGGCAGTGGGTCTGTCGCTGGACCGACGGCCAATGGAGCAAACGAGTCCTGGAGTGGAGACCAGGTAGGATGCCCGCCAGCCCGGTGGACTGACGACCTGCGCAAGATCGTCGGCAGGGGCTGGATAAGGAAAACGGGAGACCGGGATATGTGGCGCGTACTTGGGGAGGCCTATGTCCAGCAGTGGACTGAGATTGGCTGAAGAAGAGATCTACAGAGTATTTTTACAATATTGTTACGAGTTGCGAGACTCAAATTAAAATGCCGTTGGAATTATTATAGAGTTTATTAGAACTATACAAATAACACAGGTACAAATATAACCGAACACAACAAGTCCAAAGGTAATGTTGAAGGTTGTAATTCTATAAAACGCGCAAAGTCCGTCAACTATTATATTCCCGACTGTAGTACACACGTCTCACTATGATCGTGGTTCTCGCTCGACTGCCCCCCTCCCTCAATCAGGCCATTGTTTTATACTGCACAAATGCAATATGCCCGTATCGTAATGCGAAACACCTGGCTAATGAGTCGTCCGTAAGACCACTAGGCCATAAATGAGTACAATAATAAAATGGGCTGTCTCTAGAAACGCATGCCAATAAATAAGTAAACAAAAGAAGACGATAAATGTGCTTCTACAAATCTGTACATTGAATTTGTCTTTGTCGGCGCCTAGGTTGTAACAATATTAGAGTACGGAAGTCTATTTCAGCATCCAAAATCAATCAAAATAAGCTTAAATGACTGCACAAAGCGGATATTACGAGCTTTTGTATATTTTAAGTATTTGCTTTTGTACGAATGAGGTTGAGGGTAATAGCTACTTCTAAGTTTTTCATGAAAAGGATTTTTTCGAATGTATACAGATAAATAAAATCGAAATGTCAAAATAAAAATGTGAAAAAATCAGGTGCGACAATTCGGACCAGGAGGAGATTAGGAAAATTCATTTTTTAGAATTTTGTCTGTCTGGATGTTCTGGCTGATCTCTGAAACGGCTGGACCGATTTTAACGGGACTTTCACTGGCAGATAGCTGATGTTATAAGAAGTAACTTACGCTACTTTTGAAATTAGGATTCCGCGAAATAAAAACCATGCGAAGTCGCGGGCACAGCTAGTATGTTAATAAAACTTATCAGCAACAATACTAAAATAGTATTTCACAGTTTTACAATTTTTGTTATCGCTAAAAATGCTGAACAATTCGCTCGCTTGCTTCGTGGTAAGTACATACTATATTTTATTTCGAAGGCCGCAAACAGGCACGTCCTGCACTATTTGTACACTTGCTTAGCAGTTGGCAGTAGGTGCGTACGCTGACAGTAGTTTTTTGTTGGAGTGGTGATGCTTTATCAGACCCGGATCTTGAAATATGGAGGGGGGGACACAAAATAGGCGCCCCCGATCGTCCATATTTTTTATCTAGTGTTCAGACTTTGGGAGAGAAACAAGGTTTTAATCCGAACTGAGACTATATCCCAAATGCAGAATTACCCTTATCATGACTATTAATACACTTCATTACCTATCTTTTTTTTTAAATTCTCCTTCCTGTCTCCGGACAGATTGATTGATTATCTGGGCTTAATGCTATTTTTTAATACGGTTTTATATTTGTACCTTAATCATCATAATTTCAGCCATCAGACGCCCGCTGATGGATACGCGTGTATCTATGTATTGTTACGTATAAAATACACACCCTATAGTGTTTTGAAAACAGGTACTGCCATCTGTTGCGTGTTGGCGTATTTCTAGCCACCTCTCGTTCGATAGTCATATCGTCTTATAAGACATGCAACTACCATCTGCATTAGTGTGTCGTCAGATGTCGTTGTTTTTAAGCTTTTGAAACTTCAATATTAAATCCTATCTCAAACGGATAAATACTTCAATAGTATCCAATTTGTAGACGTGGGTAGAGGTTCCAGGCTAGATACCTTAGAAAAGTGCAAGCCCGGTCTAAGGATAAACGGAAGTATAGCAGCGACATCTGACGGTCACAAGTCGTTGAAATTGATCGCCATTTTAGAACATCTAGAATGCAAAACGCGGAGGACGTGACGACACAAATGGCTGCTACTCGAAGTGAATGGCAAATGAATCGACAGAAGAATTCGATCGGCGTCGTGTCATTCCTACTCTCGAGTTCTTACTAGACGGTCGAACATAAATTGGTTTTTTATAGTGGTGCATAGTAGCATCTTTTTCAAATCAGTGAATCTTAATTCAAAAAAGGTATGTAGCCTTAGTTCTTTCCTTTCACGATCCTAGCATCGGATCCATCCTTCAGATAGTATAGATCTGCATTCTTTACAGAATGGAGTACCATCGTAGAAACGCGTGGTTCTCGTGCAGGGCACTCTTCGGAAACCTAGGCGATCCTCACGTCTTCGTTTAAGTTCCCCGTAGTGGGAGCGACGTAAGGGGCCAAAAGTTACGCCAGTACTCCGAATGGTAGGCGACCCCTCTACGAGTCTCCAGACGTGATATACCCTGGCTGGACTGGTTGCCGGCCTATCTTTCTACAACCAGTGGCGCTCAAACATCTAATTACCAACCATATAATTAAAAGCAGTTCTGAAGGTATTGTCTCTTAAAGTAATCACAAGCGAATCCATACGTTGATGGTCTTAGACCGAATTCCATGCCTGAGATACTCATCATTTATTATTATTGATAGAAAAGTTTTGGAACGTCATCCGGGAGGTGTTATTTAAGTTATACTATTGTAACTATTTCATTGTAATCTTTTAAAGGAGATTTTGTACTCCAGATATTGGGGGTGTGCTATAAGGAGATCGAAATAAATAAAAGTAACTGGCTCTTTAAATGGTTTTATTTCATAACTTCCAATTTTATAAATACAACAGTATCTTGACCTATGACGCCCCCGAAAAGTAATCTATACTAATATTATAAAGCTGAAGAGTTTGTTTGTTTGTTTGAACGCGCTAATCTCAGGAACCACTGGTCCGATTTGAAAAATTCTTTCAGTGTTGGATAGTACATTTATCGAGGAAGGCTATAGGCCATATTATATTTTCAAAAAAATTAGGGATCCTTACTAAAAGTCCAATAATGGAACCCAAGGTGTAAAAAAATGACCCGAAAAAAATCCTTGTACGGCGCGCGCTGCGAAAACTATTGATTATAGAACAAAACAATATACTACCACTTTGCAGAACATATAATCTATACTAATATTATAAAGGAACTACTGATCTGATTCGAAAAATTCTTTCAGCGTTAGATAGCCCATTTAACGAGGAAGGCTATAGGCTATATATCATCACGCTAAGACCAATAGGAGCGGAGTACCAATGAAGAATGTTTCAAAATCGGGGGGTTTTGAAAACAAATTCCCCCGATTCCCCCGATCCACGCGGACGACGTCGCGGGCATAGCTAGTTTATCTATATACTAACACGTGAATCAAAAACATAGCAAAAACTTTGTTCCCATTTTTTACGAAAATTGCGCGGACGGAGGAGTATAAAGTTTCGCACAGTTTTTTTATAGAGGAGTACAGAATGCAAATATTTTTTAAAATTATGCATAAAAAGTACATTAATACAATACAAAAAAATATATAACTCATTTGTTAATAATAACTGTTAAAGTCAAATTAACATTGTAGCCTTGGCGAAATCTGTGATTATAGAAGTATTTGACATTAATTATTATGGTCGAATTTCGACCATGGGCGACCACTTAAACAGTGCTTAAAGCACTGAAAATCTCAGTGGTCAAAGTTGCGTTATTGATGATTTTTGTATTTTTTGAAATTGCACCCGGGCATGGGCCCTCGTGTGATCCCGGTTCGAATTACTGGATAGTTTAGCTCGAGGCTAACCGTTTCACGCCGATATTCTGTGAGAGCGTGGTATCACACCTATCTAGCCGGTCTTAAAAGCCGTAATCAATCAAGATAATGATTCTAGCATAGTTATACCGGGTCAAAGTCATATCAATAAAAAAAAACAACAGAGTTGTAATAAAATTGTAATAATGTAATAAGAGCCCATAGACATCCCACTGCTGGGATCGGGCCTCTCATTATAGGTGAACGGACAGTTTACCCGCCACGCTTGTCCAAGGCGGCTTGGCAGGTTTGATACATCGATTATCTCGATAAGCAAGTTGCATCACGATGTTTTCCTTCGGCTTTGTTAGAACGTGGTAATTGTAAATATGATAGATAGATAGATAACTCTTTATTGTACACCAATACAAACATGAACTTAAGACTAAATTATATCTAGTTATGTACAAAGGGCGGTCTTATCGCTAAGAAGCGATCTCTTCCAGACAACCCCAGGAATGAATTTAGATGATAATGGCGATGGTGGTATACGTAACATATAGTACAAACTATTTACATTTTAATAATAAATACATAATTATATATATACATGAGTATATGGAGAAATTTTATATATATGCATATTATTACGTGAATCAATAAGTCCTGGGACTTACCAAGAAAAACCACATTTTTTTGGTAAAATTCCACTTAATTCATCAACATAGTCTCCTTCAAGAGAAACACAATCAGTCCAGAGCTTCTCTAACATTTCAATACCTTTCTTGTAGAACGATTCATCTTTGGCCTCGAAATAAGCATTCGTTTCGGCGATGACTTCTTCGTTAGAGTAGGATCTCTTTCCTTGGAGCATTTTTTTGAGGTCTGCAAACAGGTAGTAGTCGCTGGGGGCCAGATCCGGTGATATGGTGGGTGCGGAAGCAATTCGAAGCCTAATTCTTAGCTCCAAACAGCGCTCGGAATCAACGACACGTTGTCGTTCTTGATCCGCCGTGAGCAAACGCGGCACCCGCTTTGACAAAAAATTCCTCATAGACAAATATTCATGCAAAATAGCATACACACTGCCGTATGATATCTTTAAGATGTCAGCTGTCTCACGCAATTTTAATTTACGGTTCTCAAAAACGATTTGGCGGAGTTTTTTGATGGTTTTCGGTTGAACAACCTTATTTGGCCGGGCGGAGCGTTCAGCATCTTCAGTGTTTGTACGACCGACCACGTTAAAACTCAGCATACCACCGACAAATGGCTGATTTGATGGAGCAGAGTCCCCGTAACACTTTTCAAGCCATTACAGAGCTTGTTCTGTATTTTGTTTCATCAAAAAGCAATGATAAATCAATGCACGATATTGTTTCAAATCCATTGTTTTGGGAATATAAAGACTAGCTAGCGTTACTTAAATCACTTTAACTCATGGACCAAACATCAGAATGTCATGAAATTTTAACAGATATCTTTTGAAGGTTGGTACTCATGAAAAATCATACGGAACTTTTGTTGGCAACGCCATCCATGTCGCCAGTCCCGGGACTTATTGATCCACGTGTTGGGTCAGAATACTGCCTAACAGGTGCATGCGATCCAGCCAGGATCGAACCCACGCCCTTTGAGCTTGGGACGCGTGCGCTAGCCATTCCGCTACTACGACTTAATCTAAGGAAATTATTTATTTCAATTTGTACAATGTTTTCAGATATTCACTGTATATAATGTGTACTGCATCACACATAAACTTAACAGACGTAAGTATTTCACAGTAAAGATTACTAATTGAATAACGTCTCGTTTTATAAATGCATTTACTTATTTCTCTATTGGTTAAAATTTAATATAACTTTGACATCTTATACATAGTATTTATTTTAATTTTTTGAAGTGAAAAGGTATATTATTTGTTAGTTTTATTGAAGTTTATTTATTTGTTATAATAATTATGTATTACATAATTACAATTACTTTTATTAATTATTATTTACTTTTTATTTTTATATTAACAAAATTGGGTCTTGGTATGGTCTTACGCCAAAAGGAAGGTTTGCACTGAAACTCAGCGTTGTGTCGGATATAACTCCGGCACGACAATATGCTGAGTGCAAACCTTGTTTGCTGTAAATGCGACGTACAAATTCTCAAATAATGCTTTGTGTACATTGACTTTAAGTCAATGTTTGTGTTCAATAATGTGTAAAGAATGTAACTACGTCGCTATTTTTCTCAAATAAAGTTTCTTCTTTCTTTCTTTACATAACAAATAATGTTAATTTTCTATCATTAGGTAGTAAATTCATAGCAAGACTTATTCATATATTCATAGACAGCCTTTATATTTTAGACTATCTGTGCCCGTGACTTCGTCCGCGTGGCATTTTTTCCCCGGATCCCTAAAAAAAGTAGCCCAAGTTGCTCCTTATGGCATCGGCTATGTGCCAGTGAAAGTTCCGTCAAAATCGTTTCAGCCATTTCAGGGATTAGCGGGAACATCCAGATAGACAAAAAAATAAAAATTGATTAAGTACCGTATACACTTTCATATGTCTTTAGTAAAAAGCTATTATTTCATTAATACAAACACACACTTAAATTTCATTTATCTGTATAGATTCGCGAGCATTAAGAAATTCAGATACACGTAAGTATTATTACGAGTTGCGAGACTGGAATTAATATGCCGTTGGTATTATTTATTAGAACTATACAAAGACGTATAACACAGGTACAAATATAACCGAACACAACAAATCCAAACGTAATGCAGAAGGTCGTAATTCAATAATACGCGCAAAGTCAGTCACTATTAGGTTCCCGATTGTACACACGTCAAGCCTTCATCGTATTTGTCGCTGAACTGCCTCCTCCCTCAATCAGATCATCGTTTTATACTGCACAAATGCAATGTGCCCGCCCGGCAACGTGGACCGAATTTCCTAGAATCAGCGTAACACCTGGCTATAATAATTACAGCCGCAAGCGGACATAAACGAGTACAATAAAACAATGGGCTGTTCCCGAGAAACGTATGCCAATAAATAGGTGAACAAAAGAAGACGTTCATCTTTCTGTTAAGCCTAGACTTCAAACATCGGTCGAGTCTGAAACATATTTAGAAAACCAGAACCGACGTATCTTTCCATAATATAGAATAGAAAACACTTTATTGTTTACCACAGCCACATAAAAATAACAATTTACAGTAGTCACATTAAACAGTAACAGTAGGAGCATTGGGCGGCCTTATCGCTTTAGAGCGATCTCTTCCAGACAACCAGGGCTATGGGTTTTATGAACGGGAATTTCGCAAGGTGAGAAATGAGTACATGAGGGGGGGGGGGGGATCTTTGAAAGTTGCACCCGTGACTAAAAAATTGAGAGGAAGAAAACTAAGTTGGTATGGGCATATAATGAGGAGGGGTGAAAGTCACGTAAAGCAAAAAGGATGTTAAACTACAAGATTGATGGGTACAGATGTAAAGGTAGACCAAAAAAAAGATGGATGGATTGTGTGAAGGATGATATGTTGAATTGTGTGTGTGTGTGACAGAAGATGTATGTTAGAATAGAGGAATGACGGTGGTGTGCAAATTAAATACATATATAAATATCACAATATCTAAACTGACAATACCTAAAATGACTAAAAAAAATAATAAACAATAACACATATTAATATTATATATATACTAATATATTCATCATTAATATGTATAAAGGAGCAACAATAACTATATTATATTACCATATTATAAATATAGCTAACGTCCTTTTGGCTGTGTATGCTTAGAATGTTATAACTCAATGGCTACAGGTATAGAAAAGAAGGGTTACATATTATCCAGAGAAAAGGATTGCTCCCGAGGGATAGACGAATATAGTTGAAGAGATGGCGCTCCGATCGCGTTTTATTCGCCCCACTATTGCAGGTTCCATCACGATGTTTTCCTTCACAAACTGCCTAAATGGTGCCTGTTTTACGGCCAGGATTTCAACCGGCGCCCTTTGACTCGGGACCACGTGCAGCCGGTGACGGAAAACATCGCGATGAAATGTGTGCACCCCGCCAATTCGTCTCTGACACGTGTGGCGGTTATCTCGTCTTATCCCGTAATTAATATCCTAGTAATCAAGAAAAACTGTTTTCAGTCATTTTCGGAGTTATATTTTTATTTTAATAATCGCTCGCATAACTTTCTTTTATAGAATATGGTGAAGTATTATCGAGTAAGTTGCCAATTTCTTTTTTTTTTTTTTGTTGAAGTGCAGCAGACTGGCTGACTTCCCAACTGTGATGAAAAGTGGTTACCCTCGGCTATGGACATTAGCAATACCAGAGGTGCTGCCAATGTAATGGCAGCCTTGAAGGAGAAACTGGAACCTGCCTATTATTGCCAACACACATAAAGGGATGACCCTAATGGTTGGACCAGCGAGATGGTAGTCTCCGTCTCAAAGGAAGATCTTCCAACCAGGCTATTGTTATATTATAATACCCCGCAGGTCTAGGCCCGTCTATTATTGTTGGAAATTTGTATATATTCTTTGTACGCATAATTATTGCACAGCGCCGTCTATTGGCTTGTAAGTGTTCCACTATACACAACTCAAAGTTGTTATGGCGGCATACACTAGACCAGGGGTGGTAGCTATCAAGTCCGGCAATTGCCCTGCCACCTGGTAGTGTGGTAATTGTATAGATGTTAAAACTAATTGTTGGATTATGTATTATATATTAGTTTATTTTTTGTTTATAGGCGTTGAAGTTGGTAAGTAAATTTTTTATTTTTACTAACCAACTATAGGTTGCCAATTTTTGTAATTGGAGTACAGTAAACAGGCTGACGGCCCACCTGGTGGAAAGCGGTTACCGTCGCCTATGGACGTTTGCAACATCAGAGATGTCCACCAACGCGCTGCCGGCCTCGAAGAAATTTTATGACACCCTTTTTGAAAAACTCCATATCGTAGCGCTGTGGGAAAACCTCGGCTGGGAGCTCATTCCATTTTTGAAGTGAAACTTCTATATAAACGGGGGGGGGGGGGGCATAATTTTAGAGTAGACTATGTTTGAATTCAGTTTTTGTATTGCGCGTTGGCAGCCTTAAGGACAGGAGGACTCTCAGAAGTTTGTAAGTGACATAACCAAGGTCCGTCCGCTACTTGCGCCTGCGCAAATCGACAGACGCTACAAGATAATTCATTCCGAAGCCAAACGGCGTCTGAACAATAAATTTTTCAACATCTAGTTTTGGGGTGTTCTGAGGTCTTTATTTTTCACGTGAGAATCCAGACAGTTTTACGTTTTTTTTTTTTACTTTGATGTACATTCATTCTCGTCAATAAATATTTCTTTATTTCTAGATGATAGCTTGTACCTATGTTATTTGATCGATATATTATTCGTGAAAATCTATACTTGGTTGTTTGATGTCAATTATAATTGTTTATTCATGTGTATTCGCTAGGCTTTCCATCATGAAATCCATACAGATAAATAGAAGTGTCTGTTTGTACAGTCAAAATAAAAATGTAAAAAGTAATCAGGGGATAATTCGGACCAGGAGATTATGAAAATGTAATTTTTAGATTTTTTATATATAGAATATAGTAAAAACAACAATTTCGCTTTCCCTTAGAAACTATCTCTACCTGTCAAACTTTTGATGTTCGTCCCATCGTTTAGAAATCACCGTTTCTTATTTATTGTTTCTGAGGCGGTACGAAGTTTGCCGGGTCATCTAGTGTACAATAATTCTGGATTATCAAACTACTCGATAAATTTTTGTACTAAATGTCACTTCGCATTCGTGTAATTAGATTTTTTTTTCAGTACGGTTGAACAATGGAATTATTAATAAAACGACGACTCCAAAATTACCGCATTCCACACGATGCACTACAGATATACCTATTAAAGGTAATGTATATTCCTTTGTTTCACTTTCTCCCATTATTTGGGGTTGGCACAATATTTCCTTCTATAGCCCTCTGACATACGTCTGTCACGTCACAAACTATAATTTCAAATTGAAGTTTTTATTCAAAATAAGTTCCACTGGAGAACACTTTTTGAAGGTCATACATATAGGTTAAAATTTAATTTTACTCCCTAGTCTATGTACACCGCTTCGCAACGTGTTATTGCTGTTAAGGAGAAGAAGCGCCAAGAAACCCCCCAGCAACACGTCAAGCTAACAATTGATTCAAGCACATTTTGCGAAGTAGCGCTAAATTAGCTTAGGCTCCCATAGAGTAAATAATTACCATAAACAAAATTAAAATTAAATAATTAAAACTAGGTAGGCTAAATAAAACTTTAACAATACTCATTGACCCTTGACATCTTTGTCTTCCGTGAGTGATCACGGATCACGCTACTCTAAAGTGGGCGAAACTACGGAATAATAAAACTAAAATAAATTAATGCGCTTAAACCTGTTACGGACTAGTTTTATTATATATACTAGTAGCAAAAAATTAAGAAAATATTAGTTTAAAAATGTGAATCTCTAAAACTTTTTACGTTATAAGTAACGTCTTGCACTTAAATTATTACTTTCGCTTTCAATTTATGCTCTTCACAATATTTTAGAATGTATGATGAAAGAATGAGTAAACAGATACACAATGCCAAAGTGGATGGATGCAAAAGTCGCGGAAGGCCACGACACACCTTCCATGATCAAATTGATCGTGTACTAGCAGAAGGTGATGTCAGGAGCCTCAAGAACAGACGAGCGTGCATGACAAGAGCCATGAATGTCAAAGAAGCAAGTGAGGTGTGTAAGAATAAGCCTAAATGGCGCTCTGTTGTTCGTGCCTACCCCGCAAGGGATCTGGCGTGAAGTTACGTATGTATGTATGTACAATATTTTAATTAAATACTAATTGCTTGCAGTGAATACCTCATTTATCAGTAAGTACAAAAAATACCTATTAAAATGACCGAGTGCCGTCAAAGTGAATGCACAATTGCACACCTACGGTTTATTACCTTTCCCGCATTTGGACTTCTTTTGTTTAATCTATGTTTAAAAATTGTAATTAAGAAAAAAAACATCCTATTGTTATTGTACTCTTTATGGCCGCAGGTGTGCAGATTACGTTTTCTTAGTAACTCAGTCCACGCGGTCGATTGTTGTATTGTATAGCTTAGTATAAAACAATGCCCGAACGAAGGGGTGAGGCAGTCAAGCGAGGATTACGATACGAGCAAGACGTGTACATTCGATAAGCTATATAGTGACGGACTTTGCGCGTGATACTGAATCGTGCAGTTTGTACTGGTTGTGTCCAGTTATATTTGTACCTGTGCTATACGTGTTTGTATAGTTCTAATAAATTCTATAGTCATTCCAACGGCATTTTTATTCGAGTCCAGCACTCGTAACAATATTCTAGAAATTAATTTATATATAGACAGATTTGAATAACCATCTGACGAGCTTGTTGTTGGCTCAACCAACAGCAATTCTTTGACTCCTTTATCCTATTAGTATTATAAAGTAAAAGTTTGTAAGAGTGTATGTTTGTTGCTCTTTCACGCACAAACTACTGAATGAATTTTGATGAAACTTTACAATAATATAGCTTACACATCAGGATAACATATAGGCTATAATTTATAAAGATATAGTGTGGTTTCCATCACGACGCGGGTGAATCAGCGGGGCGCAGCTAGTTAGTTATATTTTATTTATTCTCTCATTTGTAAATTATTGCTTAATTATGAAGTGTAGAATAATTTATAATTCAGTTTTATTATTATCTTATAAAATTAATAATTATATTTTATAGAAACTAGTATAGGTAAGTAATTGCGTCTCTGGAATGAGCTAACAGCAATAGTTAGCATAACACAAGCCAAGTCCTTAAGAGCCCCGGAGACAGTCATTCGCAATTGTCAATTTTTACGTCATTGACCGTTTCAATTGAAGGTGCGAATGATGGAGTTTCATACGACGCATCAATTGCTCGCTTACATTTGCTTTCTGTCCATGCTTCTCGACTAGCGAGCGAATGACCGAAATCTGTCTATCGCACAACGAGTCGTTCAATTGATACGTCATTCGCGATTGTCAATGGGCTTCAATCAAAACTTCCATCATTCGCCTTCAATAACGTAACCGCGAACGACAATGGCTTCAATTGCCTCTATAGACGCTCATTTAGTACTTCAATGACGTAAAAATTGACAACTACGAATGACCGTCTCCGGGTCACTTTACAATGCTTTAAAAATCAAGTTCAGAAACATTACTTCTATATTGTGTAATCATACCTAATGCTTATTACTCGTGTGTATAGACTGGAGTCTACCTACGTAATTACGTACCTCTTATTTAAAGAGCAAGCGGTACAGGGTACATTGCATTAATATAATTAAAGTTTTAAATATTTATCCCCGGAAGATTCACTTCATTTTATATTGCAAACTATCCCATGCTTCTCTGTAAACTACATAAATGACAAAAAAATTACAAAAAATAAAAAAGACAAAATGGACGAAATGGACAAAAATGACAAAATCTATCATACTTTCCGGGATAACCTTCACATAAATCTGTCCCATTATATCTGGGATGGAAGTATGTCTTGGCCAAATTTTTTCATTTATTCATTCAAAGCATATACAAACAGAAGTAGATAAACATAAATGATAGTACAACGGCCGACCTTATCGCTACGAAGCGATCTCTTCTCTTCAGGCAAACCTAGGCAGGGATTCATAGAATTTTAATTATTTTTTCTAGTGTATTGTTTTAATAATTGTATTGTATAAAAAAGTATATTTTATGATAAATTTCATTTTCTTTAGAGGACTCCGCATTAGCTGATAATAACCAAGTGGTTAATTTCGCAGGTAAGACATTATCAATTTTTATTTTTATTCTTCGATTTCTTCCCGTGGAGCGAGTTACAGACCGCTTCACGGAATGAGAGCATTAAGATGCGGGGAACAAAAGTATTTCCCTGGCAGTGGATGAGGCCGTTGGGCCACCACCTGCCAGGACCAGCGAAGAGGCAACGCCATATACCCGTGGCATTGCCATTAAGGGTAAAGAACCGTTTTATCCGTGCAGGAACGGAGAAAGAATACAATTTCCTGCGGCCGGGCGGCCTGTCGTAAGAGGCGACAAAACAACTCACAGCCAGGTGGTAGGGTATTCGCTAGACTGGATGGCGACCACCCCTGGTCTAGAGTATGCCGCCATAACAACCTTGTGTTGTGTTTCGGCATTAGTGACCAGGTTCCAGTCCCTAAGAGAGCAGCAGCGCATTTGCAGCACCTTTGGCGTTGCAAATGTCCATAGGCGATGGTAAACGCTTTCCATCAAGTGGGCCGTCTGCCTTTCTACTGAACTCCTGCAATAATATAATAATTATTATTATTATATTATTGCTTTATTATTAAAAATAATAAAGGGGTTCTAGTGGGTGTGGCGATAGCATCTTTAGTTCCGCCTAGAAGGTGCTAGAGCCACAGGTTTCCCCTGGCTAAAAAATAAGTAAAAGATAAGTGCGACAATGTCTCTGCCCACTTGCACCGGATATCATGACAGTGCTATGAACGTATCAGGCACGGCGGTAAGCGTCATCCTCCCTCCAATCCTACCTCACTTCCACGCGCATACGCCGCTCGCTGGTACCTACTGCCAAGTGTGTCAAGCTAAGGGAGACCAAACCACCGTCGGCCGACCAGGAAGCCTTCAGAAGCTGTCCGTCTTGGTAACCTAGGTCCCATCTCCCAAAGACGTTCACCGCCAATTACAGTCCACTAGCAACGGCAACACACGGTAATAAATACAATACGGTCTACAATGCCCACTAGGACGTATCAATATATTGTTACGAGTGCGGGACTCGAATTAAAATGCCGTTGGAATTACTATAGAATTTATTAGAACTATACATTAGCACAGGTACAAATATAACTTTACTCAACCAGTACAAACTGCACGATCCAATAACACAATAATACACACGTCTTGCTAGTATCGTAATCGTCGCTTGACTGCACCCATCCGTTCGGGCATTGTTTTATACTAACCTATACCATGCAACAATCGACCGCGTGGACTGAATTACTAACGTAATCTGCACACCTGCGGCCATAAACGAGTACAATAACAATATGATGTTTTTTTATTACAAATTTTAAACACAAAGCATACAAAAGAAGTCTAAATGCGCGAAAGGTAATAAACCAGGTGTCCATATACTTTGTCGGCGTGTAACAATATTCTCGCCGACAATTGTTGACAGTCTGTGTTGTATGGCCACGATGGTGTTGCTCTGTGACGGAACGGTCTAATGGGCCTAGTCTAATATTTTTCAACAAAAAGAAAATTTCCTTTCCGGATACGTTCCTAGTAATATTCCTATGTAATCAGTTCGTAGCAATGTTCCTATAAAATACTGTTTCAGCGCCAACATCTTACACAAAACAAGAAGCTTACATCGCGCCGTTGCCTGACAACCTAATGCATTACGTCGACGACGAAAAATAGCCTAAAAAAAAAGAAGAAATTTGTAAAATAAAAATATAATATACGATAAGAGGCATGTTATTTCATAACCATATATGTCCTGCGAAATTATCTATGTTCGTATAGTAATATAATATTAGTGGTCGCGCGTGCTAGAAATTCGATCATAACAATTAATGTCAAAGACTACCTACCTACTATATACTTCTATAATCACAGATTTCGCCAAAGCTACACTGTTAATTTGACTTTAACAATAAACAAAAGAGTATATATGCGTGTGTGTGTCAAATACATGGTAGTTTGTGTAATGCTTTTTTTATTGATTGACATTAGCATTCGTCCGCACAATTTTCCTAAAAAGTGGTGCCAATTTATGCTTCACGTATTAATATAGTGATTGAAAAATTCAAAACATTCCGTGCATGTACACTGAAGCTATTAAAAGAACTGGAATTAAGATAACATTTTTTTACATTTCTTGTTTGTTCGGGATTCACGTAACGTAACGTATACTGGGGATCCAGCGGGAATTTTTCTGGGAGTGATTTAAAATGGCCATATTGCAAAAATTACATCAAGAGAAGAACCTACATCTGATAGCAATGAAAGAGTAAAGTAAGAGTAAACCAAAGTATCTGCTAAAGAAAATTATTGAATGACCCTAACTGCTTCAAAAGTCATTGCTTACTTACCTCATGAGATGGCCCAGAAGGCGGTGGGACATATGCAGGTTTACTCGGAGGTCTTTGAGGTGGCTGCGACGGTCTACTGGGTGGTGATGGTGGCTGAATTGAGAGATAAGCATGTTATGATTAAGAAGATAAGTGAAGGCATGGATTTTATAAAGAAAGAAGTAGAAAGAGAAGACATTTATTTTGGACAAGATAAAAAGGCATACAAGATAATAGATCTAACAATTAATTCCTCATCATCATCCGAGTGTTAAATCCTGGTTGCGTTCGGAGCGTTCACTCCGACGCCCAGGGTCCACTTTCCTTCTTTTTCTAGTCCACTTCGCACGGTCTTCAGCATCCCCGTTTTAAGACCACTGGTACGCATGTCATCCTTAACAACGTCAAGCCAGCATTTCTTGGGCCTTCCCCTTCGACTGGGACCTGGCGAAGGCGGCATGGCTAGACATTTGTTCCCCACGTAATTAGCCGGTCTCCGTAAAACGTGACCGTACCAGCGTAAGCGACACTTTTGCACTTTCTCCGCTATGTCACGGACATGAAGACTACCGCCGACGCTGGAGTTCCTGACACAGTCTTTTCGCGTCACTCCACACATCCATCGCATCATACTCCGTGACACGCAGTTTTTGCTCGTGTTGCTCAAGTGCAGGACACGCTTCACTGCCCTACAAAGGGACAGGTCTAATGATGGATTTATAAACCTGGTCCTTCTAACAAATAATTGTGGTGTCCTAATAAGGCTTTTCTTCAGCATATTGCTAGTTTGGTTAGTTTTGCTATTAGGCCTTATCTTATCTTATTATCTAACTATGCAAAATAATAAAAAACACTCAAACGAGTCTACATATCCCTACAGGAACGAAGAAGGAATACAATTTCCTGCGGCCGGGTGGCCTGGCCTGACGTAAGAGGCGACAAAACAACTCACAGCCAAGTGGTAGGGCATTTGCCTATCTGAATGGCTACCATCCTTGGTGTAGAGTAGGCCGCCATAACAACCTTGAGTTGTATTCCGGCATTAGTGATCAGATTCCAGTCTCCCTTAAGAGAACAGCAGCACATTCGTACCACCTTCGATATTGCAAATGTCCACAGGCGATGGTAACCGCTTTCCATCAAGTGGGCCGTCTGCCTGTCTACTAAACTCATGCAATATAAAAAAAATGATTCGAGGCTGATTTTGACGAAAACTAAAGTGGTATTTATTGGTGGTAGTTGTGGTATTAGCTTTTTGGAAAATCAATTGCCTTTGTCGCGAATCGAATCGGCCGATTTTGAAAAATGAACACATTTGTGCAGTCAGGCGGACGGCCCACTTGATGGAAAGCGGTTATCATCGCCTATGTACATTTGCAACACCAAAGGTGCTATTAAGGGGGCTGCTGCTCTCTTACGGGATACTGGAACCTGGTCACTAATGCCGGAACACAACTCAAGGCAGTTATGGCGACTAGCTAGTTGAATAGCAAGTAAAATTTAAAACACGTCTGCAAATAAGACATCATAGGCGTGAAATTCTTTATTTATTCTGACTCATCGCAATTGCATTCCAAACAATATAGAAAGTAAATCAATTATTTTAATTACACTAAATACCATATTAAAACGCGTGTAAAAACAAGTTCTTCTTTCATGCATACATACTTTAAAAACAATAGAACATAAAAACGTGACGTAACGTGTCAAAATCATAATGGCGTATTCACGGCCATTTGCACTCTAACCTTAGAAAAAATATTTTGACATTTCAATACCCACTAAGGTCTTCGTGTATTGTTTTAAATTGTTTTGGTTTCAGAATGTTCTTAAATTCTTAAATCTGTGAGAGGTTTTTTAATCTATATTCACTTGAAGGGATTGTTGATCTAGGGTATGGAGGGTAGAGGTAAGGAGATCATCTCATATAGGAAAATAGTTCAACAAGTGTCCAGTTGTAAGCTGTAAATAACAATTCAATAAAAAAAACTTTGTTTAAAAAAACCGACTTCAAAAACTAAAAAGTAGTTTCTAAAGCTATTATTAATTATAATATCTTATTTTTAATATATATTATCTAAAACATCTTGAAGTCGGTGCTTAGTCATTTCAAAATATAGTAATTTTTATGTTTTACTTTGCACCGACTTTAATATGTTTAAGATAATATATGTTAATAATAAGATATTATAAATAGTAATAGCTTTAGAAATAAGTTACTTTATATTTTTTAGTTTTTGAAGTCGGTTTTTTGAAACGAAGTTTTTTACTATTATTTGTTACTTTTTAGTGTCTAGCTATGGGTACGCCTACGAAAAGTGCCGCACGCCTTAAAAAATATAGGTCCCAAGAAACGGGAACAAAAAAAGTTCGTAAAATGAATACTACTGGGCCAAACTATGTTAAAGTTTTAGGGGAACAAATGGCGTCTATGCCGCATCAAACTAAAGAAGAATCACGTAAATCGGATCATAAATCTTAGAGTAATCGGTGTACATATGGAACGGAATGGAAATTTTTTCATAAAAAATGTTCATAAAATGAAAACTACTGGGCCAAACTATGTCAGATTTTGAGGGGACCAAATGGCAGCTATTCCGCGTCGAACAAAGAAAATCGGAAGTAAGTATCGGAAGTAAGAAAAGTAAATCGGATAATAAATCTCGGAGTAATCGGTAACATACATAAAAAAAGAAAAGATTCCGACGAATTGAGAACCTCCTCCTTTTTTGAAGTCGGTTAAAAACCGTCCACAATGGTGCTGTTGTAGATGAATTGAAGTATGCCGAGTTAAAAAAAAAAATATCTTTGGCGACTAGAGTAGTTGGTGACAGTACACTTTTATAAAACGTCAACGATTTACGTATAATATATAATAACAGCCCATAAATGTCCCACTGCTGGGCTAGGGCCTCCTATTACAGGGGCACGGACAGTATACCCGCCACGCTTTCCAAGGCGGCTTGGTAGGTTCGACACATTGGTTATCTCGATGTGCATGTTGCATCACGATGTTTTCTTTCACCGTTGTTAGCACATGGTAATCGTGACAATACGCACATTAGGTCAGAAAACTGCCTAAATGGTGCATACATTCCGGTCAGGTTCCCCCGCTCTTTGAGTTTGGGATGCATGCGCTAGCCATTACGCTACCTCGACTTTTCATGACCATCTCTTCTATCCAGTCTTAAAGACTGGCATCACATTAGCTTCTGATGTTGCAAAAGCCTATAGGCAACGGTAACCACCTTCCATGAGCTGGAGCGTCTGCCTGTTAGTCAGCTTTACAATAAAGAAAAAGGGACCGGTAGCAGAAGACAAAGCATTAGGAGTAGAAAATGTACTTACATTAGGAGGTCTTGTATCTGGGAACGGCACTGAGGGTCTGTCATAGTTGTACCCTTTGCTGGGAGGCAGGTACTCGTTGACAGCTGCTGCCATAGCGACTAGTGTCGAAGCCACTATGCAAGATAACAACATCTGAAAATCAAAGAAAATTTATTTTAATTTTGTCATACACGGAGATAACTTTAGAATTAGAAGCATTCTTTAGTCAAGGCCATGGTGATAATCAGCCCCTCCCCCACCGAAGAAAAGGAGGGTTCTTGCCAGCAACAAAATATAAAATTTAATTTCAATGTTCTCAAGGATCCCTAACATAGCTTTGGTAGCTTAGTGGCTAGTGCAAATCTTATACTCAAAGAACGCGTGTTGGAATCCTGGACGGAAAGCATGCACAAATTAGACAATCTTCTGAAACAAGCTTTAGAGTTGTTAATTGTGTATAACACAAGCTTGGACAACGGAACTTGGGAATATAAAATGTGTATCTATTTGCCAATTTATAAACTACTAGAGTTTGCACCGTGGCTATGCCGCATGGTATAAACCTTAGGCAGTAGTTTTATTTTACTTACATAAAACAATAATTCGTCTCCATTGGCTCGGTCACGTGGAACGGATGCTAGAGGATCGAAGCGTAAAGAGGGCCTATTTGGGAAGATCGGATCGGTCGCCCCAAGGACCAGTGGAGGGACAGAGTGAGCTGACCTGTGTGAGTTTCAAGCCCTTAACTGGCAAGAAATCGCACATGACAGGAACAAGTCGCTCGTTTTGGTGGCCAAGACACATTTTGGGTCGCTGAGCCAACGGAGTTAGTTAGTTATTTAAAAAATTAATAAGTAATTTTTATATAACCTAAATTAACAAAAATTATTCTTATTAAGTAACCCTTTTTACTTGTTCTTTATTAATAGTTAGCACATTACACTACATTTTTGTTTTGTTTACAGGAAAAAGATAATAATAACAAAGAAGTAAGAGTGAAAGCCAACCTGATTTGAAGTAATATATTGACTATCACTCCCGGCAAAATTCCCGCGCGATTCCCGAAATATAAAGCATTGTGTCACTTAAAAAAGGACTTAAGCTATTGTTTAAGTGAAATTGTATCGAAATAAGCTAATATTTATACAATCTAACTAATGTGTACCATACCCAGGAAAACTCCCGCAGATTCCCGGGACACAAAGTATTGCAGAATTGAAAAAATACAAATTTCTTGTACCCGAACTTCAAACCGCTCCCGGGAAAATTCCCGCGGGATTCCCGGCATAATAAATATCACACATTTTAATACGTAAAATTTGCTATCAATCAGTAAAAAAAAATTGCATTGGAATTTCATTTTCTTTAAACTAAATAAATTTCCAGGATATAAAAATTGCACAGATTTTAAGTCTACTAATTTGCTGTCAATCAGGGGAAAATGATAGATTTTAAGTGAATCCTGAACAAACAGACTATCTAACTAAATGTAAAAAAATGCATTGTGATCTCCATTGTTTATAAAGTTCATTCCAGTTGTTGTACTACTTTTAGCTTCAATTTACAGACAGGGTATGTTTAGCATTTCACAATATTACAGATTATAAAACATCTCAAACAAAGTAGATTATAGATTATTTTTTTTCCATTTAAGTGGTTCAGAACACAATAGAGCATGGTTTACAGTGTGCTATCATAATGTAGTAGGTTGTACACATTCTGACAGTACAAAAGGAAATAAATCAGTGTGAATAGGGTTACCATTAGAGTAAGAAGGCCTATTAAAAGTTACACTTACAAGAGTTTCAGGCATTTGTATACTAATATTATAAAGAGAAAAGATTTGTATTATTGTGTTTCTAATGAATAAATCAAAAACTACTGGACCAGTTTAAAAATTCTTCAATGTTCGAACACTTTTTTTTTGAGGTGGGGCAAATGCAAGTTGCACACTACTGGGTCCTTTACTAGGGATTAGACCAAAGCGACAAGAGGTAACACCTTGAATGGGCACCAGAGTCAAATTGCTGGTTTGTGTGGAGACTTGAATACTCAATACTCCACTAAAACCACCCTCCTTCCATGTGTCCCGCGCATCATGGTAGGAAAGGAGTGAGACTTAGAATGTAGTTACGCTCACGCTGGTTCTACGCATCAGTGCTTGAGAATGCCCCGCGAGAGGCAAACTCACTAAGTCAACAGGGGTGAAGACTCCTCTGCTCCTTAGATGCTGGAGGGCCCCTGCACCATTTGAACGCTACATTAGCCCTGATGAATATAGGGCTTATAGGGTATATAAATATTCATTATTAAAGTTTTAGGAGCAACCGATCCCTCCTAAAATTTTAATAATGTATTTATTTATTTTATACAGATAATTTATAATTTTTTATTGGTCGTTATATTGAACATTTCCATGGTTACTCTTGTACTGTATGTGGATGTGCTCTGTTGTGTTTTTTCTTAATTTTTGACGGTATAACACTGTTTTTTAGTTCTTTTCTTTTGATTACTGGCTTTCTTTTTGACTTCAAAGGAATTGTTCAACTTTGTAAATGCAATATTAGTGAAAAAATAACTGAGGTTATATTTATTAATAAAATTGAAGATCTCCAGACTATAGGGGTAACCCTTCCCCCTTCCATCACCCTGCTACTTAAAATTCGTGCACCAGATAGCTATAGATTTACTGATGCTTCAGCCAAACCATCATATTTTAGAAGAGCAGCCCATAAAAAAGTTATTCCAATCAAATTGTTTAAGTAGAAGAAATTGTATAATAATTACAGTTAGTTTAATAAAGTTCACACCAGTTTAATCACCTACCTAAGTGTTTTCCGAAAGCAATAAATTTGTTGTTGATGTTTAACATTTTTTTTGCTGTCCCGTTGATGCATAAAGGTGTACACAAGTACTCAATTTGGTGCAGCTTTTAAGGAATGTACGGGAAGCATGATAATGCCACTATTCAGATTATGCTTAAAACCAAACTCAAAAGTTTCTGAATTCTTGACAAACAATGCGCACAGAGCTTTTATACAAGCAAAACCTTTTTGAGATCATTTGTGTGATTGGCTCTAATAACACTTGATATCGTATTGACTAGCTTGTAAACTTAAATTGTTTTTCCAACCAAGGATAAGAACAAGAAACGCAAGAAGCTCCAGCTACTGCAGAATTTATGCTTATAAATATTGTTTCCCTCTTCGCTTCTGTTACGCGATGTCCATCACAGCAGTTATGAGAACCATAGATTATATTAATATCACATAGATAATCTTCATAGATAATAATATTATTATTTTGTAGGGTAGTTTTCGTAGTATTTTCGTATAAAAGGCGGTGTGGCGTGTAGACGGTGGTCATTGCTTATTGTGTGTTAAAGGGGAAACTCTGCCCTAATAGTTAATATTAGGTATATTTGGTACTTTCTTGCCCAAATCTCTGCAAGGTTTTTACACTTCGCTACCACAAAATTAGAATAAAACATGTACAATTCACACAATAAGCAATATCACAAGAAAAGCTGTTCAATTCCAGTAGTACGTTATCTAATTGTAATTATCCAATTTATAGTTAATTATTACACAATCGCACAAAAATAATTATAGGTTATGTTTTTGTTTATAGTTTTTTTTCTATGTCAAAGTCAGTGTGTCAGTACTTTTCGTGCGTTCAGAAACTTCTTGTTTATATTTTAAAAAAACAACTTTGAACTTTCAATGTTTGTTTTTAAATACAATTTTATAATATTATAATATTTTTATAAGAAACAATATGAATTAGTAGCATAATTTATAATTTACTAGCTGACCCGGCGAATTTCGTACCGCCTATTTTCTGAATACCTAAAAGACTTTGTTCCATGACACAAAAACAAAATCACCAAAATCGGTCTAGGTGGTCAGGAGGATTCTAGAACCCGATCTCAGCGCCACTTACCGGTTCTTATTGCAAATCTAAACCATCCGGGAACCCACTCAAACATACAAAAACAAAATCACCAAAATCGGTCTAGGTGATTAGGATTCTAGAACCCGATCTCAGCGCCACCTACCGGTTCTAATTGTGGCTGTAAACTACTAAAACTCAAACACACACACAACACAACACAATTTCATCAAAATCGGATGTATAGTTTACGAATCTATAAAGGACATACAGACAGACATTCATTATTACATATCAAGATAAGAAAAGATTTTATTTTGCATTTTCTATGAAACTCAACAAAGCGAAATTAAAATATTGGAAATTTATCTTGTCTTGTTAGGTAATGATCTGGATACACTTAGAACTCACGAGAGATGGCTAAAACTGAATGTCCGGATAAGAATAAATCTCTAAAAATCAGGATAAATGGTTATCCTAAACGCGAAATAGTCAACATCCACTGTATAGGCAATCTGCATACAATGCCATTTATAGGCATAATATCTACTTAGAGTCAGTAGATAAATATCTAAGCGACTATTGGCTTCGCTCGCTAACACTATTTATTTATTATATTAATCAAATTATCATAATTTCCTTTATATTAAAATTTAACTGAATTTTCAAGTTACTGTACCACAGTCAAAATAATTTATTTAAAAAAACATCTAGTGTATCATAAAAGTATTATCAATTGATATAATAATGCATAATTTATTTTGGTTTTGAAATCTTAATTAAAATTATGTACTGGCCTACTTTGAGACCAAATTAAAAAGAATATTATGTTTACCATATAATTAGTCGTATGTTCTCTCATTACTTTGTGATAATTCGTTTTGATAAAACATAAAAAATACAGATACAAAGCAATTACCAGCCTAAATCAGATTTAATTTTGTGATTCCGCAACTGTTTTCTGTAATAATTACAATTACTCTATCACTGGACGATATTACACCGTGAGAAATATCAAATAACGAGGTAATAATTACGGCCTGTATAACGCACAGCCTTTGCCCAATATCCGACATGATTTTAAAAGTTCAAACTGTCAAAGTTTTTAGCGCGCTTTAAGATGGCCATTTTTTATTTGTTTTATAGCAACTCGTAAATTCGCTTAAATTTATTTAAGAAACACTAAACGCATTTAAGACTCTTAAATACGATTAGTGTCTTGCACAACGCAAAATTTGTCGCTAATTATGTTTAAAAAACCGTCAATACATTATGTGTAAAACGTATTTATGCATCATATTAAACTTAACTTATGATTAACTATTTTTATTTAAAGGCGATCGTTATGCAAGCGGCACTTAGGCCCGCTTATTTTTAAGATTTCTCGTCTATCAGATCGAATTTAGGGCAAATGTTTTCCATTTTGTTTTAGATATTATAACGCTTTTTTAACACATTCACATCAGAATTAATTTATCTGTAGTTTCCATTCAGGCGATACGGGGCGGTTTAGACCCTGTACCGAAACTACCATTGTGGAGGTACGTGGTCTATTGAGCCCCGTAACGTTATAAAAACTAAAGAATTTTGGCTTATATATAACAAATTTTATGAATTTTTGTTTTGTGCTGTGTTGTTCTAGGTCAAATTAACCTCGTATTAAAGCCATAAATGTAAAAAAAAAAACTCGTACTAAAGGAGGTATACCACGGAATTCAGGTTTAATGTCACATCATAAATATACATTCATCTTTATTTTACACTAAACCAAATTGAAGTAATGCCCTCCGCACCATAGAGAAGTCTAACTATTTTATTAGCCGTACGGCAAGTGCGCCACACCCGGGGTCACTTAGACCCCGTTTCGCAGTGAGCGTGTTAAGACATATCTCAAATCTTTAATTTTTTGGCCCAAAAGTCGCCATCTCCTTTGGAATCAAATGGTCAAATATATTGAATCAAATATGATTCCATATTGAATCAATCCGTGACCTCGGCTTTTCTTGTTTCATTCTAAAAACTACATACATAAAACATATTACGCAGTCCATAGGCGTGTGAAATTTAAAAAAATAATGTAACACAGCGTATTGTTTTCTGGGAATTCGGTCATTCCATCTTAAATGCGAAATTGATTGAGAAAAGCTTCTAAAAGCTACACGAGACTTCATCATCGTCTAGAATCTAGATTATTCACGAGACCTGCAATCAATGTACATAAATAATAAAATTATATTAAATATATATCTATGAAATATATATAATTTGAATGCAGAAGTCGCAGAAGGCCACGTCACACCTTCCATGATCAAATTGATCGTGTACTAACAGAAGCTAGTACACGATCAATTTTTCACCTTCTGGTGATGTCAGGAGCCTTAAGAACAGACGAGCGAACATGGCAAGAGCTATGAATGTCAAAGAAGCAAGTGAGGTGTGTAAGAATAAGCCTGAATGGCGCTCTGTTGTTCGTGCTTACCCCGCAAGGGACCTGGCGTGAAGTTATGTATGTATGTATATAAAATTTCTGCATATATATATAATTTATGTATTATTAAAATGTAAGTAGTACGTACTATATGTTACGTATACCACAATCGCCATTATCATCTCAATTCGTTCCTGGAGTTGTCTGGAAGAGATCGCTTCTTAACGATTAGACCGCCCTTTGTACATAACTGGATATCATTTATAGTCTTTAAGTTTAAGTTTGTATTGGTGTTCAATAAAGTGTTATCTATCTATCTATCATCACAAATCAACCAAATGACCTTCAATCGACTTTCCCTCCGTGTAGGAACGGAAAAAGAATACAATTTCCTGCTGCTTGGTGCCCTGTCGTAAGAGGCGACAAAACAACCCACAGCCAGGTGGTAGGGAATTTGCCCTTCTGGATGGCTAACATCCCTGGTCTAGAGTATGCCGTGTTAACAATCTTAAGTTGTGTTCCGGTATATAGGCGATGGTAACCACTTTCCATCAGGTGTGTCATTAGCCAGTCTCCTGTACTTTAGCAATAAAAAAATGTTTTATAACTCTTAATATGAATACTATTCCACCATCTTCGTGTGCTGTCCCGCCCAAGATTTACAAATAATATAAGGTGGGTATGTACGCAAGTTTTCGTGACCGACCTGCCCTTTGCTTTACAACACTTAACCGCAGGACTGTCATGAAATTAGACTTCTAAGAATGACAACTGTCTTGTAAAATGAGCTAATAAAGGGGCCCATTCACTATCCTGTATGGCAGTTTGACGCGTAACGCAGGATTGTGTATGTTGTTGCAGCGTGCATTGCGTCCTGTAATGCAGAACAGGATATCTCCTCACTTACCGTATTGCGACACAACTAACTCTTATTTACAGCTATCCGTGCAGGGACGACGTGGTAGGGTATTTGCTCGTCTGGATGGTTACAACCCATGGTCTAGAGTATGCCGCCATGACAACCTTGAGTTGTGTTCCGGCATTAGTGACCAGGTTTCAGTCCCCCTACAGAGAGCGGCAAGCACTTTCAGTCTGATAAATTTCCATAGGCGACGGGATCCGCTTTTCATCAGGTGGGATGTCTGCTGAATTCTTGCAATAAAACAAAATTGCAGGAGTACATTACATAGACTGAAGACCAGATGCAAATTGGTCACCATCGACTGTATACTGTAACAATTTACTGTCGGCCACGAAGGGGGGGACGGGAATCTCGTTACTGTTGCAAGAACACAACACAAAGTTGTTATGGCGGCATACTCTAGCGGTATTATTCATAGACAGTTAGAGTAAGTTTGAACGCTTCTTTAAGAACCATATAGAACCGTTCAAATTTACTCTAACTGTCTATGAATAAGATCGTAGAACGTCTAAACCAAGGGGCGTAGCCATCAAGACAGGTAAATACCCTACCACCTGGCTGTGGGTTGTTTTGCCGCTTCTTACGATAGGCCGGATGGCCGCAGGAATTAGTAGGTATTCTTTCTTCTTACCTGCACGGATAAAAGTGGAAAGAAGACTCACCTCGCTCAAAGGATTAGTCTTTGAATCTAGCGAGGTATTACTGCCAGCAAAACTAAAGGCAATTAATTGTAAATAGCGGAAGATCAGCGTTGGTTGAGTCAACCAGCATCATGCTGAGTTAGGACCGATTTAGAAATTCATTTCATATTCATGTTGTATTGTCTTATTTATAAGTATGTTTTGTTTTGTAAGTAGTTCTAAATAATTATGTTTTCTTTTTTCTTAAATATATTTTTAAGTTAGATTTATTTCATGTATTATTTGTTAAAAGATTAATATACTATAATTTCATATTTAAATGGGGGGTCATAATTTTGGTGATCTTTCATTATATTTGATGATGAGTTAAACTTTAAACATAAGCATTTAATAATTAAATAAATGGGGTGGGGTACATCGGCAAAGGGTTTCTTCAAAGAAATTTTTAAGAAACTCTTTGATACCACTTGTGATCAGGTTGGTTTGTATTTCGCGCAACGAATCAGCATTGCCATACAGCGTGGCGATGCAGCCAACCAAGAAGCTTATACACATAAGCTTCTTGCAGCCAACCTTCTGGGCACGCTTCCCTCTGGCAGCAATTTGTTACATTCTTTATATTAATTTATTTATAGTTTAGTTTATTTTTAAGTATTTAGTTAAGCTTGTATTCACTAATAATTTAATGTGTCAAATTCGAAAATTAATATGTATCTATATAGTACTTACTTAGTTATTTTACTATAGAGTGAGATCCCAGTCAGACCAGACTTACGTGATTTTAGGAAAGATGAATTTTTTACGATCGGTAGTTTAACATAAGCTTAGAAAGGAATGGATACTCGCTTAGCTGAAAGCGGGGCCGTTTTTCAAGTAGCAGGTATCAAAGGTGGAAAAAAATCGCTGGGATCTTGGACCATTTACATGTAAATGATAAAAATATTTTGAAGTAAATCTCACGCGTTCTTCACATGACACGTCTTTGACTTTAATTATTCATCTAATGTGGACAAAGTCGCAAACAAAGGCTAGTTAATATTAAACTATTTTTATTATAAATACGTTAACCAAATGTTAATTGTTCTACACGCTCTCTAACTGCGGCAATAAAATTCATAAAGTTATAGTATAAAAATTAAAATAGTTTGCTATAAGTTATATAATGTTTTATAATGATTTTTTACAGGGCTGCCATCTTAGTGCTTTTGAGGTTAGATCTAGTAGTTTTTAAGATAAACTAGGTCCCAATTTTACTACACAACTTGTAGTGCCTAATCTAGCGTTTTTTTATGTATATAGGAAACAAATACCTAATCCTGAAGCGAGCTAGGAGAGTATGGATTTCAAGGTTAGTGGAGAGGGCGGATCTTAAAGTTAATGGAAATAGTGGATCTCAAGGTAACTGGAGAGGGCGGATCTCAAGGTTAATGGATAGGGTGGATCTGAAGGCTAGTAAAGAGGGTGGATCTCAAGGTTAGTCGGGAGGGTGGATCTCAAGGTTAGTGGATAAGGCGGATCTGAAAGCTAGAAGAGAGGGTGGATCTGAAGACTAGTAGAGAGGGTGGATCTCATGGTTAATGGACAGGGTAGATCTCAAGGTTGATGGAGAGGGCGGATCTCAAGGTTAGTGGTTAGGGCGGATCTCAAGGTTAGTGGAGAGGGCGGATTTCAAGTTTAGTCTCCCAATACAGTGTACAATATTGAACCAGCTAGTTTCCGAAGGAGCACATCACTCATGGGTTATACAGTGCACCACAAAAGTACTACTTGAAATTATTAGTTTCGATATTACCAGTTTATAGGAATTTATTTACGAGTGTCAAGTAATACTCGGCTTGCGGAATAAAGGTTAAGCGTGCCGACCTTATATTACCTACATGGAACTGAAATGATTTGAACCGGTTAATGTTATTAAACTAGCAGGTGTCAGCATAACTTCGTTGGCGTACCAAAAGATGTGACCGCAACGCTTTTTGCCTATATCAGTTTATTTATCGGCATAAAGAGTCGCATAAGTGACCCGGGATATAAGTTATCTTCGTGTCCAGTTTCATTAAAAATCGCTCAGTAGTTTTTACGTGATGATCTCATCAGATATATGAATATTCTAATAATTGTATTTTTGTAATCGGCTGATCCGGATTTGCCCTCCTGATTATTATCACATTTTAAAAGCATTCTACAACCTCGAACCCACAACAGGATTTCAAATTATAGATAAACTAGCTGTGCCCGCGACGTCGTCCGCGTGGAATTTATTTTCAAAACCTGATTTTTTGATATTACCCATAACACAAGCGTGATTTATGAATATAAAATATGTGTGTTTGTGTGCCGATTATATGTTTATTCTTCCATGGTAGCCCCCACCAGTAGCAGGTAAACAAGGACCGGCATAGTTGTTAAATATTTTATTTAGGGGTACTTAATTACATAGTTTATTTTATTTGAATTAATTTGACTAATTTTACATGTTTTAAGACTTAAAATCTAATTGTTTTAGTATTATATAACTTAAAATGTACGAAGATACATATAATTAACATATATTTTAAATATTTACGACCGTGGGTCCGATACGGTGATACTAGATACAAATAAATTGTTTACCAATTATCTTGAACACAAAACACTATTTGTCCATAAATAGCGATTTATGTCTGATTAACAAAATATAAGCATACTAATACATTTATTATAATAACTTATGTATTTCGAAATATTATATATTACTACTAGCTGTACCCGGCAGACGTTGTCCTGCTTTAAAAAAATAAAAATCTAGAACCCGATTCCAGCGTCATCTACCGGGACCAAATGTTAATCTAAACTATTCTCAAATCCACTTGAACAAACAAAAATTTACAACAAAATCAGGCCCAGCGTTTAGGAGGAGTATCGCGGCGCCACCTACTGGGTCCAATTGTTTATTTAAACCATTCCGGGACAAACTTCAACACATACAACAACAAAAAGAACACCTAAATTCTGGTAGCCGATTGCAGCGCCATCTACCTGGTTCAAATTAAAATCTAAATCAGCCCAGTACAAAATTATAAAAATACTAATATCGCTATTAAAAATAGGGGTTGATCGTAGAGGGTTGAAAATTTAGGATTGTATGTATTTTTTAATGCTGTATCATAAAAAAATAATCTAAAAATAAATAAAAAATATTTAGGGGTGGACTACGCTTAACATTTAGGGGGATGAAAAATAGATGTTGTCCGATTCTCAGACTTACCCAATATGCACACAAAATTTCATGAGAATAGGTCAAGCCGTTTCGGAGGAGTATGGGAACTAACATTGTGACACGTGAATTTTATGTATATGATTATATATGTGTATATTTATGACTATTTATTTCTTAAATTAGTTTGAGTATTTATGTATCGATTGCATTTTTCCTGCACCACCAACATCGCCTAATTCAAATTTCTTTGATTAAATCTGGAAGAGATCGCTTTGAGCGATAAAGCCGCCTAGAAAATGTTGAAAATATGGGCTGTTTTTGTAATTGCATATTTTGTTGTGCAATAAAGTAAGTGTGCAATCTCTCTCTCTCTCTCTCTTCAATCAATTATTAATTTAATGTACTCATTTAATTCATGGCCGTTTCCTGAATCTTACTTTTCATTCACTCCCCCTACCATTGGTTGAATTTTGACATTACTCGTATCGAGCTTATGCAAAATTTCAACCGGTACCAAGGCAAATGAGCGGTCAGTAAGATATAGAAACCAGCCATAATCCAATTCATTTAGGACCGATTCTTCAATCATCAGACAAAAGTTATTCATAGAATAAAACAGTTGAATTGTTACACTTTTGAATTTAGTCAGGTTATAATTTGTTTGGCTGATAACTTTTGCCTGATGCTTCAACGATTTTTCAAGCTTTTACTTTACGTAGACTATCACGCAATTGCCGGTATTTACCTTATCAGAAACCTAAGGCGTTTGAACCATAGTGAGTTTGCCTCTCCCGGGGCATTCTCGAGCACTGATGTGCAGGATTAGTGTGGGCTTAACTACGTTCTAAGTCCCACGCTATTCCTACCAATCCTACCATGAGCGCGGGGCACATGGGAGCAAGGGGGTTAGTGGAGTATTAGCCCATGGGTTACCTCTTTATTGTACCTCTAGACTCAGGTCCCCACACAAACCAGCCATTGACTCTGTTATCTGCGCCATCTTCAGTGGATAACTTTCATTGTGGTCTAATCCCAGTAAAGGACCCGGTAGTGTAAGAAATGTATTTCTCCCTGCCTCAAAGAAAAGCGTGTGCGTCTCGGGACGCCCGACAGAAGTGATAACTTAGCCTGCCTACCGTTGCCGTATGAGAGAAAGGGAAGTTACCGCTGCAGGGGCCCTCTAGCATCTAGGGAGCAGAGGATTCTTCACCCCTGTTGACGAAGTGAGTTTGCCCTGATTCCTGGGGCTTAGTCAAGCACTTGATGCGCTAAGATCAGCGTGGGCGTAACTACGTTCTAAATCTCACGCACATCCTGCCATAAGCGCGGGGCACACGGGAGACGGGTGGTTCTAGTGGAGTACGAGTATTCAGTACTCGAGTCTCCACACAAGCCGGTTGATTACTGTTTGGCAGCCCCAAGTGTCCAATCCCTAGCAAAGGACGCGGTATTGTGCGAAAAAGAAGCAGAAGAAGTTATCACTTCAAAAAGATGTTTGAACCATCCTTACATTCAACCTATTATGTAAATTAAGTGTTCTAACCACAGTTACATACATTATACATGGTCATCGTAATCTTAATATGGAATATAGAAATCGAATTATTACAATATAAAATTGACAGACAGATGTCCATTATTGAAATGTTATATTGAACATTCCAATTTATTACTATTGATATTCTTATGAGGCGATTGGAGCACTTATAAACCGACGTCTATCTAATAAATCTGTAGTGGGTTTGAGTTTGTATGATGCGTTTAAAAATTACAAAAAAGTCAGGAGGGTTAATCTGGATCAGGAGATCTTTTATTTTGTTATTGCAGGAGTTCAGCAGACAGGCAGACGGCCCACTTGATGGAAAGCGGTTACCATCGAATATAGACATTTGCAACACCAAAGGTGCTACAAATGCGCTGCTGCTCTCTTAAGGGAGACTGGAACCTGGTCACTAATGCCGAGACACAACTCAAGGTTGCTATGGCGACATACTTTAGACCAGGGGTGGTACCCATCCACTTGAGCAAATGCCCGCCCTGCCACCTGGCTAAATGTTTTATTTGCACCAACATAAAGATGTTTAGTTTTTTTTTCTTTTGTTGCAGGTTTTGATTTTTGTTAATTTTTAAAAGCCTATTTTTTTATTATGTAAATAATCATTAAATTCATTATATTGCACATTTAGTCAGTGAAACTGCCAAATGTTGCGTAGTTATATTCCCCAGTCAGGATTCAAACTCACGTAATTTGAAATGTGAGAGCTTTAATCACTAAGCTACAACGGCTTTTAAATGAATACAATATTTTTTATTAATTAAAATCGATTGTTGTGATAGTACAGTATTGGTAATTACAGTACAATAGTTGATTGTTTGATTTTTCTTGTATGGCAATTTACAAAATGACCATTTAGCGATAATTTTGTGTGAACCTATGTATAGGTAGCGTTTTTGTTTATATTTAGTTAAAAGTGCAATAGGGTTGATAATTTAATCAAATAAGACACTTCATCACTTCAAACTTTTGTATGAGCGTAGCAAGTTATGACGTCACACCTTTATAAAGTTAAAAAGCGTATTGTTATTATTATTTGTGAAGAAATCATACCTTTTTACTTGAACTGTACATCGTTGCAGTTGATTTTTGCACCTGTAACAAAAATAAAAGTTTCACAATAAATATAATAGAATAGAACGGGATAGAACTGAACAGAACAGAAAGGAACGGAATATAATAGAACAGAATATAATATATATATTGTTGTAAAAAAATCCTCCAGGAACATATGTTAGTATAATCAACGTTCTTATCGCCCATGGCGATTTCAAACAACCTTTGGATGAAGTATAAAAAGAACAACAAAACTTGGTAGTTGCTAAACCAGCACTGGTACAACAATGTAGTTTAATAATTAATACATAGTAATATTTATAATGTACTGCTCCTCTGGGATGACGTTATAATTAATGACCCTTTCACACAGATGTAGCGATGGGTTCAATGCGTAATTTGTGATGCGGTACTGTTATTAATTGTAATGACGTTAAATATTGTAATAATTTGAATCAGGGGAAATTCCTCAGGTCATCAGTGTACATAATACTAGAAACACTTCTCAATACAAGCAAATTCTACAATCACTCATTCAGTGTTCAAGCTGTCCGATTATGGAACTTGCTTCTTCGACTGGAAGTGAGTCAAGCCCAATCAGTGTCTTCCTTTAATAGATCTGTTACGGATTACTACCTCAAAGTATATATATTAATACATGTCCTTATTATTGTACGTATCGCTATTTTGTGATTATATATATATATATATATATATATATATATATGTATATATATATATATATATATATTTTATTTGGTTCGTTTACAGTTACTACACCATAACATTGTAGGAGACAATTTAAATGTTCAATACTAATATAAGTGTGTAACCTATTACAAACAAACACAGCTTTGGTTGAAAGTTAATAAAAATATTAAAATTAAAAAAAAAATAATCACAAAATATAAGGACAAATAAATTTAGACATGAATCTATAGAAATACACAAGCACACAATTTTAGTTTACTAGTAAATGAGGATTATAAAAAAAAATAATAATAATAATAATAATATATATATACATACATATATATATACATATATATAAATATATATATACATATATATATGTATATATATACACACACACACACACACACATATATATATATATATATATGCATATATACATACATATATTTATATATATTTATGTATGTGTGTATATATATATATAAATATATGTATGTATATTAGGGTGGCGCAAAAAACGACTTTTTTTTGTTTTTGAGTCTCGTGTGAAAAATTGTTAGGTTTTGATATTTTAAGAGGTTGGAGCAAACTTTTAAGAATTAAAAAATTGCCAAAAACCGATTTTTAAGTCATTTTTTTTCTCGTTAAAGTATAATTTTATAGACCAAAAAATAATAAGTTACTGAAAGTTTCAGTTCAAAATTTGAATTTTAAAAGGTCGCTCATGATTATTTTTAATATATTATTGCATTATTTTAGATTTTTTGAGCGACCTCTTAATATTCATATTAATATTCCATGTATTTTCTTTTATTTTATTTAGTCATATAATCGATAACAAAACACCACGAGATGAATTAAAAATCAACATTTTTTTTTTAAATTTACTACTGTATTACTCGCTCGAAAAAATCTATCTCGAAATAATACACTAGATAAATAAATAAGTTTAGTTTTATTAATTACAGTATAGCTAATAGTTTATCTACATACACCGTTCACAATTCAGTTACTTAAAAGTTAATTGCAATGTGAATCAAGTTGGATACGCTATAGTTCGCACGGCCATTTGAAAAGGCCAACTTTAAAGTTCAAAGTAAGTTAACTACAGCCGTTCAAGTATAATTTAGGACTCATTAAGTTAAGTTTAATTAATTTTTCATACATTTAACAATATAATAATTACGCACTAATAGTCAATAACAAGCAACTGAAGCAACATTAAAATGTTTGTGATTTTGAAATACACGTACGATTCACGTTCGGACACATTACAAACTGCTTTTAACGGTTGAAGGTGCGGTATTTTATTTCAATTTCATTCCGACATTTCGGCCTCTTTTAGATTATGTTCCATAGAATATTATGATGATGACCATTGACCACGTTTCTGCATATCGCAAAAAGCTCGAGTTCGGTTGCCTATCTCACTCAACTCACTTACTCAACTTACTATATCGTATACTGTTTATTCCTTATATATCAATGCTTGTAACCCAGGAGTATTAGCTGAAATCAAACTTAATGTTCCAGCAAATTTTGTGATGAGACGTAGGCAGCCACCAATGTTCGTAGTGCCATACGGCAGGACTAACCTACTTAATAAGGCGCCGATGACACAGGCCATGCGAACATTGAACAAGACATGCCAACAAATTGACATTTTTATCTGTACTGTGACTGAATTCACAAGAACTGCGTATTATATTATATGTTATGACGACTGAATGTATATTCATATCTATAATGAATAGTATGTGTACCACGCTATCGTATTGGTGGCAACTGTAATGATGGCGATGTTTGTATGATAATAAATAAATAAATAAATAAATTGTACGTCTCATTATCTTAAGGAATGTTTTAACTTCCTTCATACGTCACATACACTCAATTTGCGCTCCACTAACAATCACCTGTTAATGGCACCTGCACACGCTTCAACATTTTATTCCAACTCCTTCGCCATGCAGACTGTCTTACTTTGGAACTCTGCCCACTGACATCAGAAAGGCTAAATCTTTTGCCATATTTAATAATTCACTTAGGAATCATTATGTTAGTCTTACGCAATAATGTATATATTGGTTTATAATACCTTTGACTGTAATCTGCTGTCCATGTACCTAATGTCATTTTTATTTAAAATTCCAAGCCACATAAAAGAGTTTAGGATTAATAAATTTAAAATTCAGCTAAAGGAATGGCTCTTAAATAGAATGTTTTACTCGGTGGACGAATTCCTCAATTGTAAATAAATACTTTCCTTGACTTATGAATGTTATTATACGTCTTTCAAGACCACGGGCCATAAAAATGGCCCGGACTTATGGAGGGCTTGCGTGGGGGCATGGGGAGGCCAACACGTAGAGGCCCCTTGACAAATTTAATCTAAATGTGGCGTGACACTGATCGGCGATTATCCCTGTCTACACCATATAATAATGCACCCAAAGACAAGCCCCGGCCAGTGTAGGACTATTGTGGGAAATGAGAAGAGAAAGTACCGGGCTATTGGGGTGAACTGTTAGTGGTACTAGGGCTCTGGGAATATGGGGACTATGGCGTCTGCCTGTCGCAATGTTCGGGGAACATGGGTAAATGGGCAGACGGTGACTCGCCACTCCCTGCATGGGCCCCAAAAATGCCATAAAACACAGGGGCAACATGGGTATGAGTGGCTAAGGGGTGTAGAGAGGTGGGCTGCAGGTTCACCGAAGCTACTTCTGACGTGATGCCATTTATCACTTCCACCCCTGGAGCTTGAGTCTTAGCTCTAGCGATCTCCACTCCGTGCCGGCTGGCTAAGGCAAGCACGGAGGCGGGGGCCTTGCCTTGGCCCCCGGAGTCGGGTACGAGGTGTCGCTACTCACCTAAGGCTTCGCCACAAAGCCCCCCTGCGGGATAACTACTATTATTATTATTATTACTATTATTTTTTGACATTTATCAGTTTTTTTGTTTCATATGATTCATTTAATATTATATAACTTAATAAAATTTATTATAAATATTTGTATGCTCCTATGGGCAAAACATGTGTACACTGTGACATATATACCAACTGTTTAACCATGTTTTGAACAAATAAATTTGATTTAATTTATAATAATAATTATAGATAATTTAAGAATTTCTTTTAAGATAGATTTCCTGGAAGAAATCGCTTTTGGCGATAAGGCCGCCTTTTGTTTTACCAAGTAACTATTGTCTTGTTGTAAATTTTTTGTAATTTTTGTTTTGGTGAAAAATAAAGTGTTGTCTATGTCTATGTCTTCCTAACCGATTTCGGTTACGGCGATCGCTTCAGCTGTTGGCTGTTCGACGTTTATGCGCACGGAGGTGACTTGCGTAGTCAACCTTATTTAAAATCCAGTGAAACGAAAGCGGTAAAGTACGCAGGATATATTTAGGTGCTCAAGCTTTTGCGCGGACACAGGTGCACCCCTCACCTCACCTCACCCTCCTGGGTCCAATGGAGCGGGAACCGCTACGACTGGAGGAGGGTTTGGATGGGAAAGGAGGGATACTTAGGGGATGCGATAAGGAGAATGGAGGGGACTAAAGAGGAAAGGAAACTGGAAACAAGGAGAGGTGGGACACCACAGCCACGGAACAAAAGTCGTGTGACAGTGGGACTGGGGCTCCGGGTTCGCTTACCCGAATGCACTGCTAGACGGACAATGTCCAGCAGGAGGCACCCCCTGGGGCCCATAGAATAAATAATCCCAGACACAAAATAAAAAATTAAATATTTAATTAAAACGTACAAGCTAAATAATAGGTACTTTGAGTATTACTTATTGGCTTTTGATATCTTGGTTTTGATGATGATTAGCTACATCTATACTAATCTATACTTCTTATATATAAAATTCTCGTGTCACAATGTTAGTTACCATACTCCTCCGAAACGGCTTGACCGATTCTCATGAAATTTTGTGTGCATATTGGGTAGGTCTGAGAATAGGCTACTATCTATTTTTCATACCCCTAAGTGATAAGGGCTGTCCACCCCTAACATTTATTTCTTGGTCATTTTTTTTATTTTGTTATAATGAGGCATTAAAAAATACATACAACCCTAAATTTTCACCCTTCTAACATCAACCCCTATTTTTTATTTGTTAAATATCGATTGAAGCTTTTCCGGGCAGGACGACGTCTGCCGGGACAGCTAGTAATTTATATAGCTGAAGAGTTTGTTTATTTATTTGTTTAAACGCGCTAATCTCAGAAACTACTGGTCTGATTTAAAAAATTATTTCAGTGTTGGATAGCCAATTTATCGAGGAAGGCTAAAGGCTATATATCATCACGCTAAGACCAATAGGAGCGGAGCACCAGTGAAGAATGTTTCAGAGTTAGCATTAGCCCAAAGTAACTGTTCCACGCGGACGAAGTCTACCATCCATCTTACAAAAGCTAGTTTTAATATATGAACGTATCCAAAAACCTTTTGTCACACATTTGAATTTCAAGTTTAAAAACCATTTCAATGATTATACTGCAGTTTGTCTACATTATACTCTTATGCTACCTGGTGAAAGAAGGCTATTACCTCAACATGATCTTTTTGTACGATATCATAAATTCTATTATTGATTGCCCAGCTCTCACTTCGTCTTTGAATATCAACGTACCACAGCGTTACCTTCGTGATCTTCCTTACACAGTGTGTTTGCTACCCCTGTTTCCGAAACTGACTACGGTCAAAATGAATATCTGCATCGTTGTATTACCCAGAACAAACATCTTAGTGACATAGGCAATTTTATTTCTTCTAAACAAATGTTTAAGTCGTCAGTTAATAAAGTTATTAATAGACTTCAAAAGGAATGTAATGTTAATATTTAAACTTAGGGACGCTTGCATAACGATCGTCTTTAAAAAAAAAATTAGATAAAAAATGTTCGTAAAATGAAAACTACTGGGCCAAAGTAAATCGAATCATAAATCTCAGCGTAATCGGTGTACGTACATAAAAAAAAACATACCGGCCAAGTTGAGAACCTCCTCCTTTTGGAAGTCGGTTAATAAAATTAGTTAATCATATTAAACTGCCTAAATACGTTTTACACAAAACGTATTGACAGTTCTGTAAATATATTTAGCGGCAAATTTTGCGTTGTGCAAGACGCTAATTGTATTTAAGGGTGTTAAATACGTTTCGTGTTTCTTAAATACATTTAAGCTACCTTATCCAAGCATCCCTTAATCGTTTAGTTGTGTTTAGTTTTCCTGTTAAAAATGACACAGTATTAGATAGACTGAATAATTAATTTTGGCCTAGTGTAACTTGCTATTTATGTTTCTGTCCTTTTTCTAGATCATAAGTATCTACTTTTGATTTAGATTTATTATCCATATATACGTGAAGCAAAAACACAGCAAAAACTTTGTAGCCTTTTTGCGAAAATTGCGCGGACGGCGGAGTATGAAATTTCGCACACTTATCTTCTCTTATATATAAAAATGAATGTTTTTCTGTATGTCCTTTATAGAATCGTAAACTATACATTTGATCATGTGATGATCTTTAGCAAAGTTGTTGTGCATGAGCCAGAGAAGATTTCTGAGTTGGTTCACAATTGGACCCGGTAGGTGGCGCTGCTGTCGGCATATCGATTGAAGCTTTTCCGGGCAGGGCGATATCTGCCGGGACAGCTAGTAGTTTTTATAGAGAAGGAGTGCGAATGCTAATATTTAAAAAAAAATATGCATAAAAACACATTACACACACTACCATGTATTTATACTCTTACACGCATATATTCTCTTTTGTTTATTGTTAAAGTCAAATTAACAGTGTAGCTTTGGCGAAATCTGTGATTATGGAAGTATAGTCTTTGACATTAATTATGATGGTCAAATTTCGACCATAAGCGACCACTAGTAATATATTGTTAGGCCTTAAATTTATGGAAATAATGTAGGATAGTTTTTAATAATAAATAACCGTCAGGAGCCTTAAGAACAGACGAGCGTGCATGACAAGAGCTATGAATGTCAAAGAAGCAAGTGAGGTGTGTAAGAATAAGCCTGAATGGCGCTCTGTTGTTCGTGCCTACCCCGCAAGGGACCTGGCGTGAAGTTATGTATGTATGTAATAACTAAAAATTTATTTTTTCTAATAATCAGGTGCAAATAACTAAAATTCCTAAACCCATTACCTCCGCTCTCCGTAGCCGGTGTTGCCTTCAACTCGCTGCCTTTACGTTACGAAATAATCCCACGCGATCCAATTGTTCAACTTCAAGTATACAAGTAAATTCTGTATGACGCGATTAAATTTATTATGTAGAGACGCACTTTGATTTGATGATAAAGAACTTCCTTCATGTCATCGTTGTCCACCATTACTTAAATCTCAAGTTTTGCGCCACAAAAGGCCTCTCTCTGGATTTGTGTTCATAGCAGCTTCGTGATCACTTCATCATCGTTCGTCGTTCGTTTCTTTACTTCGTTTATCATCTAAATTCATTTCTGGGGTTGTCTGGAAGAGATCGCATTTTAGCGATAAGACCGCCCTTTGTGCATAACTAGATATAATTTTAGTCTTAAGTTCATGTTTGTATTGGTGTACAATAAAAAGTTATCTATCTATCTTTTGAGATGGTCATGGTTTATTTCTGACTTTCAATCAACCTAAGTAAGTAAGTTAGAGGTAGAGGTTAAATGATACTTCAGATGGCAGAGAGTAATTCACTGTCGACTGCCGATGTGAACTGAAGTGAACTTATTTATTATTTATAATTTATTTTGGAAACGGTAACCTTAAGTACACATATTAACAAGTCGTACTGCTAGTACAATATATAGCACAATGTGTGAGTGGGACGGATGATGTGCGAGCAAGAGAGATCAACTATTGATATGTGTGCTCCCGCGTTGCGCTATCCAGCGCGTAAGTATTTCGATCTAGCGCCGCACCATCGAAATCTGCTCGTCGTGTCCGCGTCCGAATCATAAAGGTGCTATTCGAACCTCGGCTGCAGGCTGCGGGTGCAGGCAGCACATGCGGCGGCTGCACGAAGCCGGATGTGACCGTACGACTGGTTTTCTATGTAGTAGTAGAGAATTTCTGTGAAAACATTCCGAACGCGGCTGCGGCTGCACGTGCTGCTGAGCCTCGACTGCAAGTGCTGCTGCGACTTGCAGCCGATCGCAGACCAGTAGTGCTGCAGCTGCAAGCCGATGCGCACGTAGTTACGTCACTCCAACCCCATTAAATCGACAATAATTCCTAAACTGATCGTCATCATACTTCAAGTGTTTCTTAATTAGTATTGAATAACTTCCATCAGTAGGTCTACATTTTATATAAGGACGTGTGACAGGTGGCAAGGTGACTGGTAGGCACCGATATACAGACACAGACGGCGTCGTTTCAGACGCCGGTAATCCCGATATGTCCAGGTCCCCGAGAGGGACGCCAGGAGACATATCCCCTCCACAGGATAGACTAGGCGTGTTCCTGGGAAGTTGCTTTCGCCGTTTCTTCTCTCCCAGCTATAACACGTTGCGAGATGGCAGAAGATAGCGCAGGCCGCCTCGAACCGCCGATGCCGGTCCGCCGGGATCCTTCCCCTCGGGCTTTATATTACCCGTCATCCGTTCTCAAATGGTACATGTGTCGCCCTCTAGTAGACATTGTCAGATTCAACCCTTCTCATGGCAACAGTCCAGCCGAGGTAAAGCCCCCTAGGGAGCTCCCTCGAGCAAGTTTGCCCCCCCCCCCCCCGAAAAGCCCGGTAAAGTTGTGAGGTCTTCAGACCATCAACATAATGTCAAGTCCAGTAACAAAAAGCGCTTGCCAGTAGTTTGTTGTCGACTGCGATGACTAGACGAATGCAGCGCCTTATACTAATATATAAAACTGAAGTTTGTTTGTTTGTTTGACTAGTTGGTAAACATGACATTCTATTCAATTGAAGATTTTTTTTACAATAATATATAGGATACATTTAAATTAAATGTAGTAATGTAGAATGAGTGACATAATATAATATTATATATATATATATATATATATATATATATATATATATATATATATATATATATATATATATAATATACATAATTTACTGTTGTAATAATAATAAATAAATGACGACGATAATAATGATAACTTTAATTATATAACTATGACGACTGCATTTAATAATTATTAAGTCACTAAATAATGTAGTCGGATAAGAATTGTATAGGGTAGTCTGGAGGAGATCGCCTTTGGCGACAAGACCGCCCATTGTACTTTAATTTTATGTGCAATAAAGTTATTCATTCATTCATTCATTTGATTGAACGCGCTAATCTTAGGAACTACTGATCTGATTTGAAAAATTCATTCAGTGTAAGATAGCCCCGAGAGGAAGGCTATAGGCTACATATCATTACGCTAAGACCAATAGGAACGGAGCACCAATGAAGAATGTTTTAAAATCGGGGGGCTTTGAAAAGAAATTCCACGCGGACGACGTTGCGGGCACAGCTAGTATAAACACAAACCTTAATCTGTCATCATTATTGAATACCGTCGAGTTCTTTCAATGGGGATTGTTCACAAAAAATTACCCTCTGATTTTATATTTTTATTACGTAAAATATTTAAGATACTATATATAAAAATTTTAAGATACTAATTTAATTAATTACTTTCAACTGAATTGATTCAATTTGGTTGATCCGTCTACTATCAGCACCATGAAAGTGTTTGTCTGTACGTGATATTTAATCATTTATCTATACATAGTAGTGAATAAGTTATTTAGGTTTTACGGTGCTCGATTACAACGAGTAAAAAGGCAGTGTGAGACTATCTATTAAAAGCGGCACGCTTTGATTGATTTCAAGTGTTATTACAGTAGAACCTCTTTAAGTCAAACTTCGATAAGTTAAAAACCTCCCAAATTCGGAAAGAAATTGTGTTTCTTTCCCTTCACGCCCCAAAACCTCGGTTGTTCGAAATCTGAACCCGCTATAAGTCGAAATAATTAATGACTCCCTATAAAAAAGTCAGTATTTCATTTTTCTCTGTGACTTTGCGCGTGTTATTGGATCGTGCAGTTTGTACTGGTTGTGATCAGTTATCTTGTGTTTGTATAGTTCTAATAAATTCTATAGTAATTCCAACGGCATTTTATTTCGAGTCCTGTAGCTAGTAACATATAACTAACCAAAAATTCAGACATATTAAATGAAAAATGTTGAAATATTCCAGTTTTTTTTTTTAATAGCTTCAATGTACAGACAAGACTTGTTTCATATTTATAATATTATATACATTTAATCAATTAGTTGATGAACTGATTGTAACTGCTTGATGCTAGAAGTATCAACAAGATGGACTACCAACCTCTCTCCTTTCTTTCACTTACTTCCAATCACTTGGGTCGGTTAAAAAATGTTTTTTTTTCCATACTTCTTTATTTTGACATACGTTCTTTGGCACACCACAAGTTATCATGTCATCTTTCAAGCAATGCATCATGACATGGGTAATATACAATGGACTACTCTGGAGCCAATCCCAGACACCAAGAATATAGTAAAATCGAAATGTTTGTTGGGACACATTGTAGAAGTGAAACTTAAACGGACATATGGAAAAACGAATAGCAACGGTCAAATGGAAAAACGAATGGCAACGGACAAGTTGCAAAATGAATCGCAACGGGGAAGTGGAAAAACGAATCGCAACGGGCAAGTGGAAAAACGAATGGCAAAGGACAAGTGGAAAAACGAATCGCAACGGGCAAGTGGAAAAACGAATCGCAACGGGCAAGTGGAAAACCGAATCGCAACGGACACGTGGAAAAACGAATGGCAACGGACAAGTTGTAAAACGAATCGCTGCCAAATTTAAACTTCAAGTTTTACGGGTAGGTTTTGAAATAGGACAAGTACCTACATTAACACAGTATAACATCCTATTTTTGTATACTGACTTGCCTTCGACTCCGCTGTTGTCTTAATATTTTCCTTAGTTTAGGTGCTTGCCAGGCAGAGATCGCTTGTTTGAGCTTCCAGAGTTCGCAGTGGGAAATCATAGGCGCTAGTTGTTTGAAAATAACTAATTTATTAATTGTAAGATTACAAGCCGTCGGCTGAAGTTGTATTCCCAAGTTGTTTCAAAAAATTGAAGTTGGTATTCAAAAGTTAGTTCAAAAATTGAAGTAACGTCTTTCTTGTCTGACGTTGACGTTTTACGTTTTAAATTAAAGTCGCGTTCGCGACATCGCTTTAAGCGATAAGGCCCTTTGTTCGACATTTACTGTACCTAGTTTTAAGACCGTAGTTTTATTTTTTGGTGAACAATAAAGTGTTTTCATACATTCATTAATAATCTGCCCTTAAAATTTAAGTTAAAATTTTGTTGCGATTCGTTTTGCAACTTGTTCGTTGTCATTCGTTTTTCCTTCCACGCCGCCGTAACGATTTTTTGTGACGGTAATATCCTAATACCTCTTGTCTATATAAAAAAAACAGAAAATTCTTTTACGAAATTTACCATGCCAGCAATCGCATCCGGAAGCTCTGTGCTGCAAAGAGGCTTAACCCATTCAGCCACAGAGACCGTCAATTAGGAAAGCGGTCCTTGAATTCCGAAGTGGAAGCGCAGTAGCAACCGACATTAACACTGGAATGATGATGTGTACAAGAATACAAAAGGAATAAAATGTTTGAGCAATGTTTTTATGCACACAAATTGCAAATGCTTGCTTGTAATTTAAGATCAAATCAAAATGTCATTAGTAATGTAAGTTTTATACTACTATACTACCTTCCCGCGGTTACGCTTCTATGCATACCGTCAGCGTCAGGACCTCGTAATTACGTTAGGTGACGAAATTGTTTTTGTATAAAATGTTACATGTTACACCACACTATATATCACAATTTTAACGCAAAAAAATGACACTAAGAAATATAGTTACAAAGTGACTTTTTTTATTGCAGGAGTTCAGCAGACAGGCAGACGGCTCACTTGATGCAAAGTGGTTACCATCGCCTATGAACATTTGCAACACCAAAGGTGCTACAAATGGGAGACTGGAACCTGGTCACTAATGCCAGAACACAACACAAGGTTGTTATGACGGCTTACACCAGACCAGGGGTGGTCGCCATCCAATCGTGCAAAAACCCTACCACCTGGCAAATTGTGCTTTATTTATTACTTTTAATGTGCTTGTTTCACTTGTATATGATGCCTAAAAATAAACCTTTTTCCTTTCTCAGTGTAGTTTAGTTAAGAAAGACTTTCAAGAGAGAAACGGACGTAAAGAAAAAATAATTCCCGTTTTGTCAAAATGTTTACAAAACTAAAAATTGTAATTTAGGACATATTAATTTAACTTTCACTAATTTCCATATTAATTTTGAAATCACCGACAAACACATTTTATTTATTGGTATATATTATGTATATATTTACCACATCATTCACTTATTTTCTAAATACATTATCGCAAAGTTTTATGTTTATTAACTAAACACTAATGCTAATTAATAACTTGTTTACATAATTTCAATGATGCCTTTTATTAAATCTTATTATTTTCCAAGTTACTTAATACAAAAGTAACTTTGTCTTATAATTCTTTATGGCATTAGGGAGCCTAAAGTGGTCGCTTTAGGAGAATGCTTAGTGGAATTGACACGTGTCTAGATGTACAGGGTTCCAAGTCTATAATTGTAACCAAAAAAGACCATGCCAATGCAAGTAAAAATCCCTTCGACTGACAGATTCACATCAAATCAGTTTCGGTCAAAACAAAATTGACTGAATATTGAGTCGAGGTGGTTTACAGACTACGAAAATCGTCAAAAGATACAATTTCAATTATATTCGATTGTCATTTTTTTTACTTTTGTAAATAATGTCTTTATTATACTATATATAGGTATATAAAGAGGAAAGCGTTATATTTTTGTATGTATGTAACGAATAAACTCAAAACTACTAAACCGCTAAAAACAGTTAAAATATAGTTTTGATTATTGTTATGCAGAATTTATTTTTAGCGTTTAATTTATTTTAAGTTTTTGTTTTTGAATATAATTATACATTAATCATAAGTTATTTATGTTAGTCTTATAGCCGATTATTTGACCAAATAATCGGCTATTCGATGAATAAAAGTTATTAATCGAATAAGTTATAACCTGAGTTTTCAATTTAAAAGTGAAACCGTTCAATTGCTTATTCATGCAACGAACTTTTTTATTTTTACGTATATAAAATATAAATATCAGCCCATAAATGTCCCACTGGTAGGCTCAGGCCTCCCACTATAGGGGAATGGACCCGCCACGCTTGTCCAAGGCGGCTTGGCTGGTTTGACACATCGGTCATCTCGATGTGCAGGTTGCACCACGATGTTTTCCTTCACCGTTGTTAGCACATGGTAATTGGTAACAATGTGCACATTAGGTCAGAAAGCTGACTAAGTGATGCATGCGTTCCGGCCAGGATCGAACCCGCGCCCTTTGAGTTTGAGACGCTTGCGCTAGCTATTACGCTACCACGACTCTATACTAATACTTTATTTTACGAATAACTTTTGTCTGTTGAAAAAAAAAGAGTGCGTGTAACGTTCACACGCGATTGAAGTAAAACTACAGATGACGGTGTAAAATGATCTTGAGATTCAGACATTTTCATTCAATAAAGAATCACTTATTATTTTTTTAAATGATTTTTTTCAAATTCCTTTTTATCACTTGCACTTTTATAATATTCTCTTATAAAACATTCTCTTATAAAACACGTGGACGTACAGATGCTATAAAATTAAGGTTATATTGGGTCAGCTGCATTCTGAGAGATAGGGAGTATCCATAGCTAGAGTACCAAAATAGCTTACTTCGGTTATTCCCGACTTAAACATCGGAATATGCTTACATCGACTGTACAAGCTAGTATACTGAAAACACCTTAGTTACTTGTATGTATAATTAAATATTTATACATAATTAATTCTATTGTATAATTTTTATTATTATTCAATTTAATATTTTTTACTATATTTTTTTTCAAAAATATTTGATTGATTTGTTTATAAACTATCTATTGACAAAATCAAAAATATTTGAAAACCGGATGGTACAGAAACGCGAGGTCATATTGCGACGCCATATTGCCGTAACGGACTTCCGTTGCATTGTCGTCCAGTTACCTCCTAGTCGCGCCTAAAGAAGTTTTACTTCAAAAAAACTCAGTCTTTAAGGGATTATAGGTAGAATACAATATGAGTTTCCTTCATTGTATTAGTTTATAATACAATGTAATCTAATATGTTTTCATTATTATTCATCTGAACCTTAAAAAAGTAACCTAAGTTACTTCTTATAACATCAGCTATCTGCCAGTGAAAGTCCCATCAAAATCGGTCCAGCCGTTTCAGAGATTAGCCGGAACACACATAGACAGATAATAATTTGAATCATCGTTTGATATAAGTCCCGCATATGCATTTAGTAAAAAGCTGTTATTTTGATTACATTATATTACAAACAGATAATTCAATTTTATTTGTCTATGTAAATTGTTATTTCACCATAATAAGTTATTTATGTTTAAAACCATAATTTTTGTATGTTTTCTTTCTATAAAAAGAAAGAAAGAGGAAAGAAAGACTTTATTTCAAGAAATAGCGACGGAATTAATTCCTTATACATTATTATCCACACAGAGCATATTGTGAGAATTTGTACGCCGTATTTTCAGCAAACAAGTTTTGCACTCAGCATATTGCTGTGCCGGAATTATATCCGACACAACGCTGACTTTCAGTGCAAACCTTCCTGTTGGCATAAGACCAAAACGACCCAACTTTGTTAAATAATAAATAATAATAATACTAATATTATAAAGAGGTAAAGTTTGTGAGGTTGTAGGGGATAATCTCTGGATCTACTACTTTGAAAATTCTTTCACCAGTGAAAAGCTACATTGTTCCTGAGTGACATAAGGCTTCTTTGATTGTGATTAATAATAAGCATTTTTTAACCCTTAATCGGGAATACCAAAAAAAAAATTTTTTTCACGGCTAAGTATAAGTTCTTGGGTCATGTTGGATATCAGCGTACATAAAATTATATATAAATTATTGAAACTGAAAATAATGATATTTTACGAGTAGGAAATGATTTCCCTTTGCCTGTTCATGGACAACCAAAGTGGGAAATAATTTCCCTTTGCCCGATTACATCTATTAATTTAAATAGACTAGTAATTTACCCTGACTACTTTTGTATTTGAAAGGTTAGGGATACCAGTAAAATAATTCTCTAATTATTTAAGATTATATTTGTGTAAAAAACACAATCTAAAAGGTTGCCATTTCAACAATATTTTGAAATTTAGCTACATTGGGTGGGTGGGAAAAGTTCCCTGTGCCCGATTAAGGGTTAAATAATCAATAACAATAATAGTCTATACTAGTATTATAAAGAGGAAAATTTTGTGAGTTTGTGATTTTGTTGTTTTCTCTGGATCTAGTAAACCGATTTTGAAAATTATTTCACCCGTGAAAAGCTACATTATTTCTGAGTGACATAGGGTATATTTGATTGTGATTAATAATAAGTTTTTTTTTCTGATGTCTGTAATTAATAAAACTAATTCTACTTGAGTTAGTTATTCAAATAAATTAAAAAAAAACTAAGAATAAATTATATCCGAATTGAAACACTGAATTCTCTATTCTTGGGTTTAGGTAATCGAATGATAATTTTATGGTATAGGAACATGGCATAAATCGAACATATATCTTGCTTACCTCTAAAAGGTATTATATCCTTTATAGCAAAAACACTATAATAAATTAAATTGCGATATGTATAAAGTTAGGTTTACACTGCACTAGCACTTCGCGCGTGCAATCACTTGCATCTGTTCGGACGACTGGTGGGAAAACCTTCACATTTGTTGTATATATACTTGATCTTATTTTCGCAAGAGTTTGGGGGGGTCCTTCCGGGGTCAGACTGTCCTAAGAACTTTAGGTTCACGTTTTTCTTATAATTACTATTAAAACGCTTGATGCGAGATCCGACGAGATACAAACTCTAATATATAGTCATCATCATCATCATCCGAGCGTTAAATCCCGGTTGCGTTCGGAGCGTTCACTCCGACGCCCAGGGTCCGCTTTCCTACTTTTTACGCTTTACTACTACTCCACTTCGCGCGGTCTTCAGCATCCCCCGTTTTGAGACCATTGGCACGCATGTCATCCTTCACGACGTCAAGCCAGCATTTCTTGGGCCTTCCCCTTCGACCGGGACCTGGCGGAGGCGGCATGGCTAGACATTTGTTCCCCACATAATTAGCCGGTTTCCGTAAAACGTGGCCGTACCAGCGTAAGCGACACTCTTGCAGTTTGTCTGCAATTCTAATATAAAGTATATATCTATATATAGGCTGGAATTTTTTAATGCCACCTGGAGGGAAAGTACTCTAAAATTTAATAGAGATAGCAAATTTTACTCCAAAGAAACATTTCTTTATTTTTGGAAAGAAATAAAACTGCGTTTTCAAAGATTTTCGAAAATTCTCTTGCTTCACCCGGGAATCGCACCGACTAAAATCTGTAAAAATTACACCTGTAATTTAATTGCACCGATCGTTAGGGTCAGACACAAGGATGAGAAATCTCTGTAACATATTTTTGTTATTTAAAAAATAAACCCTCATTAAATCAAATTGTTCTTGATAAGCCAATTTTACCGTGAGACAACTATGAAATGATTTGTGAATAAAATATGAATAACAAATGATATTTTCTAATGTAACATTCCCTATTTAAAACTACCTCATACACGCAGTCATGTCGCATCTAAGAAAGGAGTTTGCAATACAAACACGTGCTATTGCAATCGTCAATGACAAATTATTAATTACTAACATAAGTAAACAGAAACAGATGGATCTTTGAGTAAAAGTGCTTTAGCTTGACCCATTGAATTTATAAGTACAGATTACATGGATTTCCTTTGATTAAAATTACCAAGTATGTTAGAGAGATTTCATCCTTGTGATTGACCCTTACGATCGATGCAATAAAATTACAGAGTGTAATTTTTACAGATTTTAGTCGGTTCGATTCCCGGGTGATGAACAAGAGATTTTTCGAAAATCTATGAATGCAGTTTTCTTTCTTTTCAAAAATAAAGAAATGTTTCCTTGGAGTAAAATTTGCTATCTCTATTATTTTGAGTACTTTCCCTCCAGGTGGCATTAAAAATTGCAGCCTGTATAGTTGAATCCTTAGTTTTATCTCGACTAAACTATACTGACTATAGTGATTGGTCCCCGTTTGCTAGCCAGAACTGGGCGCCTTATCCAAACAGTTCAGAATGCTTGTGCGCGTTTCTGCTTTAAAATCCCGCTGAGGGCTCATGTGGCACCTTATTTGAAAATGTGTCGAAACTGTTGTTTTAGAAAATTTGTTCATTAAAGTTGACATTACGATGAGCTTAAGTACGATTGTAAGCGATTAATGTGCCCAATATATTATCTACTTATTGGATTTGCGAATTTTTATAAATTGATATTAAGTATGAATGATAACCAAGTATAGCTATTTGGTTATCATTCATACTTCTTATTATTTAAAAACTAGAAAGTTACCGGCGCGGCGATAGGTCCATGTTTCTTACTATTTTTTATTTTTTTGAAGTGAAACTTCTTTGTCGGCGTTGGAAAAAAAATTACCGTCACATTTTTGGGTTACGCGTCACATTTTTACGGTCGATTCGACCGTGGTACACGGTGGATTCTACTATATGCAATTTTACTGAAATTGGTTAAATAAATAAAGCCCCTACCACGGTCGAGTCGACCGTAGTAGGGGCAAGAATACAAGATGGTGCGTAACCGAAAAATGTGACGGTATTTTTTTTTCCAACGCCGACAAAGAAGTTTCACTTGAATAAGAAAAGTGCTAATAGACACTTTCTTAATAGAATACTTTTATTTAATTTATGTTATATTTAAATTACTTATTAGTCTTTTTAGATTTGATTGTAATATTAATATGGTATTTTTAAATACAACATTTATGAAAAAAAGCTCATTTTGCGAGTTTTCACTAGTAAATATTTTTAAAAATAGAGTAGTTTACGATATGATACTATAGTAGCCGGCGATTTAAACAAGATAGTAACAGCAGAATCGGTCTCCTCTACGAGCAGACATCGTTGACAGTCATGTCCATAGAGTGAATTTTTCTGTTTTAGAAACTCAGACAAATTTCTAAGCGGCTGGCAGACCGCTATAAAGTGAACCCCAGCCTTATACAGTATTAGGTCACTAATTGCTTTATAATCCGCGCGTGCAGTGGGACACATGCCGAGCGTGATAGGTGAGCTGACAAAAAAAATATTGTACAATATTTGTAACAATTATATTGTTAGGTAATTTCTAGGCCTCATGCAAAGTTCTTGTTAGCAGATTTTAATTCAATTTATTATGGCATCCAACAGTTATAATATATTATCAGAACCAATAAATAAAAAACTTTGATTTCTGAACGACGGGATGAACATCAAACGTTTGATTAGTTTTTGGCGGGAACTGAAAGGAGTGGTTGTGCTGTGCAGTTTTATTTCCTAAAAATGTGTAAAATTACTCTAAAATGAACAATAGTTATAGGATATTGATAGTTTTTGAGTAGCAATTATGTGTTTTTGTGAGAAATGTGAACTGTATAGTCAATGTGGCCTTTTGAGTTGTTACAAGAACTACGTTGAATGGCATTAGCTGATTACCTACAGTTCAGCTGTGCTACACATAGGCTTATGAAAATTAGGAAACTATATTGTAAACTAAGATCTGGCTTAAAAGTCTAGCTGCCAAGCCATAAACCTAAATCAATCAAACGTTTGACATTCGAAACCAAAAAAATGAGAAAAAAACTTCACTTTTAAATATAGTTTGATTTCTGAACGACTTAATCAAACGTATTATAAAACATCAAATGTTTGACAGATAGGAATAGTTTCTAAGGGAAAGCAAAATTGTTGTTTTTACTTTATTCCAAACAGTTTTTGCATATTTACTCATCTTTTAAACCTAAGTGTACAAAAAATATTTCCCCGGCCTCAAAAAAATGTGGTTGGAGTACGCGGTTAGGAAAAGCGGGTACATACATACATACATAACTTCACGCCAGGTCCCTTGCGGGGTAGGCACGAACAACAGAGCGCCATTTAGGCTTATTCTTACACACCTCACTTGGTTCTTTGACATTCATAGCTCTTGTCATGCACGCTCGTCTGTTCTTAAGGCTCCTGGCATCACCTTCCGCTAGTACACGATCAATTTGATCATGGAAGGTGTGTCGTGGCCTTCCGCGACTTCTGCATCCATCCACTCTTGCATTATATATCTGTTTAGTCATTCTTTCATCATACATTCGTTCCACATGCCCGAACCACCGGATTATTCCTTTCCTTACCGTCACCCCGACACTCTCTTTCAGACCAACTCTCTTTCTTACTTAGGTATTACAAACGCGGTCCGCAAACTCCGCAGATTTTGCGCAGTGCTCGCATCTCGACCGCGTTTACTCTACTTTCATGCTCTCTCTTCCATACCCAACTCTCGCTTCCATACGTGAAGCGGGTAGTTATGGAAATAATTTGAAAGGACAGAGTTTTGAACTAAGCGGCGGGAACTATATATATATATATACAATAGAAAATTTGGATTCGAATTTAATGAATAAAATTATTATTTATATTTTTTATACAGCGTTTATTATAATTTTATACGATCTATATGAAAATTAGTTTTAAACTGTCCATTGTATAATTGAAGACAATAGACCATGTACGGTATGGGAGTGTATTAAAGACCGAAAATGTTTAAGAAAAAACAAATATTGTAATTAAAGTATGTAATCTTTTATTTTAAAACAAGATTAGAGACTCTTTGATAGATTTGAAGGGTGAAGTTTTGGTGTGCAGAGTTGTTTTTTTTTAAATTTATAATTTGCAAGGTTTGGACTGCTCGACCAAAGTGAATGTTGTAATGAGCAGTATTCGTAGAATATTGCTTATATCCAAGCAAAAGATTGTCCTGACCTACGGTGCCGAGACATGAACACTGACGGCAGGATTGGTCCACAAGTTCCAAGTTGCTCAACGGGCTATGGAGCGAGCTATGTTGGGGGTTTCTCTTATGGATAAAATAAGAAATGAGGATATCCGAAAGAGAACCAAGGTAACCGACATAGCTTGCAAAATTAGCAAGTTAAAGTGGCAGTGGACCGGTCATGTCTACCGCAGGACCGATTGCCGATTGAGCAGACGAGTCCTGGAGTGGACCTGTGCAAGGTCGCCGGTAGGCGCTGGATGAGGAAAACAGAGGACAGGCACGAGTGGCGCCGTCTCGGAGGGGCCTACGTCTAGCAGTGGACTATGAATGGCTGACGATGAAGCAAGATATGTGTCTTAAATAAAATGTGACTTTTCAAGTTGTAACGAGAATCTTATTTTTTATTCAAGGGAAATCCGCTTAAGAACAAACCGACGAGGAAGTAGCGCGGTGGGGCGTGTGAGATTCGCTTCAACGCGGCGGCACTAGCACTCTCGCAGGAATGCTATTACAATGCTTCGCTTGGGCATACCCGCTAAAAACCCCTGGCCGATCTTCGTTGCGTCCCATGGCTAGCCCCTCCACTGTAATCCGAAGAGCTGGGCCTCTCCGGCTACCTCGAGTCTCAAAACGGGGTGAGAGCGTTCCTTCTCTCCGGTCTTTATGTGCGAGGTATCCGGTTCCCCGATGTTCGCCCACTCGCCTATATCACAAGAACTCTACAGTTTTACATAAGTCAAAAATCTACAATGGCTGAGTTTAACTTTTTGCTATTGGATTTCAAATAAATCCATAAAATTTATTAACCAAAGTCTAGAGCTCTCCGTTAGTTACTACAGCCGATACGTCTCACCTGAACGACAGATCTCATCTCTCTTCCAGTGGGAAGAGACATTCTGCCGCCCACGTTGGATGTGACAGGTACGACTTCGGGGGTCACGCTCTCCCGCAGTAGTGGATGTAGCCCTTAGGGCCCCACCTGCCAGGGCACGCAGAATTGGTCGAGCTTCCATTTTTCCCGTAGCCCTGGCATAAAGCGAAGGCAGGAAGACTGAAGGGATTTTGTGGGTATCCCTATCAGGCAATAGTACTTCTTTTGGGGTACTGAAGCCACCCCAATAAGGCAATCTCACATGCCCCAACCAAATTTCCCCTAGCTAAAAAAGACGGTAGCTTTCTAAAATCTATTTATCTATCTTGTCTTATTTACTAATACATAAGGCTGAAGAGTTTGTTTGTTGGTTTGCTCTGACGCGCTAATCTGAGGAACTACTGGTCTGATTTGAAAAATTCTTTCAGTGTTAGATAGCCCATTTATCGAGGAAGGCTATAGACTATATGTCACCACGCTAAGACCAATAGGAGCGGAGCACCAATGAATAATGTTTCAAAATCGGGGTTTTTGATTTTACTTTTTTAAATTATTCCACGCGGACGAAGTCTAGGGCAGAAGATAGTAATATAATAAACGTGTTGGAGGTGTTGAGTTTGTACAATGAAATTAGAAATGAGATAAATATTAGAAGGTATGCGGACCACCAGATTTCAGAAATGCAACTTTTAGAATTTTTGTTTATTTCTCTCTTAGAACATCACGTGAAAACTACTGAACGAAATTGAATGAAACTTGACAAATAGCTAGCTTATATCCCGGATCTACACATAGCATACTTTTTATCCCGCTATACAACGTTTAATTCACTAACAAACACATCGTCATGGCAACGCGTAAGAATTTCACCGGCACTACAGTATACTCACTAAAGTCGATGTATTTCACAGAAGTTGATACGTCTTTCGTAATTACTTTCAGTTTCATAATATCGAATCAAATGACAATTTGTGATATTTTATATTTGTCATAGTTCTTTTGGCTCAACTTTACAATAATGGACACTGAATTTTACGAAAATCAAGTTTAGGGGTATACATATGCCTTATATACACTAGACCTCTTATTTGGGCTAGGAAACAAGTTTTTAGGGTCCACCAACAAGTTTTGAATGAATAATGGGAAAAACAAAAATACGTTTGATAAACAAGGTTATGTCACTTTTGTTGAAAAAAACTGATTTGTCTTTAGGAATACATTTACACATGATATATAAACACTAAAACCATTTTTTACTTTAGTAAACAAGTTTTGAATTAGTTATTATAATTTTAAAGTACATAATAATAAATCTAAATCACAGTACTGTCACTTTTTTTCACTTTATGAAGATAAATAAATGTTACCAAATCAGTATGTCAATAATATCGATTTTTTAATTCGAATATCATTCGATATTCCAATAATATCCATTTTGAAATACGAAAATTATTATTATTGCTTATATATTATGAGTTTGAATGAGTAGTATTTATAATCGATTTATTTTTATTACAAACAACACGATGCATTAGGCGGCACTATGAATATTTTGCCGCCTTTTTATTTTTTAATAATGAGCGACTACGAACTGGTGCAAGGACAGTGTTTCTCGCGACCAGTAACTTAAACGGTGAGTTGGTTGGGTTGGGTTAGTGTTTAGACCAAAGCGCACGAGCCGAGCGAGCGAAGCGAGCGTGCCGCGGTAGCGGCCGGCGAGTGCCAGAACCGACTGTCACCATTTATTTATTGATAACTATTTAAATGGTGGTTACAAATCGGTTGTGACATTTGTTGACCGCTGTCATGGCACACTTGCTTTGCTTGATAGGCTTGTGGGCTTTAGTCCGCGTTTTTAGACTGTATTAAATGTTTTTTACATTGACCACTAACTTTTCTTCTGCATTTCTCGTCTTTAGACACAAGAAATAAGTACACCATTTTGAAAAAAATTAGTAAAGTTATGTTTACAAAAAAAATCATATCTCAAAAACTACATGTCTCCTAGACATGGGGGTTGCAGGAGCGAGAAGTACTCTTTCCCCCCTTCCCCCTCCCCCCCTCCACTACTTAAAATTCAGTGTCAATTATTGTAAAGTTGAACCGTTCTTTTATTACGTTATGTGACGAGAGTTAAGAAATGTCACATTTAAAGAAATTTTTAAACGTAATGTTGACAGCTGACATATACAGTTTTCAATATTTTCTTTCAAAATGTTTAGTAACTTTATGATTGCAAGCAGCCTACAATGAATCGTTTTATTTGAACGAATAGCATACCCTCGAAAGTGGATTTGTGTGTTTCACACATCAGTTATTTCGGTGTACCTACACGTTTTATCGTGATGTTTTCTTCATTGTCATAGTTGCATGGTGGTAACAGAGAAGGGGAGAAAGGGGAATGCCCACACAAAAAATGCCCGAAATTAACATCAATGAAATATACACCAAATTATACTAGAGGACTAAGCCGCGACAAGGGCAGAACCTTGGGGGGATAGTTCGCGACCTAGTGTGGGTTCGCCAGATCAGGGGTGGCACTAGCATGCCCAGTCAGAACTGGTGTCACGCTATTGCCACTCCCCAGTTAGGGATACCCACTAAACCCCTGGGTGTTCCGTCCTTCGCCTTATGCCAGGGCTACGGGTGTATGACCTAGCCTCTCCGCAGTCCTGGCAGGCATGGGCCCCCCTCACGAGGCCATTCATTCATTCCATTGCCGGGGGACTCATCCCCCCGGCATCGTCATGCTCTCTTTGGCGTGGGGCGGTTTGTAACTCTCCCCACGGGAGGAGAGGTGAGCGCTCGCGGAACACGAACACTCGCGCTCTCATCTCGACGGCATGTGCAGGTGAGTGAGAACCCCTATACCCCAAGGGGTACCCACCCGCGCCGTCCGCTTACAGCGGCCGAAGGTCCGTGCTGGCCCTCCGGCGTCGGCGCGTCCTCCTTTGGCGGGGGCGGATATGTGTCGTTATATAGAGTTTACATTCTATATAGCACTATTTTTTATTTACAGCTCACTCAGTTTAATTTCTTATATTCCTGAAACATTATTTATATGTAAAACCTTTGTCTTGTGAAACATTTTTAAGCAATGTTGAAATACTTTGATATTGACTTTATATTCTCATGATAATTTAACAAATTGCCTTTCAAAGTGAACAATAGTTAATAATCCCGATACGTTCTGAGGCGTCGATAACTGCGAGGCCACCGCATCTGTTCCCATGTCGTCTATTTTGCATTCTTCTGACGACAAGGACGCTTCGGATTGTTTTATTTATGTCGAATTAGGGCATCCCCACACTATCTAAATTTTATTTTTGAAGCGAAACTTCTTAACAATCTTGTGATTTGATAGATAACACTTATACAAAAATGGACTTATACAAAATATACTTATATAAAAATACACTAATACAAAAATGAACCTAAAGACTTAAAGAAAATTATATGTAGTTATGTACAAAGGGCGGTCTTATCTCTAAAAAGCGATCTCGTACAGACACCTCAGAAATGAATTGAAATGAATTTTAACGGATAATACTCGTTGGACAAATGTCACGTTTGTCGTCCATGACCACGGCCACTGAAAAGCTGCTGAAACGTCGGACAAGCCAAAACCTAATAAATTACCGCGCTTAAAACCGTTAAAACGTAATTTTATTATGTATACAAGTTGCGAAAACTTAGGAAAATATTAGATAAACACATCTATAGGGCTTAGTCTGCGAGAGAATGAGATATGAGTTTTACATTGTGCAGCACTGAATGGAGAGTCAATAAGACCGATGATTAAACATAGGTCCAATTTGGACCGAAATAAAACTGGTAATGCATGATCGACCTAGCATTACAGTGTGTATGCCTGAACGCTACGGGCTCTCTGGCCTCTATCTCAAAAACGGTTGGTGGTATGAAATTTTTTTAAGCCAAAGTTTGTTGCAAATTTTGTTCTCTACAATTTTTGTAACAACTTTAAACATCATTGGAGTTACAGACGTCGAGATAATCGAGAAAAACTGATTTTGTGACCTTGAATAACTTACGGCGCAGACACGAGATTTTGTGAGACTTTTCCGACAACTTTTAGAAAAATGTATACAAGATTACAGCTTATTATCTCTCATTCCAAGATTGACCCATTTTTTTTTGCTTAAATGAATGGACTATTAATAATATGAGTTACATAACCGTCTGCCCATTTTTCCATGTTCCCTGAACATTGCGATGGGCAGACGCAATAGTCCCCATATTCCCAGACCCGTAGTACCACTAGCAGTTCACCCCAATAGCCCGGTACTTTTTGTCCGCATTTCTCACAATAGTCCTACACTGGCCGGGGCTTGTCCTTGGGTGGATTACTATATGGTGTAGACAGGGATAATCGCCGGTCAGTGTCACGCCACATTTAGATAAAATTTGTCAAAGGGCCTCTACGTGTTGGCCTTCCCATGGCTCCACGCAAGCCCTCCAAATGTCCGGGCCAGTTGTATGGCCCGTGGTCTTGAAAGACATACAATGAGATACATAATAACTAATATGGCATATACGTAAGACAATTATTTTTGAAAATTGCTTCTTACTAAATCACGGTTACCTAACTCTATTTACTTTGGGCCCATATAGGGATTAATAGTGCATGAACAAATATCATCATGGGTAGTTTGCTTTTTAAATTGGTTTCTTTATTGTTACCATAGACTCAGACGAATGAATAACAGTGTAGACGGAGCCTACTTGAACAAAGCGTTAAAAATGAAGCATTTTCGAAACGTGTGTGCGTAACCTTATATAGTACTATCTGAGTCTGCGACTTCGTGCGAGTGGATTTTTTTCCGTGGAACCCTAAAAAAGTGGTCTAAGTTACTCCTTATGACATTAGCTATCTGCTATTGAACGTTCCGTTAAAATCAGTCCAGCCGTTTCAGAGATTACCCGGAACAAACAGACAGACAGACAGACATATACATTATACTAACGGCCCCGGCAGATCTTGTCCTGCTCTGAAAAAATGAAAATAAATGAAAGTAAAAATCTAGGACCCGATCCCAGCGCCACCTACCGGTTCCAATTGTGGATTTAGACCATCTGGGGACCCACTCAAACACACAAAAACAAAATCACCAAAATAGCTCCAGGTGATTATGAGGATTCTAGAACCCGATCTCAGCGCCACCTACTGGTTCCAACGGGATAAAAAGTATCCTATGTCCGTCTCCTGGTTCTAAGCTACCTCTTCACCAATTTTCAGCTAAATCGGTACAGCCGTTTTTGAGTTATAAATAGTGTGACTAACACGACTTTCTTTTATATATATAGATTGCATGAGCTCAGCAGACAGGCAGACGGCCCACTTGATGTAAAGCGGTTACCATCGCCTATGGACATTTGCAACACCAAAGGTGCTACAAATGAGCTGCTGCTCTCTTAAGGGAGATTGGAACCTGGCCACTAATGCACTGAAACACAACATTTCAAGGTTGTTATGGCAGCATACTCTAAACGTGGTGGTAGCCATTCCGTTGGGCAAATACCCGCCTGGCTGTGGGTTGTTTTGTCTCTTCTTACGAGAGGCCGCCCCAACTCAGGAAATTGTATTTTTTCCGTTCCTGCACGGATAATCTTTCTTCTTCTTATATATAAAAATGAATGTTTGTCTGTATGTCCTTTATAGAATCGTAAACTATACATTTGATCATGTGATGATGCTTAGCAAAGTTGTTGTGCATGAGCCAGAGAAGGTTTCTGAGTTGGTTCACAATTGGACCCGGTAGGTGGCGCTGCTGTCGGCATATCGATTGAAGTTTTCCCGGGCAGTATGACGTCTGCCGGGACAGCTAGTGATGTATAATAAAGACTTTGTACTTTCTTTTCAATATCTTCACAGGGTGATGGTATTCAGTTCACTAATGTCACGACGCGGATGCGTTTGTAATTTTAATCAAGATACCTTAATAGAGGTTTGCGCAATAATTTAAATTGCATTAAAGTTTAAATTAACCACAATTTATGAAGCGTATACACTTGCATGGCAGTAGTATATTATAAATGACAGTAGCTTAGTCAAAAAGGAAATTTTTTGAGCGGTATGGAAGTCGGCGCATTTTGAATTTTGTTGTTGTTTTTTTATGTTTGCCGTGGTTTTGTTTTAACTGTCAGCACCCGTGGTCCCAGGCGAACAAGATTGCTCGGGCCTAAATACAATATTTACTTATAGCTAAACTTTGTGTAATAAAACATTTACATCTAGGCTAATAGAATACAGGTAATCGACCCGGGATACCACGGTCTTTCTTGCCGCCGCAGTGCCGGCAGATGGTCACGCCACGCCGCCCTGAATGATGTCTTACGGAGGGCGCTTGCCACCGCTAACGTGCCGGCTCTATTGGAGCCGAACGGTATTGCACGTGATGATGGCAGACGCCCTGACGGAATGACTCTAATTCCCTGGCAGCGTGGCAAGCCTTTGGTGTGGGATGCGACTTGCGTAGACACATTGGCCGCATCCCATTTACCAAACACTTCTAGATCGGCCGGTTCGGCGGCGGAAACAGCGGAATCGCTCAAGCGGCGGAAATATGCAACCCTCAGTGAGAGTTATATGTTTGTGCCGTTTGCTGTCGAGACGCTTGGACCGTGGGGTCCTGAGGCCATGAGCCTCTACCAAAATTTATGAAAACGACTCATCGACTCTTCAGGTGATCAGAGGGCTGGTGCCTACCTCGGCCAACGGATCAGTATGGCGATCCAGCGAGGAAACGTAGCCAGCCTTCTGGGCACCTTACCCATAGAAGACGGTGATCTGGGCTCAGTATTCTACTTATAGTCTTGCGGGACTATGGGTAGAATACAATACAAATAAGTTAAGTTTTCTTACATTGTATTCAATAGTATGTAATTTATAATATATATTAATAATAATAGCTTTAGAAATAATATTAATATACTGATATAGAATATATACTTGTATGTGATCGTCTATACGTGTTATGGACCTGGCCATGGGTAGTTTTGTCCCCTCATACGTCAGGCCACCTGGCCGCAGGAAATCATACCTAGTCTTTCTCCATTCCTGCACCGATAAAACGCTAAGATGGCCCTGGGTTCATGGGTTCACCTATCTCAATTAAAGTAATATAGACATTATTTGTGTTATTTAGTACGTCCATTGCTACATTCGGTTCAAGGTTCAATATGGTCGGTAATTAGAGTGCTTGTTGCTACTTATCTTATGATCATCTTTATTGATAGCTTAACTATTGCTCTGGTTTTGCTCGAAGTTGTGTGGTTTCTTATGGTTCACTGTTTCATAAGTTGCTAAAACTTAGAAACAAATGACTGCGTGCGAGTCGAAATTATGCATGTGACGTACAGTCTGTTTTTGGTAATTAATTGATTTTCAACTTTTAATTACTATTTGCATGCCTGAAAGGGCAAAAACATGTGAAACATTAAAATAAGATATTGTCATCTAATGTTTTTGCTAATCATGTTTTTAAACATATAAATGATTTGATTTGATTTGACGTTCTTCTTATGGTGGGGTCTCATATGGGATATTTTTTTAAATTTGATCTCCTACTTCCTGACTGGTCGCGCCGAGGGACACCTAATAAAATCTTCCTCCCCGTCTTCGCTAGAAAAGAACAAACTATTAAATGACAAATGCTCCAAATAAGACACATTCAACGTGTCAGGGCTGTCACCAATAAATAATTATAATTTAATTTAATTCTCCAAGTAAATCCTAATGAGTGTGTGAACCCCGGGGGAGGAGTGCAGTGTGGTGATGGACTGGTGGCGAGGTAAGCTACTCTTGCCTTGCTTCTTCCACGTCCCTTTGCCTTCTCCCGGCCATCGCATCGCGCCTGCACTGACAAACATAGCCTGTCAGGGTGTTATTTACATTTTTATATATATTTTTTGTCTTTTTTTTGTTCTTTTTAATTTTTTCCCTTTATTTACAACTTATTTCTATGTAACTATTTATATGATTATTATTCTATTTACATCTTTTCTTCCTATACTACTGATACTTGTATACTTACAATATTCATATTTCAAATTTTGTTTCCATCTCTCTACGTAATTTATCGGGTATTTTTTGTTACTTATAATTATGTATTTAACTATTTCTTCATGTCTCCCCATTGTACAAACGGACAGTATACCATCACGCTTTTCCAAGGTGGTTTGGCTGGTTTGACACGTCGGTTATCTCGATGTGCAGGTTTCACCATGACTTGTAACAATATGTCAATGAGATCAAAAAATTACCTAAGAGAAAGAAGAGAAGACCTATCTAAGAGAAGAAGATATGAACCTGCCGATATCGTTTCAAGGAATCGTACGTGGACACCAAGCCGTTACGAAGCTTTCTTGCGTCCTCCTGGCAAATGGAATGAGCTTTCAGCTCAGGTTTTCCTAGTTTCTAATAAGGGTGCCATAAAGTTTTTTCGAAGACGGCAGCGCATTGACTTCTCTGGTGTTGCAAACTTTCATCAGCGACGGTAATCACTTTCCATCAGGTGGGCTGTCTGCATGTCTGCTGAACTCATGCAATAAAAAAAACATTAATACAAAGTACATTTGTTTTGACCAACTATATCGCGCCAAGATGTGGCCTGCCCACAGACAGGTCCATGCCAGCCAGGATCCTGGTGTCACCATTGTCTTGGTCCCGACTTCTTTCTTGCTGAGTACGCACTTAAATACCAACGGGTTTTATGAACAGAATTTATTGCTTCAATTTACATCCCAGCAGTGGTTTGTAAATTGAAGCAGTAAATCTGTCTATTTATATCTTTAAAAATATAGTGGCGTAAGCGACACAGCGGTCTCAATCTACCACAGCTTCATGATCACTGCTTATTTAATTAATACACAGACAGATTTAAGCATTATTTATATGTATCTGTAGACACATTGAACTAATCATTGATGCTCAAATAATATGAGGATTGTGTAATAGACAATAATGCCAGCGATTGTACCCATTATTGGCTAATGTTATTGATTCGTTGTTTTTCTTTTATAATGAGTATATTTGTAATGGCGTGTTGGTTTTATAACTGTCTGTACTTATTAACATATAAAATTGAAGTGTTGTGTGATTTCGGAAGAAATGTTAAAATTTATGTGAAAACTGTTATTTCTATTGTTATATACCGACAAAGAAATGCACACCTTTCCCGCATTAGGACTCCTTTTGTTTACTTTGTGTTTAATATTTGCAATTACACAATAGACTATTGTTGTTGTTTTCGTTTATGGCCGTTCGCAGTAAAATAATTAAGCAGGTGTGTAGATTACGTTTCTTGGAAAAACTCAGTCCCGACTGCGTGGACGTCTGCGTGCGTTGTTGTATTATACAGTTTACTATAAAACAATGCCCGAAGGGAGGGGTGGGGCAGTCTAGCGATAGCCAAAAGCGAAGCAAGACGTTAGTGAAGGACTTTGCGCGTGATTGAATCGTGCCTTACGTTTGGACTAGTTGTGTACAGTTATATTTGTACCTGTGTTATACGTGTTTGTATAGTTCTAATAAATTCCATAATAATTCCAACGGCATTTTAATTCGAGTCCTGCAACTCGTAACAATAATTATTGTTGTTATTAAAGTTTGTCTCAATCAAGAAAAAAATCAACAGTGACAGTTCAAATTTAACGGTTCATTATCCTACTCTGAGTATGACGGTTAATTTATTAACAGCTATTAACGATGAAGCAAACCCATTTGCTCAACTCATGAGAATGTACATTCTAAATCTACTGCATATAGTGCATTTATCATCCATTTTGGCGTAAACGACTGTTTAGTGTAATTCATGTTGTATCAGTATTATGTATATGAAATTCGTGGGCTCATTATACGACAGATATTTTTGTACGTCTAATACATTATTTAAGAATTTTTTAGTTACTTAAAGATTACGTGCTGACTTCGAAAAAATCTTAACGTTGTTCTTAAAAAATCCCATGTCATTGTGCATAGGTAAAAATTGCGGGAAATCCCCTCCAATCATTGGTGCACGTCGTTAATCGTGGGAGCTCAAGGAAATGGGGGTGAACATTCCGTAGGCACCAGATCAAACAATTCCTCAGAACAGAACGATTCATTTTGTTGATATACTGGTATTTATTTATTGAGAAAACCAACAGCGAGTACACCAATATAATATAAAATCGGTAACAATAAAAGTAAGGCCAATACCCGGTTTTCCTTATAAGCTACCACTTTAGTAACAATTTTACAAAGCAAATGTTAAGTTGAAATTAATAAAGTAAAGTAAAGTTGGTTTGTTATGTAAAATTCGCAAGTCATTATTAATGTTACTTTTAAATTTGTATTTGGAGGACGCAAAAAGATCAATTTGAAGAAGGAAGAGAAAACAAAGAATTTTGAGTATAGTTGGTAGAATTACAAGTAACATTCAGCAAGTTAGTCACAGTAGTTTACTTGTGTATGTCCTAAAAATAAACCTGTTTTCTTTCTTTCAAAGATGTGTGACGAGTACCGTCTAATCTAATATCTAGGTACATTATATGCCAATTTCGAGACGAGCTCAGGACAGTCAACATGGGTATGAATTATATCAAAAAGCAATGACTTATCAAAAACTGTACGTCTTTTATCCAAGGAACTAAAAAGCCTTTGTGAACTACAGCTGTCTTTATAGGAATTGGGACTTATAGGACTAAGATAGATAATATGATTGCAAAAAAATCATTGTATTCTCTCTAAGCGTTCTTTGTAAATGACATATTGTGGAGACCATATGGTCGGTGCTTAGTAATTTTCAATATATAGTAATTTTTATGTTTTACTTTGCAGCGACTTCAAGATGTTATAGGTAATAAATGTTAATAATAAAAGCTTTAGAAATAAGTTATTTTATACTTTTTAGTTTTTGAAGTCAGTTTTTTTAAACGAAGTTTTATTTATTTATTTGTTACTTTTTAGTGTCTAGCTATGGGTACGCCTACGAAAGGTGCCGCGCGGAATGGAATTTTTTCACAAAAAATGTTGATTTAATGAGAACTACAGGGACAAACTATGTCAAATTTTTAGGGGACCAAATGGCAGCTATTCCGCGTTAAACAAAAAAAGAATCACGTAAATCAGATCATAAATCTCGGAGTAATCGGTGAACATACATAAAAAAAAGAATCGACGAATTGAGAACCTCCTCCTTTTTATAAAGTCCGTTAAAAATAACAAAAGAATGGTAAACAGATTTAATAACTGAAATATCTGATATCTATCTTATACATGGAATTAACATTTTGCAGAACCGTAATGCGATCCTGCAATACAGACTGATTCAACCACGCGCGTTCGCTGCAACTTGTACGCGGTCTAAAACCCCCTTAATAAACGCTCTAAATCTTATATGATTTGAAAATTGCCTAACAATATGATTATAGATGAATCTCACTTATGTCTCGTAATAATCCTATAGCGAGGTAATTTACACTTGGGATTTTATGGGTAAATAACCTTTGATATTATACGTAAAGGGTAAGTGCAGTCCAATTTAGAGCTACACTTGTTTTTTTTTAAAGTGATAACTTCTTATGGGACGGTAAACCGCTTCGTTACGTAACGCGTTACGGCGCCAGTCTGTCTGGTTTCCCTTTCTCTCACTTACCCACAGCGCTAGCCGTATTTCGGTAAATAAATTAAATAATGATATTAATAGTCAGTGGCGGATTTGCAGTCTTGGCCGCCATGTAGTAAGAAGTACCAACCTCCCCTTTCTCAGCACCCATCATATTGAGTACATAATGAATTTACTTGAACGAAATAATTACTTCACATTACATTATCTATATTTTATTTATAAAAAGTACAAAAGTGATTTAGGAAGATTATTGTTACACGATGCGGTGCAAAGCGGCCCATCGTAATGTGTGCGAGCCTTTAGAAATTTACGTACTTTGAGTTATTTCTTGTTATCATCAGTGAATTTTTTGTCACGGTTGGCCGCCCCTAATATCTGGCGTCCCTAGGCCTCCTGGGCCTTAGGTCAAATCCGCCACTAGTAATAATGTACATACACAAAATTCTAATGTACATATTCAATAATTGTAACTTAATAATAAAATATATTTTATAATCAATAAAAGATTTTATTAAAATATAACCTATCCTTGCATTATCATATTAATATACATAAAATTTAAGTAATAACCTCAGCTTTTCCCAAGTAAAACAATTTCAATATTAAATAGTTCAACTTAGATTTAAGTTATCATACGGGCTCATACGGGCGTCCCGAGGCTCACTTACTTACTTTATTTACTGCATGTTACATTGTACATTTATTTATTTATGCTAGTGTGATGTATTCTCACTTGTGTTGTAGTTCGAAATAATTGTTTTATTCTTTCTTTCTTCTTACTTTCAGTCGGTGTTATACAGTCCGCTTTTCGTTGCAAAGCTGGCAAATAGGCGAAGAGCCCATGTACTGTAAAGTTATTGCCGACTGTAGACGTTTGCAACAACAAGGACTCAATTCAGCTATCTAGCATGGCATTGCGAAAATATTAAAAGTACAATACTAATTAACATATATATCTATATATATATATATATATATATATATATATATATATATATATATATATATATATATATATATATATATATATATATATATATATGAGACAATTCGTCAGAAAATTTTGGAATCTTCGAAATAATAAACTAGTTGTGTTGCTCCGAAAAACAAAGTTTTTTATTTAGCACAAGTTTACACTATAACAACAAAAACAATGCGATCCAGATACACAATCCTACCTGAAAAACAAAGAAACGACATTTAAAGTTTATTAATTAGCTTGTCAATTCCTCTTCCACTCAATTCTTTTTAGTTAGGTATTGGTTTTATTTAGCACACTATCGCCATATTGAATTCTCCCCTGTTTTATCTAGTTTACGGCTTGGAATGTCAGTGGTGACATCTATTAATTATTAAGAGTAAACCTGAACTGTTTTATCCATGAACAAATAACTTAAAGAAATCTAATTTCTTTACATATATATATACGATATTCTTAAGATGGCAGCTAGAAGAAAACTTCACCTAGCTACCCTATTGTTTGGAATAATATTTACACGAAATCCAACATACTTATATGAAAAAATGGACTGGAGACAAAATAGGACGCCAGAATACAGTGCACGTGTTGTTACTAAGCCTTTAGTGACGTCTAAACATAGGACAGCAGCGTTTAGGGGTTGTTTCAAATTTGCAGCAACGCATTGCTGGAATGATCTCCCACCACCTTTAAGAAATATGAAGTCAGCAATTTCATTTAAAGTTCAATACAGGAAATATTTGATGGAGGAACAAAAGAATGACCCCCACCTACCATAAATATTAATTTAAGTGTTGAATTCAATGTGGACTTGAAAATAACGCATAGCCTTTTTTCCCATAATACATATGTATTTTTTTTTTCACAGCACTGTTTTTGATATATTTGTTTATGTTTATATTGCTATATTTGTTTTTCTAATATAATCACAGTATATTGATGTGTATATATATATATATATATGTGTATGTGTGTGTGTGTGTGTGTGTGTGTTTGGAGGTTGGCACTGAAAATCAGCGCTGTATGGGGATTTTGAAAAATTTCGATACAGCACAATGCTGAGTTGTCAACCTCGTTGGCTAAAAAACTCGATGTACGAGCCTTTATTTGTGTATTTATTATATATATATATATGTTTTTGTGTTTATGTGTAAAAAATTGTCAATTTATTGTGTTTTTTTCTTTTATGTATAGCGTCGTATTTTTAGTCAATAAATCTTTTTCTTTCTTCTTTCATATATATATATATATATATATATATATATATATATATATATATATATATATATCTCGGAGAAGGCATCTTTCTCGTAACATCTTCTTTAGTGGTTGCAGGTTTAGTGGGCGTCATCAGGGTAAAATGCAATAAAACACAATGGCCACGGTTTATACACTTTTAATATAGATTTAAACAATATTTCGACACAGTTTAGACCGAGCAGCGGGTTCAGGGCACCGATCATACTTCTAACTTCAACACTTTCTTTAAAATTCTCAACGGTCCAACTCAACCTATTGCCATCAACCAAATATGCCACAAAAACTCCTCCGTCTCCCGAAGTAGATACTACTAAAGTATAGAGGGCGTCTGACCCCGCTCGGAGCCATATGCTCTGCTCTGATTGGTCGTTTATTAAATTACAATATTCATAACTTTTATTAGGTTAGAACGATCTTTAAGTTATAGAAACACTTAACAAATCAAATTAAATTAAATTAAGAATTTTAGAAGTAATTAAAATGTAAACAAATGATATTGTGCGTTATACAACCAAACAACAATACATCCAATTATAGCTTCCCTCCGACATATATATATTAACCTAAACTCGAATCAACTTAAACAAACAGATTAGAAAATTATTAAAGTACTTATATCGCTATTAAAAAATAGGGGTTAGTGGTAGAAGATGAAAATTCAGTGTTGTATGTATTTATTTTTAAATGTTAAATCATAATAAAATATAAACAAGAAATTAAATATATAAATAAAAAATATTTACGGGTGGGTCACCCTTATCATTTAGGGGTATGAAAAATAAATGTTGGCCTATTCTCAGACTTACCCGATATGCGCACAAAATTTTATACAAATCTGTTTACTCGTTTCGGAGGAGTTTGGTAACAAACACCACGAATTTTATATATATATCTTATAAATATGTTTGTATGTAATTAATTTATAAAGTAATTTAAGTATGTGTACTTAATTTCTAAAATATATAGCTTATGTATGTTTGTTTATGATATACCTAATAATCTGCACCACCTTAGGTTAAACTATTCCTTAAGTTAGGTTGCCTGGAAGAGATTGCTTTAAGCGATAAGGCCGCCTATTGTTCCTACCATGACAATATTGTAATCGTGAATTTTTGTAATTGTGTATTTGGTGAGCAAAAGTGTTATTCATTCTATTCTATTTATTCATCCTGAATATTTTCATAGTTTTCACGGTTTACAAAATTGAACTTCAGGCAGGCCTTGTAAGGCCTAGTATCTACCATGTATTATATTAACGTATGAGTTATTTGTTATATCTGTTATAATGATACAAATGACCTCTAGATGAAAATCGGCTTCCGATTTATTTATAATATATATATATCTTCTTCGTATTTTCAAAATCGGCTAAGACTGAAAAGTGTTGGATCCATAAGGGTTCCGCATAATTGACTTTCATACAAAAATCGACTAAGAGCATGTTGGGCCACGCACATCTCCAACGCTTACGATGAGGTGACAAAGGTAAAGGAAAGTGATACTGACTGACATTTCAACGCACAACTCCAACTTTAGATTCTTGCTATAGGTGCGTATTAAGAAAGTATTTTTAAAAATTCAACCCTTAAGGTGATAAAAAATTTGTGATTTTTTTAAATGTTCCAAGTAAAAATCGTGGAATATTATACACCTGCTTCTCGTTAGAAGTAAACGTCTGCGTTTTTGAAAATTCAACCCCTAAAGTGGTGAAAAAGACGCTACTTTTCAACTTTTTTTTACTTTTCAAACAATTATTATTTTTAATTAAAGGTCGGGGGCAGACGTTGTCTTGTCCCGAAAAATAAAAATCTAGAACTCAATTCCAGCGCCACCTATCAGAAACCACTCAAATACATAATTTTTCATCAATATCGTAGCACCCGATTCCAGCGCCAAGTATTTTGTTTAGATTAATGGGTTACATTATTGAAGTTTTAGTAGGATTCCCATCTTTTGATAGCCTATATTAATCAGGGATAACGTAGCTTTCGAATGGTGAATAATACCGCTGCGGTGGGCCTTTAGCTATCAAGGGAGCAAAGGATTCATCACCCCCGTCGACGAAGTGGATGTGTTCTGATTCTCGGGACACATTCAGGCACTTTTTGCGCTAGGATCGGACTGGGCGTAACTACGTTCTTAGTAATATTTTCTTAAGTTTTCGCGACTTGTACACATAATAAAACTACGTTTTAACGGTTTTAAGCGCGGTAATTTATTTAATTTTGGTTTATCCGACGTTTCAGCCGCTTTTCAGTGGCAACAAGTTTAACAAGTTGGCGGTAGGCTGAATAAAAACTTTGACAATACACGTTTAACAAATGTCATCTTTGTCTTCCGTGACCACGGTCACTGAAAAGCGGCCGAAACGTCGGATAAACCAAAATCAAATAAATTACCGCGCTCAAAACCGTTAAAACGTAGTTTTATTATACGTTCTAAGTCTCAGCCTTTCCTACACAAAAGCGCGGGGCACATGGGAGGAGGGTGGTTTTAGTGGTATTGGTTGTTGCCCGTGCAACTTCTCGGAGTCTCCACACAAGCTGATCGATTATGTTTGGATTGCCTTTAATGGAATGCCTCTATATGAGATAACGGTCTAATCCCTTGCAAAGGACCCAGTATTGTGTGTAAACAGCATTTCCCCCGGATTAAAAATAAAAGCTTTCGAATGGTGAAAGATTTTTGAAATCGGTCTAGTAGTTTTTGAGTTTATTCGTTACAAATATACAAAAATACAAATATTTCCTCTTTATAATATTAGTGTAGATACGCCGCGAGCAACAGCTAGTACTTCATATGCTCTAGTACCTGATAGTTATAGTAGGTTATGTCCCATGGGGAAATAATGCTGATTGGAATATAGTGGAGAGCATTGAGAGTTTTCTGAATTTGATCGTTACACTAGTAAAGTAGAAGTTTCACTGACCTTGAGTTCCTTCTCTTGGACCACTTCGAGCTGCAGCTCGTTTTGTTTATTGTTTTATTGTAAGACTTCATCAGACAGGCAGACGACCCATATAGGCGATGGCAACCGTTTTCCCTGATGGAAAACGGTTGCCATCGCCTATGAACATTTTGTAACCCCAAAGGTGTTCCAATGTACTGCCACTCTCTAAGGGGAGACTGGAATCTGGGCAGTAATGCTGAAACACAACTGAAGGTTGTTATTTTTTTTTATTGAAGGAGTTCAGCAGACAGGCAGACGGCCCACTTGATAGACAGCGGTTACCATCGCCTATGGACATTTGCAACACCAAAGGTGCTACAAATGCGCTGCTGCTCTCTTAAGGGAGACTGGAACCTGGTCAATGCCGGAACACAACTCAAGGTTATTATGGCGACATACTTTCGACCAGGGGTGGTAGCCATCCAGTCGGGCAAATGCCCTACCACCTGGCTGTGGGTTGTTTTGTCGCCTCTTACAACAGGCCGCCCGGCCGCAGGAAATTGTATTCTTTCTCCGTTCCTGAACGGATAAAGCTCGCAGAATTACTGTGCATCGTTTTAACATCAGCCACAGGATTAGATATACTGAAAAAGAAATTCTATACTTTGTTATTTTATGAACATTTTTCATGAAAATAATTTTCACTCCGTTCCATATGAACACCGATTACTCTGAGATTTATGATTCGATTTACGTGATTCTTTTTTTGTTCGACGCGGAATAGCTGCCATGTGGTCCCTTAAAAATTTGACATAGTTTGTCCCAGAAGTTTTCATTTTACGAACTTTTTTTTGTTTCCGGTTCTTGAGACCTATATTTTTTAAGAAGCGTGGCACCATTCGGAGATCTACCCATACATAGCTAGACACTAAAAAGTAACAAATAAAAAATAAAAACTTCGTTTAAAAAAACCGACTTCAAAAACTAAAAAACTAAAATGTATAAAATAACTTATTTCTAAAGCTATTATTATTAAATATATATTATCTAAAACATCTTGAAGTCGGTGCAAAATAAAACATTAAAATTACTATATTTTGAAAATTACTAAGCACCGATTTTAAGATGTTTTAGATAATATATATTAATAATAATAGCTTTAGAAATAAGTTATTTTATACATTTTAGTTTTATCAAATCTATTTCCCGCAATTTATTTTCATCCTATCATCTCCATGCAGACGATTTGCAAATTTACACTCTAGCACCTAAAGATAAAATCCAGGACGCTATAATTAACCATCAATGATGACTTGGGCCGCATACTCGACTGGAGTCGAGCACATGGCTTAAAAGTATATCCTAGCATAACCCAGGCCACCGTAATAAATAGTTTACGTATGACTTCTAAAGTTGATTGGTCATCGTTACCTGATTTACTAATTGATGGGACCCGCTTACTTGACACCAAATACTTTATGTGTATGCGGTGAACAGTATTTTCTAGTAAAGTATTTCTATCTATCTATCTTCTATCTCGTAACTGTTAACATCGTCCTCTCAGGTCTCATCCATAGTAAGTTCTAAATAAAAGGCGACTGACTTACAGAAATACGTAAGAATGGATATGACAAAGATTTAAAGGTTCTGTTTTACTAAAATGGCTCCAAACCCCTAATGAAGAACTCTAATGTACTGTACAATATCGGAACAGCATCATTATTGCACCAAGTGAGATCATCTTGATGTACAAGTTTGGACAGACAAAGATGTATTGTTAAATAATATTAATGAATGAACTGTTGATAGGTTTATGCGCGAAAGTCACAACTCACAATCAGTTATAATAGAACATAGGGTGGGCGGAGCAGTGAGCATTCGATAGAATTTTGTTGTTAGTTTACATGGAGGGGTATACTACATATATACTGGTGCATATACCCCTCGTGTACGTTTTACCATTTTCTCATTTTCATCTAAGTTAATAATCAGCACCTTAACATCAATACAAGTTATGACAATTACGCTTGAAAGTGGAAAAAATATTTCGAGTGAATCGGATTCAAATCGTCAATCTTAAATTAAAAATATAAACAGACAATTCCATTGATATACCTCCTTTATTAGTTTACACATGTCATTAACATAAATCAAGTATTCTTAGGGCCCAAATGTAGACCCTTGGGCCGTCCGTGCCTTTTAATGACGATTTTTGCGCACTGTATTGATTTTGGATTTCTACTGTTGTGAGCCTATTAGTGTGATAACTTTGAAGGAATTCCAGGGATAGGCCTTATATGCCATTACGCTATAATTTCTCGCGTAGTATAATTAATCGTATTGTAGCATATTAAAAGCTTTACTTAAATCAATTGAAAGAGCTATGACGTATATTTTATTTATATTGGATTCATATTGTGAATTTCAGGATAAGCGCAGACAGATTTGCAAACAGCTGATATTTTGTTTACAAGTTGGTTCTATCTAACATAATACGCTCTCAAACCAAACACAAAGGCACCTTATTGAGTGCAAATTATCACTTGATTGTTAAACCTATTACTTTGTATAAAATAATATCAATAATCATACAGGCACTTCTTAGCCGTAATTGATGACGTTAGGTGATATAATGATCGTATGAATATGCAAGGTTGCATTGCAAGTAGGTTAGGAAGCTAAAATACAGCACTCAGAGAGCTTAAAGGCTGATTAAGTTAAAGATAATTTAAAATTATATGAAAATGAGCCTTCTAAAGCGGCACTTTACATAATCTTGTTATGTGTTAAAAATATTTTTCAGTTACGTTACGCATAACAGGGGTTTTATCAACAGCCAAGGCCCTGTTAGGATAATAAATAATAATTTATAATAATATCAGAGACACGCACAAGAGTGTGCCTGCGGCGCAGCCGCGGTGTTGACTAGTTTACATATATGCCGAATTTCAGCCAAATCGGTCCATTGGATTGGTCCGTAAAAGCATAACAAACAGAGAGACAAATATATTTTTATCCCGGAATCTGTCCCATTTTACTCGATAGAAAGATCATGTGTTCATCCTGGGCATCGAAAATATTTATATACTGAGTTTCAGTCAAATCCATCCAGTAGTTTTTCCGTGAAAACGGAACAGACAGACACTTTTGCATTTATAATATTAATAAGAATTTGTCACCGTCAACGGTCTCATAGCGCAAAGCCTCGACTGTCATCTGAAGTGGTTCTCGCTAGAAAGCTGGGTGAAGGGCCAGATACAGAGGGCAGCACTCTACGATTGTGAGGAGGGTCCTGTCTCTGGAGCCCTAACCAACAGTAGTTTGGACCCCAGGCCCCGCTGGCGGTGAGCTGCGAGCTTTTTTAAAAAATTAAATAATTAATTTTATTGAAGTGATAACTTCTTATGGGAGATGGTAAACCTCTTCGTTACGTAACGCGTAACGGCGCCAGTCTGTCTGGCTTGCCTTTCCGTCACGCAAGTTGTCATTTCTGTCGGGCGACCCGAGATGCACAGGTTTTTTTAAATGTATTTTTATAAAAGAATAATGTCTTCTATTATTTTTATGAAAAAAGGTTTTTTATAAAGTTTTTAAAAATGTTTTTTTTATAAATACATATATAATAATAAAACATTATTCACCGCACTTACAAGAGTTAGAGATACAATAATTTCAAATAGTTAGCAATCAATCGAAACCGTTAAACATGCACTAGTTGTAATAAGATTATTAACTAAAAGGTCAGATATATAAATCTGTCATACAACCGGTCGTGTTATACGAGTCCCAATGCTGGGTCACTAAAGTGATAGACTATAAACATCTCCATTCAGCTCAGATGACAATGTAGAGATGGATGTGTGGTGTTACAAGAATGGATAAGATGAGAAATGAGCACATGAGGGGATCTTTGACAGTTGTACCTGTGACTGAAATATTGAGAGTAAGTAAACTAAGGTGGTATAAGCATATAATGAGGAGGGATGAAAGTCACGTGACAAATATAATGTTAAATTTCAAGTTGGGTAAGTACAAATATAAAAGTAGACTAGAATTGCCAGAAGGTAAAAAAGGTGAAAGCTCGCACCGGGGGTGATGGCCTTTGAGATGGACAATGTCCCAGCATCTAACAAAGGGTTGTTTTGTCATCTCTTAAGATATGTTATGTTAAAAAGTTTCTCAGTTGATTTTGTTGGCAACACCAACATAGTCTAATGTTATTTTTAAACTTGCAGCACTGTCGTCAGTCGTTTCTTTTTCTTCTATTCTGGTTGTAGCCGAGTGCACACGCATTCGTTATGTAAAAGTGTTTTATTACAAGTTTTCACCACTAACAGTTTTTAACTTTACCTACAACCAACAGGGTATCGCTCTCACCATCAGCGTAGAATGATATCTCCAAATAAAGTCTTTTCGTTTAGGTGCGTTCTCTGATTTTAAACTGGACGATTGCAATTCCTAGTGATTACTTATTCTTGGTTCATGAAGATAGCAGTCTAGACAGCTACTATATCCTGCTTCAGGGTTGTCAAGATATCGACATGGCCTATGTAGGCCAATAAGTTAGTCTCGTGTTATTTATGCTTTGATTTAACATGCGTAGTTTGACCCTGGGGTCACTGCTTAATGCATCTCCGTGTACTGTCATTTACTCACGCACTCAATAGCTACTACATCTAATCGGTTCATACTGACAGGTTCATGGGGTCATATTTTTTTATTATTTTAATATATTGTTACAAGTTGGGCCACCTGCATACCTGTAGACAAAGCACATTTAATACCTGCCGCGGCGTTTGAGCTAATAACATTGAAACTGTTTTATGGCTATCTTCTTTTGTTTACTTTGTGTTTAAATTTTGTAATTAGACAATAGCCTATTTTGTATTGTACTCGTTTATGGCCGTTCGCATACATAATTACGCAGGTGTGCGGATTACGTTTTCTGGGAAATTGCGTATTGTATCGGTGCATTATAAAGCTATGGCCCAATGGAGAGATCGTCAGTCTAGCGAGAACCACGATCAAGGCGAGACTTGTGTACATTCGATAACCTATATAGTGACGGACTTTGCGCGTGTTATTGAATCGCTCATTACGTTTGAACTGATTGTGTTCAGTTATATTTTTACCTATGTTATACGTGTTTGTATAGTTCTAATAAATTCTAAAGTAATTCCAACGGCATTTTTAATTCGAGTCCGGCACTCGTAACAATATACTAATAAATAAAAACAGGGTCTATCGGTAATTACAAAATATATGCCACATGCAGTCTTTGCTGGCATACCTCACTGCAACGCCTCTGCGTTCCAGTGAGGTATGCCAGGAATCGAACCCGGAATCTCTGTTCCGGGTTCGATTCCTGATGTGGTAAATTTCGAAAACGGATTTTCTCCATTATTTACTATGGTCTGGGTGTCTAGGATCGGCCCTAGAGTGGTCTGTTGTACCCATAACACAAGCGTAGCTTGCTTAATTTGGGGATATACAGTGTGTGTGTCATGTGTCTGCCGATTTATTTATTTATATTCACACCATGCAAGAGAAAAGAGAATAAATACGTGATAACGAACAACGGGTGCAAATACAACTAAACCCTGAAGCTGGGAAACCCTACAATCTTCTAATAAATATAAAATTCTCGTATCGCGGTCTTAGTTACCAAACTCCTCCGAAACGGCTGAACGGATTTGTATGAAAATTTGTGAGCTAATCGGGTAGATCTGAGAATCGGCCAACATCTATTTTTCACACCCTTAAATGATAAGGGTGCCCCCCCCGGAAATATTTTATTTTATTAACAATTTTTATTATTTTATGATTCGGCATTAAAAATACATACAACCCAAAATTTTCACCCTTCTACCACTAAACACTATTTATTAATAGCGATGTTAGGTATTTTAATAACTTTGTACTGGGAAGATTTAGATTCAAATTTGCACCAGGTAGATGGCGCTGCAATCGGGTACCAGAATTTAAGTATTTTTTGTTGTTCTATATATTCAGGTTTGTCCCGGAATGGTTTAAATTAACGATTGGACCCAGTAGGTGGCGCTGCGATACTCCTAAACGCTGAGCCTGATTTTGATGATTTTTTTTGTTTGTTCAGTGGATTTGCCAATAGTTTAGATTAACATTTGGTCCCGTTAGATGGCGCTGGAATCGGGTTTCAGATTTTTATTTTTTAAAGGCAGGACAACGTCTGCCGGGCACAGCTAGTATTTTTATAAAAAATTATAAAGGTAGAGTGGCGTGATACAGGCATGGAATTGGAATTAGCAGAATACCGAAATCAGGCAAATCTACAATTGAGACTATAGTGTCCGGCAATTTTCTATATATATAATTATCAATAGCAGAATTTTGTCTCTGTTATGGTAATTTCTAGTTTTTGTATTACATACGCTACTTAGGTCATAATCTAGTTTTAATCTACGAACTAGCAATATTAAGATAGTATTTATGGACAGTACTTATAATATTATACAAGCAATGTTCATCCGATAACGTTTGGCAAACGTGAAAGAATTCACAGTCCTCACCTTAGTTTTTATCTTTTTTTATTGCATGAGTTCAACAGACAGGCAGACGGGCACCTGATGGAAAGCGGTAACCATCGCCTATGGACACTTGCATCACCAACTCTTTTTTATATATTATGATATTATCTTCTATCTTTTTTCCATGGGTATATTATATAATATCAACCCATAAAATGCCCCACTGCTGGGCTCTGGCCTCCCATAATAGGGGGAGCGGACAGTATACCCGCCACGCTTGTCCAAGGCGGCTTGGCAGGATTGACACGTCGGTTATCTCGATGTGCAGGTTGCATCACGATGTTTTCCTTCACCGTTGTTAGCACGTGGTAATTGTATTATGCAACAACATTAGATCAGAAAAGTGACTAAGTGAATCCGCGCCCTTTGAGTGTGGGACGCGTGCGCTAGCCATTACACCACCACGGCTTCGTAGGTATACTGACAAAATATTATTCTTGAATATTTTGAAAATAAATAATAATATTGTAGGTATGCGCACCTGCAATATCATTTTTGTGCTTAATACTAATTTATGTATGTCTTTCAAGACCACGGGCCATAAAAATGGCCCGGACTTTTGGAGGGCTTGCGTGGGGCCATGGGGAGGCCAACACGTAGAGGTCCCTTGACAAATTTAATGTAAATATGTGGCGTGACACTGACCGGCGATTATCCCTGCCTACACCATATAATAATGCACCCAAGGACAAGCCCCGGCCAGTGTAGGACTATTGTGGGAAATGAGGACAAAAAGTACCGGGCTATTGGGGTGAACTGTTAGTGGTACTAGCGGTCTGGGAATATGGGGACTATGGCGTCTGCCCGTCGCAATGTTCAGGGAACATGGAAAAATGGGCAGACGGTGACTCGCCACTCCCTGCATGGGCCTCTAAAAATGCCATAAAAGGCAGGGGCAACATGTGTGTGAGTAGCTAAGGGGTGTAGAGAGGTGGGCTGCAGGTTCACCGAAGCTACTTCCAACGTTAGGCCATTTATCACTTCCACCCCTGGAGCTTGAGTCTTAGCTCTAGCGATCTCCACTCCGTGCCGGCTGGTTAAGGTAAGCACGGAGGCGGGGGCCTTGTCTTGGCCCCCGGAGTCAGGTACGAGGTGTCGCCACTCACCTAAGGCTTCGCCACTGCTAAGTACGGAACGGGCGCGTGTGAGTCAAACTCGAGCTTGTAATGCACTGGTTTATTTTTAAAATAATCTTAGCCTAATGACAAGCGCATCGCGCATACATAACACCCCTCCCCTAAAAGTATTTCCTATAATCTACTGGAGGTCTATCTCTCCGTGAACGTTCCCTTGAAATGCCGGATTCAACTGGTCTGAGATCAAGGGTTGTAGGCTGGGCACTGCTCGGCTCGGCTGCTGCTTCGTCTACGCGTGGTGGTCTTTGTTCCGGGCTCCGTGGGCTAAAAGTGGAACCACGCCGCTCAGGACTCTGTGGAACTCTGGATTCATTTTCAATCACTTCCACCTCTGCCTCTTCCACTGAAGTCTTATCGCCGGCTTCGACGACAGCTGCCTTCGAAGCCTCCTTTTCCCATTCTACCACAGGGCTACGAAGTTCCTGTGGAGACCTCTCCCCTTTGAAAATATATAACTGGTTTCTATGTCTTTGTACCACCTTATCTTGGTTTAGAAGCTGAACTTCGTAAGTTACTTTCCCTGTTCTTCGCACTATTCTACCCTTTGACCAAGAATGCTTATTTTTGTTTACGTACTCTTTTACCCAGACCAAGTCATCGACCAAAAAATGTTTATTATTCACTCCTCCATAATACTCCGCTTGTAAACACTGTTTACGGTTAACCCGGGAAGATAAATCCGATGACGATGGTGAATTGTGAGGGACGATTAAGTCCAATCGCGAACGTAAGTTACGACCAAAAATTAACTGTGCCGGTGATGTCTCTGTGGTACTATTTTTAGAGTTCCGATAGTCGAAAAGGAATTTACATAAGTGCATGTGCAGATCGTTTGCTTTGCACTCTGATAAAAGAATCGACTTGATTCCTTTTTTTATAATTTTTACGAATGATTCAGCTTGACCATTACTCGCGGGATGGTATACCGGGGAAAACAATTGTTTTATATTATTTAATTTACAAAATTCGGACATCTCTTTTGATGCAAATGAAGTTCCATTATCACTCACCATAATTTCCGGCATACCGTAACGTGACATGAAGTCGCACAGCTTCGCAATAACAGCTTTAGCAGTTGTATTGCCTTTCATGTCATAGCATTCTACCCATTTCGAAAACGCATCGACTACTATTAAATAGGTTTTATTATGAATTGGACCAAAAAAGTCGATATGTATCCTATGGAATGCATATGGCGGGTACGGCCACGGCGCAAGGTGCGTCCGTGGTGGCGCGGGCTTCAACTGCACGCACACAGCGCACGCCCCTACGAGCTTTTCCAATTCCGCATCGATGCCCGGAAACCAAAACCTAGATCGGGCTTCGGATTTCATTTTTACAACTCCGAAATGGGAACTGTGCAGTTCTTCTAATACCTTCTTCCGTAAGGCATGTGGGATTATAACTTTGTAACCGCGCATCAGGACTCCATTTTCTAATGCAATCTCATTTTTGCAAAGATGAAACGGTTTAAGTGTCGGATCTGATATTTTACGCGGCCATCCTTTTAAAACAAACTCTGAAATTTTTTTCAGTGTCGGATCCCTAGTAGTTTCCAAATGTACGTCCCGCAGCGTAACAGGCAAGCATCCTTCGACTACGAAATTTACGTACGCTGCTGCATCATGGTCGCTCGCGCCCCCCCCTTCTGATTTATGAACCGGTATCGCTCGTGATAAGAAATCAGCTGTGTTCGCTGCACTATTTACGTATTCTATAACGTAATTATAGGCGCTCAAGAATATGGCATAACGCTGTAACCTGTTTGCAGTAACCTCTGGTATGCCCCGGCCCGGCTTAAAAATCGCTGTAAGCGGTTTATGATCCGTTCTTAATATGAAGGGATCTGACCTGCCGTACAGAAATTGATGGAACTTCCTGACCCCAAATATAATAGCGGTTGCCTCCTTTTGTATTTGCGCATACTTCCTCTCTGCCGGCGTAAGCGACCGCGACGCGTATGACACGGGCCTTTCGACGCCGTCGCTGTCCACTTGTGACAAAATGGCCCCTAACCCGACCGGAGACGCGTCCACAGTTAAAATTACCTTTGCTTGGCTATTAAAATGTGCCAAAACCTGATCGGAAGCCATTTGATTTTTTATTGTTTCGAACGCTTTATCCTGCTCGTAATTCCAGTTCCATTTAACTCCCTTTTGCAATAAAAAATGCAAGGGACTTAAAATGGAGGATGCATTTGCAATAAAATTCCTATAATAGTTGATAAGACCTAAAAAGGATTGCAGTTCTTGTACATTTTTTGGAATAGGGGCCTCTAAAATGGCTGAAACTTTGTCTGGATTTTTCCTGATACCGTTTTTGTCGATAACATAACCCAAGTACGTAACTTGATCTTGAAAAAACGCACATTTATCCTTGTGTAAGGTGAGGCCGGCCTCCTGGAGACGACGCAAGACTTCGTTAAGTTTCTGCTCATGACCGTCTTTACTAATGTCTGTTAAAATCAAATCGTCCAAGAAACAAAACACGCCGTCCATGTCCCCTACTATAGACTCGATCGCTCGTTGAAAAATAGCCGGAGCGCTCGACAAACCAAATACTAGCCGTGTATAATTAAAGAGACCGCGAGGCGTATTAATACATGTTAACTTCTGTGAAGGGACATTGATTTTAAATTGATTATACGCCATCGACAAATCTAATTTACTGTACTGGATTCCGTGGTGAAGTTTAGTAAATAAATCTTGAACCGATGGTAGGGGATATTTTTCTACAAGAAGTTGTTTGTTAATTGTTTGAGAATAATCGGCACAGATTCGAACACTACCGTCACTTTTTAGTACGGGCACTATCGGCGATGCGTAATCGGAATGTTTGACCGGTACCAAGATGCCTAACGACTCCAATCGATGCAATTCAGCATTTATTTTTCCTTTTAAGGCGTATGGTACGGGTCGCGACTTCATAAAAACCGGTTTGGCGTCCGACTTCAACGGCAAATCTATTTCATATTTATTAAAACAGCCTAATTGATTTGAAAATAATTTTGGATATAATTTTATTAAATCCGACAAAACTTCTTTATTGTCCTTACAATAAGCAAGCGTTGAGATTAGTTGTAACTTAAATACTCGCATGAAATCTCGACCCAATAAGGGGGGACCCCCATCTTTTATTACATAAATACATAGTGGGGCTGTGCGACTTAAGTATTTCACTTTTACAGTAATCGTTCCCAAAACGGACATGTTAGCGCCATCGTAAGAAAAAAGCCGCTTTGAGGGTGGTGATAATGGAACATTTGAGAAATTATTTTTATAGGTTTTCTCAGATATTACGGATACCGGAGAACCGCTATCAATTTCACATTTTAAATTCCTACCACCTAGACACACCGACTCAACTAACGGCTCCCCGTCGGGGCAACTAATATTGTGCAAAAACTTACCATCATCGCCTTCGTCATCGCCGTTACCTTCCTCCAGGTACCTCACTCGTGGGTTACCGGGACACATTTTCCGTAGATGACCTTTACGATTACACTTTTTACATTTATAATTCGAAAACCGGCACTCTTTAGCCGTATGATTTTTATAACCGCACACTGAACACTTTTCACCGACTGGTAGCACGTTCCTACCAACCCCAACAGAACTTCCGCGATCCATCTTATACACGCCGTCGGCTGTCGACGAAGACCCTGCCGCAGCAGCGATGCGTGCACAGCGAACTTCTTCCGCCAGGTTCACAGCCTTCCCTAGGGTCAGCTCGCCGATCTCCTGCACAAACAGTTTCTCCTTCTCGGGACCTGGTAGCATTCCCATGACAAACTTGTCTAGAAGGGCATCTTCAATGTTTTTAAAACCGCAGTGAGCAGCCAGTCCTCTCAGTCTAGCAGCCCATTGGGAGTGGGTTTCACCATTTAATTGTATGGCTTCGTAAAACTTATGCCTTTCCGCAAAGCCGCATCGCCTGGTCGTGAAATGCTCCGTTAATTTTCCCACTATACTGCTATACTTTTTTGTTACCAGGTCATCTGGTAATACTAAATTGCTGGCCAGTTGGTATGTGCTCTCTGAGAGTGCGCTGAGTAACACCGCCTTCCTTTTGACTCCTGCCTTGTCCGACTCTTCGTTCAGGTTGTTCGCGATGAACCACTGCTCCAACCGACTTTTATAAGTGTTCCAGTCTTGTCCATGATGGTCAAAACTGGATAAAACTCCAATAGTTGAAGCAAGTCCGAACATTTTATTTTTTAATGCCGAATATGTGGGTAACTCGTCGCCACTGCTAAGTACGGAACGGGCGCGTGTGAGTCAAACTCGAGCTTGTAATGCACTGGTTTATTTTTAAAATAATCTTAGCCTAATGACAAGCGCATCGCGCATACATAACAGCCACAAAGCCCCCCTGCGAGTTAATTATTATTATGTTTATAGTTGTGTGTACTACAATTAAAATTACATATATTAAAATTTATTTACATAAAAGGTTATAATTTCTTACACTGGCAACTTCTCCATAATAATAGAAGAAGTAAAAAGTGGCAAGATTACTCACTTCACTAAAACCGGGCCCGCAACTGCAATCTACAATTGGGTGTGTTTTTGCCAGTTTTTATACAACGAAACAATAGTAATAGTGTGAAATTGTAAATAGAAAAACAGACATTGAAAAGCCGTAATATAAACAGAAATTAGAATGTGCGGCATACCACATGCATATGAATCTATAGAGCCGGAGTAAGTTTTTTTTTATATGCGTGGCTACATTGTAAAGAAATTCCTTAGAATCTCCGTAGTTAACGATAATGACTCATAAAAAAGACGTATGCTATGAATTGTACATGAAATTTTCGGCAAAACATTAAGTACATTATATGTATTGTGTGTTTATTATTCACGTTAGACTATATAAATAAATAACAAGGGAATATACGTCCATCCTAGGCTGCAGATGAAAACCAGCGTCAGGCACCCGTTGCCTGATTTTGCTGAAGTGCACCTATTTGCACGGCTTGAAATATAGGTAAGAATGCGGTTTCATTATTTATGCTAATTTCAGATAACGGTAAAGAATAAATATTGTTATAAAAATTACCGTTATTTCTGGTCATTTTATCGTAAAAATATACAGCGTTAATACCATCAGTAACTTTACTGTTATAACTATGTTCTTTTACCATCGTCGCTCTCTTTCACTCGCAAAGATTGTTAAACAGCACTGGGCTAAGAGCGCGCGTAATATAGAGTTGTGTTTGTCGTTTGTTTCGGTAACATGCAGTCGTAATAAAGCCAATTATTAAAAATAGCAACGTCGCTTGAAATAACGTAGAAACTATCGATTCGTATAATGCTATACACTCGATTTATAACGTCATTTTATTACGTTAAAATTTTAAATGTTACCAAGTAACGGTAAAAAATATACACTATGTGTATCTTTTTGAAAATACCGGTAATTACCTATATTTTTAAAAGTAAATGATAACGTTTTCAAGCCCTGCCTATTTGGCACCATCGCGAGATATATTTTATGCTATTTATATAATTTAATTTTAAAACTATTTTTTTTTTCAATGTATCTCGCTTTGCATTTGAAGAGGAAATACATGTTATATATTTCTTCTGATTTTCTTTTTTTCCTTAACGTTTGCGACTCATTGTAATACAAATTAGAATAAAAAATTAAAACAACAAATACATAACGTCGTCAATTCGTAATTAATATGACTTCCTTACAACCATTATTTACGCGACCCACATTATTAAATAACGTTATTAAGCAAATGTTATTCATTAAATTCGAGTAAGATGTCTATCTTAACGAAATGCGCATCATACAATTTGTTATAAAGTTGCATACTTAAGAATATATCATAACATTATTATGCTTAGAATAAATCTATGTAAAAAATAATAATTGAAGTGTCTGTTTGTAAATTCAATATAAAAATGTGAAATAAAATCAGGGGGGTTATTCGGACCAGGAGATTCCAAAAATGCAACATTTAGAATGTTTTTATTTATTATGAATAAGAAACTTTTTCATGGTGCAAATAAAAGAAGAATATAAAAATGATATTGATTTTATTTCATCAAATAATTGGGTGGTTGCAAAAACAACAAAACAAAACAATAGACAGTTATGATAATAACACATAAATTATTTCTCTATGTACGAAATTTTACATAAAATATTTTTACAACCTAGGCACTGATAAAGACAAATTCCACGTCCAGGCCAGATCTGAAGAAGCACATTTTATTACTTGTCAACATTTGAACTAATCTTCATCCTTTTATGATCGTCTTCTTTGGTTCACTTATTTATTGGCATGCGTTTCTAGTTATTGTGGAGAATAGCCTATTGTCTTATTGTACTTGCTCATTAGCATCATTAGCCACGTGTTGCAGATTATGTTGACTACGATACGGGCACATTTGTATTTGTAAGGTATAAAACCAGGGTCTGATGGAGAGAGGGGGCAGTTGAGCGACGATTACGATACGGGTATGACGTGTGTACATTCGGGAATCTAATAGTGACGGACTTTGCGCGTTTTATTGAATTACGACCTTCTGCATTGCGTTTGGATTTGTTGTGTTCCGTTATATTTGTACCTGCGTTATACGTGTTTGTTTAGTTCTAATAAACTCTATAGTAATTCTAAGGGCTTTTTGATTCGAGTCCCGCTAAACTCGTAACAATATATTCAACACGGCAAATAGTTTAGACAAGCGTAGTCGCGTAAAAGCGCTAGTCTGTATAATAAATTTAATTAGCAAAACATCAGACAAGAAATTATAATAATCTAGTCTACACTTTCAAAATATCTTCTTACATAGAGAGGAAATAATGACGTAACAATAGCATATTACCATATCGCTTGCGAATAACTTGCAGGTCGATTTCAAAAAACAAGACCGCCAACAATACTTTACCTTTCGATCTTTTTGTCCTTGACATCGTTTCACTTGTAATTTTTTAATGGCAGTAACAAAGTATCTGTTTTAGGACGGTTCTATTACGTATACTGATATAGATTTCACTTGTCAATGATAGAAATCCGTTGACAAAGAGAGAAAGAAAATATTTACGGTAGATTTTATTATATTTAACAATACTTGTCGACAATTATCATCTTTGTCGCCACTGAAAAGCGGCCGAAACGTCGGAATAACAAAATCAAATATAATTTATTTGATTTTGTTATTCCGACGTTTAAAACCATTAAAACGTAGTTTTATTATAAAACTAGTGCAATCGTCTGGAATACCCATGAATAGAAATATAGAAGAGAATAGAATAGAGCAGAGCTATTCAATTGACAGATGGTGAAGTAGCCGTAGTGTCACGTAATATGAATTTTATTCATATTAAATATAAAAAATAAAAACTACGTTTAAAAAAACCGACTTCAAAAACTAAAAAACTAAAATGTATAAAATAACTTATTTCTAAAGCTATTATAATTAATATATATTATCTAAAACATCTTAAAGTCGGTGTTTAGTAATTTGCAAAATATAGTAATTTTTATTATGTTTTACTTTAACCTACCAATTGGAAGCTATTCCGCGTCAAACAAAAAAAGAATCACGTAAATCGGATCATAAATCACGGAGTAATCGGCGAACATACATAAAAAAAAGCAAAAAAAAAGATCCCGACGAATTGAGAACCTCCTCCTTTTTTCGACGTCTGTTAAAAAATCGAATCAAGATGCATTCAACATTGATCCGAGATGGTTATAGACTACTAAAACCTTTTGAATTTGAATTACAGACTCGGGGTCCAACTGTTGTTGTCTTTGTTATTTAACTACATAATATAACAACTATAAATCACGTAATTATTTCAAAAGCAACAGTATAATTGAAGATACTTGTATTAAAATCGTACAAAAACAAACATTAGAATATAATAGCAATACATCATGTCACTTTCTATTGCCATTGTTTACGTTATGTAGTGGTCAAGTGAACGATCTTTGTTTCCGGTTGTATCAAGAGATGTATATATAGTGTTACATACCGACAAAGAAATGCGCACCTGGTTTATTACTTTTCCCCGCATTCGGATTATTTTGTTTACTTTGGGTTTAAAATTTGCAATTAGAATATAGACTATTGTTATTGTTTGTGTTTATGGCCGCAGGAATAATTAACCAGGTATGCAGATTACGTTTTCTTGGAAAAACTCAGTCAACACAGTCGATTGTTGTATACAGTTTACTATAAAACAATGCCCGAACGGAGGGGTGGGGCAGTCAAGCGAGGATTACGATACGAGCAAGACGTAGATTCGATAAGCGATATAGTGGCGGACTTTGCGCGTGTTATTGAATCGTGCAGTTTGTACTAGTAGTGTCTTGTTATATTTGTACCTATGTTATACGTGTTTGTACAGTTCTAATAAATTCTATAGTAATTCCAACGGCATTTTAACTCATGTCCTGCGTTACTCGTAACAGTATTGTATTATAACTCGTTAACTTAAAAAATACAATTAAAAACTAAAAATAAATTTAGCTATGAATAGTACAAGCGACTATAGACTGTGTAAAAAATCGCTGCCAGATGGGAGCGTGCCCAGAAGGGTGGCTACATTGCCGCGCTGTATAGCGATGCTTATGGACCCCACGAACCTAATGTTTAAACTCCGAATGGTACCAATATGTAACCTCTGCTTTGAGATCTTCAGCTTTTGAAGCAGCGTTGCCAGCCTCTAACTCAGTCAGTGGAAGATGTGACGGGGCTAGAGTGTCTACACATGTCGCGTCCCAAACAAGTGGCCGTCCCATCTTCCAAGGAATAAGTGACATCCGACCTCTTGCCATTGTCGCGTACCAAGTCATTCGGTTCTAATACTGCTGGTACGCCGACGCTGACAAGAGCCCGGCGGATGATGTCATTAAGTTGGCATAGCGAGATCTTCGACCAACACTCATCATCAACACCATCCGAGCGATAAATCCCGGTTGCGTTCGGAGCGTTCACTTCGACGCTACCCAGCGTCTGCTTTCCTATTTTTTCTACTCCACTTCGCGCGATCTTCAGCATCCCCCGTTTTGAGACCATTGGTATGCATGTCATCCTTTACAACGTCAAGCCAACATTTCTTGGGCCTTCCCCTTCAACCGGGACCTAGCGGAGGCGGCATGGCTAGACATTTGTTCCCCACGTAATTAGCCGGTCTGCGTAAAACGTGGCCGTACCAGCGTAAGCGACATTCTTGCAGTTTGTCTGCTATGTCACGGACATGAAGACTGCCGCGGACGCGGGAGTTTCTGACCCGGTCTTTCCGCGTCACTCCACACATCTATCGCAGCATATTCTTCTCCGTGACACGCAGCTCTTGCTTGTATCGCCCAAGAACTGGCCACGCTTCACTGCCATACAAAAGGAAAGGTCTAATGATGGATTTATAGACCTGTCCTTTTAATTTAACCGGCATTTTGGGGCCCAAGCTGCTGTGAGACGGGCCTTGACGTCGTGGTCAATATCCCCACTTCGACCATCTTCGACTAACAATATGTAAACAATATTTTTTCCTTGTAATCTAATACTAATATATAAAGCTGAAGAGTTTGTTTGCTTGAACGAGGAAGACTATAGGCTAAATATCATCACGCTAAGTCCAATAGGAGCAGAGCACCAATGAAGAATGTTTCAAAATCGACTGCTGTCCGTGCAGGAACGGAGAAAGAATACAATATCTTGCGGCCGGCGGCCTGTAATAAAAGGCGACAAAACAACCCACAGCCAGGTGGTAGGGCATTTGCCCGACTGGATGGCTACTACCCCTTGTTTAGAGGATGTCGCCATAACAAGTTTGAGTTGTGTTCCGGCATTAGTGACCAGTTTCCAATCTCCCTTAAGAGAGCAGCAGCGTGTTTGAAGCACCTTTGGAGTTGCAAACGTCCATAGGCGATGGTAAACGCTTTCCATCAAGAGAGCCGTCTGCCTGTCTGCTGAACTCCAGCAATAAAAAAAGTATGTGTGTACTTATGTACACGCGTTAGAAGTTATACTTCTTTGGCCTAACAAGATAAAAAACGACACTAACAATAACTAAAATTAATGTTGACTATAGCTAACTTCAGGCTGTCGGTTTTTCGTGACAGTGTGCGCGCGCATCGTAAAAGTATAACTTCAAAACTAAAATGTTGACTATAGCTAACTTCAGGGTGTCGGTTGACTATAGCTAACTTCATGGTGTAGGTTTTTCGTGTGACGGTGTGCGCGCGCATCGTAAAAATTTACTCTCATCATTTTTCCCTAACGCGCTTAAAGAAGTATAACTAAAAAAAAAAAAACGGAGGGTTTCTTTTAACTTGCTTTTTTTACTATTCCACGCGGACGAATTCGCGGGCAGAAGCTAGTAGATGTATAAATCACTCGTAGCTGTTGTTTGTTACAACGTGAAGAGTGGAATCTTCCGATACAGGTATTTCATACTTACGAGAAGATTCCCACCATCATTGTATTCCAAAGTTTAGGCAGAAACTCCAATAAAGAATTATTATATTATTAATTGATTCCCATCAAAATCGCTACACGTATTGCGGCACCTTACGAAATAATACTGTATACATCACAAATGCACTTGAACAAGATATGCACTATTAAACCATGACCTATTGTTTTGCTCTGAGTATATTTAACACATTCCGATCGGTTACACCCATTGTGATCTTCACTATAGTTACACCCACGAGTTCAGAAGTTCAATTTGTATATTAGGGAAGTTCGTTTATAGGTCGAAAGCAGAGTTGCCACGAATATTCGGCTACGCTCTCAGCCGATGCGTCGAATATTCGGCTACCGTATTTTCGGCGTAGCAGATTAGTATTATAATTATAAGTCTTGGTATAACGTAATGGCTAGCGCATGCGTCCCAAAGTCAAAGGGCGCGGGTTCAATCCTGGCTGGAACGCATGCACCACTTAGTCAGTTACAATACAATACAATGGCCACGTGCTAACAACGGTGAAGGAAAACATCGTGATGTAACCTGCACATCGAGATACCCGATATGTCAAACCTGCTAAGCCGGCTTGGACAAGCGTGGCGGGTATACTGTCCGACAGCCGTTCCCCTATAATGGGAGGCCCGTGCCCAGCAGTGGGATGTTCATGGGCGGTTATAGGTTAGTATTAGCACACACACCCCCATCCCCATTTTACCATCGGACAACCAGACGCACCGGTTTGCGCCACCGTTACATAGTGGAATCACCTCCAGTCAGAACTAAACATTTCGCTTCATCTTTTCTGGTGTGCACTGTCGAACAGTGGAATAATTTGCCGGAGTCAGTTTTTCCTGAAGAACAATACTATCTTGAAGTCTTCAAGTCACGAGTGAATATAATAGGTATCTTCTAGGTAAACGTGCTCCATCCTAGACTGCGTCATCACTCAACATCAGGGGAGACAGTGGTCAAACGCAAACCTATACTTCCATTAAAAAAGTCACACACAGTGGAAACGCCCAAGTGCGAACGGAACGTTTCGCCTGCACGTTCCTTCTACGTGTACAGATGAGTTATGGAATGCACTACCACAGTCCGTGTTCTCCGAAAAGTATAATCTGGGTATCTACAAGTCTCATATGAATAGGTACTATCTAGGCGAGCGTACTCCATCTTCGACCGCATAAACGTCCGACATTGGGCGTCATCGTCGTCAAACGCGAACCTATTTATCATAAAATAAGCAAAAGTTTGTGAAGTATTTTATTACGCTCTCACAAAACACATCATTAAAATAAAAACTATGTTTTACCGATTTTAAATGATTTATTTGAGCCTGACCGTTTAAAAACTGAACGAAACGCAATATTAAAATAAAAAAAATATTAAAATCGCATTTAACACTGTTAAAATGAATAGTTAAAAAAGTATCCGATTATGCCAAATATTCGTAGCATCTCTAGTCGTTAGGTTAATATCCGGCTTGAAGAAGGACCATGAAGTAAATTGAACGTTCTGTATAAGGATTGCATATGCGTTATCCAAACAGGAGCGGGGAATAATTACTATTTTTCTTCTGATAACTCCTTTACAGGGCATGCTGTCAAACTTTGGGATGCGCTGTCTCTTACTGTCAGAGAGGCCAAAACATTGCCTATATTTAAGAACTCACTTTAAAAAAATATTTTTCCTTAAATAATTATGCCTAATTCTTTAATGTATTTCATTTATACAGTAGTTTAAGTATGTGTATTTATGTCCTATGTAATGCTCCATACCACCTACATCGCTAGATTAGGTTAAATTATTCCTTAAAATAGGTTGCCTGGAAGAGGTTGCTTTTAGCGGTAAGGCCGCCTATTTTTACCATGACAATATTGTAATCGTACAATTTTTGGTTTTTTGTAATTATTTATTTGGTCAGCAATAGTGATGTCTATCGATCTAGATCTATCTAATTTCTGCATACATCTAATGAAAACATTTATATCATTTTTCATAAGCATGTGGGATATTTTTACACAGATATTGGTATAAATGCGGACATATTTGCATTCAAAGCCATAAAAGAGGCATCCTTAACTTGGTGGAAACCAAAATCATTTAAAAACAAGCCATTTAGTAGTTTTCGAGATTAATTTTGCTTCATTTATTTATCCGTGCGGGAACGGAGAAAGAATACAACTGCAGCCGGGCGGCCTCTCGTAAGAGGTAACAAAACAACTTACAGCCAGGTGGTACGGTATTTGTCCGCCTGGATGGCTACCACCCTGTATGGACTATGCCGCCATAACAACCTTGAGTTGTGTTCCGGCATTAGTGACCAGGTTGAGCGGCAGCGCATTTGTAGCACCTTTGGTGTTGCAAATGTCTATAGGCGACGGTAACCGCTTTCCATCAGGTGGGCCGTCTGCCTGTCTACTGAACTCATGCAATCTTTTTTTATGTCTGTGGGTTGTTTTGTCGCCTCTTATGAAATGCCGCTCCAACGCAGGAAATTGTATTCTTTCTCTGTTCCTGCACGTATCAAAATATGGAAAACAAATGTCTATTACTGCCATCTCTACCAGTTCCTGGTGGAGGGGATACACCCAAAAAATATTAGCTTGACAACGTGAAGGAGATATGCTTGCTAAGGGTCTTATAAGGGATACTGAAGACCACGTGAAGTGGCGAGGAAACTTTAGTAATTTACTTTGCAACGCAACCGGGATTTATCGCTACAATGATGAACATTATAAATTCCAATCAAGTAACCTACACTAAAATAATTTACCTATTAATTAATTAATTAAAAGCTTGTGTAAACAAATTAATCATTTATAAGTTTATCTTTGAAAACTTCAATAAACTAACGTCAAAGCAAATCAAACTGACGTTTTATCAAAAATATCGTCTCAGCGTATTCAAATTGATTAATTTATAGTTTATTTTCTTTTCTATGCATTTATTAAGGCTCCTATTGCTGCAAAATGTCTAAAGGGCAGTGCAAACGGAACAACTTTTCGTTGGTATTATTGATCAAAATATACATAAATCTTCACGATATGCTAATCCTTCATCACTTAATCATTAAGTTGTGTTTAGTTTCCCTGTTAGAAGTGTCCAAGGAAGCCGCTGAGAGAGTAAGGGAGAGAGCTGCACATGCGCTCCTCGGACGCCGTCATCAGAGTGGCCTCCGGAGAAACAGATGCGCAAAATCTCCTCCCATGATTCCATCGCAGGGGTCCGCGCATTGTGGGGATGACGGGTCCAGCCTCTGTTGGTGAAGTGGGTCACTCTGCATCCCGGGGTGACATAAGTTTGTTGCGCGGTTGAACAATGGGTGTAGCTTAGCTTCGCTCGTTATCTCATGTTCTTCCACATAAGCGCCGGGTAGGGGACGCAGGTTTAGGTTTAGCGGAGTAGTTGGTTCCGCCCAGAGTCTTCGCACACGCTGCGCGGCGCTTATCGCCGTGGTCCGGTCCCACCCCCAAAGTCGAGAGGAACTCAGTATGGTACGGAATGTATTCCGCTGCGCATCAAAAAAAAAAGTATTAGATAGATTGAATAATATATTTTGGTGTAGTATAAGTTACTATTTGTTTCTAAATGCTAATCTTCTAACTCTCAACCTTAACAAAACTAAATTTATGACTTTTTCGATCACAAACCCTTCTAATACTTTAAACAGTTTTAATCTCAGATTACACAACTGTGAAGATGTAACATCTCCAAATTGTGATTGCGTAAATATAATAAAACTAGACAGATTAAATATCTGGGTGTCATTCTTGATGATCTCTGTAAATGGAAACAACACGTTGAGCTAATTACTACTAGAGTTCGTAAATTAATATGGGTTTTCAGAAAATTAAGATATATTGCCTCCAAAGACTTACTAATCAAGATTTACAAAGCCCTATGTCTCTCGATTATTCGATATTGTATTTCCGTTTGGGGTGGGTCTTACAAAACCCATTTACTTCAACTAGAACGAGCTCTAAGATGTGTCATAAAAGTCATGCTTTTTAAACTATTTAGATACCCGACTTTTCAACTATACGATGAATGTAACCAACTCTCGGTTAGGCAAATTTACGTATTACATATTGTTCTTCGGCAACATAAAGTGATACCCCATAACGTATCATTAACAAAAAGGAGAAAAGACCTAGTCTCTAATAATATTCTTTCGCATACAACTTACTTACAACACCAGGTATGCTACTTAGGTATATTTTTATACAACAAAATTAACAAAATTTTACGAGTTTATGATTTTACATACCAAGAGTGTAAGTTAAAATTAAATAATTGGCTTTTAACTCTTGACTATGATGGGACAGAACAATTGTTAAAAAGAAATATATAACACAACTAACTAATATGTACATCTCAAAATGTTGTTTTTTATTTAATTGATAATTGTTATCTTTATTTCTATAATTTTTTTTTAGACATACAAATTCACAATATCACATGTCAGACATAACACGCACACACACACACACACACACACAACGTACACGCTCACGTACCCACGCACTCATACATATTCCATTCTTTTTCTTTTAGATAAATGTAACTACAATATTTTCACAATCAGAATTGTACCATTTGGAAGGAGGTCCCCGAGGTCGACCTAGTTTGGGGACCAATGAGTCTCAGAAATTTGTGAATTATGTTTTTACTCAATAAATGTTTTTTGATTTGATTTGATTTCTGTTATTTTTCTAGATTATAAGTATCCATTTTTGGTATAGATTTTTTATTATGTATTGTTAGGCCTTAAATTTATGAACATAGTGTAAGATACTTTACAATTATAAATTAAAAAAAAGATATAGCGGGTTTTCTTATACTTTTTCCGTAGTTATTTTTATTATGAGAAAAAAAATCAAACCACTAACACACCACTAAATTATTGACATAAAACCATTTTACTCCCTACTTAAAAAGTGATAATTTGGTATTTGGTGGTATAATTTGGTCTGTGATTTTTTTTAATTAAACTTTATTTTATTCACAATAAAACAATAATGAAAGTAATTCGAATCTGAAATAAGTATCAGCGGGGATTTCATAGACGCGGTCTTCCGCCCGAAAAATCATCAAGGCGTTACTACAAGCCTTAAAAAAATGTTCAAACATTACGCAGCTATTTTCATTCTACAAAGAAGACTACTAATCCTAGGCTTTAATGCTTAAAAGATTATGAACAATCCCATCCAGTTCTTCAGATCTGTGATTAGATAACTTGACAATTTTATATCGACTCTAATTAAAAGTTGCTAAAGTCTATTTTAGAATATAGAAATATCGTGAGAGAGGTTTCATTTAGCGGTTATAGTCAGTTGTAAGGATGATTATTCATTTAAGGCATTTCAAGGTATATGAGACGCTTGGGCCGTGGTGTCCTGAGGCCATGAGCCTCTACAAAGAGCTGTGAAAATGACTCTTCAAATAACCTCAACTACGTTGTTACAGTTTCGAGCGCGGCATTTAATAAGAAATTTTTATTGAAGTTATAACTTCTTATGAGAGGGTAAACCGCTTCGTTAACCGCGCCAATCTGTCTGGCTTCCCTTTTTTCACGCATGTTTTTTTTTAAGGCGGGGGAAATGCTATTTACGCACAATACTGGGTACTGCTTATGGAGGCATTCCATTAAAGGCAATCCAAACATAATTGATCAGCTTGTGTGAAGACTCGAACCATTGGACGTACAATTGCTAATACCCACTAAAACCACCCTCCTCCGATGCCCCGCGCTTAAGGCAGGAAGGTATGAGTTAGAACGTAGTGACGTCCACACCTTTTCTCACGCATACGGCAGCGGTAGGCAGGCTAAGTTATCACTTCTGCCGGGCGTCCCGAGAGGCACACCTTTTTATTTTTTATTGCACGAGTTCAGCGGACAGACCGACGGCACACTTGATGGAAAGCGGTAACCAACGGCTAGGGACATTTTCAACACCAAAGGTGCTACCAATGCGCTGCTGCTCTCTTAAGGGAGACTGGAACCTGGTCACTAATGCTGGAACACAACTCAAGGTTGTTATCGAGACATGCTTTAGACCAGGTCCAATTTAACCCCTGATTTTTTATTTATTTTTATTTTGACATTGCAAACAGACACTTCAATTTTATTTATCACGTATTAATTATACGTGAAGCAAAAACCCCTTGTATCGCTTTTTACGAAAATTGCGCGGACGGAGGAGTATGAAATTTCGCACACGTCTAGTTTAAATAGAGAAGGAGTGCAGAATACTAATTATTCCTTAAATTATGCATAAAAATACATTAAATAATACATAAAAAAAACATTACACACACAAACGCGCATATACTTTTTTGTTTATTGTTAAAGTCAAATCAACAGGCCTTGGCGAAATCTGTGATTATAGAAGTATAGTCTTTGACAACAGAACCTTAACAATGTTCAAACTTATCATTTAAATTAATTATTATGGTCAAATTTCAACCACAGGCGACTACTAGTATAAATAAAATACTAACATGACAATGTAACGACAACGACTAACCTCCTTAGTCGTCTTAATATTGTGACGATCTAGGTGCCGACAAAGACAAATTCACACCTGCTGTAGAAACACATTTTATTACCTTTTCGGCATTTGGACTTCTTTTGTTTACTATGTGATTAAAAAACGGCCCATTGTGTATTGTAATCTTTTACGGCCTATTGTTGTATTGTGATCACTGCCAGGTGTCTCGGATTTAAAAGTACAAACTGATTCTAAAAAATTCGGTCCACGGGGCCAGGCCGACATATTGCATCTGTGCAGTATAAAGCAATGCCACAATGGAGAGATGAGGCAGTCGAGCGATAACCACAAGCGAAGCAAGACGTGTCTACGTTCGATAATCTATTTAGTGACGGACTTTGCGCGTGTACCTGTGTTATACGTGTTTGTATAGTTCTAATAAACTCTATAGTAATTCTAACGGCATTGTTATTCGAGTCATGCAACTTGTAACAATATATTGAGAAATATAATGTTTTGAATTGAAATCGAAGAATGCCTGTCAAAACAAGAAAAGACAGTATTGTATCGGCCGGCGAGCAGAACACATCTCATGGAAAAGTGTCTCGATTGCGAATGTAAACATGCGCTAAACCAGTCTTTCATTCCCGTATTGTTCAGCAGCTCTGTTTAACAACTCGAGCAGCCAAGACAGTTCACCTCCACCTTCTTTCAAATACGAATATAATCAATTTACACCACTAGTCTCTACAGATGCATAGACTGTATAAATGTGTCAAATACCCAATAATCTTCTTCCGTGATAATTTTAATCTTCTATGACTCCTTCTGTGTATCATAAGCTTAACTAAACAACGTTAAATGTAACCATTGCATAATGACAAACGCAACGCGGCCGCTGTCTGTACGCAACCGTTTATCAATGTCCAACATCTTGTTAACTGCACGGGAATCGAACGGTTAACCTTCAATTTGCGTTCTAATTGATCATCTGCTTGTTTTGTGTTATGTACTAATTAATTATGATTGGAAAATAAGTAAGTATAGTGTTTTAAATGTCAAATTAGTCTTTAAAGTGGCGCCAGTGGTCCTAACTAATAGAGAGAGAGATGACGCTTTATTGCACACCAAAATATAAAATTAAATATTGTATTTTTTTATTGCAAGAGTTCAGCAGACAGGCAGACGGCCCACTTGATGGAAAGCCACAATACAATTTCCTGCGGCCGGGCGGCCTGTCGTGAAAGGCGACAAAACAACCCACAGCTAAGTGGTAGGGCATTTGCCCGACGGGATGGCTACCACCCCTCGTCTAAAGTATGTCGCCATAACAACCTTGAGTTGTGTTTCGGAATTAGTGACCAGGTTACAGTCCCCTTTAAGAGAGCAGCAGCGCATTTGTAGCACCTTCGGTGTTGCAAATGTGCATAGGCGATGGTAACCGCTTACCATCAAGTGGGCTGTCTGCTGAACTCCTGCAATAAAAAAAATAGATATATGATCAAAGATTAACCAATAGATCAATGTTTCATGAAATTCTTTACTAACAAACTGTGAAACATGTTAACGTGTAATTAATTGGTTTAAAGTACAGTATCGTAATACGTTCGTGTGATTTCTGGGCCGAGATTCGAACCTTGAACCTATTTGATGCCCAATTAACGTCCAAATTGGTGCGCTACCATATAATTTGCGTTTCCTATGGTGGCTATTAATTTTTATAGGTCATGGCGTGATTTTAATGTTGAGTGTCTTCGAATGCATCTTTAGTTAATTGTCTCATGTGTAAGCACATTCATACATATTGTTACAGGCCGACAAAAATTGAATGCACATCTGCCTACCATAAACCTGGTTTATTACCTTTCCCGCATTTGGACTTCTTTTGTTTACTTTGTGTTTAAAATTTTTAATTGAGGAAAAACATTCTATTGTTATTGTACTTGTTTTATGGCAGTCATTAGGCAGGTGTGTTGAAATAATTTTTGGAAACTATTGTTTTGCGTCGAGGCATATTATAGTACAGAATAAAAGGAATGCCCGAACGAGGGGGTGAGGCAGTCAAGCGAGGATTACGATACGAGCAAGACGTACATTCGATAAGCGATATAGTGACGGACTTTGCGCGTGTTATTGAATCGTGCAGTTTGTACTGGTTGCGTCCTGTTATATTTGTAGCTGTGTTATGTGTTTGTAATGTAATAATTACAACGGCATTTTAATTCGGTTCCCGCAACTCGTAACAGTATGAAGGCTTTATACAGTAATGGGTCATACAATTACTAGAGTTATTTTGATAGATGCCAAATGTGCCTATTAACACGGTTCCACTATAACATCTAGTCCGCTTAATAAAGTTATTATATGTTTAGTTCAAGTACAAAGTGCCTGCAAATGTTATGAATGTGGTTCAATGTTAGCCTACATTCCGTGTGGAGATTATGCTAATGCACATCCATGTTTGTTATAATATGGGTATATTGAAACAATGTAGTTGTAGCCTCAGCAAAAACCAAGGAGAATTTTAAATGGAAAAAGGTTTTTAAATATATAAGCTTTTGAGTTCCTGGATATCATCAGCAGCAGAGTGCTAGCCAAGACAAGTAAAACGTGTCCAAACACGACGGGTCTATCTTGTTTAGTACAGGAGTTCCTATAGCCACCTTCCGACTCCATCATCAGATCAGTTCCATGGTATTGCATTGTCAAGCGATATACATATGAGTACAAAATTTCAGCTCATTCGGAAATCGGGAAGTTGTTCAAATTTAACTTGCAAAATTCCACCCGAACTTACATACATACATCCATTGCAAGTTAAATAAAAGCATATAAATAAGCGACACCGCATCCCGCTCAACCCCCTCTGTTGTTCGCTCCTACGCGCGCCCTCTGCCGCCCGTCTTCACCATTTATTTGAAATATAATTAAATATTCCTGTCTTTTTGCGTTGCTAACAGTAGTGGTAGGTGTTCAAATTTTATGTCATTAAAGAGAAATAAGTTTTTCATGTAGGAACGGAGAAAGACTACAATTTCCTGCGGCTGGGCGGCCGGTCGTAAGACGCGACAAAACAATCCACAGTCAGGCGGTCAGGCATTTGCCCGACTGGATGGCTACCACCCCTGGTCTGATGTATGTCGCCATAAAAACCTTTCTGCTGAACTCCTGCAATAAATAGCAATAACTAGAATTGAAAATTCAGGAGGGAAAAGCAACTGTTATAAATCAATATGACAAAAACATTAAAAAAATCTTGTTTGCATCAGCTCCGACACACGACTGGAGTTTACTTCTTAAACATTTAAAAACAAGTACACCTGCGCGGTGACAGCGGCCGAATGCGGCCGGTAAGGGGTCGTCCATAAATTGCGTCTCACGAATTTAGTATTAGGATAATCATAAAGTTTATTATTTTTATAATATTTTACCAAGCTCAAAAATAATTTTACATTTCAATGCAAAATATTGCATTTCATATATTACATATTATACATACATACATAACTTCACGCCAGGTCCCTTGCGGGGTAGGCACGAACAACAGAGCGCCATATTTTATCAAATTACATATCATATCACATATTATTCAGATTCCATGTTTTCACACTTTGAATAAATGACACGAGAGGCTTATGAAAACAACAATAGGAAACAAATGCTTTAGTTTCAACTTGATTTAGGAATTTCAAAATATTTCCAACTCTATCTCATCATCATAGAGTTTAAATTGTTAAATATCTCTTTTTTACTGTCGCTTTTTTTCGTTTCATCCAGTTTCAAATCACGACAATTCTAAAGAAGTTTCACTTCAACATTAAAAATATTATTTATATAATAACATCATAATTTTTAAGAGTCAAAGGAGACGAGGACTTTTGGGACAAAGAAATGTTACGAGTTGAGATATGGCTTCAGAAAAGCGTTATATTTTTCTATTACAAAATGGAAAACATCAGCCCTCAATTCTATCTTAAAAACAAGAAATTTTAAAAATAAGGTCGCAAATAAAGTTTGTCGACTACCATAATCAATTTAAAGAATGAACTTCAAAAATTACTAATATGCAAACACTTACAACCACACGATTAATTTATCTAAATAACTAAACCCGCAACAACATCAAGATAACAAAGAAAATCTTTAAATCACTTATTTTACAATCTGGGCCCAAGAATATATGGAAGCGTATCCTTTACTCATTATAGTTTAAAAAGTTATTAAGTTTATTGAAGTAAGGTGGTAAAAAGGTATAAAGTATGCTCTTTTACGTACATTGTTTTAGCATTTGTTTTGATTCGTCTCAAACACCCAATGACCGTGAAAAAAACATAAAAATCCATATAGCTTTCACATTTGTATAGGTCACAGTCAATTTGTAAATACTGTTAGATTATAATTTATCTCGCGAGATTTTAAATTGTCGAACTATTGTGAACACTAACATACTGCTTACAATTTAACACATTAGTTTTCGGTAGATTATAATCTTTCTACGAGACATTGTCAAATTGGGAAAAGGGATGCGATGGAACGTACAGTCAGCGTCTTATAGAAAGGAGCGGGAATATACCGAACAATCAGCGTGCGAGTTACCTCGCGCGCTGAATGTTCGGTATTTAAGGTAGGTCGTTGTGTGTTCATAGAGTTAGATACAAAACACAGGTGTCAGTCAAACAAAATGCAATTTAAAAACTGTGACATTAAGCATGTATTTATTATTTAGTAGCCAATCAGCTAATTGTGATATGGTAAGAAAAATAACAAAATTTTTAGAACTGTAAGCTTTATTCACAATATTTCAACAGTTTACAATCTCGCGAGATAGATTATAATCGAACGATATTTAAAATTTGCCGGTAACATACTTATTTAAATAATATGGATTATCCCATCACACGATAAGTCGTGATGGACAAAGACCTTGCTGTTTAAATCATGCATATCTTTAATTAGATCATCGTTATGTTTTTGGTCTATATTTATGTGACCGCCACGTCGAGCGGAAAATCAAGATGGCGAAATCGTGAAGTGTGTTTCATATCTGACCTTATCAGGTCTATTTCAAATGAGGGTAGACCAATTGTCCGCAAACTATTTCGTCTCGTAGACCCTTACTGATTTTTACTGCTTTCGTTGGAACCCCTATCTTTCAACCGACTTTAAAGAAAAGAGGTTCTCACTTCGTCGTGTAAATATCTTTTATAAATCGAGCCTTTACCACCATCTTGTCTTAACGACATTTTGACCTAATAAGTATGTTTTTTGATGCAAAATGTATTTTTTGTTCAAGGGGGTTTTTTATAGTAGGAGTTCATCAGATAGGCAGACGGCCCACTTGATGGAAAGCTGTTACCATCGCCAATGGACATTTGCAACACTAAAGGTGCTACAAATGCGCTGCTGCTCTCTTAAGGGAAACTGGAACCTGTTCAATAATGCCCGAACACAACTCAAGATTGTTATGGCGGCATACTTTAGACCAGGGGTGGTAGCCATCCAGTCGAGCAAATGCCCTACCACCTGGCTGTGGGTTGTTTTGTCTTTGGTCTTCTTTTCTTTTGGTCTTGTTTTACATACGAAAGTCGCCGTATTTTTTATATATGGGCCTAGCAAACCCTGCTTCTCCCTTAATATACTCAAGGACTGTAGTTTTGGACTGTTCTTTTTCCAACTAGTTTTGAGGCTTGTGTGAGTGTTCTTTTCCGCTGTCAGTATATAGGTATACATGTATTAACAATTCTTACCAATACTCACATGCTTCTATTTCTTGTTGTGTAACATGTAGGTACTACGGATGCTTGCTAAAGAGGAGAGGGGGGTAAATCATTGTAAATGGGTCACGTAGTATGGGAACGTTCCCTAATATAGAACGAATGAAATATGATGCTATTGAAGCTAAGCTAGATTGAGCTATAGCTGGAAGAAAGGTGCGCCGGCGACAGATCGTCAAGGCGACGTTCACATTTCAAGTTAACCAACGCTACGAATTAGCTGCACAGAGAAAACCATAGAGTCAAATTTAATATGTCAAATTTTTTTTTTCTATAATTCTAATATATATTAAATTTGTTGCGAATATAGGTAAGATATGAACATTTTTATATATGGTATGTGTCATACCAAGCCACCTAGGACAAGCCTGGCGGGTATACTGTCTGTATCTCTATAATGGGAGGCCCGAGCCCAACAGTGGAGCATTTATGGGCTGTTATTATATATTTTTATTATTTAATTGTTTTTCTTGAGAAGTTGGCGAACTGGCAGATGGCGTATTTAATGGAAAGTGGTTACCTAAGAAGTTTGTAATACCAGGGCCGAAGCCAATGTGTTACCTGTGCTTAGGAAGGGATAGGTGGATGGAATAGAAGGGATGGGACGAGATAGGGGAATTGAATAAATTGTCAATCATTGTACGGAACACGATCAGCTCAAGGTTAATAGTTTCACGCAGACATTCTGCGAGAACGTGGTGTCATAATGACCGAGCTGGTAAAGGCTGTAATAAAATTATTGCAGCATGATTCTATAATCAATAAGTTGTTAATACATCTATATTCTACTTCTGCCGATAACGATGTGCAATATTTTATACTTAAATCTAAATAATTTAATCTAACTTACGTGTTAAATTAATAAAGTAAAAAAAAATATGTGTCACAATATTAGTTCAAATAGTAGAGATAAGTAAATCATAATAATAAGAAAAAAGAATACTCAGTGACGATACATCGAAGTCTTACAATAATAATTTTTAACACTCAATATAGCTTATATATGTATTTGTAAGTAATATCTGTCATTATATATCTTCAAAAACATCATAATGCGCTAGCTAGAAATTGAACTCCATTTTAGGTAGCCCATTAACTTACTTGGATCTCATAATATTGAAAGAAAGAAATAAATAATTTTTATTCTACAAAAGTAATAATACTTGTATTATACAATACATACATCATACATCCTTGGATGTAGAAATAATTTATACCATTCTATGGTTTTTAATATGTTGTACGATGGATTTCCTACAAATTTGGTGGGCAACTCAGCATAAAGCTTGTTGGAATTTTCTCCAGCAGAGCGCTGATTCTAAGTGCCAACCCCGCACCGCTGAAGAATTCTGGTCATAAAATCCATAGCTCGGATTCTCTGAAAGAGATCGCCCTTATAAAGCGATAAAGCCGCCTGTTGTTTCTGCCTTTACTGCTTTATGACTACTGTAAATTGTTTATCTCGTGTGGTGAACAATAAAGAGTTTTCTAATTCTATTCTAAGAATTTGTGAAATTTTATATTATTAACTACTCCACACCACTCTTCGTCCATACGGTATGCCATCCGGCTAACATTTTACAAAGGTTAAGTTTAACCCAGTGATGGTTAAACGCAAGTGCGCTTAACCGCAACACGTACACGGTTATTAACGATAATGCACCGAATACGTTCACATTTATGACTTAGCAGCAACTAACAGTAAAACTTCGTTGCCGTTGTCATGACGATGACGTTGTTAGGGAATTTCAATGACAACACAAAAGAACCCGCGAGTACAGAGCCTAGTTTTTTTTAATTTATTTTTTTCAAAAAGATACAAGATATTATAAACAATTAGTTTGTCAAACTGCAACGCCGTTTGTCGGCAACGTCCTCGTGGATCATATTAAATTATACCTAGTAACTTCTGCTATTAATAGAATAATCAAATTAAATGATTGCATATTATAAAGTATTGCTATACAACGTGGCAACGCCGCCAGCCTTCTGCGAACGTTCCCGATAAGTGACAGTGGTTCGGGACCAATAACTTATCTAAGGTATTTTTTAGTTTTTATATAGTTTGTATTTTATTTTTAAGTTTATAGTTTTTCAAGTTTTAAAGATGTTGATAAATATTTAGAGTGGAAACAAATAAAAAAAATCAAGGATAAGTCTAGTGTAGTAACAAAACTGCATGTAAATAGATAATAATTATAATAGATATGATTTTGTTTTAAAACACGAAATAAATAAAAAATAATAAACGAATGAGGAAAAATATATAAAAAAAACTTGGAAAAAGATAAAAATAAGGTATAATTTAAACTGACATTTTGCCATGTAATTTGTAATCGTTACCTACCAAAAATTCCCCCGAGTTTCCTCATTGTTATATATTTTTAATAGCATTAAATAAAAGCATGATGAGATTTTTTTATATTAAGTCTAATATGTTTAGTTAGGATCGCGGTTTCGTTTGCATAAATTTAGAAATATGCAACCCCTAGTGAGAGTTATATGTTTGTGCCGTTTGCTGTCGAGACGCTTGGACCGTGGGGTCCATAGGCCATGAGTTTCTATCAAAATTTATCAAAACGTCTTCTTGACTCTTCAGGTGATCAGAGTGCTGGTGCCTGCCCCGAGCAACGGATCAGTATGGCGATTTAGCGAGGAAACGTAGCCAGCCTTCTGGGCACCCATAGAAGACGGTGATTTAGGCTCAGTATTCTACTTATAGTCTTGAGGGACTATGAGTAGAATACAATGTAAATTAATGAAGTTTTCTTTTATTGTATTAAATTATTTATAGTATTGTAAACGATTTACAATACTAAGGCTGGTGTGCACCGACTTTTAAACGATGGTTAAAATAAATTAATCGCAAAATATGTATGCATAAACAGTGATTATTTTATTTTAACCATCGGTTAAAAGTCGGTGCACACCAGCCTTAGTCGTGGTAGCGTAATGGCTAGCGCACGCATCCCAAGTTCAAAAGGGCGCGGGTTCTATCTTGGCCGGATGCACCACTTGGTAAGTCTTAGTCAGGTTTCTGACCTAATGTGCATATTGTTACAATTACCACGTGCTAACAACGGAGAAGGAAAACATCGTGATGCAACCTGCACATCGAGAAAACCGATGTGTCAAACATGCCAAGTTGCCTTGGACAAGCGTGCCAGTATACTATCCCCTCCACCCCTATACTTCTGAAACCAAAGGCAGATATAGTGTTTGGACATAAGTTTGGGTAAACCTATCCAATTTGTATTTAAGTATTTATTGTTATGTGCCAAACATTCCTACAGCAACTGAAAGCAATAAAATTATATTATTATCTTCAGCTATTTCGTATATACGGATTTTTGGAACGAAGTTCCTTATCGCGCATTGCGAAAGGGGGCTAGATGGAAAAAATTAAGACCAAAAGTTGTAACGACACTTTTTGCTATAGTTGTAAGCCGTGCGGCGTGTGCGTGTTTCTCTGTCTGTCTCTCTCTCTCTCATAGAAAGCAAGCCAGTTATTTTCGTTTCGTCTTTCTATTTCGCATTGAACAGTGTGGTGTCGCATATTTGTTAATATAAAAAAAATATTATTATATCTTTAAAAAAATAAAATTTTATTACAATTCCTTCACTAATTAATCGAAAGGAACTTCGTTCCATCCGGGTGTCCCTTGAAACACCTCTCAAGTTTTTTTATTATTATAGGAGTTCAGCAGACAGGCAGATGGTCCACTTAATGGAAGCCAGTTACCATCGCCTATGAACATTTGCAACACTAAAGGTGCTACAAATGCGCTGCAGCTCTCTTAAGGGAGACTGGAACTTGGTCATTAATACCGGAAAACAATTCAAGGTTGTTATGGCGCCATACTTTAGACCAGGGGTGGTAGCCATCCAGTCGAGCAAATGCCTACCACCTGGCTGTGTGTTTTGTCGCCTCTTACGACAGGCTACCTGGCCGCGGGAAATTGTATTCTTTCTCCGTTCCTGCACAGATATAAAATATGCGTTTTATGTTCTTATTAACTTCGGATCCGCGCAAACAGTAAGTATAAGTTTTATATTTAAAAGTATATACATACATACATAACTTCACGCCAGGTCCCTTGCGGGGTGGGCACGCACAACAGGGCACCATTCAGGCTTATTCTTACACACCTCACTTGCTTCTTTGACATTCATAGCTCTTGTCATGCACGCTCGTCTGTTCTTAAGGCTCCTCCTCCTGACATCACCAAAAGTATATAGGTAAGATATTTTGAACTATGACATTTTGCCATGTTAATTGATTAATTAATGCTTGTGTTATTGGTGTTTATAATACCATTATATTTATATGTTATAATAATTTAGTTAAAAAATATAATTATGTCTATTAACAGACAATAAATGTTATTTTTAATTGGTTTATGGAATATAATTTTGCAACGTGATTTTCCCTATCTTATATAACTATACAGGTTAGTCTTTCATGTGGGCCTTCAGCGCCGAATCCTAAAGTATGTTTAGTGAAAAACACTCAAAGGTGTCTCGAGGCGAATTTTGATGGAATCAAATCAAATATATTAAACATTTACTTATTTATCTATTGTAATATACGCAGGTTCGATTCCTGGTGTAGTAAATTTCGGAAACGTATTTTCTCCGTTATTTACCATGGTCTGGGTGTCTGGGATCGGCCCCAGAGTAGTCCGTTGTATATTACCCATAACACAAGCGTAACTTGCTTAATTTGGGAGTATACAATGTGTGTGTTTGTCTGCCGATTATTAGTATTATTATTTTATTATTAAATATATTTTAATATAAAAGCTTGTCTCGTATAATGTTAACAAATAAATTTATTTATATATTTTTTTTGTTTATTACTATTATATTGGTGTATGTATTCAATTTATAAATTAGTGTAAGTATGTATATTTAAATTGTACATTCCCATCTTTTTTCTGCTCAACCTACATCGCCAGATTAGTTAAGAATTTCTTTTAAGCTAGACTGCCTGGAAGAGATCGCTTTTAGCGATAAGGCCGCCTGTTGTTTTGCCAAGAAGTATTGTGATTATGTATTTTGTTTGTGTATTTGTTTACTTTGGTGAGCAATAAAGTGTTATCTATCTATCAAATCAATTAGTAGTTTTTAAGTAAGTTTAAAATCTCAAACGGCTCAAATATCCAAACCTTGGAGCAGGTTACATATTTGAGCCGTTTGGGGTGGAGACTTTGGGCCCATGGGGGCCCAAGTGTCCACAAATTATTTAAAAATATTAAAAAACGTCTGGTCGGTAGAACAAAAGACCGGAAGGCTGGAGCTTACCTCGCTCAAAGGAATTAGCCTTTGTATCCAGCGAGGTAATGATGCCAGCTTTCTAGGTACGTACAATGCCCAGCGACAGTGGTCTGGTGGGGCTGGACGGGCTTTGATATAGGTTTTTATTTTAATTTTAAGTTGATGTTTATTTATAGGATCATCTTACCATTTATTACTTAGTTTATTTTCGTATTGAATCTTATTTGTAAGTTAGTTTAGCTTTTTTGTCCTATCTATTCATAAATATTTTCTTTCCGTTTTAAAGACGCTAGAAATTATGTTTTTAAATTTATTCGTTATAAACATACAGAAATACATAATATATATAAATAATGTTTTCTCTTTGTAATAGCAGTATAGAAGACATCTATTAAAATTCTCCTTAGTATTGTGGTGCTTTTTGAACAGAGGGCCAATGCTGTTACTATCTCGTCAAAATCGCCGGACACTATCGCCTTAATCGTAGGATTGCCTGATTTTGGTATTCTATTAATTCCAATGGCGTATCCCTAGCACGCCACTCTACAAGTATTTATAAATGAAAACTTGCAAAATAACGGCCTTACATATAATAATCTCGTTAAGATACGATTAGGCATCTCTTAAGTAAGAGAATCAGAATCAGTCCCTAATCAATGAATATCTATTTTTTTCACTTATAAACGTATATTACCTGTTGTGTATCTATGAGGAGCACAGATAAACGAAATTTGAATGATTTCTAGAATAAGTTTTAGTACTTCTAGAATAAGTAGCCGTGGTAGTTCCATGACTATCAATCATACATATTACACGTACAAATTAAATTGTTAACTTGCTAAAATTTTGTTATGAGCGGTACTTCATTTAAACACTAATATATAACAAAAATAATAACTATTATTTTTAACGTATATCCAAACCGCAGTTAACTTTCTAACGATTACTGTTAATTGCTATTGGATAATTCAAATAAGCTACTGTTATGCCATCTGTCGATTAGTTTAGAGTAATAACGTGGTAAAATTAACAAATTTCGCACCATTAAAATTTACTATGTGTTTTATTATTTTATTTTTAATGTTATATAATTGACATAGATAGTTTTATTGCCTGAAGTAGGTGAACAGGGACAGGTCGATTGATGGAACTTGGTTCATTATCGAGGTGCCTTTTTTGTGTTTGCCTTTTTTATCAAACAATCATTTATTTGCTCACATGGTGTATTCATAGATAATATTGTTACGACCGAGGTGCCGCCAAGACATACTCACACCTGCAGCCCTATAGAAGCACATTTTATTACCTTTTCGGCATTTGGACTTCTTTTGTTTACTTTGTGTTTAAAATTTGTAATTAGAAAAACTTCCTATTGTGTTTCGTAATCGTTTATGATAGTCATTAACCAGGTGTGATTCTTAGAAACTATTGTAATGCATTGTGTCGAGACATATTGTATAGTTTAGAATATTGTGATTAGAAAACAGCCCATTGCTGTATTGTAATGTTTTATGGCAGTCATTAGCCAGGTGTTACGGATTTAAAGTACATACTGATTCCAGGAAATTCAGTCCACGCGGTTGGACGGACTTATTGCATCTGTGCAGTATAAAGCAATGCTCCGATTGAGGGTCGAGTCGAGCGATAACCACGAGCGAAGCGAGACGTGTGTACTACAATCGGGGGTCTAATAAGTGACGGACGTTGCGCGTTTTATTGAATTACGACCTTCTGCATTACGTTTGGACTTGTTGTGTTCGGATATATTTGTACCTGTGTTATATGTGTTTGTTTAGTTCTAATAAACTTCATCGCGATGTTTTCTTTCACCGTTGTTAACAGGTGATAATTGTAACAATATCCCCATTACGTCGAAAAACCTAAGAGGTGCATGCGTTCCGGTTCAGACTCAAACCCGCGCCCTTTGATTTATTAAATAAAACTATTGTGGATCACATAATAAAACATTTATTTAAGTATTTATTTCAAATCACAGGAGATCGTATAATAATATGACATGTATACAAAGCTTCTTAAACAAAATTATATCGAATAAAATATATATTTATACAAAAAAATATATTATGTCTAAAAATATTTTAACTCAATTCATTTACAAGTCTTAATGATTTTATCTATAGTCCGTCTAATGTTATTACGATAAATTAATGTACTATTTTCCCAAGTACATATTTGCGGGCTTTGGGGTCGAGACCCTGGGAGTTTATCGAGATATAGAGAAACATCCGGTAGACGTCTCACGTGACCAAAAGACTGGTCTATAATGCGTTGCCATCCAGTCAGGTAATAGGTCAGCTTTTGGACACATTTCCAACTGACAGCGGTCTGGTTTTAGATTTTATAGTTCAATTTAATTTGTATATATAGTTTCTTTTTTAATTTTACTTAGTACAATGAAGAAATTTATAAATGATCAAATACAATAAAAGAAATCTTATTTGTATTGTACTCTACCCATAAGTCCCTCAAGACTGTAAGTAGAATAGTGTGCCTAAATCACCGTCTTCTATGGGTTTTGGGGTTGGGGCCCAGAAGGCTGGTTACGTTTCCTCGCTGGATCGCCATACTGATCCATTGCCCGAGGTAGGCACCAGCCTTCTAGTCACCTGAAGAGTCAATGAGTCTATGTCTGTCAATGTTCTAGCAATAATAATATTATTATGTTGCTACAAAACGAAAACCATGAAGATTTCTTATCTAAATAAATTAACAGGCAGTCACTTGGGGTGCCAAGAATGGTACATTGTCTCCATCCAAATTCAGGTCAGTTTCAATTTTGTTAAACGAGGTAGACAATATAAAACAAAAACTTGTCATGGCGTTCATGTCTAACATCTAAAACTTAAATAATAAACAACCAAAAAGAATAAATTAAGTACATTTTTTAATACTTAAAATCAAAACTCTGATATAGCTATTAGAAATAAATAAATATATAAATAACACTAGGAATGCAAATGCTCATCTAAAACGTAACTCTGACACTCACTCCTAAATCAAGATGGCGCACAACTGATTTTTTTTAGTTTTTCGAAGATTTATCAACTCAAAACCATTTTTTTGTTATTTTTTTTATTTAGGTTTATGGCTTGGCAGCTAGGCCTTTAAGCCAGATCTTAGTTTACAATATAGTTTCTTCATTTTCTTAAGCCTATGTGTAGCACAGCTGAACTGTAGGTTATCAGCTGGTGCCAATCAACGGAGTTCTTGTGACAACTCAAAAGGCCACATTTGACTATACAGTTCACATTTCTCAGAAAACACATAATCACTACTCAAAAACTATCAATATCCTACAACTATTTCTACTATTGTTCATTTTAGAGTTATTTTACACATTTTCAGAAAACACAGCACAGCACAATATCTCCTTTCAGTTCCCGCCAAAAACTCCAATTTTTTTTAAACAAGTCAACTAAATTAGTAAAGTTTCTTTTTAATTATCGTCGAATTTTATATAAAAGAAATGTGTTTTAAACTTTTTCATTATAACCTTTTAAGAAGGTAATAACTAATGAGTGGCGCCATCTGGTAATGAAGGATTTCTAAGCTTTTCAAACTCATGAGAATTTCTTATCTATATTTAGAAGTTACACAAAGAGTGTGAAACAAACATACATTTGTAAAACTTATCAAATTGAACAATTGATATACATAATAATAAAAAACAGATTGATGGATTTTATAAGACATGATTTGTGGTAATAGAAGAGTATGGAAGAAAAATACATTATGGGTACGTTCCATTAGAGACTCACAACGAAAAAGTTCACGACCGCGATTTTCCGTTCCGCTTGGTTACCAGCGTTACAATCGTTAACCTAAGTGGAACGGTTATTCGAGCCATCTCTTGAATGGGTCGTTGTGAGCGTTGTGTGATCGAAAATGATGACGGCATTAGTGACGTAATGACGTTTTCGCCACGACCACAACGACCGCGGTCGCCTTGTGGAACGGCAGACGGTGTATTCTGGGCGTTGTGAGCTACTAAAGGAACGCGCTGTATGTCGTTTCCAAGTCAAAGAAAGTGAAAGAAAAGAGAATTGTTAATAAATATATAATTATAAGACATGTTGTCAAAATAATTTCAGTGATTTCCTGCTGTCAACCTGTTGACAGTATCTAGCATATGATAGGAGACATGAGATAGGAGGAATTGGAAATAGAAGGAAGGATAGGGTTATGAGATAGGAAAGATACGATATGGGCTTTAGGAGTTGTGTTTATTTTGGGCTCAATCAATGAAATGAAATCTGTTTTAGTATTTTAAACGAGTCGTCGGTGTAAATAAAGAAAAATATACCTAAATATAAGAATAAATTAACATTTTAAATTTATTATATTACTATTAAACTATATTATGCTATAAATTATAGGAACATCGAAGCTTTTAATCGGCGGGATAGTTCGCAAAATCCAAAAGGTATAGTTTATTCTGAAACAAAATTGCGTTGTTATTATCTATTGATCGATAGATGGAGTTAAATTTTGTTTGCAGGTAACAAACAATAGGTGGCTGTGTTTAAAAAGGGAAGCAATGATACTTTGAAACAATTATTCAACAATAGGTGGCGCAGTAAACGTTTAATACAATTATGACGATATTCACATTTAAACAATAACATATACTTTGGATGGTTACAAATAACTAATTTTAGTTATTCAGACAATTTATTTATCAATAATTCATATGAGAAATAGTTTTATTGATGCCAAATTAAAAGCTAAGTAATATAGTTTTTCTATTAGATAACAGATGATAACTTAGATGCACAAAACCATATTGAAATATGGATAATAATATTATTCAATTTTCGTGTAAATATTAATAATAATAAAAATTGTTCGCTGAGAGCAAAGTATGATAGCGACATCTGCTGTGGAATAGAAAATCTAGTTATTTCTTCACGTAACGTCAAACAGTGAAAAGTAATTGAAAGATTAAATGATCGAGAACTTACCAGTTCTAACTTTGGGTTTCGTAGGATATATGAAGGTAGAAACAGACTCCTTTCCGTAGATATTTTTGGCTGTACACATGAAGTTGCCCATATCAGTCCATCGCAGATCGGTTATCAGTAAATCACCAGATGGCAGCACCTGAAAGAGCACCAAACTATTCTTAGAAATTTCTCGTTTCATTAGCTGAGGATGAGAATGTTGGGATAGATGTATAGTAGTATTACATGAATTAATAACGTATACATGGGCCAAAGAGACCAGATACAAAAGGTCATTCACCTAAAAACTACTGTGGAGTTGACAATCTATTATCTATCTCTTTCCATCTCGTGTATTTGTCGTAATTTGTCTGTCTTTGTCGTAAGATCAAGACGGGTTCGCCAACATTCGGGCGCCATTTTATAGTAAGAGTTACTGTTTTTAGTTCATTCCGTTTCGGAACGCGCTCGTGGTGATTCTTGTTATTTGTAGAAGTTTTATTGTACATGACGTGATGGATAAATTTATTATACATGTTACAGATTCTGATTCTACAGACTCAGAACAATCGGCGTCAGACTGAATAAACAATGATTTCTTTAAAAAAATGTTTCACTTTTATCCTCATTTCCATAAACATTATTATTATTCTCATTTCAACTCAATTTCTTTATATTAATTGTTACATTTTTAGAATAACATATTAATAAATAAATTGTCTACTCAAATATATAATACAACTTTCAAAAAGTTACGCACCCCTGTATTTTCTAATGACCTTGCATTGGTTTTGTTTACATTTGGTATCGCTTCTCGTTGGCCCTACTATAAGCTATGATTACATAGTTCTTTGAAAGTTGCACCCGTTTACTGAAAAATTTAAGGGGAGGAAAATTAAGGGGCTTGCAATAACGAGAAATAGAAGAAAGATAGAAAAAACTTTTATTTGTTTTTTACAACACAGCGAGGCGCATTGAAAAAAATAATTACACTAGTAGTTCACCCCAATAGCCCGATACTTTTTGTTCTCATTCCCCACAATAGTACTACACTGGGTGGGTGCATTATTATATGATGTAGACAGGCATAATCGTTGGTCGGTGTCACGCCACATTTACAATACATTTGAAAATCCCTCGCAAGCCCTCCAAAAGTCCGGGCCGTTTTTAGGGCACCAAGTTTTCAAAAACATACTATGGGTATTACATTAAGTATATATAAGTAAAACAATATGTCTTGCGGTGGTTCTAAGTAGGTGCAGTTCAACAAATGCCAAGCAACGGGTGACTGATGCTGGTTTTTAACTGCACCCGGGGACGAGCTGATCAGACTGTTATTTATTGGGAAGGCACGTGACAAAGGAACGGACAAGTGGAAAAATGAATGGTAACGAATAAGTGGCAAAACGAATCGCATTAAAATTTTAACTTGAAGTTTTACGGGCAGGTTTTCAACTTGGAAAAGTACATTAACAGTCTGCCTGTTTATATGGATTATAATAGTTTCACTTCAATTATGTTAAATCGGAAGAGTCTTCCGCGAAGTTTGTTGGATACAAATTCGTGTAGACCAAAAAAGAGATGGATGGATTGTGTGAAGGCTGACGCGATGATTTCACTTTCTATTATGCGGATTCCGAATGATGAGGTGTAAGAAAAGAGATAGAAACATCAGAATCTTACCCTAATCCTCGAGTTGCTATACACCAAATTATTCTTTGTGTCTTGCCAGAACACCTGGGCTTTTGTATAGCTGTATACCCTGCAAGGGAGGATGATATCGGCACCAATATCAGCGAATATCTCATGGTAGGACAAAGTGATAATAGGTTTTGCTGGCAGGCGGGAGAGCTTCTCCAGGGCCATTATTTCTTCTTCTTCCGGCACTGGAAGAGAACATTAGAGAAGACATAATAAAGATTTTGCTATTTGTAGTTATAGATAGGTAATTTTTTTTATTGCGAAGTTAGTAACAATTTCATCAAAATAACAAAAATACATTGACATTTGTGTTAGCATTGCTATGTAAAAAGTTTTTGAAAATTTGGGTGTCTTCTTTCGTCAGCCAGACTTTATGAAAATTAAATTAAAAAAGTGAGGTGTGTAAGAATAAGCCTGATTGGCGCTCTGTTGTTCGTGCCTACCCCGCAAGGGACCTGACGTGAAGTTATGTATGTAAATTAAAAAAGAAAAATCTTCTTACAATTTATAGAGTACACGGTGGTCATAGCAGTATCTTGCTTCAAGCCTGCAGTGGCCACGCAGGTGTATTCGTCACCGTTTAGTGATGAGGTGATGATCAGTTTGCTGCTCAGGCGTCCAAGAGTATCTGCGCTCTCTGGGAGAATCTCATTGGCTTCCACATCATACTGTAGATAGATAGATAACACTTTATTGTACACTATTACAGAAAACTAAGATGAACTTATAGCCTAAAAATATTCTAAATGCGCACAATGGGCGGTCTTATCGCTAACAAGCGATCGCCTCCAGACAACCCGTGGCAGGAGTAAAAACATATTATATTGGTCAAAGGTGGTATACAGAAATATTAGAGGGTATATAGCTCATTACATATATTCTATACTTAATAAACATATATAAATACACCTATTGATATTGCATACATAAATATATACATACATATATATACACATACATAAATATACGTAGAAATATCAAACATCACTATGATGCAGGTAGTACTTTTTTGTCATATTTTATTCTTAAATATTGTTAGTGATGTAGCTTGTACAGTAAAAGAGTTATTGCAAAAAGATGAATAATGTTTGGGAGTATTAAGTCTAAGATTCGTAGAAGGTCGTAAATTGTGAGAGGAAGAGATGAATTCAAAGCGTTTTTTGAGATAATACGGGGCTGTGGGGATAAACAAGGTACTGTACAGGAGTGAAAGAATATGTATTATATTCCGGCGGAAACGAATTGGCAACCACTTGAGTTTTTTTACGAAATTCAGACACGTGGTCATATTTGCGTAACCCAAATATGAACCTTATACAAAAATTTTGGAGGCGCTCAAGCTTATTAAGTTGCTCTTGAGTCAAGACAATATAGCTGGCGTCAGCATAATCAAGAATGGGGAGTAGTAAGGACTCTGCAAGTGCAACTCTGCACTGTAATATCATATTTGCTGATATAGTTTTAAACAACTAATAATTCCACCCGTTGTATCTGCGCAGTAGACCAATTTCAGTAGCGCGGAACAGTGTAAGCTGAAGTAAGAGCTGAGACTGCATACCAAGCAAGACTGCTCTTTCCGCTTGTGAATTAATTTCAATACATAAATATTATTTACACGCTGCACGTCTTCAGTTTTCTGCGCAAAGAAAAACAATGGATAATTCACACTATATCTTTATAAATTATAGCCTATGTGTTAATCTATCTAATTCTATATTATTGAAAAGCTTCATCAAAGTCCATTCAGTAGTTTTTGCGTGAAAGAGTAGCAAACATACACCCATACATTCTTACAAACTTTCGCTTTTATAATATTTACTAGCTGTCCTGGCAGACGTCGTCCTGCCCGGAAAAGCTTCAATCGCTAAGCCGACAGCATTAAAGTTTATAATTAACAAATAAAAAATAGGGGTTGATCGTAGAGGGTTGAAAATTTAGGGTTGTATGTATTTTTTAAAACTGTATAATAAAAATAATAATTTCGGGGTGGACTACCCGTAACATTTAGGGGGATGAAAAATAGATGTTGTCCGATTCTCAGACCTACCCAATATGCACACAAAATTTCATGAGAGTCGTTCAAGCCGTTTCGGAGGAGTTTAACTACAAACACCGCGACACGAGAATTTTATATATAAGATTATATATATTATATTATTATTATTATAGAGATTTTTTATTATAATGGAACAGTCTTTACCTTTGCTGATACGGCCCTATTATTTTCCTCAGATTCATGGGAAGAAGTTTTTCTTGATGCCCAAAATGGCTTCAACACAGTTCTCGAATGGTTGAGAGCAAACATATTAACTCTTAATGTAGATAAAACTAAATATATAACTTTTACCATTAGGCCCCAAGATCAACCTAAGTTGCAAAATTTAAATATTTTAGCACATTGTTGCAACATTCACTCATTAACTTGTAATTCATGTCCAGAACTTCAAAATGTCGAACAAATTAAATATTTAGGGATTATCTTAGATTATAAACTTTCATTCCATCAACACATCCATTCGTTAACTTCTAGACTACGCAAATTGATTTTCATCTTCAAGAACCTTAGATCAGTTGCAGATAACAATATTCTAAAAATGGTATATTTTGCTACTACCCAATCAATTTTAAGTTACTGTATTGCATCTTGGGGTGGTGCTCCAAAAACAATATTACTAAAGCTGGAACGTGCCCAACGTGCAATAATTAAAGTCAGTTTGTCACTGCCATACACATATCCAACTAAGGAACTTTATCAGCGCTTTCAGGTAGCAACTGTAAGACAACTCTTTATTCGAGATATTATCCTAAAACAACACTTATTACTCCCTTATTCGACACAAAGTACCCAACAAAGAAGACATTTTAACGTGTGTCGCCAACCTGATTTCAAAACCACTTTTGCGCGCAGATTTCTCTGTTATCTTGGTGGATTCCTATACAACCGTGTTAACAAATTAATAGACATTTACCCTCTGACCAAAACTGCATGTAAAAGTAAAATACTTAAATGGATAATTACATTGGATTACAACTCAACGGAAGCTTTACTAGCACCTACTTCATGAACGTAGATAATATTTCCTTTTGTTTCCTCTGTAGTATATGTATATCCAGGTAGTCATGTTCACGTGTAAATTTATATGTATGCAACTATACTTAAATTGTATATTTAATTCTGTATGTATGTATGTTTAAAGAATAAATAACACACCCAACCACAAACACACACACCCACTCTCGCACATACTCACACTTACTCACTCACTCACACACACACACACACACACACACACACACTTACTCACTCACACACATACACACACTAGCCTATTACACAATAGCTCTCACACGCTTGTAACACTCATTAGTATTTTTTTGCGATTAAATGTTTCGACTTTCTAGGGAGGGGGCCTGGTGATCAGTCAAACAGGTTTTTTTTAACCTAATACAGACACCAGGCTCTTTCTAAATCAACTTAATATGTATAATTACCTATCGTACTATGTAACATGTTTGATTTATTGAGAGCAAATAAATATATATTATTATTATTATATTATTATTTCACTTATATATTTATTTAAATTCTTTTTTATGTTTTTTTAATACATATATATATATAAAAATAGACACATATTAAAAAAATATAAAAAGATGAGGTCCGTCGGCAGCGGGGCCTAGGGTCCAAGCTACCGGTGGTTAAGGCTCCAGGGACAGGAACTTCCTCACAATGCGTGCCGTGCTCAGGAGAACCGCCTTCTGTATCTGGCCCTTCACCCATTTACCAAGCGAGAGCCTCTCTAGGTGTCGGTCGAGGCTCTTCGCTATTAAACCGTTAACGGACACCACTATCGGTACGATGACCGTTGACTCCATATGCCACATGGCCGTAATCTCGTGCGCGAGGTCAAGGTATTTTGTTAATTTGTCAGATTCAGCTTTTATGAGATTACAGTCATGCGGGATACTTATATCAACGAGCATCGTACGTCTCGCAGATCGATCTATTATCACAATGTCAGGTTTATTGGCAACAATAGTCCTGTCTGTGATAATAGATCGATCCCAGTAGAGCGTGCTATGACCATTTTCGAGAACTGGTTCAGGGATATATTTATAATAAGGTACCTCAGTCGCTATCAGACCGTATCGAAGAGCAAGTTGCTGGTGGATGATCCTGGCTACTAGGTTATGCCTGTGCAAGTACTCGGAGTTAGCAAGACGAGAACAACAGGAGGTAACATGCCTGATGGATTCGCCCGGGCGATGACACGCCCGGCATATGTCGAGCGTGCCGTCCTTCAGGATGTACCTCCTATAGTTGTTCGTCTTGATAACCTCGTCCATAATTGAACAGACAAACCCTTCGGTTTCCCCAAAGAGGTCACCGAAACGTAGCCAGTTCACCGACGCCGGCAAGTCTATGTCGGGCCCATATAACGCCTGGTAAAACCTGCCGTGTAGCTCCTTGCTCTTCCATACGTCCATCCGCTCGGAGGTACTCAATACCGCAGGTCTGAGCCAGTTCTCTTTTGCAAGAGAGAGCGGGGTGAATCCCTTGTCTACTGACACCATATCTCGATGCATACTTGCGTTAGTTTTAAGGAAGTATTCTCGTAGATTATACACCTCACGGTTGTGTAAGTCTTTAGCATTTAGAAATCCCCGGCCACCACACTTCCGTGGGATGTACAATCTCATCACCGATGATCGTGGATGGTGCATCCGATATGTTGTCAGCATACAACGGACCCTACGATCCAGGGCGTCTAGCTCTGTTTGAGTCCACCTTAGTATACCAAAGGAGTAAGCTAAAGAAGGCATGACCCAACTGTTAAAAGCACGAATCTTATTACCACCTGAGAGGAGGCAATTTAATACCTTCTTCAAGCGGTTAAAGAATCGCTCCTTTACCAGCTGTTTCACATCCTCGTCAACTATACCCAATGACTGTGATATACCAAGGTATTTGTAGGTCTCACCTTCGGAGAGGGTTTTGAAACACACACCCTCGGAGAGCTGCAATCCGTTAGAATTTACAACTCTCCCCCGCTGCACATACATAACCGCACACTTGTCCACACCAAATTCCATTCCTATAGAGCTGCTAAACGTTTTAGTTAGGTTTAGCAGTTCTAGTAGGTCATGTGTTTTCAATGCGAACAGTTTGAGGTCATCCATGTACAGCAGGTGAGATATGGCTTCACTCCCTCTACGGAGATGAAAGCCTAGCCTTGAATCCTCCAGCAAAGAGCTTAGGGGATTCAAGGCCAGGCAAAACCACAAAGGACTCAGGCTATCTCCCTGGAAGATCCCTCGCTCTATCTTTATAAGTCCGTCCGAAATAGGTAAGCTACCACCGCCAGGTACGCAGAGTCTGGTGACCCATTGCCCCATACATGCGCCAAGGAAGGCACGTAGAGTTATATCAATTTTATATAGCTCCAGTACCCTCATTAGCCATGTATGCGGCACTGAGTCGTATGCCTTTTTATAATCTACCCAGGCGGTGCAGAGGTTTTTCCTATTTCGGCGGACTTGTTGATTAATGGTCATATCTATGAGGAGGAGTTCTTTAGTACCGCGGGACCCAGGCCTACATCCATTTTGAGTATTAGCCAGAAGTTTGTTGTCAACTAAATGTTTTAATAATTTTGATCCCAAAATGGATGTGAGCAACTTGTAAATGGTGGGAAGACAAGTTATAGGTCTGTAGTTTTTGGGTTCCGTGGTACTACCAGATTTATATAAAAGGTAAGTGACCCCTGTGGTCATAAAAGTTGGGATGTTACAAGTGTTTAAGGCTTCCTGGAATTGTGCAGCCAGACAGGGATGCGAGACTTTGAACCATTTGATCCAGAAATTATGCAATCCGTCCAGCCCAGGGCTTTTCCAGTTGTGGGCTAAACCGATTGCATAACCCACATCAGATGGCTCGATAATTACTGGGTCCATCTCTGGTATCCGTTGGCATCTCCGTTCGACAGCACTCTTCCAGTTGCCTTCTGTGTGACTGACAGGCAACGACCAAATTCCACGCCAGAAGGCCGTTATGTCGTCAGCTTTTGGTGGCTGCCTGTCATTACCTAGTTCATCAGGTTGTTCCCAACTTCTATAAACCCCTTTTTGGTCAATTTGGAAGCGGTGATTGAGATAAAATCTCTCTGTGCGCTTCCTATACCTGCGTATTCGATTTGCCCACGCACAGACTTTCTGTTTCAGGAAGTCTATGCGTTCTGTGACCCTTTGTTTATAATCATTAGGGTTGATATTAGTGCCTGCGAATGCTTGGGTCACAAAACGCATAATTTTAGGTCGAGTGTTTCCCGATTGAAAGCAGAGTAGCTTGGCTATTAAGGTTCTAGCTGTTTTGATGCGACATTCTATTCTGTATTGCCAGGCTGGTTTTTCGCGTCTATTTTGTACGGGCTCTGGGTTTTTATTGAATTTTACGCCGGCTGCTTGGCAGACAGCGACGGCCCCGCAATACAGAATAGAGTGTGTCTCGACCAGGTCTTTACTCAATTCAAAGTATGGTATTAAAAGTGAATTCATATTACCAATAATAGCCAAGCTACGTCTATGGATGGGCAAACGAGGTAGCCTCGGCCTGCTCAATGTAGGTACATCCTTAAAATCCTTAATCACCGCCTCCAAAATCCTCCTCATGTGCTCACTATCCTGGCTGCTTACGTAATCAGCGGAAGGGTTACCCAAATTTGCTTCTGACGTTACCGTTGGTACCGGCGCTAAAGTTATTAAATTATCGTTTTGTGGTACTGGATTTTGTGAAGTTTCGGTAACCCTAAGACTGGTTCGTACTTCAGTGCGAAGACGATCAAGGACAGATTCATCCAGCAGGTGTAACCGCTGAATAGCCCGCACTTGATCCGACAAGCGTTGTGCCGTAACGGTGGTATCTGGGTGAAGTACCTGAAACAGAGACAGCATCCGATCACGATACGCAGTGAGGTTGGTTCCTATCTCTGTCGCCTCGAAGTACGCTCGCATGACGCTCTCATTCATTTGCTGAGTCCATCTCATGCGGCGCACTGCACCACCGGTAGCGGGGGCCGAGTGCGGGATACGTCCCGCAGGTCCCAAGCGTGCCGACGGTGGCCGTCCTCGGCCTCGCGCAGGTCTTCTTGGCGGGGCTGACGGCGCTGGCCCCTCCTCACTGGTGCTCGACGCCCCGGTGGCCGCCGGCGTCACGAAGTCTTCATCAGATGACGACGACCGAGGTGTGGAGCCGGGCGAGGCGGGCGCAGCAGGTGGTAGTCGTGCGCGTGTCCGGCTGCTTATTTTGCTCTCTGTTTTATTCCATAGCTGCTAGTTTTGTATTTCTTTGCTTTATAAATAACTTGAGTTTCATTTTCCATTTGACAGTTGTCATTCTGATAATATTATACGTATTTGTAACTTTTCTTCTATTTAATATTTGAGATGTAAATTTAGATAGGTTTTATTACGCTCTAAATAACATAGGATATAATGAATGGTTCAAAAATAACTCAATTTTTGTAGTACTTTTGGAATTTGATACAGAGATGTGTATGTATTTGACAGCCACTTTTCAATATTATTATTATTATTATTATTATTCATTTTAGGTATATGTATTGTGTGATATATATTATTTGCACATCACCGTCATACACTTGCGAATCTCCCGTTCATAAGATCCACAGCCCGGGTTGTCTGGAAGAGATCAAAGCGAGGCCGTAAATTTTTATTTCATAATCTTCACTTCACAATAAAATATATTCTATTCAATTCTAATAGGTTCAACTTGAAGGAGGACCCATCGTGCCTCTGTGAACCTGGAGTACCAGGACCCCCTTACACGAAATCTTCGACTCCCCCTCTTTGCCATGGACCAGCACAATGTCGGATGTATCCTGAAGACGGACATAAGTAAAGAGAATATCCAAGAAATACTTGGTAAGAAGCAGCGCGAGGAATTTCTGAAGTACGCAATAAAAATCATAAAAGTGGTTATTAAACGTAATGGGTCAACAATTAACACTGGTGGTACCTATATAGAAAAAAAAGAAAAGTTTAGGTTGATTCCTCGTTTTTAGGGTTCCCCCGCCGATTTGTGTTCGGTTCGTCTCGTGTAAGTTCCAAACCATAGTTTCAGTCGATTTCGCTAGGTTCTTCATCCAATTTCCCATAAATCGAACTTCTCAAAATTTAATTTGTAAATTTTAAGGTTTCCCCCTGGCCAAATTTTCAGTTCTTCCACTTTATATAGAGTTCTTTATATCACTGGATAGGTCTCTTCAAGGCCTTTCCAGGGACACTTCGTTGGCCCAGATCATCTCAGAATCGCCGGTTTTCTTTCGATTTTCCCCAGAAAACTTGGATTTTCTTCAATATTCCCACTTTTTTCCATTGGCCTCCCCCTCTCGTTTTTAGCATCGTCACTTTCGTAGCATCGTCGGATAGTGCTCGTCTAGAGCTATCCGTCGATACCACTCATGTCTCCGTGCGCTTTATAGCGACTCCATAAATCGCATTCTAAACTTCCGTTTTCCCGTAAATTTCGGTTTTCCGCCCCTAAGTCCCGATTTTGCAAGGGTTACGGTCCGCGACCACCACGTTGTAGGTCTCCTCTAGACCTACAGTTTGGTGTGCGTTACTCCTCGATCCGACCCAAATTCGGTCTGTTATCTCAAGAAAACAGACCGATTTGGGGCAAATTCTGGTGTATGCACCAATAGAAACGTAAAAAAAACTAAAATGTATAAAATAACTTATTTCTAAAGCTATTATTATTAATATATATTATCTAAAACATCTTAAAGTCGGTGCTTAGTAATTTTCAAAATATAGTAATTTTTATGTTTTGCTTTGCACCGACTTCAAGATGTTTTAGATAATATATATTAATAATAATAGCTTTAGAAATAAGTTATTTTATACATTTTAGTTTTTTAGTTTTTGAAGTCGGTTTTTTTAAACGAAGTTTTTAAATTTTATTTGTTACTTTTTAGTGTCTAGCTATGTATGGGTGGACCTACGAATGGTGCCGCGCTTCTTAAAAAATATAGGTCCCCAAGAACCCGGAACAAAAAAATGTTCGTAAAATGAAAACTACTGGGCCAAACTATGTCAAATTTTTAGGGGACCACATGGCAGCTATTCCGCGTCGAACAAAAAAAGAATCACGTAAATCGAATCATAAATCTCAGAGTAATTTGGTGTACATATGGAACGGAGTGAAAATTATTTTCATGAAAAATGTTCATATAATGAAAACTACTGGGCCAAACTATGTCAAATTTTTAGGGGACCACATGGCAGCTATTCTGCAGCGAACAAAAAAAGAATCACGTAAATCGGATCATAAATGACGGAGTAATCGGCGAACATATGGAACGGAGTGAAAATTATTTCCATGAAAAATGTCCATAAAATGAAAACTACTGGGCCAAACTATGTAAAATTTTTAGGGGACCAATTGGAAGCTATTCCGCGTCGAACAAAAAAAGAATCACGTAAATCGGATCATAAATGACGGAGTAATCGGCGAACATACATAAAAAAAAGAACAAAAAAAAAAAAAAAAAGATTCCGACGAATTGAGAACCTCCTCCTTTTTTCGAAGTCGGTTAAAAATAGTTGTAATAGAAGTACACAGAATTAATTAGATAGATAGATAAATAGCTGTTTAATAATTGTTTATTAGTTAATAAGAAATATGTATTAGGAAATATAAGTATGTTATACACTAGAATAAGAAAATTAAAACAAGACAAGAAAAAGAAAAGACTAAAAGATAAAAAAAATGCCGCCGCTAGAAAAGGCTCTTTATTTGTATCTTGGTATTCATCCCTATCAAAATAATTTATTTATATTCAAAACTGCTTCAATACCTTTATATAACTTTTTGAATTATTCAATTCGGACATCCTATTCGAAAGATATCACGAGTTTAAAAATGTAACTATTAGACCACGCGGCCGTGATGCTTTTTCGTTAGTGAAAAATCGTAAGACCCTGCTATATAGAAGTTTCACTTCAAAAATAGGCTCAACTTACATCATTAATAGTTTCGCCGTTTTTCAACCATTCAACAGATGGCGCTGGTTTCCCCATCGCCATACACTCGAGCTCTGTGCGGGTGCCAGGCTCATGTCTTACAGTCTCTGGGGGAACGCGGACTATCTTCACAAAGTTTCTTAATACCCTTTTCTTGGTTCCCGCTCCTGGTACAACTGTAAAGAGACAGAAATTGGAAATCATTTTATTAGTAGTATCGGTTCACGTCAATTATATTGTTACGACCGACAAAGACAAATTCACATCTGCAGAAACACATTTTATTACCTTTCGGCATTTGGACTTCTTTTGTTTACTTTGTGTTTAAAATTTGTGATAAAAAAAACAGCTCATTGTGTATTGTAATCTTTTACGGCCTATTGTTGTATTGTGATCACTGCCAGGTGTCTCGGATTTAAAATACAAACTGATTCTAAGAAATTCGGTCCACGCGGCAGGGCAGCCATATTGCATCAGTGCAGTGTGGGGGGGGGGGGGGGGACACTGCCTACTCAGCGACTTGCATCGAATATCATGCGACGCGCTCCGAGTGGCAGTTGTTTTCCATCATCCATACCCGCGATGCGTTACTCATTATAATGCACATATGAGTTAATAAATAATCTTGGGTTTGAACACGCATTTATTTATATCAACCCCACCCACATTATGTGCATGGTGGTGATCCGCGAGTTCATTTAAGTGCTAAATATTTTTTTTGCGAAGACATCAGTATAAAGCAATGCCCCATTTGAGAGATCGCGCAGTCGAACGATAACCACAAGCAAAGCAAGACTGTGTACATTCGGTAATCTATGTAGTGACGGACTTAACTTAATGATATCTGTTGCGTCACGTTTCATCCACCAATTTAGTGATCTATAATTTAGCACAGTTAAAGACTATAGTTTTACAAGAACGTGATGCTATGTAAATACAGATGGATGATATCGCTGTAAGAACTGCCGATAAGACTAGGTATTTGTCTAAATCTTTTTTTTATAGCTGGAGTACAGCAGACAGGTAGACGGCCCACCTGATGGATAGTGGTTACCTTCGCGTATGGACGTATGCAACACCAGATATGTCACTAACGCACTGCCGGCCGCGGAGATATTTTATGACACCCTTTTTAAAAAACCCCATATTGTAGCGTTGTGGGAAAAGCAGGGCTCATTCGAAATCATTTTCCAATCATCTAATCATTCATAAAGTATACATCTATTCAATAATGTTACGTATTAAATAGATAGCTTCAAAGAAATTTGTAAGAAACTCTTTGATACCACCCGTGATCAGAAGGCTGGTACGTATTACGCGCAACGAAACAATGGCAGTGGCAATTCAGCCAGCCTTCTAAGCACGCTTCACTCTCGCAGCGATTTGTTAGACACTTTATATTAATTTATTTGTAATTTAGTTTATTTTGTAGCTCCTTAACAACTAATAGTATTTAAATTAGGAGGAGGGTGGTTTTAGTGGAGTATAGAGTCTTCGAGTCTTCACACAAGCCGGCGATTTAACTCTGGTGCCCATTCGTGGTGTCACCTCCCGTCGCTTTGGTCTAATCCCTAGTAAAGGACCCGCTAGTGTGCGAAATGCATTTCCCCGCCTCAAAAAAAGAGCGCAGGAGTGTTCAATTTAAGTTTAGTATAAGGGCGTAAATTATGTGAGGGCGAAAGAAATTCAAACCGTTCTTTAAGGTAATCAGGAGTACTTGGGATAAATAAAATGTTATACATAAAAAAATGAAAGAGTGATAGACAGAGAGATGCTACTTCCGTAGGCCAAATATGAAACTTATGCGAAAATTTTGGAGGCGCTCAAATTTAAGTAGTCAGTTGAACATCATTAAATACGATTGTAATTCATTGCAAAAATTCTGTTTATAATAATAATAGTCCATTAAAATCCCACTGCTGGGTCCTCCCTCTATAGGGAGACGGACAGTATACCCGCCAACTTGGCCAAGGTGGCTTGGCAGGTTCGACACATTGGGCTATCTCGATGTGCAGGTTGCATCACGATGTTTTCCTTCAACGTTGTTAGCACGTGGCAATTTTACAATATGCACATTATGTCAGAAAACTGCCTAAGTGTTGCATGCGTTGCCAGGATGCGATTTGAGTTTGGGAAGCGTGTGTTGGAATCGTATTTGTTATTTTAAAGTAACCATATATCGGAAGTAGTCAATAACCGGATAGAGTATTCATTAATGTAGTAATCGGAAGTCGAATAACTGGATGTCAACGTAGAAGCATTTATTATCAAGCCAACGGATATCTAAAATGGAGTAATCGGAAGTTGGAAGTTATACGGATGGCGGAAGTTGGTATTGTTGACGGAAGTGAAGTGGCGCCAAAGTATTACAGGATGGTGTCACTGCAGACTCACTACGAGGATCTTATAACAGATCAGTTAACACACCCAATATCTATTCTATTTCAACGCTCTTTAAGTGAAGGTATCGTACCGTTAGTTTGGAAATCGGCATTTATCTCACCCATCCATAAAAAAGGGCCCAAAGACAAAGTAGAAAACTATAGGCCAATTTCCAAGCTTTGTTTAATCGCCAAGATCCTTGAGCGAATAGTTTACAATCAACTATATAATACTTTGCAACCACATCTCAGCTCTCATCAGCACGGTTTCTTAAAAGGTAGATTCTAGATAGAAAGGTAGATTCGTCACTAATCTTATGCTATTTACCGATTACGTATCTGACAGTTTGGACAGTGGTGTACAATGCGATGCTATTTATACAGATTTTAGCAAAGCCTTTGACAGAATTGACCACAATATATTGTTAGAGAAACTTCTTGTATTAGGTATTAGAGGAGACTTATACCGCTGGTTTTCTTCCTACGTTGCCAATAGGTCCCAAGCAGTTGTTCTTTGTGGTTTCACTTCTTCGTGGATTGAGATCCCGTCAGGAGTCCCTCAAGGATCGCTTTTGGGTCCCCTGCTATTTGTTCTATTTATTAACGATATTTATACCTGTATGCATCATTCTCAATTTCAGCTATTTGCTGACGATATGAAAATTTACAAGTCCATCACTACTTTAGCTGATGTATCACACCTTCAGGATGATATCATACGTGTATCCGATTATTGCAAACGTAATAAATTAGACTTAAATATATCCAAATGTTCTGTAATTACGTTTACTCGAAAAAGTACGACTATTAATTATCCGTATAGTATTAACAATGAGCCTCTAACCAGAGTTACAGTAATACGTGACCTTGGTTTGTACTTAGATAGTCGTCTTACTTATGATCACCATATTGATCATATAGCCAAAAAAGCTTCATCGTCTTTGGGTTTCCTCATTCGCAACGGTAGCTCGTTTAAGGCAATGAAAACCCTCAAAGTTCTTTATTGTGCTTTTGTCCGCAGTCACCTCGAATACGCTAGTCAAATTTGGAATCCATATTACGAAATACATTCCACAAGACTAGAAAGCATTCAAAAAAAATTCACAAGATTTATAAATTTCAAATTTAAATTATCACACAAAAGTTACGTTGAACGCTGTACTTTATTTCACCTTTTACCTCTCAAAACTAGGAGAAAAATTGCTGATTTACGTTTCTTGGTTAAAATTGCGCAATCCAAAATTGATTGTGCTAATCTCACTGAGAAACTACATTTGTATGTTCCTCCTTCTAATGTTCGCCCTAGGAAATTATTGCACACACCATTGACGCGCACAGCTTACCGACGTAATTCGTTCTGTATCAGAACAGCAAACGAATTCAATAAGTTAAGTAAGTTGGAAGATATAGACTTAGACTTATTTACTAATAGTGTAGCATTGTTTAGCGCAAAGTTCGTCAAATTCTATTCAAACTCGGATTTATCAGTTTAAGTACCTTATATTTATGTACATTTTATTATTGTTTCGTTGTATAATTTTCTTTCTTTTTTCACTTCTTAGTTTTACTGTTATCTGTGGAGGCTTATTAATAGCTTCTCTAAATTTATCTTATTTTTAGTTATTATTAATGATAGCTGTTAGCCCCCCAAATAAAATAAAATAAAATAAAATAAATACTCGGTGTTCGGGCAGAGGGGGCCCAATCTACAAATGATAGTCAACTAGTCAACAACTAGTCTACACCTAGTCTACAACCGACGACAGTCTACAACCAACAGTCTAATGGTCTACAGCCAGCAATATACCACGACGGTAGAACAGAGCGAAAGCTCTGTTGGGCAAGAGGCCCATAGTATATTGTGGTCGATAATTACTGTTCGATAATCGCAGTATTCTTTAAAGGCAAATGGCTGCTCGACACATGACAAGCATGGAGACAACTCTTCGAGTGGTCCTAATATTTCTGTGTATTATTGTGCTGTATTTAATATTGTAATTGTAATAATTTTAGTGTAATAAACATTGATTATAATATTTCAGATTATTTTTATTTTGCTAACACGTGCGCTAGCCATTACGCTACCACGACTTACGACATAAAGTATTACGACGAAAATGAAGGAAAACCTGTATACATAATGCCTTTAATGATTTCTATATAGACCAAGTAAACATCAACAAAAACAACCTAGGTTCATCTGGAACAATAAATAGAATCACAGACACTTTATTCCTGAATCCCACTACCCCCATGGAAGTATCTAAAACGATTCAGTCCTTAAAAAATACAAAGAGTACAGGTTATGACGGTATAGCTACAACAATTATTAAATCAGTTAGTAATTTAATATGTTTTCCACTATGTCATATTATAAATCTATCTTTTGAAGAAGGTGTATTCCCTAATAGTCTAAAAATGTCCATTATCAAACCATTATATAAAAAAGGAGATAAAAATTTACTAAAAAATTACCGAACTATTTCTTTAATACCCGTGTTTTCTAAAATTTTTGAAAAAATAATTCACTACAGATTATATAATTTTCTTGAAAGTAAAAATATTTTAGTCGAAGAACAAAATGGTTTCAGGAAAAACAAAAATATTAATATTGCTATAATAATATATGATTTTCTTCAAAAAGTTATGTCAAGTATGGATAAGAGGCAACCAATCTGTGCTATATACATGGACATGACAAAAGCATTCGATTTTGTCAAACATGGCATACTTTTTGAAAAACTAGAGAGATATGGAGTACGTAGTAAAGGACTAGATTTAATGAAATCCTACCTACAAAATCGCAAGCAACATGTGGAAATAAATAATATTGATATTAAAACCAAACGCGAGATTAGGGTTTGCTCTAATACTAGAATAATCAGAAATGGAGTGCCCCAAGGAAGCGTCCTGGGACCCTTGCTATTCTTGATCTATATAAATGACCTTCCAAAAAATGTAAATCATCCTACTATATTATTCGCGGATGATATAGCACTATAGTAATTAAATCGGATGAAACCTATAATTATATTAAAGAAATAAATTATACTTTAAAAGTTACCATAGAATGGCTAAAAACTAATAATTTAACTGTAAACTTAGAAAAAACATATATTATGCACTTCAGTCAGCGTAAAAATAATAGTAACAATTTGAATATAACATACAATAATACATTAATAGAACGAGTAGACCACACAAAGTTTTTAGGATTATTTATTGATAATTATTATGTAAAAAAGTAAATAGTTTTTCCTATGCTCTTTATAAACTGTCAAAATTTGTAAATCGAGGTGCTGTATTGATCGCTTACCATAGCTATGTTGAATGTATACTAAGGTATGGAGTTATATTTTGGGGTAACTCCACAGATAAAAATAATATATTTATCGCACAAAAGAAATGTATACGTTCAATCTGCAATTTGGGTCCCAGAGACAGTTGCAAGACTCATTTCCAATCATTAAAAATTTTAACCTTGCCCTGTCTGTATATATACGTGATTGCAATGTTCGTTAAAATAAACCCCCATCTATTTAAAATAAAACCGCAACGACATGAAAATTTAAGAAAAAGAGAGTCAAATATACTTTGTGTCAATAGATATAATACGGCACTGTTGGATAAGAGCGTGTACGAAATGGCACCTGCAATATTTAATAAACTACCAAAACCGTTGAAAACATTACCAATTAATATTTTTAAAACAAGACTGAAGAAATTATTAATAGATAAATCCTATTATTCCACAAATGAATTCCTAAACGACAAATTTGAAACAAATATATATACATAATAAATAATAATATTTTAATTAATGACATTAAATAATTGACAAAAAGAGATAGGAATAATAAAATAATAAAAAACAGACATCTATGTAATTAATACAGGTAATAAATATTCTTAATTAATAAATAAATGTAATAAATACGACTCAATGGGATAAAAGTAAAGATTTAATAAAATAAAATAACAAACCAATTAAATAATGACGATTAAGGTACTGCCTACTTGCACACCAGTGAAACTGGTAAAATGTACTGAACCATGTATTTCTAAGAATGACATCTGTATACAACTACATTTATGCAAGAATAAATATTTCATTTCATAAGTTTAGAAAAAATGCGTCTGAGTTTACACCTAACTTTAAAAAAAAGGAAACATATTTTAGAACACATATACTCATGAAGTATAAGAAATATGTAAACCAAGTTTTAATGCATAAATACGTACATAAATCTCAAAGTAGGTGACGGAATTTTATGTTAAAATATATATATTTTTTTTATATATATATGACATATTATACTTTATAATTTATGGTCGGGCAGCCGGGCTCTTTTGCAAGTCTATTCGACTTATAAGCAGTGTAATTTACATAGTTACTAATATAATACGACTTGTAAAGGATTTATATGGTTTGTTTTTTTTTTGTATTTCTCTAGTTTGTCTTGTACATGGGTTAAATGTTTTAAACATACAAAAATACATTTAGTATATATAAAATTACTACATAACACCTTTTGTTGACGGTGACCATTTTGCCTGATTTATTTATAAATTAGATTTATTTCAAGGTGAAAAATATTTAAAAAATTAACTTACTTGAAAAGGGATACTACACTACCTACTGAAGAATTTTCAAATGACCAAATTGCACTCACATAGCTGCTCGCTCCAGCCTTTTATACTATCGTCTGTATAACGTTCACATTTTGCATAACATGTATTGAATCTATGGAGATTTGTCGCAGTATGTCATTATTGCTTTAGTAACAATATTATTTGTTTGTTACAAATCATTCATTATTTGAAATGTAATTGTAATACAACTTCTATATATATTACAAGAGCCTGAGATAGATAAGTAATTATGATGAGAAACTATTTTTGGCTAGACGTGTTGCTGGGGAGTTTCTTGCCGCTTCTTTTCCTTTATACCCGCCACGCTTGTCCAAGGCAGCTTGGCAGGTTTGACACATCGGTTATGTCGCTGTGCAGGTTGCATCACGATGTTTTCTTACATCATTGTAACAATATGCATATTAGATCAGAAAACTTACTAAGTGGCATGCGTTCCGGCCAGCATCGAACCCGCACCCTTATTTTGAGTTTGGGACGCGTGCGCTAGCCTCTATCACGACTGTAATACTGATATGATACCTACTAGTGTAGATAATAATAATTTATTTATTAAAAGACAACACAGTTCAATACATAGGTACCTAGGTAACACACAATTATATAAGTATAGCAATGTAATTATTTCATAGTATTGTTACAAGTTGCGAGGGAATTCGAATCCTGGTAACACGTAACAATATATATCTAATATTAAGCCTAGCGATTACCAAAATCCCTTTAATAATACATTTATATTTTAATTTTTGTTCAGCGCTGTAGGCTGCATTATTATTTAATATTTTAAGTTGTGATTTTTTATTTAATTTTAATAACGTAGCTGTTTAATAAAACTACGTTTTAACGGATTTAAGCGCGGTAATTTATTTGATTTTGGTTTATCCGATGTTTCGGCCGCCCTTCAGTGGCCGTGGTCACGGACGACTGAAGGGCGGCCGAAACGTCGGATAAACCAAAATTAAATAAATTACCGCGCTTAAAGCCGTTAAAACGTAGTTTTATTATGTATACAAGTCGCGAAAACTTAAGAAATATTATGTAACTGTTTGTTGTTCGAATAAAATAAAATAAAAATAACTTTTTTTATGATACAATAATCTTTATACAAATAATTTTTGTGTTGTGTATATATTGTAGATGAATGTGTGTATGTGAGTGTGTAGATGTATGAGACTAAGTGTATGTGTATATGTTTACAAACTGTTATGTTGTATGTAGTATGTAAACACTAAAAATTCTTCACATTTTTGTATGTTTTCAATAATAACCATAAATAAAAAACGTTGATTTCTAAATGACGGGATGAACTTCAAACGTTTGACATTCAAAACCAAAAAAATTGAAAAAGAACTTCACTTTTAAATTTAATTTGGTTTCTGAACGATTTTTAAATTTAATCGATTTCTAAACGACGGGACGAACATCACATGTTCGGCAGGTAGGAATAGTGTCTAAGGGAAAGCGAAATTGTTATTTTTAATATATTCCAAGCATTTTTTTTCATATTTACTCACCTTTTAAACTTCCCCTGTACTTCCACAAATAATTCAAAACCAAAATAAGCCAAATCAGTCCAGCCGTTCTCGAGTTTAAAAGAGGCTAACGAGCAGAAATTGATTTTTATTGAAGTGAAACTTCTAAGACGGTAAATTTTTCGGTTACGCGTCACATTTTTCCGTTACGTGCCATCTAAATTTGCCGTCACATTTTTCGGTTACCCGTCACATTTTTTTCCGTTACGCGCCAGCTTTTTCTTGCCTGCTGCCTACCACCGTCGATTCGATCGTGGCCCCTACCACGATTTAGATTTTATTTACTTTATTTTTAACGAATTTAAATAAGTTTCACTTCTTACGTGTGTACACTATAGTAGAATTATTTTGTCCGTTACTACTATAGTACACGCACACATTTTTTTTATATAGATATAAGGCATTAAAGAATTTTCGTGAAAAAAACCCCATTATTCTGATATAACCCACAATACTAATTAGAATGATTTAAGCAGAAAAAAATTGTGTTTCAATACGTTTTGAATTTCATGATTTCCTAGTAGTTCTGCAGCTGTGGCTTTTAAATATGATAATTTTGTACATAAATACATATATTATTTTTTACAACTAGCAATGGGAGGTTCGAGAAGTTTAAGATCGAAGGAAACGCAATATATAAAGGTTAAAGACTTAGAAGGTAAGAAGTCCATATTTGAGAAAATTTCAAATTGGCGTGCTTCTGTCGCTGGAGCATAAACAATACTTCTGTCCTTGTACTGTTTGTTGGAATCTCCAATAAAAAGTGTTTATTGTTACGACCTAAACGCCGAAAAAAGACAAATTCACACCTGCATACCTGTAGACATTATACAAAAAAAGTTTAAAATTTGTGATTAGAAAAACAGACCATCGTGTATTTGTAGCTAGGTGTGTACCAAAAGTTACTAGTAAGTATCAAAGTTACTCATGACATAATATTGTTGTTGCTAGAGTGAAATTTGAAACCTGTAGATAGGTAACTAATATAACTATAATTAGCTTTAGTAAATAAAACTAGTTTTATCCAGTTATTTTCTAGAAATATAATCAAGTTGAGAAAAAAAAAACAGATCTCCAAATAGGTGGCAATCCACCAGGTTGCTGATCAGCTAGACTGCTAGACATATCGATATGTTCGGCCCTCCACCGTGCTCAAAACTGATCTAGGTGTAAGAAAGCAGTACCATTGAAGTCTAGATCCTCAGCATTGAGGAAACGACTTAGAGGAAGAAGAACAAACATATTGTTACGAGTGCAAGACACGAATTAAAATGCCGTTAGAGTTACTATAGAGTTTATTAGAACTATACAAATAAACATATACACATACGTATAACACAGATACAAATATAACCGAACACGACAAGTCCAAACGTAATGCAGAAGGTCGTAATAACACGCGCAAAGTCCGTCACTTATCAGATTCCCGATTGTACGTCTTGCTTCGCTAGTGGTTATCGCTCGACAGCCTCCCTCCACCAGGTGATCGTTTTAAACTGCGCAACTGCAATGTCAATCTAAGTCGACTTAATCCGACGCACCCAACTAATGACTGCCATAAAATATTACAATACAACAATGGGCTGGTTTCTAATCACAAATTTTAAACACAAAGTAAACAAAAGAAGACGACTATAACATTGAAAAAAATTAACGTTATTAGTTCAAACGCCGACGGGTACTAAATGTGCTTTTGTTTAGATATGCAGGTTGATTTTGTTTTTGTCGGGACCAGAGCTGTAACAATATGCATGTATCTGTACTGGGTACCAAATACTGTTTTTTTCTTTTTATATAAATTCGTCTATATTCGCACAGTAGTTTGAATTATTTGTATATTTTCAGTCCGCTTACGAGTCAAAAGTTAAAAAAGTCTTTTAGACCGTTTTTATGTTACTATACATTCTCTTACCTTACCATTCACATGGAAGAAGAACAATAATTAAAGTTAAATCAATTCAATTTAATTAAATTTATAAAACTGAAGTTACTAAAATGACATGAAGTTGAAGTTAAGTAGAAGTTGTTAAAATTACATACAACAGGGATTAACATAAAAACTTACCGTTTGGTTGCAGGTTGTTATCCAATTTAGACTCGAATTGTACGTTCGCTGATAAACTGCATTGCAGCGACATTAGCGCCACGGCGATAAGTAGTAGTAAATTCAGCATTTTGCTATTAGACAATAGATGGCACTGGTTGAGCATTAACCTAAAACAAAAAATATTGTAGACTGATTAAAAATGTATTTAATGGAAAATTCATATGTATTTAAAATATATTTCGAAGCAGGGGTCGAATATAGCGTATGTGAAATACATCAAAATCAAATCATTCTAGAAATAATTTTAATAACTGTTTAAGGAGTGCGCCATTTTGTGAGTTGATGAAAAGTATTTTATTTGACTTTATCAACTATTCTACATTTGATTGATTTTCACAAAAATGATTTGAAATACTCAAAAAATTAGAGCTAAATGAATTCTTTGTTTAGTCTAGAGTTAACAAGCGTCTTAAGGTTTAAATTTTTATGGGCGGTTTTTGATGAAATTTCTATACAATTATGTAAAAAACTGCCCCAGTGGCGTTTTCTCCTTCTACTCTGGTGATCGTTTTGTTATTAAATAAAAATATTCCACACAAATTTTCAGCTTTTTATCTTAAGTACCTATTTTTCGAGTTTTTTTGTAAAACCTTGTTTTTCCGTATTTTTTAACAAAAAAAGTAGAAATTAACTCATAGCTAGTTTTTATCCAAGACTTGGAAACAAAACGCATTACAAAATGTTTTTGTTCTAATTCCCGAATGTAAAACCGATTTTTTTTAAACAAAATATAACTATAATATTTTTATCTCGAGTTTCTGAAAGTATATCATTATGTAATTAACATCGAGAATAAACAGAGGATACTTTATATCCGGCGATAGTATATTAATTACGACAATCAAAATAGTCCGGGAATGAATAGCGCCTGAATAAAATATTAATGCAATCTTTTCGGTATGAATGTTTGCTCTGTAAATAACCTAGGGTTTTTGGACTCGCGAGCAAAACCCTACCATTAATATAATAAGCATAAGATTAATACGCCTAGAACCCTAGGTGCCAGTAAGTAAAGCACCTTTAAATAGTACCTAACCACCCGTCAGTCCGCAAGACAGTCTTAGTGTGAAGAGCTCAAATAGTTCTAATACCCTACGTTTTAGAAATACTTTATTTACTTGCAACATTAGAATAGAATAGAATATACTTTATTGCATAACAGTACGATACAATTCAAGAAGTTTAAGTACAGAAGACAATAGGCGGTCTTATCACTAAAAGCAATTTCTTCCAGACAACCTTAGAATGGATTAGGAAAAATTATATAATGGGTTTTGCAATATAACTAGAATAAATATAGAAATAAGACAAAATTATTTGTGCCTTTGTGTGCTTGTTGGCGAAAATAATTGCAAGGTGATTATGCACACATCGATTGGTTTTGTGCTTCAACTCTGAATGTAATTTTGTAGGAAACCATTTCTCTAGGCATCTCTCTAAGATAACAAGTATCAAAAAATCATCTCCAATCCGAGCATTTCATATTAAAAGTTTTGGCTATAGTTTAGGTGGGGAAATCCGTCAGTGGAGTAAGTTCGTATACCTCTCGTTTTTTACCTTTTTTAAACGGATTTTAACGTCAACTACAATTTGAACATAGAATTAAATGGTGTCTTATCTTTACTAACTGATTAATTGTCGTCATTGGTATGCAGACAAGGATATAACAAGAGGTGTATGGAGATCCCAAACTGACGGACTTCCCCACTTTGACTATAAATCATTATCAGCTTCCTTATATATTAAAATATTTTTTCCCAATTATGAAATAAATTACTGATCTTAATAATATATAGTTATTTTAGTAAGGTGATGACTACGCTTCAAGAGGAAGGTAAAAATAGAATTGCACAATATGTTGTTACAGCTTTCTGGGCATCTTAACCATAGACAATAAATACCTCAGTATTTTGTCTTTATTGTTACGAGTTACGCAGGACTCGAATTTAATGCCGTTGGAATTACTATAGAGTTTATTAGAACTGTACAAAATGTATAAAACAGGTACAAATATAACTAGACATTGTATAAACTGCACGATTCAATTACACGCGAAAAGTCCATCACTATATCGCTAATTAAAAGTACTATACACGTCTTTCTAGTATCGTAATCGTCGCTTGACTGCCCCGCCCTTCCGTTCGGGCATTGTTTTATAGTAAAATGTATAATACCGACAAAGGGGCCGCGTTCACTGAGTTAATCCGCACATCTGGCAAGCTTCGACGGAATTCAATAACTACAGGGATTAGTTCGAAACGAATGACAGCCATAAAACAAGTACGATAACAAAAGCATGTTTTTCTGAATTACAAATTCAAAACACAAAGTAAACAAAATAATTCCTTAATCATAGAAGGCAATAAACTGCGTTTTTACGACGTGCAGGTGTGCGTTCTTTGTCTGTGTCTAACAAATTTTTATGTATATAACTTTGACAAATTGAATCTGTTTGATTCCTGCCACGGGTTGTCTGGAAGAGGTCGCTTCTTAGAGATAAGACCGTCCATTGTGCACATTTATAATATTTTAAGGCTATAAGTTTTTCTGTGTTTTCTGTAATGGTGCACACAAAAATCTTATCTCTGTCTCTCTCTATTATGTGTAAATTACAGGTCTTGATTAGCTGCTTTCTAATTACCTAAATGTCATGTTGGTCAGCCCGATAAGGATTTTTCTTTTTAACGTTTTTATCGTAGCGCTTTGGGAAATCCTCACATTACTGTAGTAGTGATTATTTAAATTGTTGCATTTCTTCGAAATGAAGACTTGTCGAATTCCGACAGTTCAACGATATAAATAAGACGGGGGGCATCTCAGAACAAACTTTAAGTACCGCATTAGTACAATTACATAAGTTTCCTTATCTTCTTTTGATATATAAAAATGAAGGTCTGCCTGTATGTCTTTTATAGAATCGTAAACTATACATGCGATTTTGATGAAATTTTGTGTGTGTGTTTGAGTGGGTCCCAGGATGGTTTACAGCCACAATTGGAACCGGTAAGTGGCACTGAGATCGAGTTCTAGAATCCTCCTAATCACCTGGACCGATTTTGGTGATTTTGTTTTTGTGTCAGGAACTAAAATCTTTTAGGAATTCAGAAAATAGGCGGTACGAAGTTCGCCGGGTCAGCTAGTTATATATGAAAAAGGAATGTTTGTCTGTATGTCCTTTATATAATCGTAAACTATACATTTGATCATGTAACGATCTTTAGCAAAGTTGTTGTGCATCAGCCAGAGAAGGTTTCTGAGTTGGTTCACAATTGGACCCGGTAGGTGGCGCTGCTGCCGACACATCGATTGAAGCTTTTCCGGGCAGGACGACGTCTGTCGGGACAGCTAGTTTTAATTATAAAATCATATAATCGTTCCACAACCGGGCTCGGGATTCCCAATTTTTGGGGGTACGGCCAATATGCCTCCAGGATTTTTCAAGTCGGCTTCGCGGGTTTGACACATACTCTATTTCGATGTGTAGATGTCATCACGATGTTTATCAGCACGTGATGCATGGTTTTGATCAGTTTTTGAACTAATGTTATTTAGGTTAGAGATGCAAGTGCCTTAACCAGTAAGCTACCACTTCCCTTATTAACAACATTTAAAAAAATGCCACGCTTAAAACTGTTTCAAAGTAGTTTTAATTACAGATACATTCAGTTACTAAATAATGAAAACCGCAAGCACTAGTAGTTCTTTAGAACCATGAACACGTGGTAATGCCATGCTGGAATTATTATCTTTTTCACAGCTCTTAAGGCTCGATCGGTGTGATACCACGCTCTCACAGGATATTGGCGTGAAACGGTTTTCTTTGAGCTAAGCATATTTCGTCGATGAGTGAGAGTTCCGATAGCCAACTTTTCCGTCCGAGTAAAGAAAGAAAGAAAGAAAGAAAAACTTTATTTGAAGAAATAGCGACGTAATTACATTCTTTATACGCCGCATTTTCAGCAAACAAGGTTTAAAATAACAAATATTCCATCTATTTAATTACTGCTATTTCATCCTCTCTATCCTGTCCTAGAAGTTGGCAACGTGTTGGCATCGCTTCTGGTGTTGCAAACGTCTATAAGCGTTGCCACTTTCCGTCAAATGCATGGGTAATCTTTTTTCATCACAAAGCGAATCTAACAAATAGGCAAATGTGTCAGCTCATGGAAAGTCGTTACCGACGCCTATAGACATTTGCAACACCAGGGGTGAAGCCAACGCGTTGGCAACCTTTAAGATGGAATAGTAAGAGATGGCGTAGGATGATAATGAGGATGAGTTAAAGGGATTAGACCATAGGTCCCCAAAGTGATCTCTGTGGACCCCTGGGGGTCCCATATCGAAATCGAAGGGGTCCACTTCAATGAAAACAAAATCTGGTGGTCCGCGAGCTACAAATAGGGTACCATAATACTAAATGCCACTTAAGCAAATCGTGACGGAAGTTTTAACTTTCTATAAATAATAAAATATGAGTATGATAGTATGCATTTGTACTTACAAGCTATATTTATATGGGTTTAACTAGAAACTATACTGAATCCAGAGAAAAATGACTCGTCATAATCGGTTCAGAAACAATAATTATGGGTTAATATATATAAAAGAGTATGTATATGTTTACACTCCTTTTTTTGAAATCGGTTAAAAGATAGGGGGGTTCACTGAATGCAGTAAAACTTAATAGGGGGTCTACGAGACGAAATACTTTGGGGACCATTGGATAATATAGTAGGAACGAGATAGACGAATGAAATAGGAAGTTGGAGAACAGGGCCATCGGAACTCTCACTTAACGCACGAAAAATTAACTCAATGCTAACCGTTTCACTTCGATATTCTGTGAAAGTGGAGTATCACACTGTGGTATTGTGTTGCCTAGAAAATATTGTAAATATGTTCTGTTTTTGCAATTGTATATTTTGGTGTACAATAAAGTGTTTTTATTATTATTTAATTAACAAAATTGGGTCGTTTTGGTCTACGCCAATATAAAGGTTTGAACTGAAAATCAGCGTTGCGTCGGAAGTAATTCCGGCACAGCAATATACTGAGTGCAAACCATATTTGCTGAAAATGCGACGTACAAATTCTGAAGATATGCTCTGTGTATAATAATGTACAAGGAAAGTAATTACGTCGCTATTTCTTCAAAGAACGTTTTTCTATTCTTTCTCACATACCGGCCCAAACAGCTGTTGTGCTGAAATGTTCTTCTAAGGGAAAACAATGTATGCAACCTAGGCACATTACCCATAGAAGACGGTGATCTAGACTCAGTATTCTGCTATATCAATAAGTTTTCTGTAATTGCATTGAACATAGAGGCTCCGGATTTGATTCCTGGCATGGTAAATTTAAATTTTTGATAAAAATAGAAAACTCGTATCTCATTCTCTCGCAGGCTCAATCTTAAAGATTTATATGTTTGTCTCTCTTTAGTGTCGCTTTTTAGTTTCATCCAGTTTCTACAATGATTCTAACGAAGTCTCAGTTCAGGACAATTGAACATGTATACAACAATTATACATAATATATCATACTTTATTAGGTACTAGCATCCGGAACTTCGTACGCGTTAGCATTACGACGTTGCATTTGGCGTGGCGTAGTGCCACCTTTTTCGCTTATTGGGATAAAAAGTATAGTAGTTATTGACCCGGGATTTAAGCTAGACTGTATCGAATTTCATTGAAATCCGTTCAGTAGTTTTCATGTGATGCTCTTACAGACAGATAAAAAATTTAAAATCATTTTTCGAATCAGCTGCACCGGATTAGCCGTTCTGAATTTTTTCTCTTTTTTAAATTCATTGTTACAAACTCAACTTTTTAGAATACTCTGGTTCTACTAATAGACGAGGAATAAAGAAACATTTTACAGTGTTACAGTCAAGCTTTCACTTTAAGAAAAAATACAAAGTCACAGGTGAAATAAAAACTTCATCTACCTTATTGGAAAATCTCAGGAAAATGTATACCACTAAGACTGTTCACATCAACACAATTTTCTTTTTCTAAATTTGCAAATAGTATACCTATGTCACTGAGAATTTTTTCTTGAAATAAACAAGATGAAAATAAAATTTGTACTTTCAATAAAATTACTTATCGTAAAAATCACTGTCAAACACAACCTATCTATCTCACTGGCGACTGAATACTAATGGACATTTTTTCACCGCCTGTCCTTTTATAGAACTTTGTTTCGTATCTAACGGGGCATAGATTATCCAGTCTTTGGATTAACAGCCGTAGCAACCAGCTCTCATCTACCGCTGCTCATCTTCTCCATCTACTATATAATAATAATAATAATAATTTGTCAATGGCAGTGAATATAATAGAGAAGAGCCTTGACCGCTACCTTGAAAGGCTCTCGCTTAGTATCTGGGTAAAAGGTTTATTTTTATTTTTTTCGAGAGCAATCCTCGACTATTGTACTCACGTACAACCTGTTTACGTAACTTAAAAAATCTCTTTTGTAAAAAAGACAACACCAACTTCAAAAATAACTAAAATGAAAAAAACTAAAAATTTTACAACACCTTTTTTTATGGCAAGAGGTCAGCAGACAGGCAGACGGCCCACTTAATGGAAAGCGGTTACCATCGCCTATGGACATTTGTAACACCAAAGGTGCTACAAATGCGCTGCTGCTCTCATAAGGGAGACTGGAACCTGGTCACTAATGCCGGAAAACAATTCAAGGTTCTTATGCCGGCATACTCTAGACCAAGGGTGGTAGCCATCCAGTCGAGCAAACCCTAACACCTAGCAAACCCTACCACTGCTGCCTTCATTTTAGTTACTGTTAAAGGAAAAGAAGCTGCGCAACAAACTTCCTACGAACATATTTTTACTTCATAATTATTATCTACTAGCGGTCTCGGCATACAATACACGTAAGTATCCTAAACTCCCTGAGGTGCTGTGCAGCCTTACATAAGGTAATAGTGTCCCAGCTTCTAAGCAGGATTTATAAAGCCGTCATACGACCCATCCTGACGTAGGGTTGTGAAGCCTGGACGCTTACCCTAAAGAGAACCAGCTGTTAGTGGCTGGAAAGAAAGGTTTTCCGTAAGATTTCGGGCCCAACGAGGAGAGATGGTAGCTGGGTCCGAACCAACGTCGAAATTGAGAATCTCGTGGCCGACCCTAACATTATAGGAGAGATAAAATCTCACCGCCACCATTGGCGCGGTCACATGGAACGGATGGGAGAGGATCGAAGCGTGAAGAGGGCCTATTTGGGACGATCGGATCGGTCGCCCCAAGTACCGGTGGAGGGACAGAGTGGAGTCTGACCTGTGTAAGCTTCAAGCCCTTAACTGGCAAGAAATCGCACAGGACAAAAAATTTAAATCTAGCACCCAATTCCAGCGCCACCTACCGGGTCAATTGTGAACCTAAGCCATCCCAGGACCCACTCAAACACACAAAATTTCATCAATATCGTAAAACCGATTGCAGCGGCAAATATTTTGTTTAAATTGATGGGTTACATTATTGAAGTTTTAGTAGGGATCCCTAATCTTTATATAGGGGCCGTCTAGCATCTAGGGAGCAGAGGAGTCTTCACCCCTGTTGTCGAAGTGAGTTTGCATTTCTCGGGGCATTCTCAAGCACTGATGCGCTAGGACCAGGGTGGGCGTAACTACGTTCTAAGTCTCACGCTCTTCCTGCCATAAGCGCGAGGCACATGGGAGGAGGGTGGTTTTAGTGGAGTATTTTTTTAATTTTATTTATTTATTGCAGGAGTTCAGCAGACAGGCAGACGGCCCCCTTGATAGAAAGCGGTTACCATCGCCTATGGACATTTGCAACACCAAAGGTGCTACAAATGCGCTACTGCGCTCTTAAGGGAGACTGGAACCTGGACACTAATGCCGGAACACAACTCAAGGCTGTTATGGCGACATACTTTAGATCAGGGGTGTATTGAGTATTCGAGTCTCCACGCAAGCCGGCGATTTGACTCTGGTGCCCATTCGTCGTGTCACCTCTCGTCGCTTTGGTTTAATCTCTAGTAGAGGTTCCGCTACTGTGCGAAATGCATTTCCCCCGCCTCAAAAAAAAAGCATTCGAATGGTGAAAGACTTTGAAATCGGTTCAGTAGTTTTTGAGTTTATGAACATACAAAAAAATCTTTCCTCTTTACAATATTATAGTATACATATAAATTCGCGTTTTTTTTTGTTAATGTATTTTGTACTAATACAAGGTTTAACAAAATAAATTTTATGAATAATTTTACTGAAAGAGATTGGTAGTGATCGTATTTTTGCCATTCATTGCGATCGTCTAGAAAATCTTTCGTCTTATAATCTATGCATATTTTTATACTATATAATATTATTTACTTTACTATATAATTTATATTAAATCGGCAGACAAACACACATATTGTATATCCCCAAATTAAGCAAGTTACCCTTGTGTTATGGGTAATATACAACGGACCACTCTGGGGCCGATCTCAGTCACCCAGACTATAAGTAAATAACGGAGAAAACACGTTTCCGAAATTTACTATACAAGGAATCGAACCCGGAGCCTCTGCGTTGCAATGAGGTAGGCCAGCAAAGGCTTAGCCCGCTCAACTACGGAGGCCGTCAAATATAAAAACACACAGACCAACTACTGGAGCTAGAACCGTAAAAATTTGCAAGCAGGTCCCATCAACACTGCAAGAGTACATCAATAAAGGATTTTTGAAAATTTAACTTCTAATAGGGTAAAAAAAGGCATGACAGTTTGTATGAAAATACTTAATTTTCGAAGCATGAATGTACATAGATAGATAGATAGATACCTCAAGTAAGAATTACTTTTGCCCAAGGTCATATTACCTTAACAGCTCCTCTTATGTAGTACAATAAATTACCCGAAATAAAAACATTATAGAAGAAAACAAATCGTGATTTCAAAAGTTTTATATTGAATTGGTTTATACAATTCAATTATGATGATGTAGAAAAAATTCTAAAAATAGGCATATAATAATATATTATACAATATATTAATATAATTTCATACGCATAGTCAAACACGCATTCACAAAACACACATGCACCCACTATTATAGATATTTATTTTAAGTTGTGTTAAATGTATCTTATGTTATTGTTCCTACATTAAGATAGAGGACACTAGCTCCTGTAAAACAGTGCAAACAATTTAGGGGAATAGTACTAGTAGATAAACAAACAAAAAAATCTGATCAATGGTAAAGTTTCAAATAAATAAATAAATAGAAGATAACACTTTACTGCACACCAAATATACAATTTCAAAATATACAATTACAATATTGTCATGGTAGAAACAATAGGCGGCCTTATCGCTCAAAGCAATCTCTTCCAGGCAACCTAACTTAAGGAACAATTATTTAACCTAATCTGACGGATCTGTATATATGTCGCCATTTTTGAAAATGTAACCCCCAAGAGGATAGAAAACTGAATAAAGCTTGTATGAAAATGCGGCATTTTATATACCTGCTTCTGGTTAGAAATAAATACCTATACACGTGTATCGGCGTTTTTAGAAATTCAATTTCTAAAGGGGTGAAAACCCTTTAACCCTTTTTCGAATAATTTAACTATGACTATTGTTAATCTACGCGAGCAAAGTCGTAGGAAACAGCTAGTTTATTTCATAGTTATCTATTTCGGGATATTTTTTTTTAATTACATAGACGTATCACAAAATGACTTTTTAAATAATTAATGGAGTTGTAGCAAACTGTATAACTTTCTTATATAATAAATTGTCATTATTTATACCTACGTGAAGCAAAAACTTTGTACCCTTTTTACGAAAATTGCGCAGACGGAGGAGTATGAAATTTCGCAAACTTATAGTGTATATAGAGAAGGAGTGCAGAATGCATTTTTTTTTAATTATGCATAAAAATTACGTTAAACCAATAAAAAATTAAATAGTTACACACACTACCATGTATTTGACACACACACACAAACGCATATTTATACTCTTTTGTTTATTGTTACAGTCAAATTAACAGTTGTAGCCTTGGCGAAATCTGTGATTATAGAAGTATAGTCTTTGACACTAATTATTATGGTCGAATTTCGAGCACTAGTACTAATAAAAAGGCAATGCATTACTAAGAAGATATATAGAAGATCAGAACTTACCTTGAAGTTTTCACGCCGTCCGATCACAAACACTTGTTGCTGGTTTTTTGAACCACTTGTTGTCGCGGCGGTGTCTGCGTTTGGAATACGACATAACGCCATTTCACCCACCCTTTTATAGGGACGCTTCCCTTAGAGTTCACCATGGGGGCGGCCAGCGGCTAATTGATACAATAGTACACCAAGACGACGGGAAATTGGGGAAAACTTGACTCATTGATCACGGTGTTAAGTCGTTTATTGATACGGTATTTATTGGATTATTATTGAAATGAAACTCCTTTAGATTCGTTGCGATTTGAAACGAATAAGAGATAAACGCATAAATCTATAGGACTAAGCCTGCAAGAGAATGAGATAGAATACATTATATTTAATGATTTAAGCACTGCTCATACAGATTGAGTTGAGAAAATTTTGAAGTTTTTTGTTAATACTTCAAATTTCATGTTTTAAAGCTTAAATATATGATAACGATATAATATAAAAAAGTGACGTCACACCCTTGTCACACTTTTTTATTTATTTGGTTTACCAACAATTACTTGCACTAATATAAAGGATGTACATATAAAAAAGGGTGTGTGTGTGTACTTATGTACACGCGTTAGAAGTTATACTTCTTTGGCGTAACAAGATAAAAAAACGACACTAACAATAGAAAAACTAAAATGTTGACTACAGCTTACTTCAGGGTGTCGGTTTTTCGTGATGGTGTGCGCGCGCATCGTAAAAATTTACTCTCATCATTTTTCTCTAACGCGCCAAAAGAAGAATAACTTCAAAAAGATATGACAAATGCAGTAATCACTTATAGGCAAACACTACATGCAATTTGTTATTTTGCAGTTTGAAAAATTTATAATATAATTAATTTAAAGAAGAAAAAATAATATAAAGCTTTAATAGCTATTAAATTCCAAACATAAAGAAATTAGAAAAAAAGAGAAGTTAATTATTAGTTTACATAGTCTAGGGCAGTGATTCCCAAAGTGGTCTATATCGACCCCTAGGGGTCTATGACAACCTGCAAGGGGTCTACGTCAGCGAAAAAAATTTTTGGGGGTCCATGAAATGAAAATGGGGGTCCACGATATAGTGGATCTCAACACATACACTGATAGTACCTATTTACTTACATCATGCTATCTTATAATATCAAAACATATACATTATTTATAAAAGTACCTATGAAGTAAAAAAAATATTATATATGTTTATAAAATTATGTAAGTTGTAGGATGTTGGTATTCGCTTTGTGGTCGCAATACATTTTGAACTTGTAAAAACCCGAGAGTCGTAGTCTCAGAGCTTCGCTACCTTGCACTGACTTGTTCAATTCGTCACTCTATAAATACGAATGTGGGACAAATACGTTTATTCGTTCAAAATTTTATTTTGAGTAGTTTTAATTTAAATTCAATTAATAAATGTATAAATTAACATGTGTTTTTACTTTAAGTTCCAGTCTCCCTTAAGAGAGCAGCAGCGCATTTGTAGGACGTTTGGTGTTGCAAATGTTCATAGGCGATGGTAACCGTTTTCCATCAAGTGTCTGTCTGCTGAACTCCTGCAATAAAATATAAAAAATACATTACGATTTGGTGTAATAATACAGTATATGTTTTTTCCAAAATCAGCCGATTCAATTCCCGACAAGGCTAAATGACTTTTCGAAAGTCTAATAACGCCACTTTAGTTTTTGTCAAAATCGGCCCCAAGACTTCTTCGAGTGTTTGGTGACTGAAAATCAGCGTTGTGTCGAAATAAGTTTCGGCACAGAAAAATACTGAGTGCCTCATTTCCAAATTGCGGCATACAATATCTGTACTTAATCTAATACAATCCCTACTTCCCTACTAATATTATAAATGTGAATGTAAGTTTGTTTGTTACGCTTTCACGCGAAAACTACTCAACCGATCATCATGAAACTTTGTACACATATTCTGGGAGGTATTAGAAGTAACATAGGATACTTTTGATCCCGAAAAATTAAAGAGTTCCCGTGGGATAGTTAAAAGAACTTTCCACGCGGACGAAGTCGCAAGCAGAAGTCAGTATTTAATTAAAGAGAACTTAACTTATTTATATTGTATTCTACCTATAGTCCCTCAAGACTATAATAATTCTTCTTTAATTCGAGACCCATATCAATAAGAGAATTGCCAAAAAGAAAATTTAAACTAAAATGACATTCATGGCTGATGGAAAAGTGTTTTTATGACCTTAGGCATTTTATTAGGTAAATGATTATATTTATATTTTTAGCTCCGACATCTGATTTATTCTAATTTTTTTTTACATTCTTTAATCTCTGTATTTAATATATAATTAATTAAAACTATGGAGAGAATAAGTTGTAAATAAAAGAAGACTAATGAAGAAGTTCTGGATATGGTAAAGGAGAAACGCACAATATTAAAAACTCTAGAAGAAAGAAGGGGGAAGATGTTTGGCCATTGGCTAAGACACGAGATCTTCTTATGCACGTTAATCGAAGGTAATAAAATTCATCGACCAAATAAAAGAAAAAGTGGGTGTCGTGTCTTACATAAAAGTAAAACAACTGGCCCATAATAGAGAAGATTGGAAGAGGCTCCACCGATAAGAGCTTGCTCTTAAATGTTAAATGAAATAAAACAAAATTAATTAATAAATTTAGAAATGTTATAATTTTTTAATTGACTTGTACCCAAATATTTGTATGATCATGTTTAGGTCAAATACAGTAGAGACCAATCGACTTTGTTAATCATATTTTGTACCATTACCTATATTTCTACAAATAAAGATTCATTCATTCATATAAGTAATATATATACTGAGCTTAGATCACCATCTTCTATGGCTAAAGTGTCCAGAAGTCTGGCTAAGTTTCCTCGCTGGATTGCCACCAGCCTTCTTATCACCTGAAGAGTCAATGACAATTTTGGTGGAGGGTCATGATCTCAGGACTCCACGGTTTCAAGCGTCTCGACAGCAAAAAAATGTATCTTATATATAAAATTCTCGTGTCACAATGTTCGTTCCCATACTCCTCCGAAACGGCTTGACCGATTCTCATGAAATTTTGTGTGCATATTGGGTAGGTCTGAGAATCGGACAACATCTATTTTTCATCCCCCTAAATGTTAAGGGCAGTCCACCCCTAAATATTTTTTTTAATTTTTAGATTATTTTTATTTTTTTATAATAAAGCATTAAAAAATACTTACAACCCTAAATTTTCGACCCTCTACGATCAACCCCTATTTTTTCGGGCAGAACGACGTTTACCGGGACAGCTAGTGTATTTATACTTTGTTATGTTACTTTTGATGTGTCTCACTATTAGAAATTTTCGCTGTTACAGTTTAGTATTTGGTGATGAAGCCCACTTGAAAAATTCCCTCTGTATACGAATTAAAATTAATCTCTAGACCTAAACCTCGCACGTGACTAAAAGGCTGGCGTCTACTTTGCTCAAAGATTCAGCGTTGCCATGTAACGTGGCAACGCCGCCAGCCTTTCGGGAACGTTGCCGATAATTGATAGTGGTTTGGGACCAATATTTTATCTATAATTATAAATAAAATATTAGTCACAAACAACTGAGTAGAAGGGTTATTTTGATAATATCCTGAAAAGCACCCTACGCTTTTTTACAATAAAATCATATTTTCTTACACTATTTTTAATTCCAATTTATTAAAATTTATTTTCTATTTTTTAGTTGGATTTTCTATAAAAGGGTAATTTTTTTTCTTTTTTTTTTATCTCAGAGCAGGACAACGTCTGCCGGACAGCTAGTACAATATAATTTTTATCAGATTGGTGGAGGTCGATATTTACTGCTACTCTACTAATACTCCCGCCATGTGATGCGACGCCGCTCTAGCAATTCCAGATCTTCGTCGGATGATGGACAGCCGGTTTCTATATTTAACTAATTTATTAGCGTTACTATCGGTTAAAATTTGAGATAACCTCCATACAAGTAATGTCAAAATCATAGTATAGGAGTATACAGTAGTTCTATATCTCAAACGTCGGAAGCATCAATGTCCCACTGATGGGCTCGGGCCTCCCATTATAGGGGGAACGGACAATATACCCGCCACGCTTGTCCAAGGCGGCTTGGCAGGTTTGACACATTGGTTATCTCGATGTGCAGGTTGCATCATGATGTTCTCCTTCACCGTTGTTAGCACGTGGTAATTGTAACAATATACACATTAGGTCATAACACTGATTAAGTGGAGCATGCGTTTCGGCCAGGATCGAAACCGCGCCCTTTGAGTCTAAGACGCGTGCGCTAGCCATTACGCTACCACGAGTTAATGTCATAAAAAATATATATTTTTTACCTTTTAAATTCTCTACAAAAATGACCAAAGATCAACGAAACATAGATAAGACATTGCATCATAATGTTCAACTATGATTCATTCGTTGAATGAAATGCTACTGGCGCCAAAACGTTCTTGGAATTTAAAAAAACTGTCAAAATCTCACACTTCAAAATTCTACGGAATATAAGACATATTTAAATAGCAGTCAAACATAACATTTATTATCTTAATTCAAGGGTATAAAGCTCATAATCTCTGAATAAAATTATTTTCGAACGCATATGTTGCGTCAGTTTGAAAGTTGTCATCAGTTCTAATTTCAAATTTTAAAATTTACGAACTTTAATTCTTTTAAAAATAAAGTTGAAATTTGCTTGATATATTGTTTCGATATGCAAGTTATAAGTTTGTCTTTGCAATTCATGGCAAACTTCATTTTTCGTTTATCGAATAAATTATGTGTTTTAAAATAATGAAAATAGGGTTGAAATTATCTTAACATTTGTAATTAGAATAGTAAAAGGTTGCGTGTTTTTTTTGACACGTGGTCTTTATCACGTAGATAAGGCTTCATTGAATGAAATTCCTCGGGACCTTGACGTCATAGAGTATGACACGTCACTATTCCGGTGGCGGGTGTGATATGTATGAGTTACGTTTTTATATACGGTTCTGTAGCTATTTCGTGAAGAACAGAACCAGTGCTTGGAAACCGTTAGAAAAGTCAAATACAGTGTAAACTCGATGTAACGTCACTCGATTTAACGACAAACTCCGTTAAGCGTTGAAATCAGTTCGCTTTGGTTGCTTTGGCTAGTGCCGAGCACGATACACTTTATATAGCATTACAGCCACTCTCAATAACGACAACAATTAAGTAATAAAAAGTAACTTTTAAGAAAAAGTTGAAAAGCAGAACCTGGGATTTAACGATGATGATTCGTGGGACACCCCCCCCCCCCCGACACCCCCCCCCCGCCCTGCCTAAAGTACGATTAAATGAGATTCGGCCCCAACATCCTTGGCCCTATGCCTTACGTAATTAACGGACGCCCCAGACAAGAGATCTAAATCAAAATGCATCGTGTTCTTTTTCGTTTAGTTTAGTTTAGTATATTCAAGTTGTTTTTTTTTAATTTTATGATATTACAGATTTAAAGCCGAAGCGGTTAAAAATCTCTAAAAACTGATAATTTGAAAATTAAAAAAAATTTGTAAAACATAAACGACAGTGATATTTTTTTAAGTTTTCGCGACTAGTATAACACGTGGATCAATAAGTCCCGGGACTGACACATAGATGGCGTTGCCAACAAAAGTTCCGCATGATTTTTCATGAGTACCAACCTTCAAAAGATATCTGTCAAAATTTGATGACATTCTGATGTTAGAGTGATTTAAGTGACGCTAGTCTTGATATATCCAAAACAATGGATTCGAAACAATTTCGTCTGTTGATTTATCATTGCTTTTTGATGAAAAAAAACACCATGCAAGCCCAACAATGGCTTGAAAAGTGTGACGAGGACTCTGCTCCATCAAATCAACCATTTGTCGGTGGTATGCTGAGTTTAAACGTGGTCGTACAGACACTGAAGATGCTGAACACTCCAGCCAGCCAAATGAGGTGGTTCAACCTGAAACCATCAAAAAACTCCGCCAAATCGTTTTTGAAAACCGTAAATTAAAATTGCGTGACATAGCTGACATCTTAAAGATATCATACGGCAGTGTGTATGCTATTTTGCATGAATATTTGTCTATGAGGAAGCTGTTGTCAAAGTGGGTGCCGCATTTGCTCACGGCGGATCAAGAACGACAACCTGCCGTTGATTCCGAGCGCTGTTTGGAGCTAAGAATTAGGCTTCGAATTGCTTCCGCACCCACCATATTCACTGGATCTGGCCCCCAGCAACTACTACCTGTTTGCAGACCTCAAAAAATGCTCTAAGGAAAGAGATTCTACTCCAACGAAGAAGTCATCGCCGAAACGAATGCTTATTTCGAGGTCAAAGATGAATCGTTCTACAAGAAAGGTATTGAAATGTTAGAGAAGCGCTGGACTGATTGTGTTGCTCTTGAAGGAGACTATGTTGATGAACAAAGTAGAATTTTGACAAAAAAATGTGTTTTTCTTGGTTAGTCCCGGGACTTAATCCACATAATACATAATAAATCTACGTTTTGACGGTTTTAAGCGCGGTAATTTAATTGATTTTTATTATTTCGACGGAATAATAAAAATCGGAATAAATTCAGCTTCGTGGAATAAATCTAATTCAATATTTATGAAACCAGCGACAACAAATAACATATGTCGTATTATTAATAAACTGAAAAACACTCAAAGCACAGGTTATGACAATATATGTACTAAAGTTATTAAATATGTATCTTCAGTTATAGCACCGGTACTTAGCTACATTTTAAATTTATGTATAGACAGTGGAATTTTTCCCGACAAATTAAAAACTACCGTAATTATTCCCATTTTTTAAAAAGATGATAAAGAAAGTTTGAGTTGCTATAGACCGGTTGCTTTGATTCCAATATTCTCCAAAGTTATTGAAAAACATATACATGAATGTTTCGAAGAATATTTTGAGAAAAATAAAATACTAATAGATGAACAACTTGGATTCAGAAAGAATAAAAATATTAACATGGCTATTTACCGCGTCCTTGAAAATATTATAAAATGTATCGACAACCATATACCCGTGTCTGCTATGTATATGGATTTAACTAAAGCCTTTGACGACGTGGACCACGAAATATTTAAAAAAAATTAAATACTTATGGTGTACGGGGAAACGCCCTAAATCTAATGGAATCTTATCTAAGCGGACGACATCAGGTAACACACATTAGGAAAATTTGCACTAACTCAAAAAAAGAAATAATATATAAATCACGTGTTAGACAGATAAATTATGGAGTGCCCCAAGGGAGCATTCTAGGGCCTCTCTTATTTATAATTTATATAAATGATTTTCCAATGTCAATAGAATATCCAATGATTTTATTTGCTGACGATAGTACAGCTATATTCGCTGGTGATGACATGTTAAATAATTTTGAAATAGTGTTAAATAATAATTTGGACAAAATAATAGAATGGCTGACATTAAATAACTTAAAAATAAATTTAGAAAAGACAAAGATTATGAAATTTAGTAATAGTAATAATAAATTAGATTTAGCTGACTTAATATATATTGACAAAAGCATAAAACATGTTAATTACACAAAATTCTTAGGACTCTATATAGATAATAAATTAACTTGGAAATTACATACAGACGAAGTTTGTGCAAGGTTGAGCAAATTTTCATATGCTCTCTACATGATGTCTAAAGTTGTAAATGTGAATTGCCTTTTAATAGCATTTCATGCATATGTTACATCTGTTTTAAGATATGGAATTATATTTTGGGGAAATTCCACAGACAGAGAGAGAATATTTAAATCACAAAAGAAATGCCTTAGATCCATATTTCATTTAAAACAAACGGATACATGTAAACCATTTTTTATAGATTTTAAGATATTGACATTTCCTTGTTTGTATATTTTTGAAATTATCATGTTAATCAAAAACAACCCAACATTATTCGAAAATTATAGGAGTGCCCGACATTTTAATAAAGTTTGTATGCCTCCGCATACCACTGCATTATATGATAAAAGCGTATTTGGGATGGCACCAAGAATATATAATAAGTTACCATGCAATATAATGCAAGAAAATAATTTTAATATGTTTAAACAAAAATTATACGAGTGGTTGACAAAAAAAACCTATTATAGCGTACAAGAATATTTTAATGACAGATAATTATGAAGATTTTTTGACATTGTATTTAAATAACTCATTTAATAACTCTGCACTCGACATACTATCTATGATCACTGTATAATATTAGAAAAAGAAGTAAAATTAATGTCTGTAGATTGAGTGGACTATACTATGTTTTTGTTGATTAGTTGATTTTCAACTTAATTACTATTTGCATGCCTGAAAAGGCAAAAACATGTGAAACATTACACAATATATTGTCACCTATATTTATATAATACTAACCATGTTTTTAAGCAAATAAATGATTTGATTTGATTTGACGTTTCGGCCATTTTTCAGTAGCTGTCATCACGGAAGACAAAGATGTCAAGTGTCTATGAGTATTATTATATACTCATTGACATTTGACATTGTTGTTATATATATTGGGCGATTTAGTAGTAGTAGATTTTTGAACGTTCTGTCTGGCTACCTATCTATAATTTAACCACATAAGAGAATGTGTAACGAGGTTATTTGATGATATAAAAGTGGATAATTATTTCATATTCGCTGAGACAACAGAATATTGTGTTTCATCATTTGATATATTACCGTCTGGAATATTTCTAATGAATAAGTAATTTCTGAACATGTCTGAAGAGTTCATCGAACTTTACATATACTAGCCGTCTAATATCATCGTCTGTACTAATCTTAATAATATCAAGTCAATGAACAAGAAAATTTGATAATATTTTTAGTTATTTATTATTTGTTACCTCTGATTCATTAAGCTCTCTCTGAAAGAAATGAGTACATCAGAAAATCTTTGAATGTAGCACCCGTGTAAAAACTGAAAGAAAGAAGACTAACTTGGTAAGCCTTCTGAGGAGGGACGAAAGCGACGCGCCAAAAAGAATGTGAAACTGCAATATTGTAAAGATAACCAAAAAAAAGGATGAATTAATGATTTGTGGTGTGACAAATATATATACTATATAATAATATATATACATCAGAACAGAGGAGAATGGAAGTTAAAGATATATTCTACCAACACCTAATAATTAAGAGAAGGTGAAAGAAAACAAAGATATATTGGATTTGATGTATTATACAATTTGGGGTTATTTACATATACTAAAAATAAAAGTGGTCTTAGTATACGTCCTTGTGACAGTCCACACTTTAACTGTTTTGTGATCAGATAGATATTTATTAAGTGTTTTAGTTTTAGCATTTTGTCTTTGTCACTTACTTGATACCTACCTTATTTGATTGATATGATTACACCTGGGGTAAAGTTAGAGTTAAATAGTGACTGTGTCACGCAGATGTAGCCAACGGTTTAACGCGTTATATGACATGCCATATTATTAATAATGTTAAACATTGTCATGTAACTCATGTATATACATTAATATAGCTAATTATTAATGGTATTACTTTTTACCTCTATGTACATACAAGACAAATTTGGCTACAATTGTAAACACTAATATGTGAACGGGGGCATTATTATATCTTTACTACATGCACATGTTTTTTAACACTATCCACTATAACTTTACCCTTGTTAAATTATATCCAGTAAGGAAAATTTAAAGCATAGTAAGGCATTGAAACTGGCTCATAAATGAAATTATAAAAAAGTGTTACCTCAAACGGGGCCTACGTGCCGTGTCAAATGCGCCGGCGCACCGCTGTACCATTCAAAGCAAGGATCTAAGGCGAAAGTGCATGATGCAAGTCGAGGTAACGGTTGCTAGAGTATTCAAATTACACTGGCACAATAAAAAATGGTTTGTACTTTTGACCAGACTGCTGAATCCGATTCTGGGTTCTATATTTTTATTTATTTGCTGGAGTTCAGCAGACAGGCGGACGACCCCCTTGTTGAAAAGCGATTACCATCGCCTATGAACATTAGCAATACCATAGGTGCTTCAAATGCGCTCCTACTCTCTTAATGAGGACTGGAACCTGGTCACTAATGCCAGAACATAACTCAAGGTTGTTATGGCTATGGCGATACACTTTAAACCAGGGGTGGTAGCCACCCAGACCGGCAAATGCCCCACCAACTGGCTGTGGGTTGTTTTGTCGCCTCTTACGACGGCAACAGAAAATTATATTCTTTCTCCGTTACTGCAAGGATAAGTTTTTTTTGTTTGGGTTCGAATGGTGTAGATTCACAATTGGAACCATGGGCAATGGAATAGAGTTATAGATTTTAATTATTTCAGGGTAGAACAATTATAATTAAATAATAAATGTGGTCAAAGCCGCGGGTGATAATCATAGTATATATAATAAGTATAGTAAGGCTCTGTTTATCAAAGCCAAGAATTATCTATGATGAATTAATGACCGACAATTGTTTGTGTCAAATAATCCATTACTCCCTTTAATTAAGAAAGCTTGATAGACTTGATTAGTTCCCGCTGTTACTGAATTACTGGACTTATTATTAACTTATTTACTGTCAACAAGGCTTGATTCGGGCTATTAATCTCATTTATGAATTTGATAAAGGTCAGAGATCATTAGAAGCATCGGCGATAGTAATGGCTTTCGATGAGGTGAGCTGTCTGCCTGATAGTAAGTAATAAGATATAGTTATTACTTGAGTAATAATACTCAAGTAATAAGAAAAACCAAGAATCGCTATCATGATGTTAGTTCTTAGAGTCGTTCCTATCGGAGTGATACCACGCAAAAAGAATCTCATCCTATCCTCTTATCTTATCCTATCCTCTATTCTTATCCCACCCAGAATTCTGTTTTATGTTCCCTATCCCATCCGGCTTTTTTATATTAAATAGGCTTGCGTTTCACCACGATCACGTCCAATGCCGGACGATGATGCGGTCGAAGATGCAGCACGCTTACCTAGATAGTACCTATTCACACGAGACGAGGAGCTAGTTCTGGCGCCTGCTAAAGACAGGCATATATACTCTTTTGTTTATTGTTAAAGTCAAATTAACAGTATAGCCTTGGCGAAATCTGTGATTATAGAAGTATAGTCTTTTACAACAGAACCTTAATAATGTTCAAATTGACACAGGAAGGAAAAACTACACACATGGCACTTGGATAACATATATAAGTATAGACATAAGGCACACGCTGCACATGCACTTCCTCACAACACCAGCATGTAACAGATACACTCTACATTAGTACAGTTTAGTATTAAAATTAGAATAAATTAATATAATAAGTTATTCTTAAGGTACACCACAACACAAACATACATTCATTAAAATTCAAACACAATAACAAAAGGAACAAATAAGCTTGTACAACTTCTAAAATTTTTCTTAAATTTAATTGTAAAAAAGGCACGGAACTAGAGTTCGTAGAGGTGTTAATAAAAAAAAAATACTTATAATTCCAACTTATAATTTAAAATTAATTATGGTCGTATTTCGACCACTGGGCGACCACCAGTAAGTGTACTACGGCATTTATTTTAATTCGAGTCCTGTAGCTCGTAACAATATTTTCACCCCTCCCGCTTCCTTGTCACAGCTGGTCACATTCGTGGGACTCCCTCCCTAGTCACATCACATATCTTGCAATTTTACAACAAGAAGTTATTAAATTATAACAGTAGTTTCGTAATTAGCTTTATTTCCATTTAAATTATTCTTTAATAATTTAAAGAATAATTTAAATAAAGTCTCTCACGTAGCGAATACCACACGCTCTACGCTTTCTCCCGCGACGGATTGTTCTCCAACGGATTTATCCTCGTCAAAAATTTTTTTACCTATGAGCCAAGGGCTTGGCTGTCCGCCCACAACGAAGGTTCTGTAGAGGTGATGGAAACAATACATATATCCCGACCTCAAGCCACCCACTGCCAGAACTATTAAGATATCCTGTTTCAAGCATTGTCCTTTGGTCGATACAGCGTGCGTCATTGATTCTCCCAAGAATATTCCTGTTTTTACTCGTAATTATCAGATGATAGTCACCCTTACGAAAATAAAGCATTAATAGGGTACAAGAATAGACACATCGACAGATCTGAGATACGATGGATTAGGACAACTAGATGTGACATAATAAAACTACGTTTTAACGGCTTTTAGCGTGGTAATTTATTTGATTTTGAAAAAAATATTAAATGTGACATTTTAACAATTACTTTTTTTTCTCAATCTATGAACGTTACACTTTAGGTGGGTAATTAGATGGTTTATGAATTCCTTAAGTACATACATACATACATAACTTCACGCCAGGTCCCTTGCGGGGTAGGCACGAACAACAGAGCGCCATTTAGGCTTATTCTTACACACCTCACTTGCTTCTTTGACATTCATAGCTCTTGTCATGCACGCTCGTCTGTTTTTAAGGCTCCTGACATCACCTTCTGCTAGTACACGATCAATTTGATCATGGAAGGTGTGTCGTGGCCTTCCGCGACTTCTGCATCCATCCACTTTTGCATTGTATATCTGTTTAGTCATTCTTCCATCATTCATTCTTTTCACATGCCCGAACCACCGGAGCATTCCTTTCCTTACCTTCACCCTTATTAATTCACCCTAATTCCTTAAGTAGTCATCAAAAATTTTATAACATTGAAATAATCTATACATCTATGATATCAGCCCATAAATGTCCCACTGTTGGGCTCGGGCCTTCAATTATAGGGGGGAACGGACAGTATATCCACCACGCTTGTCCAAGGCGGCTTAGCAGGTTTGACAGATCGGTTATTTCGGTGTGCAGGTTGCATCACGATGTTTTCCATCACCGTTGCTAGCCCGTAGGAATTATAACAATATGCACATAGAAAACTGCCTGAGTGGTGCATGCGTTTCGGCTAGGATGGAAGCCATTACGCTACCACGACCATAGTAGACGGTAGTACATATTGTAATTTTTTTTTCATTTATAAAGCGCTAAACGCTGCTCGCCATATTAATTGCGCCATAATACTTGTCACTTGCACAGTGAAATTGAATAACGTCAAGGCAATCTTTCCTTTATCTCTCTTTTGTCTTTACATCCGTGTACCATCTTACAAAGATGTTACTTAAGTAAACATCCTATCAAATTATCGCTGAAACTAAATAAACCAATATTATTCCATAAGCGTACTTAATCTGAGACTCGTGCCTAAAACAGCTGCCGATGAACCTTCGCTAAGCCTGATTTTATGCCTAGACTATTAAGATCGCGCTAGGTTACTAAGCAACGGAAACTAGATATTTTAAGACTGTCTTGGCATGACATTGAAATATTACGTTGTATATTTAACGTGATAGGGTCGTACTAGAATTATGTGTAAGTCGTTGAAGACCACGGGCCATAAAAATAGCCCGGACTTTTGGAGGGTTTGCGTGGAGCCATGGGAAGGCCTACACACAGAGGCCCCTTAGACAAATTCAATCTAAATGTGACGTGACAATGACCGGCGATTATGCCTGTCTCCGCCATATAAAAATGCACCCAAGGAACCTTGTGAGAAACGACAACAAAAAGTACCGGGCTACGGGCTACCGGTACTAGGGTGAACTGCTAGTGGTACTAAGGGTCTGGGAATATGGGGACTATAGCGTCTGCCCGTCGCAATGTTCGGGGAACATGGAAAAATGGGCAGACGGTGACTCTCCGCCACTCCCTGCATGGACACCAAAAAATTGCTAGAATTATTTTTTATTGTAGGAGTTCAGCAGACAGGCAGACGGCCCGCTTGATGGAAAGCGGTTACCATCGCCTATGAACATTTGCCACACCAAAGGTGCTACTAATGGGCTGCTGCTCTCTTAAGGGAGACTGGAACCTGGTCTCTAATGCTATAATTATTTATGGCGACATACTTTAGACCAGGAGCGGTAGCCATCCAGTCGGGCAAATGGCACGTGGGTGGGTTGTTTTGACGGCTCTTACGATAGGCCGCCCGGCCACAGGAAATTATATTCTTTCTGCGTTCCTGCACATATACGTATATAGTTACGTATTATACTGAACGAAAAACAGCTTACTGAATTGTAAGTTAAACAACTCTACAAAGAAAACATTTTTTTAAACTTTATTTAACACTTGACATACTTCAAATGGATGTGGCAATATATATGTACATAAAAATTACGTAATAATTTATAATTTGTAAATTTTCTTGACAAATATCCGCAATTATATACTGTTTTAGTCTGAAAGGCCAATACAGTTTATTGACACGACTTGTTCGTTTGTTTATGGCTTAATTAACGGAAAACAGAAATGTCACTGTGACAGCTGAAGTGTTCGTCATGAGGCTATGCTATTCTATTTTTGGTTAGAATTGCGCTAACGCAAAAGCATTCATTTTGCCAATGGTACAGTAAGGAGAAAAACGAGAGATGACGGAATATAAAATGTAGGTATTTGCCCGTCTATCCCTGCCTATCTATTCGGCAGAACGGAGAATGAATACAATTTCCTGCGGCCGGGCGGCCTGTCGTAAGAGGCGACAAAACAACCCACAGCCAGGTGGTAGGGCATTTGCCCGACTGGATGGCTACCACCCCTGGTCTAAAGTATGTCGCCATATCAACCTTGAGTTGTTTACCGGCATTAGTGACCAGGTTCCAGTCTCCCTTAAGAGAGCAGCAGCGCATTTGTAGCAACTTTGGTGTTGCAAATGTCCATAGGCGATGGTAACCGCTTTCCATCAAGTGGGCCGTCTGCCTGTCTGCTGAACTCCTGCAATAAAAAATAAAAAAAACGGCTGGCTGCGGCTTTTGTCTAGACCAGGGGTGGTGGCTACCACCCGTATGAGTGTGCCGCCATAACAACCTCGAGTTGTGTATTGGCATTGGTAGGTTCCAATCGCCTTAAGAGAGTAGCAGCGCATTTGTAACGCCTTTAGTGTTGCAAATCATCAACTTTCTGTGTGTTGATATTGTTACATGTCGACAAAGTAAATGCACACCTGGTTTATTAGTGTTACATGCCGTCAAAGATAAAGGCACAGTTGCCTGTCGTAAAGCGCAGTTTATTGCCTTCCCGGATTTAGGAAAACTTTTGTTTACTTTGTGTTTAGAATTTGTAATTAAGAAAAACATGCTATTGTTTTTATTGTACAGTTTACTATAAAACAATGCCCGAACGAAGGGCAGTCGAGCAGCCGAGCGAGGATTACGATACGGGTAAGACGTACATTCGACAGGAGATATAGTGACGGACTTTGCGCGTGTTATTGAATCGTGCAGTTTTGTACTGGCTGTGCCTAGTTATATTTGTAACTGTATTATACGTGTTTGTACAGTTCTAATAAACACTATAGTAATTCCAACGGCATTTTAATTCGAGCCTTATGTAGCTCGTAACATTACCTTTCCCGTATTTGGATTTTTGTTTACTTTGTGTTTAAAATATGTAATTAAGAAAAACATTCCCTTGTGTATTGTCATCTTTTATGGCACTCATTAGGCAGGTGTGTCGAACTGATTCTAAGAAATCCGATCTATGCGGGCTGGCAGCCATATTGTATCGGTGCAGCAATGGCCCAAGGCAGAGATCGGCAGTCTAGCGAGAACCACGATCAAAGCAAGACATGTACATTCGATAGGCGATATAGTGACGGACATTGCGCGTGTTATTGCATCGTGCAGTTTGTACTGGTTGTATCCAGTTATATTTGTACCAGTGTTATACGTGTTTGTATAGTTCTAATAAATTCTATAGTAATTCCAACGGCATTTTAATTCGAGTCTTGTAGCTCGTACCAATATATTGATACTACCTACTTACGTTGTTTTTGTCACATGATTTTCATCCTTTATAAGCCCATACCACCATAATTTTCTAGTAGATATATAAAGAGATTTAAATTTATAATTATTAAAACTTTTAATAGCCTTAAGGTTCGTATCGTATTACGAAAATTCAATATTAAACTTTCAATTACAATTTTCAGACCTCGCCACTTATAACCTCGTTAATTTAAAACTAAATAATGAAGGAGTGGAGATCGCTAGAGCTAAGATTCAAGCTCCAGGGGTAGGAGTGATAAATGGCCATGTCAGAAGTAGCTTCGGTGGACCTGCAGCCCACCTCTCGACACCTCTTAGCCACTCACACCCATGTTGCCAATCTTGGCACGTTTGGGGCTCCATGCAGTGAGTAGCGAGTCGTCGTCTGTCCATTTCTTTATGTTCCTCGAACATTGCGACGGGCAGATGCCATGGTTCCCATACTCCCAGACCCCTACCAGTAGTACTTCACCCCAATAGCCCGGTACTTTTTGTTCTCATTTTCCACAATAGTCCTACACTGGCCGGGGCTTGTCCTCGGGTGCATTATTATATGGTGTAGACAGGGACAATCGCCGGTCAGTGACACGCCATATTTACATTATATTTGTCAAGGGGCTTCTAACCCTGGTTTTTATTGACAAAAAATACTACGATTTAACAGTTTTAAGCGCGGTGTTTTGCTTCATTTAAAACCGAGGTTGCGGTTACTTTTCAGTAGCCGTCATCAAGGAACAGAAAGATATCAAGTGTCAATCAGTAATGTTAAAGTTTTGTTTAGCCCACCACCAACTTGTTCATTTTGTTTTTAATTTTATTTTCTAAAACTGCTTCAAAATTCATATTAACTTGCCGGTTTTCAAATTGGACAAGTACATTAACAATTTATTTCATAGGAGGAATTAAAAATATCATCAACAATATCATTTATTGATTAAATTTGTAGAATATAGATTTGTCGTTTGTTGTAATATTAGGTAAATATAAAACTAAAATCCACGCAAATGGAATGACGGCTAAAGCTAATATATGATATAAATTGAGGTAGTGTCAATATTATACCCATTAATATAATAAATATAATAAAAGCAGATTTATGTTTGTTTGTCACCCATTAGGCTTCAAGGACTAAAGCGATTAGGATAATTTTTAAATAACGACACTCAAAAAGGGTTTAACTTATCGACTTATTATACTATTTGATCGCTTTATAAAAAAAGAAGTATTGTGATTTTTTTGTAACGTCGGTTTTTAACCGATTTTCACCATTAGTTAAATTAATTTTGATTGAAAGTTTATATATAATATATAAATAACCTAATTTAGTTTTTATGTAAGTGACATAGAGCCTACCTGCAGCTCGCCGCCAGTGGGGCCTAGGATCCAAACTACCGGGGGATCCAGAGACAGGAACCTCCTCACAATTCATGCCGCGTCCAAGAGTGCTGTCTTCTGTATCTGGCCCTTCACCCAGCTTCCCAGCGAAAGTCTCTCTAAATGACGGTCGAGGCTTGACAACTATCGGCACAATGCTCGTTAACTCCAGACGCCATACGCCTCGTGAGCAAGGTCTAAGTACTTACTTAGTTTTTCTTTTCCTTTCTACACAAGGTTAATAAAATAATAATATCAGCCCATAAATGTCCCACTGCTGGGCTCGGGCCTCCTATTATACATACGGGTATAATGTACGGAGAGTATGACCGTATTTTATCCGTGCAGGAACGGAGAAAGAATACAATTTCGTGCAGCCGGGCGGCCTGTCGTAGGAGGCGACAAAACTACCCACAGCCAGGTGGTAGGGCATTTGCCCGACTGGATGACTACCACCCCTGGTCTAAAGTATGCCGCCATAATAACCTTAAGTTGGGTTCCGGCATTAGTGACCAGTTTCCAGTCTCCCTTAAGAGAGCAGCAGCGCATTTGTAGCACCTTTGGTGTTGCAAATGTCCATAGGCGATGGTAACCGCTTTCTATCAAGTGGGCCGTCTACGTCTGCTGAACTTCTGCAATAAAAAATTTAAAAAAATACCCTCCACGCTTATCTAAGGCGGCAAGTCCTTGGCACGTTTGACACATCGGTTATCTCGATGTGCAGGTTGCATCATGATGTTTTCCTTCACCCTTTTTAACACGTGGTAATTGTAACAATACGCACATTAGATCAGAAAACTGACAAGTGCACCCTTTGAGTTTGGGACGGCGTGCGCTAGCCATTACGCTACCATGACATCACCAGGTTATCACCGATCTATAATCACGATATCAGGCTAACCTACATACCGGGGAAAAATCTAGTACAATAATAAATCTGAAAGATTTCAAGTTTGTATAACGCGTTTAAAAATATGTAAAAATCAGGGGGGATAATTTGGACCAGGAGATTTCGAAAATGCAATTTTTAGAATTAGTGTTTGTCTGTCTTTCTGTCTGTCTCTCAGTCTGTTATACTAGCACGATCATCACCTAATCTTTTCCTAGTAGAAAACGGTAGGTTTTCTACTAGAAAAAAATTACGTGATATATGCTAAGACCCTTTATTCTTTATTGTACACAAAATAGTTACAAATAAAACTATAAAATAATGGTGATGTACTAAGGCAAGCTTAACCCTAAAAAGAGTTTTCTTCCAGCAAACCTATGGGTCTAGCGAGAGTGGGAAGACAAGAGGCAGGAATGTGTACATGAAAATTATTACATAAAAGTACTTATTGAAAATAAATATTACATTATAAACTACATACATATATATACACACATAAATTTACATACACATATATCGATATATACCTAGACCCTCCTCCCCCCTATGTGAGATTTGGAAGGATTTATTTTTATCCCCTCCCCCCGAGAACTCCTCACGTAATTAATGGACACCCCCTTATGTACTCATTTCTCAACTTATTCTTGTAACACCCCACATCTTAACATTCTCACCTCAGCTGACTGGAGGCGTTTGTGGTATATCTGTCGTAAAGTGATTATTTTGTCCTTACGATTTATCCTTCCTTGCCCAGATTCCATATAGATAAATATACATACATACATACATAACTTCACGCCAGGTCCCTTGCGGGGTAGGCACGAACAACAGAGCGCCATTCAGGCTTATTCTTACACACCTCACTTGCTTCTTTGACATTCATAGCTCTTGTCATGCACGCTCGTCTGTTCTTAAGGCTCCTGACATCACCTTCTGCTAGTACACGATCAATTTGATCATGGAAGGTGTGTCGTGGCCTTCCGCGACTTCTGTGGTAGATGAATATAAGAGATAATAATCGGTTTATGTAGTGTAATTTTGTATGGATATATTAATACAAACACAAGATATCAATCAGTATCAATGTATCCACGAATTCATTTCTTTATTAGTAACGAATATGGAATTTGACTTTTCTAGTCATAGGTATCATAATAATGATGTTTGAAGCATTCTTCTTTTTTATGACTTATATTAATAACTCCCTTTGAATGTCAGTCCCCATCCACTGAGTCTGACAATAGAAATTCACATGATTCAGTAAGTAATTCACAAATCACTTACCCAAATTTGGCTGTACGGCTTACCTACTCGGTCGCCCGTTTCGCCATCTTGTCTTTGTTTTTTATCAACCTTTTAGAATTAAACTGCTTCCCGCTATCCTTTGCGTTCAGAAACGTATTACCCTTTTCGCATTTCGCGACAATAATACTTTTGACTCTTAACCGTGTAATATTAGCTTTGTAAAACAAATAATAACATAGCAACATCAGTCAGACTTTGTTTTATTCATAAAGTGGACAAAAAATTATAATTGCATCGGTTGTAGCCAGTTTACTTATGTGCATGATTACCATAATTTACATGCGCTCATGCAAAATGAATGGAAGGAACTCAATGTCACAGATGATTTTTACCTAAACTCGGGTTAATGCCCCTTGTGTAGATTTACATACATACATATTGTTACGACCGCGGGACTCGAATTAAAATGCCGTTGGAATTACTATAGAATTTATTAGAACTATAAAACAGGTACAAATATAACTTGATACAACCAGTACAAATTGCACGATTCAATAACACGCGCAAAGTCCGTCACTATATCGCTTATCGAATGTACACGTCTTGCTTTGATCGTTGTTCTCGCTAGATTGCCCCCCCCCCCGTTCCGGCATCGTTTTATACTAAACTGTACAATACAACAAAGGACCGGATGGACTGAGGTTTCCGAGAAACCATAATTTGTACACCTGCTACGGGTAAACAAGTACAATAACTAATGGGCTATTGTCTAATTGCTAATTTTAAACACGAAGTAAACAAAAGGAGTCCGAATGCGGGAAAGGTAATAAATCAGGTTTATGGCAGGCAGGTGTGCATCCACTTTTTGTCGCCATGTTGTCACGTCTGTTTCCCAATGTGGTAAGCAGAGACCTTTTTTCTTCATACCCCGGCGCTTTCTTCTACTTGAAAAGTGCGATTGCAGTGTTAAGCTCGTGCATCGTGAAAGGGGGGGGGTCATCTGCACGATGACCTCTCGTTTCTGTATCCTTGGCCCGCTGCCTGATATTGCAATGTTCTGCGTTGTCTTCATCCAGGCTATCCTCTTGATAGAAGGTTTCAGCCAGAAGTATAAGCTTAGATCCAAATGTTGCTTACAATAATTTAGCAGCATTGAGTTACGTTTATATGATCTAAGCTTAGCAGTAAAGGCACTATTATCTCGAATCACACTTGGCCAGTTTACTTGTTCCTCGGCATTACCTGATTCCGGATGGCTTAGCAACCCATAGATAGCTCTATACTTAGTTCTGAAATAACTACACACTAATGAGACATGAAATCATCTTCATCCGGCCATTATGTGTCAATTCGGTTACAAAAAAATTGGGTTTTAGATAATGTCTGTATGACTAACCAGTACTAACTACTTAGGTATTACTTACATATACAAAAACATACATATTATCACGCCTGTATCCCATGGGGGTAGGCAGAGACTATAGATCTCCACTTGCGACGATCCTGACAAACAAATTTCGCTTCATCTACTTTCATTAACCTCTTCATACATGCACGTTTATTTGATATGCTTTTTACCTGACCTCGTTTTAACATTTATGTTATTTGATCATGGTGTGTACGTCGTGGTCTACTAGTAACAACTCTACCATGCAAAATGCTGTCATGTAAAATAAGTTTTTGTGTTTTCAGGTATTGACGTAACTAATCTTAATTTCTTTATAATACTAATGGCGGTGATTTTGAACCTTAAAGTGTTATCATTCATTCAAATTCAAAAGTTTTTATCCTAACTAAGTGCCATTGGAGAAGAGTTTTTTGAAGTTCATACATATAAATTATAGTTTAATGCCCGCTTCTTATACCTTACCGACCGTTCAGTTGTTTTTACATATGCTCCATACAAGTTATGTCAAAATTGAACCGATGGTAATACAAGTGAATGACTAGTAAGATATAGGAACCGATTATTAATGTATGAACGAATTAATGTATGCATGAATGAATGTATGAATGAACGATTTAAAAAAGTAAGAATTTATATTTTAAAGTAAGAATTTAGAATTTTTATTCATTCCTTACATGGAGGTTTCATCTCAAATTTTAACCAATAGTAAAGTAAATGAACAGTGGGTAAAATATAGGAACCGGCCATAATTCGTGCCTACATTAATCATTTATACATTCATTCCTTTATAGATTAATTCGTTCAAAGATTACTTTCTTCGTAAATTCATTGCCTCACATTTACGCCTTCATAGATTCCTTCGTTTAGTTTTATTTCTTCTTACGGGACTCGAGTTAAAATGACGTTGGAACTATTACAGAGTTTTTTTTAGAAGACGTATAACACAGGTACAAATATATCTGAACAAACCAGTACAAACGTAATGCACGATTCAATAACACGCGCAACGTCTGTCACTATATAGATTATCGAATGTGCACATGTCTTGTCACGCTTGTAGTTATCGTTTGACTATCTCACCCCTCCGTTGGGGTATTGCTTTATACTGTACAAATACAATATGTCTGTAGACTGAATTTCTAATGCGCTATTTTTCCAATCACAAATTTTAAACACAAAGTAAACAAAAGAAGACGGCCATAAAGGCTCAAATTAGCTCAAACACTGATGGGTAAAAAATGTGCCTTGTTTACAAATATGTAGGTGGCCCAAATTGTGACAATACATTCATTCCATCATACATTTATTCTTACATCAATTCATTCATTCTCTGTATCTCGGTTTGCGAGGCTGTTTTTGACAATTTTCTAGGGTTTTTCTTCTGTAATTTTATTGCTTTTTCGAAAGTTTTTTTATGTCTTTCTTGTTTATTTTATAAAAATATTTCATGCACTGGTGCATATTCTTTTTTAACCGACTTCGAAAAAAGGAGGAGGTTCTCAATTCGTCGGGATCTTTTTTTTTTTTTTTTGTTGCTTTTTTTTTATGTATGTTCGCCGATAACTCCGTGATTTATGATCCGATTTACGTGATTCTTTTTTTTTTCGACGCGGAATAGCTGCCATGTAGTCCTCTGAAAATTTGACATGTTTGGCTCAGTAGTTTTCATTTTACGAACATTTTTTTGTTCCCGGTTCTTGGGACCTATATTTTTTAAGAAGCGCGGCACCATTCGTGGGTCCACCCATACATAGCTAGACACTAAAAAGTAACAAATAAAATTTAAAAACTTCGTTTAAAAAAACCGACTTCAAAAACTAAAAAACTAAAATGTATAAAATAACTTATTTCTTAAGCTATTATTATTAATATATATTATCTAAAACACCTTGAAGTCGGTGCAAAATAAAACATAAAAATTACTATATTTTGAAAATTACTAAGCACCGACTTTAAGATGTTTTAGATAATATATATTAATAATAATAGCTTAAGAAATAAGTTATTTTATACATTTTAGTTTTTTAGTTTTTGAAGTCGGTTTTTTTAAACGAAGTTTTTAATTTTTTTAACTTAACTACTTATAAATATACTATTATTGTTTAATGTTATTTAAAACAGTCCAATCATACTTGTTACACTATACAAATCTTAGATTACTTCTAAACAGGGGAGTAACTGTAAGAGAGTTGAGATTATAGTTAAGTCCTTTGTGTCGGGTCCCTAAATAAGTTTAGTTTAATAATGGCTAAAATAATGAGTACGTAACAAATAATATTACGGAAAATATATGTGATTTAACGGAAATTTACTAATTAGCAATCAAGAGCGTCTTAATTGATCAATTAATATACCCGGATATCCGTCTTATTAACTATTAATTACCGGATTTATAATTAAGTTATTTTAAGCTGATTTCCTATATCTGTTCTTTAAAGCGCTGCGCTTCTCGTCGACCATCCCGCAATGCTTGAAGACAAGTCTTTGAGCAGTGCGTCCTTCTCGTCCTGACTTACGGGGTCGAGACATGAACACTGACGGCAGGATCGGTCCACAAGTTCCAAGTCACTCAACGGGCTATAGAGCGAGCTATGTTGGGTGTTTCTCTTATGCATTAAATTAGAAATGACGATATCCGTAAGAAAAACAACCAACATAGCTCGCAAAATTAGCAAGTTGAAGTGACAGAGGGCCGGTCACCTCTGCCGCAGGACCGATGGCCGATGGAGTGGAGACCGCGTCTCGGTAAACGTAGTGTCGGACGTCCTCCAGCCCGATGGACTGACGACCTGTGCAAGGTTGCCGGTAGGCGCTGGATAAGGAAATCGGAGGACAGGGATGAGTGGCGCCGTCTTGGGGAGGCTTACGTTCAGTAGTGGACTGCGAATGGCTGATGACGAAAGCGCTGCGCTGGTCTACAAACGCCATAGCCTCGCAGGACACGTATAGTGGTTGCGCCGAGGTACACCTCCTTGTTAATTCTTCCTCCCCATCCTCGCCTTCAAGAATAGAATATACTTTTAAATGAAGAATGCGCAAAACAAGAAAACGTTATGTTAGTGTCAATGCTGTCACCGCAATATACATATAAATTGTTGGAATACAATAAAGGAGATAAACTGTTGTAACTGAATTTAATGCACATTAAACCACGAGTGTAGTGTGGCGGCGGGACGAGTGTAATGTGGCGGCGGACTGGTTCCGAGGTAAGTCCTTCCTTGCTTCTTCTTCCATGTCCCTTTGCCTTCTCTCGGCCATCGCATCGCGCCCGCATATAGCATATTGCCGTACGCGACCAAAGAATGCTTTTTTATGGTTCTATTTGTAGATTCGCGTTTGAGCATTGTCTCACCTTATGTTCAGTAATGATGCGGTGTAGGATGGAGTTTGCTTACATAGAAGGTATCTAGATTTAGCGGTGACTTGACGGCTCCTAGATTGTTTGTATCAGGAAAAAAAGACTCCGGTAAATATTTTATTTTTTCGGCCTCGCATCGGGAAAGATAAAGCTAAGAGCTTTGTCCTGACTGGTGGGGTTTTCATCATATAACGGTGGTGTAAACCGATGCGTCAGGTTGCCGATGGTAAAACGGAGGTGAGAGAATCAGCTTGTGCTGTTCTCTAAGGTACACTCCTCGAAGTGTATCTGATAAAAGAATTAGAATCAGTTAGTCATTAGTTCAGAATAGAGGGGTATGTTTATTATTAATGCTGAACAATGGTTTTTGAGTCATGGTAACACTATCTCTTGTACATACTTCAGTATATATACTTGATGCATGCATATTTCCTGCTTCAAATCCAAACCTCGTTCACAAAGAATGTCCACCTTGGCTTCTGATGTATATATCTTGCACATATCTTGGTCACTTTTCAAAGCGGCCGCCATTTAGTATCTTTCAACAACTTATTGCACTTTCCAAAAAAACTTGTTTTATTTTATATAGGTATCTGTCTATTTAACACCGCAAACGAATCCGACAACACAATGGCGGCATCTTCGTGAAGTAAGTCATAATTAGGGGGGGACAGAAATAGATATACATACCAACATACAAAAAGAGAAGGAAATATGCATGCTTCAGGAATATGTACTGAAGTATGAACAAGAGATAGTGTCACCATGACTCAAAAACAATAGTGTTTTTTTCATTGCAGGAATTCAGCAGACAGGCAGACGGTCACTTGATGGAAAGCGGTTACAATCGCCTATTGACATTTGCAACACCAAAGGTGCTACAAATGTGCTCCTGCTCTCTTAAGGGAAACTGGAAGCTAGTCACTAATGCCGGCAAGGTTGTTATGACGACGTACTTAGACCCGGGGTGGTAGCCATCCAGTCGGGCAAATGCCCTACCACCTGGCTGTGGGTTGTTTTGTCGCCTCTTACGACAGGCCGCCCGCCCAGAGGAAATTGTATTCTTTCTCCGTTCTACACGGATGAAATTATTCATATTCATCATTAAATAATAAACATTGCCGACCCCAAAATCGGTTATCTTACGATGTTTTCCTTCACCGTTGTTAGCACGTGGTAATTGTAACAATACGCATGTATTCGGTCAGAAAACTGCCAAGTGGTGCATGCGTTCCGGCCAAGATTCGAACCCGCACCATTTGAGTTCACGACGCGTACACTAGTCATATAACCTAGCCCAGTGCTTTTCAATCTTTTTGAATACGCGACCACTTAACAGGTTGAAACATTTTGGCGACTCTCTTGGGTCATAGACAGACAAAAAGTTAGTAATTTACTCATATTCATTATTAGGGCGAAAGTACCTAAGTACGAGGTAGAAATTTAAATTGCTTCTTCCCTTTTGCCAGCGACCCCCTGAACAGGGGCGGATTTGAATATTTGCCGCTCGTAGGCTATTCAAATTTTGCCGCACCTACCGACCTCTACAAATCGATACCCTAGTTCACAATTATTTTAATTA